>OX344721.1:23930240-25130240 GCA_947034835.1 Ballota nigra | reverse complement strand
GAAATGTTAAAAAGAAAAAATAAAACATAGTTGAACAAGGAAATTGGACTTAATCAACGTGCTTGACAAAAGCGACAAAACCAAGTTCAATCATTTTATCAATATGACCCACGAGTTTAATGTGGGTAAATGGATCCAAATTTATATAGAAACACGGTTTACTCTATACTTTGCCTCGGATTAAACCGAAAAATTCGTGGGTTAAAAACTCTAGATTTACTCCTCTAATTATTCTCTTCGATGATGACTTTGACTTGAATGATTTGTGGGTGAAATCTGTGTCTTCAATATCGTCCGAGGTTAGATTTGGAGATATATAACATTCATCCAACGGTGGATTGCCTTATTTTGAATTAAACAATATTTTTGGAGACTTGGTGGATGAACGCCTCCGAATGTGGAATGGACGTCTTTGAATTTGGTGAATAACGTTCTTGAATCTTCAAGAATCTTTTTGGGGAGGAACACCGATCAGAGGGGTTTTGGACCTTAATAATTGATCAAACGTCATTTCTGGTGGACTTGTACAAAGAATGCGAAGAATGTCTTTGAATTTTCAAAACCTGTGAAGAGCGCCTTTGAAACTTCTTCAAATCTTCAAAAATTTCTTGGAGGAGAAATGTTTGAACAGAGGGGTCTAACATCTTGATTCCCAATTGAATATTGTTTCTAATTGTTTTCCACGAAAAATACCTTGAAGTTGATGAAGAACGCTTCAGATCTTCAAGAACAATTGCAAAGGATTTTGAGTTCGTCTGAGCTCTCCAAGTTTGCTTGTGCTCTTGAGTGTCTTGGATGTATGATTAGAAAATGAATAAATGAAGATCCCTATTAGATGAATTTTTTTCTCTTTCACGGTGTCAAGCGACACGCTCTGGTTGGCCAATGCCGATTTAATGAGTTTGAATGGTCAACCAACAGATTTGATTGATCTTATTTAATTTTTCCTTTTTAAATGAGATATTATTTTATCTCGATTGTACGGTAAAATAATAGTATTTTGTTACCGAAATTGTGTACCGGAGACTCGTGAATTTTGACAGGCTTGTAATGTGCATATATAAATATAAATTTTAACTATTTAATTTGAGAATTAATTTAATTAAATTCTCTAAATATAAACAACCAATTTAATTTGATATTGATATTTATTTTGTAAACGTGTCTCCATTTAATTTGGTACAAATTTAATTTGCTTACAATTAATGTGTTACTACAAGAAAAAAATATTATAAAAATAAATAAAATTTTGTGCGTAACCGGTATTTATTCTTATAGTATCACACATTTTGCCTTATATTAACACATGTTTTTCCATGTAGTAAAACAACATGAGAGCGAACTTTTAAATTTTATTTTTGCTTGAATTTATTGGGAAAAAGTCTTAGGATCCGCGAATCTTTCAATTTGGACTATTTTGTTTATTTTCGGATCCTAAATTCATAGGACATTCTATATATGTGAATTTTTGTTACTATTGAATAATATGTATATACATACTTAAATGAGCCGGCTTGTTAAGTTTAAAAGACCTTTATAATTACCAAAGTCTAGCATGTTTATATAAATAGTCTTCAAGAAAAATAAGTTTGGTTTGTTCATTAAAAATTAAAGAACCGATCGAGTTAAGGACTGTAGGTTTATATATTGGGTAGCCTAACCTATTCTCACTACTATATATACTAGTAGTGTTCTGCCCGCACTTTGTGCGGAAGTCATTTTCATAACTAAAATACAATATAATCATTAATATTTTTATATGTTTTATGCTTTACAAATGTCCAAAAATTTCAAACAATGGTTTATCACAATTTTTTTAGTACAATCTTTTAAAACAATCAATTTGACTTTCAGTTGAAACATTTGAAGGTAAATTTAATTTTTTAATACATGGTACAATAGTTTTTATTTTTCCATCACTGTTCAAACAGAAATTAATAGTAATATAAAAAAAAAGTCACGTTGTTTTAATTTAAGCATTATTGTATTTAAAAGAAAGTTCAATTACTTCACCAACAATAATTGGTTCTAAATTTTCTTCAAATTTTTCTAATTAAGGTGTACGATATTTTCACCCACATTTATTGTAAATAACACTCACTTAATTTTTTGTACAAATTTACTCTAACATAAAATGTGTTGATTTTTGGCCAATCTAATAGATGAATGTGCAATTTGCTACCAATTTAGTTGAAAAAGTACAAAAAAATAAAATAAAAATAAATAAATGGCAAACCAAGGTCAGAATTTGGGGGTCGAGAACTTTGTTATAAAGACGAAATTTATTATAACATCGGCTAAAATTTCAGCAAAACTCTCATATAATCTCATCCTTGTTGAATTCATGCCACATAAAATATTATTCACTTAAAAAATTAAAATCCATGAATTTAGATTAACATTAAAATATATTGCTAATAAAAAAAGGATTAACAAAGGTTTGTTAGAACATTTCCCTGCATTCATGAAAGGCTGATGAGTCTCTTCGAAAAGGGTAAATTTACGGGAGGTAGGAGGTGGATTTTCGTTGAGGTAGAACTTGCACAAAAAAAAAAAAAAATAGATTGCATACTTTTCATTCTTAATTTTTCATGAGGATATATTTGGTAGTTCAACATCAGTATATGATCATTTTTAAAATTTAGAGTGGATGCATATAATTGTGGGTGTAAATATCCAATACCTTAAATAAAACATGTTCCCATATTAAACATATTAATTTAAAATAATAATAAAATATTTATATTTGATGGTCCCGTTTTCGAATACCAAAATGGGAATTCAGGAGTAGAATTTTTTTTTTAAAACCAACGCATCGCACCCTGACTGAGTTCAGTGAAGGATACTCTAGTCACTGCGTTGCTAAGAGTCAGAGCACTCAAGTTAGTGCAGCTGACTTGCGAGCTCAGGCTCTTAACAAGGCAGTGACTCGAGAAACTGAACTCTCGAGTGCTATCCCTGATTCAGTCAGTGAGATGAATCTCCCTGACTGAAATGCTTAACCAAAGTTGTCTTCATAAAACTCTCAGTGAGCTGATTTTTACAGCACTTTGGTAAATACTTGAACAATAAACAACGCAAGGTTTAACGTGGTTCAGAGACTCAAGCACTTACATCCACGGCCTGATTTAACAGGAAATCAACTCAAGGGATTCTTGTTTTTAACGTGCCAAGGTGCACAAATACACTGGACTCACGCCACTCCCTGGGCTGCCTCTCCTTCCTCACTAACTCACTGACTTACTCCCAACAAACCTAACAAGAGGGTTTTGGTTTCGGTTTGGTTTCTCCAACTATGTGAGGTTTTCCCTTACAATGTATTAGCCTCTAGCTAAGATTGGGAAAACCTCTCTAAGCTAAGAGTTACAAGCTTGACACTCAATGAATATTTAGTGAAACCCTAAAGGTCAGTGTCGTAGGTGTGAGAATCTCTTCCTTATGACTCCCTAACAACTCACACACTCTTATAGCTTGTAGGTGTTGATTTTTCTTTCTTCACACACATTACAACGAAGCTATGAGCTTGTATTTATAATGAGGATTCAAATGTATCCGTTGGAGAGGAAATACATTTGAATCCAACATTAAATGGTTTCAACCACTTTTCTTGGAATGCGGCCTTTGTCAGCGTCAGAGTTGCTGCCTCGTGCTGATTAGTCCACGTGGCCTGGATTCACGGATCTTTGACTCAGTGGGTTGACCAAGACCTACTGACTTTAGGTAGCTTCCTCCTTCACTGACTGATGATCTTCAGTGGACTGAACGTCTTCAGTGTAGTTGTCCTTCAGAGACTGTTTGAAGATCATTCCAAGAAGTTTGTCATAAGGCTGAATGACCAACTTCCCTGACCACAGTAGCCTGACTTCTTCAGGGCCTACTTGGTACAGCACTGATCCTTCTGATCATGCTCTTCACTGAGTGGTCCAACTGACTTAGCTTAGATCAGCCCGGTTTACACTCAGTGGGACATCCTTCAGGCTTCTCTTCTGGTTCAGGTTACAGCATGGCTTCAGTCAGTTCTCCTTGGTGTTATCTTGATATCCTCAGGCTGTGTTGCTGAGTTCCCCCTCGCTGAGTTCCCCCTCAATTGAACAGCCTATTCTACTGAGAAATAACCTAGCCTGACCTGAAACAAAAAATACAATCCTGACTGCTTTCAAACCTATTACATGTTGTTTTGGAAAATCATCAAAACTAAAACATATCCCAACAATCTCCCCCTTTTTGATGATTCCAAAACTTCTAACCAAATGATTTTCTATTACAAGAATAATGTCAGAACACAAGTAATAGTTTGAAATATGCAGGAATTCCCATAGTTTAAAACATTTAAGATCTATTCGGTTGACCATTTTTCTTTAACAAAACTGTATCAGTGGTCATGTGAATAACCCGCTCTGATACCAATTGATGGTCCCGTTTTTGAATACCAAAATGGGAATTCAGGAGTAGAATTTTTTTTTTAAACAAACACAGCGTACCCTGACTGAGTTCAGTGAAGGATACTCTAGTCACTGCGTTGCAAAGAGTCAGAGTGTAATACCCCGTCCCGTTTTATACCATTTATTTTGCGAGAAACCTTATTTTATATTATTATCTGGTTTCTTTTAATTTTATTATTTTGTGTGCTACTGTGTAATTTAAATATATACTCTATTTTCAAATTCCCAAATTTGAAGAAAGAAATCGAACATTTTAAATGGATAAGGGACTACGAGAAATTAAATACTCAAAGTTTAAAATTATGTTTTCGATTCGTATAATTTGTTGAGATTAATTAAAATGCAATAAAATATAAATTGAGTTTTAAAACTGTATTAATTCTCAATTCGGAATTAAACTCGTGAACCAAACAATCCCTGAACCGTATCAACTGAGAACGAAAATATCAGGAATTATAAGAATAACTCCTAGCCACATAAATTATCCCTTCTTTTTGTTTTAAATTAATTAATTAATTATTAATTTTCTTCTATAAAAAGGAACGTCCCTCTACCTTAAATTCCCAAATCAGTTTGCTAAGAAATTCTCTCTCCTCTAAAAAAACACAAAACGCGTACGCCTATTTCTCTAAAAGAAATCAATTCCCAATTTCACTCTCAACCTTCTCTCTCTTCTAACGTCAGTTCCGTCAAGCACCGATGTAACGCCCCGAACCCAATATATATTAATTATATCGAATTCGAAGTGTTATTGTGATCAAAAGTCCGAACTATAAATTTTTTTGAAGGAAATATAACGGAAATGAGAGATGATGAGTTTTTATGCAGCGGAAGAAATGAATATAATAATTTTAATAAGTATCTTACACACATATATGTGTACATAAAACATAGTATCAACAGTAATGTTTTATTTAAGTGGAGAACTCCGTGTCGTCTCTATTACTGTCCTTGCTCCACGAAATCATAATCTGCAAGGGGTTAGGAAAATGGGGCGTGAGAATTGAATTCTCACATATGGGTGATTTGCAACATCATGGGATTGGTAAATCCCATGATAAAGTGTTTATTTTATTTAATCAGTTGACATATATAAGATTATAAAGTTTAAACGGCATTTAAGCATATTTCGCATAATATAATTGAAATAGCACAAGTTGGTTCACATTAAGGCAAAGCCCAAAGTCATATCACATATTATCACAACTGTCAAACCATAAACGTACGATCATTCCACTTCCAACAAAGTTACTCTTTTCAACTCCAACCATCAACAGCCTTGATTCCGAGGGCGTCCAACGACAGCGTCCCCGGAGACCGGAAAATAATCAACGACCTTGATTCCGAGGGCGTCCAACGACAGCGTCCCCGGAGGTCGGAATAATAATCAACAACCTTGATTCCGAGGGCGTCCAACGACAGCGTCCCCGGAGGTCGGAAATAAATACCCACATCACAACTCCGTACTTACTGACTTTCCATAAAACTGATACAACAAACTTCACTGAGAAAAATACTTGATTGACAACAAAACTGATTCATACTCTCATAAGGTACTTAATCATACAATGGTGATCGACTTATAAAACAACAGGCATTATATAACATATATAGTAATATCACATAATTCAAACAATTATATAATAGGTGCTACATTTATGTTGGATTAATTGTTTTAGATTGATTTAGTCGAGTTCAGAAAATACCGGCACAACGTTATTATTAGCAGATCAATCAACAGATCATCACCCACCTGTTAACTCCGGGTCCAGAGAGTGATATACAACCAGAAAGTCGGATCCCTCGTGCGTATTTCGATTAGCACAGAATCCTAGTAGGAAACCATTTGATTAAAAGTTGACCTTTGAAAATATTTAGGAAAACTTGAGAGTTTGTGTTACGAGAATCGAGAAAGTTGTGGTCTTATAAACTAAAAAAGGACTTGCTTAAGGGTCACACCCTATTTTGGTAAATACACCACTTCTAAAAAGGTGAGTGTATTTACTAGTATACTTGTGGTAAGACTATTTCGATTACTACAAAAATAATCTTTTGATAAGTACACCCCTTTTTAAGAGGAGGTGTATTAGGGGGTGTATTTACTAATTTCTGTTGTGTAACAGGGGTTGTATTTACTAAATTCAGTAGTGTCCTTAATAAAGGCCTTTTAAAGAAAACATAATTATTAATATTCTTGGAAAAACTTAAAAGAATAAAAATAATTACTTAGGAGTATTAAAAGAATTAAAGAAAAAGTTTTTCTTTCTAAGAATTCTATTTCTCATTTTAAAAGAAATCTTGAATATAATTAATCATACTTTATAAATAAATTTCCTTTATTAAAACTTATTAATAAACTTAGACTTTCTAAGAAGTTTATAAAAAGTACTTTTCTTTTCTAATATTAGTGATACTTCTAAAGTTGGTTTGTAATACTTCTTAAACAAAGGATTATATTAATTTTTCCAAGAGACTATTTTGATATTAGCTTTGGATGTTTAAAGAACTTATCTCGTGTTTCTAATTTTTCTTAAAGTCGCACAAGGTAGAAGACGAATTTCCATTTGTCTACGGATTCAAAACAAATGTGTTAACAATTGAAAATCATCATCCAACAATAATACCAACCCTTTAATTCAAAGATACTAATGGACTATGCTAATATCACCGTTCAATTAAACTAAAACCCACAATTCCATAAAGAAAATCAACTAAGTCAAAAGGATACTAAACTTCCAAAACAGTAATACTTTATCATTCAACCACTAATACCAAAACACTAATCCAAAGTCCAATCTCATGGTTTGTGAAGAAAAGAAAACAGGGGAAATAATATAATACTCAACTCCCTATTCCAAAGAATGATACAAGAGGGCAAAAACAATACTAAACAAGTCAACTAATAATACTAAAATACTAGACCAAACTAACAGTAAGTTTTTCTTTTCTGATTTCTTTGCTCCAAGGTGTCGAACACAACTCGACCAAACTTCCAGAATCTATGAAAGAAGAAAAACGAAGGTAGAAACCTTACGATTCCGGTTCGAGGTGGTAAACGGGCGGCCTAACGGCGTCGTTTGGGAATTCGGAAAAACGAATCGAACAGCCTAACAGCGTCGATCGGGATTTCCAGAAATTTCGGCAGCAGCAACCGGTTTAACGGCGTCAAATAACACGAAAGAACGAATTCGTGAGTTTCAATGAAGAATCAAATAGAGAAATTGAAATCGAATTGAAGTTAAGAAAATTGGGAAAAATATTGAAATCGATTTCAATTTAACGAATTTCAATCGGAGAAAAATTGAAATGAAAAAGAGACTTACTAAGAATCAAGAGGCGACGGCATCACGGCGGCGCTGGAGGGCAAAATAGCGGTGGCGCGGCGGCGCTTCGAGATGGACGGCGTCGCGGTTGAAGGGGCGGTAGAAACGGCGGCGCTCGTGAAGCACAACGCCGTGTCGCGACGGCTGGAGGCGGGCTGCTCGGCGGTGTTCGTCGAGGAGGGGGCGCCGTGGCTTTGCGACGGGAGAGGAAAGGCGTGCGGCGGTCGATGGTGGTTGGCCGGAGAAGGAGGCGCGACGGCCGTGAGGTGCTTGGTGGCGGCGGCTTTCGTCGCCGGTTCGGAACAGGGGCGGCGCTGGAAGAGGGAGGCTGGAGGTGGAGGCGTCGTAGGCTAGGAGTGACGGAGGGTGGCGTCTGGGTTGTGCGGCACGACGGAGGGAGAGAAGAGCTGGGCGGTGGTGCGACGGCGAAGGACGGCGAAGCTGCGGCGGCGCTGGAGGAGCGAGGCGATGTCGTGCTTGGCGGCGTCGATCGGCGCTGAGAGGAAGACGGCGATGCTCCGTTTGGCGCGACGGCTGAGGTCGAAGGAGAAAGAAGGAAAGGGCGTGCGGCGTTTGTCTATGAGAGAGAGAGAGAGCTGAGAGAGTGAAATTCTGGTTTGAGGAATTGAGAGAGAGAGAGTACACGGTTTTGATTTTCTTAGAGGAGAGAAGAGATAGGGATATTTGATGGAATTAATTTCTTATTTAGTTAATTTAAAAGGAAGGAGTAAATATGTGGGTGGAAAATAATACTCTAATTAATTTAATTTAAAAAGGAAAAGTAATTCATGTGGATGAAAATAATCCACTCTAATACATGATATTTTCGATCCCACTTGATACGGTTTAGGGATCGTTTGGTTCACGAGATTAATCCCGATTTGAAAATTAATACAGTTTTTAAGACTCAATTAATATTTTAAAGCATTTCAATTATACTTGTATATTTTTATCAATAATTTATACGGATCGAAATCCTTAATTAAACCTGAATATTAAATTTCTCGTAATCCTTTATTCGTTTGAAAGATTCGATTCTTTCTACGAATTTAGGAATTTGTAAAAGGGTATATATTTAAATTACACAATAGCACTCAAAATAATAAAATAAAAAGAAACAAAGATAAGAAAATAAAATAAGAGTTCTAGGAATATAAAAGGTGTAAAACGGGACGGGGTATTACAACCGAAGCCGCGCCTCCTCCTTCGTCCTCTCTTCTCGGCCGCACAACCGCCTCCCCTTCGCCCAGCAATCGCCGCCACCAAGCACCATCCGCCCTCAGCCGCCAGCATCGCCTCTCGCCTTCCTCCCCTGTCCCAATCAGCCGCCTCCCTCCTCGCGTGTCGCCGCCGTGAACCAGACACAAAACGCACCGCCCAAGCCCTCTGCACCGCCGCCGCTCTATTTCCCAATCGGCGAAGCTCCGCCGCCGTCGCGTCTCTCAAGCGCAGCTTATCGCGTCGCCACCGTGACCAAGCGCCGCTCGACGCCGTCGCGTTGTCCCTGTTCTCGGATGCTCCGATTCAACCCCTTCTTTAAGTGAGTTTCGATCTTTAGTTCATTCTCCCAATTTTTCCTTTTGGTTTTACAGCCCCTTCGATTTAATACTTACGGTTTCGATTTTGTTTCTTTTCAATTCCGATTGAGATGCCGTCGTAATGAATAGCTACTTGTTTTGTTTCCGGAAAATCCAGAATCATGCCGTTATGCTGCCGAAATTATCCGAACGAATCATTATACGACGCCGTTAGGCCGCTCGTTTACCGCCTCAAACCCGAAGAACGTAAGGTTTCTACCTTCGTTTTCTACTTTCATAATTTCCGGAATTTTATCGAGACTATGTCGGAGCCGTATAACAAGAATCAGAGAGTATGGAATGGACTGTTATTTTTCTATATTTCTTGATCCTGTTGAAATCCTTTCTTCACTTTAAAAGGGCTGTTATTGAGAATTCATGAGCTTTGGATTGGTGTTTGTCAGTAGCTGTTTTCTTAAGAACGATTGTTTTAAGTTGTAGTTTTGGGGCTTAGTGGACTAGTATTACTCTTGTAGATGTTTGGTGTCACTGTTTTAGTGATATGGTGATTTTGGCTTAGTCCATTAGTATCTATGAATTAACGTATTGATATTATTGTTGGATGATGATTCTCAATTGTTAATGCTTTTGTTTTGAATCCATAGACAAAGGGAAACTCGTCTTCTCCTTGTGCGATCACTAGAAAATTAGAAACAAGGTAAGTCTTTTTAAATATCCAAAAAGCTAGCATCAACTAAAAATAGTTTTCTTGGGAAAGATTAATATAATTTTCTTAATAAAGTTAAAGTCTATTAATAAGTTTAATAAGGGAGTTTTATTTATAAAATATGAATATTTATATTCAAGAATTCTTTTAATGAGAAATAGAAATCTTAGAAAAGAAAAACCTATTCTTTTATCTTATTAATATTTTTAAGTAATTGTCTTATTTTTTTAACTAGTTCCAAGAATAATAATAATTATGTTTATACTTTTAATTTTATAAAAGGCTTTTGTTAAGGACACAACTGAAATTAGTAAATACGCCCCCTAATACACCTCTTCTTAAAAGGGGTGTACTTATCAATTAGAAATCAACCTTTAGGAGTTTTAGCTTTCGATAAATTTTCTAAAGACAACGACCCCCTCAATCCGCGTAACACAAACTCTCAAGTTTTCCTAAATGATTTCAAAGGTCAACTCTTAATTAAATATTTTCCTACTAGGATTCGGTACTAGTTGGAACGCACACGAGGTTTCCGACCATCTGTTTGTACATCATTCACGGGACCCGGAGCAAACAGGTGGGTGATGATCTGTTGATTGATCTGCTTATAATACGTTATGCTTGTATACTCTGAACTCGACTAAATCAATCTAAAACAACTAATCCAACATAAATGGACACCCTATTATATAAGTGTGTTAACTATATGATATTATTATATATATACCTTATATGGATTGTTGTGTTTATCTAATTATATAAATCGTTTATGACTGCATGGTAATAAGGACACTTTGTGAGCATGAATCTTTTGAGTATGAATTATGTGTATTTCTCCCCATGTTTTGAAATGATAGTTCTGTGAGGAAAAAGGAAAGCTGGTATTATTCTTGCGGAATGACGTGTATGGCCATGAGTGACAATAAGTCAGATTCATGGTCACCGATACTTATTCTTGCGGAATGACGCGTATGGCCATGAGTGACAATAAGTCAGATTCATGGTCACTGGTAATTATTTTTGTGGAATGACACGTACGGCCATGAGTGATAATAGATCAGATTCATGGTCGCTGATATTATTTATGGTGTTTTGGAAGAGATTTACTATATGTGAAAATGATTGTGGGCTTTGCCCCTTAACGTGAACCAACTTGTGATATTTCAATTATATGATGTGAAACCTATTGTGCCCAACTGATTATTATGTGAATTTGTTATAATATATGATGTTCGTATTATTATGTCAATTGATTTAATAAATTATATACTTTATCAATGAGTACATTTTAATATATTTCGGATTTACCAATCCCATAACGTTGCAAATTACCCATACGTGAGAATTCAAATCTCACGCCCCCTTTTTACAACCCTTGCAGATTATGAGTTCGTGGAGCAAGGACAGTAATAGAGATGACACGGAGTTCCCCACTTAAATAAAATGATACTATTGATATTAAGCTTTATATATGTGTGAGAGATATATTATAAATATTATTCTACTCATTCTTCCGCTGCATAAAACTCATCTCTCATTTTGTTATCCCTTTTATATCAAAAATTTTATAGTTCGGATTTTAGTTACAAGTGGCACCTCGAATCTGAGATGTTTAATATATTTTGGATTCGGGGCGTTACACAGAGCACTCAAGTCAGTGCAGCTGACTTGCGAGCTCAGGCTCTTAACAAGGCAGTGACTCGAGAAACTGAACTCTCGAGTGCTATGCCTGATTCAGTCAGTGAGATGAATCTCCCTGACTGAAATGCTTAACCAAAGTTCTCTTCATAAAACTCTCAGTGAGCTGATTTTTACAACACTTTGGTAAATACTTGAACAATAAACAACGCAAGGTTTAACGTGGTTCAGAGACTCAAGCTCTTACATCCACGGCCTGATTTAACAGGAAATCCACTCAAGGGATTCTTGTTTTTAACGTGCCAAGGTGCACAAATACACTGGACTCACGCCACTCCCTGGGCTGCCTCTCCTTCCTCACTAACTCACTGACTTACTCCCAACAAACCTAACAAGAGGGTTTTGGTTTCGGTTTGATTTCTCCAACTATGTGAGGTTTTCCCTTACAATGTATTAGCCTCTAGCTAAGATTGGGAAAACCTCTCTAAGCTAAGAGTTACAAGCTTGACACTCAATGAATATTTAGTGAAACCCTAAAGGTCAGTGTCGTAGGTGTGAGAATCTCTTCCTTATGACTCCCTAACAACTCACACACTCTTATAGCTTGTAGGTGTTGATTTTTCTTTCTTCACACACATTACAACGAAGCTATGAGCTTATATTTTCTTCAGTGTAGTTGTCCTTCAAAGACTGTTTGAAGATCATTCCAAGAAGTTTGTCATAAGGCTGAATGACCAACTTCCCTGACCACAGTAGCCTGACTTCTTCAGGGCCTACTTGGTACAGCACTGATCCTCCTGATCATGCTCTTCACTGAGTGGTCCACCTGACTTAGCTTAGATCAACCCGGTTTACACTCAGTGGGACATCCTTCAGGCTTCTCTTCTGGTTCAGGTTACAGCATGGCTTCAGTCAGTTCTCCTTGGTGTTATCTTGATATCCTCAGGCTGTGTTGCTGAGTTCCCCCTCGCTGAGTTCCCCCTCAATTGAACAACCTATTCTACTGAGAAATAACCTAGCCTGACCTGAAACAAAAGATACAATCCTGACTGCTTTCAAACCTATTACATGTTGTTTTGGAAAATCATCAAAACTAAAACATATCCCAACAATATTTAATCCATTTTATAAATAATACATATCATAAATAGATAGATTGGACCGTTAATTCAGATATATAATTCGGTGACACTAATCTTGGATGGTTACTTAGGATATTTAATTTTAAGTCATAATATTTTTTGTATATAGAGTATTTAATAATTTCTTCGCCCCGAGATTATTTGCACACCTCCATTTGTCGTCCGTTGTAAATAGAGTGATATTTATACACTGTGTTTATTAATTTTTTTATATAAATTATACTTCTTGCAACGTTAAGATTAACGTTTAAAATAGTATATTTTATATAATAAATTAATAAACACAATGTATAAATAAAATCCTATTTACGACGGACAAAAAATGAAGGTGTGCAAGTAATCCGGGATGGAGGTAGTATTTTACACTTAATAAGGAGACCTTATCTTTTATATTTTCCTAATCTACCGGCATTATATAGGCCCTAATTTTTAGCTAGAGATAAAGAGTTGTAAAGTTGTAAACAATTTTTTTTTTTTACAAAAACTGCATGTTTCTATCCATGCTAAAAACCAGGAACCATTCATATATAATCATAAATTTGCTTTTGAAAATAATAAATCTATAATATATAATAGGAGCTATTTTTCCTAAAATAGTTTTGGAGGGAGTGTTTTTCAGCCTTCTTCAGTGGTATATCATGACCGTTCAATTTTGTTGTTGTTAATTATGGAATAATTTAATTGATGAATATGAAGTATTTTTTGTATTAAATACAGCCAAATTATTTATGTTAGATTTGTTTTCTATTTAGTAAGATCAGCTAATTTACCAACTTTAATTTGTGTAATTTAGGGACCGTTATATATATTTTTTCCTATATATACTCTTCATTTCTTCTTTCTCTAGCTAAATCATCATCTTCCAAATGTTATGGTTTATTTTTTAGGTGTAGGTTTCGTTCATTTTGTGTAAGATTGGAATTCTAATTTGTAGTTTTTTTATTTATTTATATAATAACAATCATATGTTGTGTATGATTTGTTATTATCATTTATAGTTTGTGATCGAGAATTGAAGATTTTTTAAGATTATCATGTATAGATTTTGTGATCGAGAATTGAAGATTATCATGTATAGATTTTCTATCGAGAATTGAAGTATGTAGTGTTGCTATGTTTTGTATATAACTCATTATGTACTTTATATTTTTTATTTAAGATTTGAATGAGAATAAATTTCTCCTTTTTTTTTTTACTTTAATTTTTTTTTTATGTAAGATTTAGTATGGAATATAGTTTCTCCATCAATATAGTATTTTGTTCATTGTGATTTCAATTAGGTCATATTTATTTTAGTATTCGTTGTTTATTTATAGAGAGAGATACATTTTTTTTATATATGAAGATTGTGTAACACATTCGTAAAATAACATTATTATAGTAATTATTTTTCCAATATATTGATTGAAATATTTTTCAATATATATATATATATATATATATATATACACACACATATATATATATATATATATATATATATATATATTTCGCATATTTGAATTTTATTATTTGTGTATGTATGGACTTCCTATATTTAATATCGGTTTTAATTTTATGTAATAGTGTTATATTTTAGTGGATGTCATAACAATCATTGCAGCCTCACGCCGCGACCTCCTCCAAAAAAATTCTATGGCGCACCCACTACCACCATCATCTTCGAATTTTCTACATATTTAAATTTTTGTATTTGTGTTTAATTATATGAGTTTCCTTTATCAATTACATTTTTTATATGTAGTTCTTTTAGTGGATGTGAAAACTCTCCAAAATTTAATTTTGTTATATTTTGAATAGAATTTATTCTAATTTGTTGATGTTTCAACTGTGGTTTTGAAGACTCTCTATGAATGTAATTTGATTTCCGTTTGAGAGGAGAAGATTCTCCAACAATTAAATTTTGTTATATTTTGCATAGAAATCATTCTTATTTATAGATGTTTCCATTGAGATTTGAAAGATTCTCCATAGTTCTCCATAAATTTAATTTAGAGATAATACCAGATTTCTGCGGTACTCACACCTCATGAAGATTTTGAGGTGAACCTCAATTCAATTTATCGTGCATTTGATCTAAGATTGCATCCAACCAATTTTTTTTAAAAAAAATAAATTAACAAAAATATAATTTAGATTGCATCTTTAATTTTGTTATATCCCTTTAACACAAATATATATATATATATATATATATATATATATATATATATATATATATATATCATGATTCAATCTTTTTTTTTAATTAAGGTGTTGTTGATGATCATAATTATATTCTATATTTCTATCCTTAAATTTCGTTCATAATTTAATTATAATTGTATCAATTAATTTCATAAGATTGGTAAATATTAAAGAAAAAATATAAAATTCAAATTTATTTTAGAACCATTCCTTATTAATATCTTGGTTAATTAAAAGACAAGTACATGATTATTGCAATGGACAATATACATTTGGAAACAAAAAACAAAGATTAATTTATTATATTCAAATTTATATGAATTGAATGTCTAATCATTAATTTACTAATTAAAATTTAAAATCAGTGAATAAATTTTAGCCATCCAGTTTATATTAACAAGGTTCATTGCAACCCACGATATATGTATATCATTAACAAATTTTATTATATACACACCTTACATTATTCACGAAAATAAAGTTAAGTGACTCTTTTATGCACTTAAGTGCATAATTTGCTTTTGGATTTTGAGTATAATTTCAAATTAATTTTATTTTTTAAAAATTATTAAGTAAATTGAGCTTTGAAAAGTTAAAATTGATTTTAAATTTGACACAAAATTCAAGTACATGTTTTGCACTTGGGTGCATACAAGAATTTGTGAAAATTTTATATAATTTCTAAGCAAAATTCCTGTATATTTTCTTATTTGAATAACCATAATCAAGAAGTTGTGTATTTTGATGTTGATTCACACTTAATTATGTCTTAAAGATAATGTAGTTTGATTAGTATTAAAATTTATAATTCCATGATTCCCATGCCAAATTTTAAATTTGATTAGTAAACCATTAGTTTGTTACCTTATATGAAATATATATTTAAAAATAGGGAATGGTCTAGAGCCACCAGTGGCACATTATTCGTGTTCACTGTTTATGTGACAATGCACATCATTATATATAAGAGTAATATTTTTCTGCACTTGGTGCTTACTGCTTAGTGAACCTCAACAATTAAGACTGCTATATTAAAAAGTATGATTTGATTACACTGAAAAGTGTGGTTAAACTACACTGAAAATAGATTTTTATTGTAATCATTCTACACTTTTTAGTGTAATCACAACTTCAACTGTTGAGTGAGTGCACCGTGCACCTGGTGCATATGAGAGTGCACCTATATATAATATTATAAAATCTTCTAATCTTAATTTATCTCTTTTATTCTTAGTGTAAGTTTCTTGTGCACCGTACTACTCAAGTGGATATTTAAAAATTATATATACTATTAATGAAAAGTTACTCCAATTGTTATTGAAAAGTTACCCCCTACTAAATATATTTTTCAGTGTTTGCAGTGGTAACTCTTTAGTAACAATAAGGGCAACTTTTAAAGAACTATACATTGCAACTGGTTCATACAAGACTGTCTTATTTATATTTTTTTTGAGCTCCTATGATATAGGAAATGATATTATAACGCTATAAATTTAGTTTTACAATTCTAAAACAGTATTATAATGATGCACATATATAATCCTTTAAAAAAATGATGCATATAATTTCTTCAATGTAAAGTAACAGGTATATACATATATTGATTAACAATGTCATGAACAAAAAATACCGTGAATTGTATATTGGTACAAATAGATTCTTTAATTTTTATGAAATAATTTTGGTGAAAAAAATATATCGTGAATTATACATTGTTATAAATTCTTTAATTTTCATGAAATAAATTATTTAATCTTCAATTCTCCAATTTTCATAACAAAAAATTTCGCCTCTTAAGAAAGTAAAACATTTTTTAATTGACAAAAGTATATGTGAATCTAAGTTCACATAATTTTAGTTTTTTCTAATCTATATCTATCTATAGTATATAATAGCACCACTTCTTCCAAATATAGTTTTGGCAGGATATACCTTATAGCCGTTGATCGTTTTACCATTTTGCATCGTGATCGTTCGACTTTTTTGTGTTTATTTTGGAAAGATTGGTGAATAAATTTGTTGACTTTTATTACTCATTATCGTAGCCAAATTAGGTCCTTTAACGTAGCAGTCATGTGTATTTGTTATCCTATATGTATTCTACGATTTGGTCACACGCTGAAATTTTTTTGTTCTTGGGTTCTTGGTATATTGTATCTTTCATTTTTTTTTTTAATTTTTGTGGTTATGTACTATTATTTGGACTTTTGTTCGGTTGTATGGTTTAGAGTTTGTCAAGCCTTTACATCCGTTTTGGTTTGTCAATTTATTTTCTTTTGCAGGGTTATCATTCGCATTTGATAGACATGGTCATGGTGGTTGATGGATGGAAGCCAAATGTGGTCATTTTTTGTCGAGTTTCAAAAGCGTGGAAATCGTCCCGTTCTTTTTTTTTTGTCGAGTTTCACAAGCCAAATGTGGTCATTTGTTTTTTATGTATCGGTGCTCCAATGATTTTTGGATGATTGGTCTTAATCATGGTAATAAAATTACATAGGGTTGATATTAATTGTGGTTATAAAATTACATAATTGTGGTTATATAATAGGAGCAATTTTTCCTAAAATAATTTTGGAGGGAGTGTTTTTCAGCCTTTGATCTAATCTTCAGTGGTATATCATGACCGTTCAATTTTGTTGTTGTTAATTATGGAATAATTTAATTGATGAATATGAAGTATTTTTTGTATTAAATACAGCCAAATTATTTATGTTAGATTTGTTTTCTATTTAGTAAGATCAACTAATTTACCAACTTTAATTTGTGTAATTTAGGGACCGTTATATATAATTTTTCCTATATATACTCTTCATTTCTTCTTTCTCTAGCTAAATCATCATCTTCCAAATGTTATGGTTTATTTTTTAGGTGTAGGTTTCGTTCATTTTGTGTAAGATTGGAATTCTAATTTGTAGTTTTTTTTTTTTAATTTATATAATAACAATCATATGTTGTGTATGATTTGTTATTATCATTTATAGTTTGTGATCGAGAATTGAAGATTTTTTAAGATTATCATGTATAGATTTTGTGATCGAGAATTGAAGATTATCATGTATAGATTTTTTATCGAGAATTGAAGTATGTAGTGTTGCTATGTTTTGTATATAACTCATTATGTACTTTATATTTTTTATTTAAGATTTGAATGAGAATAAATTTCTCCTTTTTTTTTTACTTTAATTTTTTTTTTATGTAAGATTTAGTATGGAATATAGTTTCTCCATCAATATAGTATTTTGTTCATTGTGATTTCAATTAGGTCATATTTATTTTAGTATTCGTTGTTTATTTATAGAGAGAGATACATTTTTTTTATATATGAAGATTGTGTAACACATTCGTAAAATAACATTATTATAGTAATTATTTTTTCAATATATTGATTGAAATATTTTTCAATATATATATATATACACACACACATATATATATATATCTATTTCGCATATTCGAATTTTATTATTTGTGTATGTATGGACTTCCTATATTTAATATCGGTTTTAATTATATGTAATAGTGTTATATTTTAGTGGATGTCATAACAATCATTGCAGCCTCACGCCGCGACCTCCTCCTAAAAATTCTATGGCGCACCCACTACCACCATCATATTCGAATTTTCTACATATTTAAATTTTTGTATTTGTGTTTAATTATATGAGTTTCCTTTATCAATTACATTTTTATATGTAGTTCTTTTAGTGGATGTGAAAACTCTCCAAAATTTAATTTTGTTATATTTTGAATAGAATTTATTCTAATTTGTTGATGTTTCAACTGTGGTTTTGAAGACTCTCTATGAATGTAATTTGATTTCCGTTTGAGAGGAGAAGATTCTCCAACCATTAAATTTTGTTATATTTTGCATAGAAATCATTCTTATTTATAGATGTTTCCATTGAGATTTGAAAGATTCTCCATAGTTCTCCATAAATTTAATTTAGAGATAATACCAGATTTCTGCGGTACTCACACCTCATGAAGATTTTGAGGTAAACCTCAATTCAATTTATCGTGGATTTGATCTAAGATTGCATCCAACCAATTTTTTTTTTTAAATAAATTAACACAAATATAATTTAGATTGCATCTTTAATTTTGTTATATCCCTTTAACACAAATATATATATATATATATATATATATATATATCATGATTCTATCTTTTTTTTTTAATTAAGGTGTTGTTTATGATCATAATTATATTCTATATTTCTATCCTTAAATTTCGTTCATAATTTAATTATAATTGTATCAATTAATTTCATAAGATTGGTAAATATTAAAGAAAAAATATAAAATTCAAATTTATTTTAGAACCATTCCTTATTAATATCTTGGTTAATTAAAAGTCAAGTACATGATTATTGCAATGGACAATATACATTTGGAAACAAAAAACAAAGATTAATTTATTATATTCAAATTTATATGAATTGAATGTCTAATCATTAATTTACTAATTAAAATTTAAAATCAGTGAATAAATTTTAGCCATCCAATTTATATTAACAAAGTTCATTGCAACCCGCGATATATGTATATCATTAACAAATTTTATTATATACACACCTTACATTATTCACGAAAATAAAGTTAAGTGACTCTTTTATGCACTCAAGTGCATAATTTGCTTTTGGATTTTGAGTATAATTTCAAATTAATTTTATTTTTTAAAAATTATTAAGTAAATTGAGCTTTGAAAAGTTAAAATTGATTTTAAATTTGACACAAAATTCAAGTACATGTTTTGCACTTGGGTGCATACAAAAATTTGTGAAAATTTTATATAATTTCTAAGCAAAATTCCTGTATATTTTCTTATTTTAATAACCATAATCAAGAAGTTGTGTATTTTGATATTGATTCACACTTAATTATGTCTTAAAGATAATGTAGTTTGATTAGTATTAAAATTTATAATTCCATGATTCCCATGCCAAATTTTAAATTTGATTAGTAAACCATTAGTTTGTTACCTTATATGAAATATATATTTAAAAATAGGGAATGGTCTAGAGCCACCAGTGGCACATTATTCGTGTTCACTGTTTATGTGACAATGCACATCATTATATATAAGAGTAATATTTTTCTGCACTTGGTGCTTACTGCTTAGTGAACCTCAACAATTAAGACTGCTATATTAAAAAGTATGATTTGATTACATTGAAAAGTGTGGTTAAACTACACTGAAAATAGATTTTTATTGTAATCATTCTACACTTTTTAGTGTAATCACAACTTCAACTGTTGAGTGAGTGCACCGTGCACCTGGTGCATATGAGAGTGCACCTATATATAATATTATAAAATCTTCTAATCTTAATTTATCTCTTTTATTCTTAGTGTAAGTTTCTTGTGCACCGTACTACTCAAGTGTATATTTAAAAATTATATATACTATTAATGAAAAGTTACTCCAATTGTTATTGAAAAGTTACCCCCTACTAAATATATTTTTCAGTGGTTGCAGTGGTAACTCTTTAGTAACAATAAGGGCAACTTTTAAAGAACTATACATTGCAACTGGTGCATACAAGACTGTCTTATTTCTATATTTTTTTTAGCTCCTATGATATAGGAAATGATATTATAACGCTATAAATTTAGTTTTACAATTCTAAAACAGTATTATAATGATGCACATATATAATCCTTTAAAAAAAATTATGCATATAATTTCTTCAATGTAAAGTAACAGGTATATACATATATTGATTAACAATGTCATGAAAAAAAAATACCGTGAATTGTATATTGGTACAAATAGATTCTTTAATTTTTATGAAATAATTTTGGTGAAAAAAATATATCGTGAATTATACATTGTTATAAATTCTTTAATTTTCATGAAATAAATTATTTAATCTTCAATTCTCCAATTTTCATAACCAAAAATTTCGCCTCTTAAGAAAGTAAAACATTTTTTAATTGACAAAAGTATATGTGAATCTAAGTTCACAAAATTTTAGTTTTTTCTAATCTATATCTATCTATAGTATATAATAGCACCACTTCTTCCAAATATAGTTTTGGCGGGATATACCTTATAGCCGTTGATCGTTTTACCATTTTGCATCGTGATCGTTCGACTTTTTTGTGTTTATTTTAAAATAATTGGTGAATAAATTTGTTGACTTTTATTACTCATTATCGTAGCCAAATTAGGTCCTTTAACGTAGCAGTCATGTGTATTTGTTATCCTATATGTATTCTATGATTTGGTCACCCGTTGAAATTTTTTTGTTCTTGGTTCTTGGAATATTGTATCTTTCATTTTTTTTTGAACTTTTGTGGTTATGTACTATTATTTGGACTTTTGTTCGGTTGTATGGTTTAGAGTTTGTCAAGCCTTTACATCCGTTTTGGTTTGTCGATTTATTTTCTTTTGCAGGGTTATCATTCGCATTTGATAGACATGGTCATGGTGGTTGATGGATGGAAGCCAAATGTGGTCATTTTTTGTCGAGTTTCACAAGCGTGGAAATCGTCCCGTTCTTTTTTTTTTGTCGAGTTTCACAAGCCAAATGTGGTCATTTGTTTTTTATGTATCGGTGCTCCAATAATTTTTGGATGATTGGTCTTAATCATGGTAATAAAATCACATAGGGTTGATATTAATTGTGGTTATAAAATTACATAATTGTGGTTATATACTAGGAGCTATTTTTCCTAAAATAATTTTGGAGGGAGTGTTTTTCAGCCTTTGATCTAATCTTCAGTGGTATATCATGACCGTTCAATTTTGTTGTTGTTAATTATGGAATAATTTAATTGATGAATATGAAGTATTTTTTTGTATTAAATACAGCCAAATTATTTATGTTAGATTTGTTTTCTATTTAGTAAGATCAGCTAATTTACCAACTTTAATTTGTGTAATTTAGGGACCGTTATATATATTTTTTCCTATATATACTCTTCATTTCTTCTTTCTCTAGCTAAATCATCATCTTCCAAATGTTATGGTTTATTTTTTAGGTGTAGGTTTCGTTCATTTTGTGTAAGATTGGAATTCTAATTTGTAGTTTATTTATTTATTTATATAATAACAATCATATGTTGTGTATGATTTGTTATTATCATTTATAGTTTGTGATCGAGAATTGAAGATTTTTTAAGATTATCATGTATAGATTTTGTGATCGAGAATTGAAGATTATCATGTATAGATTTTTTATCGAGAATTGAAGTATGTAGTGTTGCTATGTTTTGTATATAACTCATTATGTACTTTATATTTTTTTATTTAAGATTTGAATGAGAATAAATTTCTCCTTTTTTTTTTACTTTAATTTTTTTTTATGTAAGATTTAGTATGGAATATTGTTTCTCCATCAATATAGTATTTTGTTCATTGTGATTTCAATTAGGTCATATTTATTTTAGTATTCGTTGTTTATTTATAGAGAGAGATACATTTTTTTTATATATGAAGATTGTGTAACACATTCGTAAAATAACATTATTATAGTAATTATTTTTCCAATATATTGATTAAGACCGTATTTGATCTCTAATAATTTCTTGTTATTTAATAATATTTTTATAAATCACAATTCCAAAAATACAACAGATATTTTAATTTCACGTGATTGAGAAAATAAAAAACAAAAGAAATAACGAAAATATAATAATGCATATAAATAAAATAAGAATATAGATTATAATGTGTCAAATATGGTGTTAATACTCTTGAGTCTTAAATTGATAGGTTTCATCTTTTAGGTCCTAAACTGATAGTTTTCTATATTTCAGGCCCAAAATCGAGAGGAAAAATATTTTAGATCTTAAATTGATAGTTTTATCATCTTTGAGGTCCTGGAGTAATATTATTCCTTGCAGTAGTGGACTTTGATTCACTAAAACTTACAACACCAAAGTTGATATATACATTTTAGACATTAATACTATTCAATTTCAATATAACCACCAAATGTATCACTCATTCACCTCTCTAATTCAGTTATAAAAACATGATCAACGTCTTTGTACAAAAATTTATATTGGATAGATGGATTGACAATTTGGTGTAAATGAAACCAACAAAACTAGGTAACTAGATTATATGTATTATGTTTTTCTAATATTCATGTGATAGTCCTTTTTTGTTTTCTACTATATTCCCTCCGTTCATCAAAATTGTGTCCCATTGCTTGAGCACAAATTAAAAAAAAAATAGATAAAATAAAGATAAAGTATGAATAAAATATGAATAAAATAATTATTTGTGAATGTAAAGATAAAGTGATTGTTGAAAAATAAGAAAATGACACAGTTTTGGTGGACAAACACATAAGCAAAGTGGACACACTTTTGGTGGATGGATGGAGTTTTTTTTTTTATTACCTCCTGGTTTGAATAATGATGAAAAATGCAACTAGACCATGTTTACACAATTTGAATTTTCTTTCCAATGTTTTAGGTGCAAGTCAAATTGTTCATTTTGAAGATGACGTTGAGAGAAAATTAGAACCAATAAATGTTGGTGAATATTGTGTTTTCTTAAGTATTTGTTACTGGTATTACTATGAAGTTGATTTTTTTGAATTTTTTAAACATAATATTGGAAATATTTTAAAAATAAATAAATTTGTTTTTATTTTTTTTAATTAAAAATCAAATATAAAAATTATTAATTATTAATCAAGTTTCATATTATTATTAACCAGGTGGCTTAACCCGCCTGGCCACCGGGTTCCTCACTTTAGTGAGTGACCCGGGTTCGATTCCCTTTGGGAACGAATTATGGGAGTTATAAGGTGGCTTGGAGATTTTCTTGGAGTATTTGGAGGCTTGGTGAACTAATTTAACTATTAACAACTAACATTTACCGATAAAAAAAAGTTTCATATGATTATTTACAGATAAATTTATTATAGAACGCGACTATATTCACCCACTATTTGAATTCACCACCTAATTTAATATTTTTTTACCAAATATACTAACTAAAAATTTATAATTTTATCCAATGTAAAATAATTACACCTACATCCCTAAATACATTTCTCTACGTGAAGTTATTTGGAGATTTTATTTGGTTTAGAAATTAATTATATGTATCATTCAGCTGAACTATTGAGTTTTCGTCTTTTAGATAAGCAGAATGTTATATCCAGGGATACAAATATTTAGAATTATGTGTTGGATAGACAAGTATGAAGACTAATATAGTTTTACCCTGGTTTAGATTGGATGAGGTATCTGCCAAACATGTGAGTTAACATATGCTGAAATTTCTCAATTTTTCGTTTGGAAACCAAAATCGAGAAAGTTGTAAGAAAGACAAAAAGGGTTTTATGTTGGTCGTATTTGTTGCATACCAATTGGTACTGGAGAGACTTATTATCTGAGGATTCTATTAAATGTCATTACTGGTCCTACTTATTTTGATGATATAAAAAAGTTTATTATAATAGTTCATGTCATGATGTCTATTTTGCTAAAGGTTTGTTGGACAATGATAGAGATGTTGATGGATTTGTATCTTGCATATCAATAAAAGTTTGAAGATAAAGTTGGGACAATGAGACTAATTTTTTATTCTTTATGAATATTTATCTTATAATAAAATAGATACTTTTTCATGTTACAACTATGTATATTTAGAAATGAATTGTCTTAAAAAAATTGTGACAAATCATTAAATGAAGAAATTGTTACATTACATAACATTAAACATAAAAAATATAAACAATTTTATTAAAATTTAGTTATGTAAATGACTCCCGTGCGTCAGCACGGGAAGGTACCATACTAGTAAATAAAATACCCACTAAACATATACACATTGAATTCAAAAAAGAAGTCCTATAATTTCAGTAGTTATTTCAATATAAAAAATCAATCACTTTCATAATTAGACATTATTTATAATATAGAATACACATAAACTATGAAATTAATTTTAGTTTAAAATTTAAAGCATTTTATTAGGAAATTTGTTTGTAAAATGTGCAAGATTAAAATATTCAAAATTATTAATTATTAATAAAAAAATTGATGCTTGTTTTAGAATCTTTCTTTTCTTTTTGTAAATACTGCAGATTCAGTTAATATTAGAGTTACACAAATTAAAAACATATTTTTGCTTGCCATAAAAATAATCTAATATAATAAGAACATTATTGATCAATAAAAATTATATTTAATATGGTACAACAATATTATATTAAAATTATACATTTATAAAATAATGTTTAATATATTCAATAAACAATTGTACAAAGCATTGTTTCTACAGGAAGAAAAAAAAAAGGCTTCCAGAATCTATGTGAAGTTCATAAAGAGAAATCGTCATCACTATTCCCACTTCTCATAAAAAATTATAAGGAAAAATACAAATCATTTCATTTGGAAATCAATTAAAATATGAAAATCCTAAAATCTAAAAAATAAAAGAAACTTCAATACTACAATAAAAATCTTCAATCTCTTGATGAATGACTTCAAGGTCTTCAACAAATATTCAAATCTCTGAAGAATGAATGAGAAAATCTTCAACAATTCTTCAAATTTTGATGAATGGATTACACAAATTTTGACAATCTTCACAAATACATATTAGACAATATGGCATATATAATATATACAGGTGAACATAAATCACATTCTAAAATCCTATACAATACAATTTTATGACTATACCTTCTATCTATATCTTTTCAGAATAATATATCAGAAAGTTACAAAAACAGCTAATTCGAAATCTATAAAAATCAGACAAAAATTAAGTGAAGATTTGAGATGGTGAAATTGATCAATGAAATTGTCGGTATAAATAGCATACAAAAAACAAAGATCCTTGATTTATGCAACTAATCCAAAGGTTCTCATTCCATCATAAAAAAATAAACGATTTTTATATGAAGTAGGATAAAATTATGAATGTATGACAATTAAGAGTATGTATAGAGTGAAATTGGTATACATATGAATCACTGAAGGGTATTTTAGTTGTTTTCACTGAAAAGTATTACTAGTTTACACTGAAGAGTATTACTGGTTTACACTGAAGAGTCTTAGTTAATTTTCACTGAACAACTAAGACTCTTTAGTGTAAATCAGTAATACCCTTTAGTAAATACAACTAATATTCTTCAATGAAAACAACTAATACCCTTCAGTGATTCATGTATAAATCAGTTTCACTCTATACTTTGTCGACAATTAATTGTCAAACTTACCATAATTAATTAAAAAAATGAATGGTTATGATCAAGGATTGAAAAGCTAATCTAGGGCCCACAAACTTTCCCACTCAAAATATATAAGAAAAAGTTGCTCCTATTATATATTATTATAGATAGATATAGATTATAGATGCCATGTGACAATAAAGGACAACAACCATTAAAAATTGATGAAAAAATAAAGTCTTGCTTTAATTGTCATTAAATGATAGGATTGGATAGAGAGGTCGCAAAATTTAAACCTTGGCTAATTTTATATTGAGTATTATAAAAGTTATTTTTCTCAGCTAATACTATGTATCTATATTAATAATAAGTATCACAATATGCATCATTACATTAATAATTTATTGAATCTCATAATGTCTCTCTATATATATATAAAAAAAAAAAGTTGGACTCTTATGTAATTATGCACCTAATTTGTAACTATCAATGTATAATAAAATAATTAGTATTAATATCAAAAAAATACTACATTTTAATGAAACAACTAATGTTATTAAAAAATCATATGCACATGAATTTTGTATTAAATTAGTTTAACAATTTCATTTTCAGTATATTCTCTAAAAATAAATAAAGGATAACATGGAAAATAAATATTCGCTCCTATTTAATGTAATACCCCGTCCCGTTCTGTACCCTTTTCTTAATTAGAAGCCTTATTTTCTTTATTTTCTTTCTTTACTCCCTTTAAATTTAATTTTTTGTGTTCTATTTGTGTATTTAAATATACATACCCTTTTTATAAAATTCCTAAATTCGAAGAAAGAGAACGAATTCTTTCAAACGAATAAAGGACTACGAGAAATTAATTATTCAAATTAAATTAAGGATTTCGATCCGTTTAATTTATTGAGAGAAATCAAAATACAATAAAATATTACTTGAGTTTAAAAACTGTATTAATTTCTGAATCGGGATTACGCACGTGAACCAAACGACCCCTAAACCGTATCAATTGGGAACGAAAATATCGAATTCTTGGATAAGATTTAAAAGGAATAGATAAGATTAAGAAAGGGAGGAGTATAAAAGAAGAAATGTCTCTCTCCTCATTCATTTTTTACCCTTCACGGACCAAAAAAATTTTCTCTCAAAAAAAAAAAATCCTTCCTCCTTCTTCGGCCTTCTCCCCTCCGGCGAACGTCCAGCGCCGCCGTGCTCAGGCCGCCGCCTCGAAGCCGTAGCTCCGCCGCACCGCCGCCGCCGTCTCCTCCTCCATCTCCCGTAAGTTGAATCCTCTTCTCTTTTATTCGAAATTCCTTCCGTTTAAAATTCGATTTCGAACATCGGTTATTCCAATTTCTAACCGAAGCCTTATTTTCGTTATTTTCCGTTCGATTTTGACGCCGTTGAACCGGTTGCTATTGCCAAATTTCTGGAATTTCCAACCGACGCCGTTAGGCTGCCCAATTTTCGTGAGCAATTTCCGGGTTTCAAAACGACGCCGTTAGGCCGCCCGTTTAACGTCTCAAACTGAAGCTCGTAAGGTTTCTATCTTCGTTTTCATCTTGGGTAGATTTTGGGTTAGAATTGTTAATTGTTAGAAGCTTGGGACAAAGAAGGAGAAAACTTACTGTTAAATTTGTAGAATAGATGTTTAGTATTAGTTATTGACTTATTTAGTATTATTGTTTTGTCCACTTGTATCACTCTTTAGAAGTAAAATTTTGGATAGTTGTTTCCTTGTTTTATTTCTTTCACAAACCATGAGATTGGAATTCTTAGTTTAGTATTTAGTGATAGTGGTTGAATGTTGAAAATTATTGTTTTAGGTGTATAGTATTAATGACTTAGTGGACTAGTATTATTCTTATGAATGTTTAGTATCATTGTTTTAGTATTATGATGATATTAGCAAAATCCTTTAATATCCTTGCTTTGATGTTTTTCAAGGATAAAAATACTTTTGAGTAAATTTCGTAAACAAAGGGAAACTCGTCTTCACCTCGTACCCCTATTAGAATTTTAGAAAAACACAAAATAAAGCCTTTTATTTTTTAATCCGTTATTTTTAGAAGAATTACAAACCAACTTTAGGAAATACCTTTTTATAAACTATTTTTAGTTATAATATAATTTTTCTTAGAAAAGTCCAAGTCTTTTAATAAGTTTAGAAAATAAAAGTTTTATATTCAAGTTTTCGTTTAAAAACAAGAAATAGAATTCTTAAGAAAGAAAAACCTTTTCTTTAATTTTATTAAGTAATAATCTTATTTTCTAAGTATTTTTCCAAGTTAAATAATTATATTTTTTTTTCCTTAAAGGGCCCTTTTGAGAACACCACTAAATTCAGTAAATACACCCCCTGTTACAACCCCAAATTCAGTAAATACACCCCTGTTACACCACCAAATTCAGTAAATACACCCCCCGTTACATCACTAAATTTAGTAAATACACCCCCTAATACACCTCCTCTTTAAAAGAGGTGTACTTATCAATTTGAAATCAACCTTTTTAAACTTTAGTTTTCAATAGTTTTCTAAAGACAACAATCTACTCAATCCTCGAGTTTCGCACTCTTAAGCTTTCCAAATTCAAAAGTAAATCTTTTAATCGGAATACTCCTTATTAGGATTCTGTACTTTTCGGAATACGCACGAAGGACTCGACTGTCTGCCTACACAATATTCCCGGAACTCAGAACAATCAGGTGGGTGATGATCTGTTGATTGATCTGCTATTAAGAACGTCGTGCCGGTATTTCCTGAACTCGATTAAATCAAATAAAAAATATCTAATCCAGCATAAATGTAACACCTATCTATATAATTGTTTGGATTATGTGATATAACTATATATGTTATATATTAGCCTGTTGTTTTGTGAATCGATCATCACTGCATGAGTAAACACCTTACGTGAGCATGAATCAGTTCTGTTGTCAATCAAGTATTTTTCTCAGTGAAGTTGTTGTATCAGTTTTATGGAAAGTCAGTAAGTACGGAGTTGTGATGTGGGTATTTATTTTCCGACCTCCGGGGACGTTATCGTTGGACGCCCTCGGAATCAAGGTCGTTGATTGTTTTCCGGTCTCCAGGGACGCTGTCGTTGGACGCCCTCGGAATCAAGACTGTTGATGGTTGGAGTTGAAAAGAGTAACTTTGTTGGAAGTGGAATGGTTGTACGTTTATGGTTTGACAGTTGTGATAATATGTGATATGACTTTGGGCTTTGCCCTAATGTGAACCAACTTGTGCTATTTCAATTATATCATGCGAAATATGCTTAATTATCGTTTAAAACTTTATAATCTTTTATATACGTCAACTGATTAAATAAAATAAACACTTTATTAATGAGTATAACTTAATATATATTTCGGATTTACCAATCCCATGATGTTGCAATCACCCATAAGTGAGAATTCGATTCTCACGCCCCTTTTTCCTAACCCCTTGCAGATTTGAATTACGGGGAGCAAGGACAGTGACACAGAAGACACAAAGTCTCCCTTTTGCTTAAAATATATTATTACTAATACAATGATGTCTATCATCTCTATTTTCCCAATAAATGTTATCGTTAATGCCATGCAAGACGATACTCTTTCCGTGTGTTTAAATTATCCAAACTCAGTGTGTATTATTCTGAAGATACAGAACCCTCTATCCATCTTTATATATATACAAATACACTTACGTTATAATATTCCTTCCCACTTATCCGCTGCATGAAACTTCTCTCTCTCAATTCAGTTATATTCCTTTCAAAAAATTTATAATTCGGACTTTTGATCACAATAACACTTCGAATCCGATATAATTAATATATTCTGGGTTCGGGGCGTTACAGGTGGTATCAGAGCTTATGTTCAAAACTTTCAGACCCAATCCCAAATCTTATTTTCTCGTCACAATAAAATTATTTATTATCACTTAAGTATTAAAATATTAAATTTTTTGAGGGAAACGTGTCTCTGGTTACCGTCTACAAGCTCCTCGAAGGTACGTTACTACTTTTATAATTTTGCTTAAAGGCCTTTAAATTCACAACTGCTTGACTTCATAATACTACCCGATCAAAAAGGTTACGATAACTCAAAATAACGTTCGTACTACGAAGGAGGAACTACAAAATCTAGTCTAAGTTGCTTTTGGAACTCGAATAATTGATAAGAATGCTCGAATAATTTTGTGAACTTCATAAATGATATTATGTGATTTCTTTGATTACGTGCTTTAAATGTTTACTTTACGGTTATTTTTCCTTTTAAACTAAAATTTTGACTAGAACTTTCCTTTCCCTATAGGAAGCCTAAGATGGATGTGGCCCAGTACTTAGAGATTGAGCAGTTAGAAGTAGAGACCATTGATGCCTTCACTGCCCGCTTTGTAGAGTCACGCGAAAGGGCAAGGACTGCCCCGGAGCCCCACATCGAGACTGACTTCGCAGCTGCGACCCGATTCGCGGGAGGAGTGATCGAAATCTTCCGCCCTATCGCTACCGGACTATTAGATCGCATGAGGGTGGACGACCCAGAGCAGGGACCTCAGGTTCACCTAGACGTTTACTGGGTGGAGGCTCAGAGAGTGATTCGGCACGCGGATGTTAACCGCGGACTGTCCTACCAGACCACTGCACTCGCCGAGCACGATCTGGCCACATCGGACGGTCACCGGGAGGACGCCATACTAGCACAAGCATCGGCCGTTGCAGCTAGAGCAACCGCCGTCTCCCAGGACGAGTACTCTCACATCGCTACTCGGAGGGCCGACCTACACTTAGAGGCAGCTCTCGCGCAGCGGGATACCTCCATCGCCTACTAGGTAGCAAGTGGATTACCTGGAGAGGGACCTTTCGGCTTGGGAGAAGCCGCACATCCTGTGATAGAATTAGCGAGAGTCGAACCCGAGATTATCGAATTTGAGGGAGATGAGCCAGAGGTAGAGATAGATTCCCCGCCAGAGTCAGAGGTTGATGACTAGTTGGACCACCAGACTTTGTATATAGTAGTAGACGCATATATGGTATAGGTGGTAGCCGTTTGACTTATAGTAGTAGTCTTTTGCGTGGTCGTTTTCCTTATAGACCATTGCAGCGTAGCTCTAACCCCTCATTTTGTCGCTCGTGGTCCATATTGATGTGAGGATACGATGCCATAGCATTACCTAGAACCCTTTTGCATTCCTTGACGAATGTAAGGAGACTGACTCCGTAGAACCAAAACTTTTTAGATATTTATATATACTTATTATGTGCTCACTACTTGTCAATGTGTTTTACTTGCTTTATATATTGACTGTCGTATATTTTATCTGATTATCACTTAATGACACATCACTGGTTCCTAGAATACTGTGCGAATGTGAGCACTGTACCATTGAGGGCCCCAATGCGCAGCTGGTGAATTACGTACCACACGTGTTTCAGTGCTAGCGTTGTGTTGATTTGGTTAATCCGATTATGTTTTTATAACTTTCTCACACCTATACGTATCGTAACAATATTATTCTTTTAGATCAGAACTACCTTTAGAATGACACCCGGACGTAAAGGTGGACGACCCCGCGTTAACCCTATCCCTGAACCCGTGGATCCGATAGAACAAGACCCACCCTTTCAGGCTGAACCTGAACCGCCTCAACAAGTCACACCAGAAAACAATATTGCGAGAGAAATACTGATCTCTCTTCAGAACTACATTCAGCAACAAGTTCCACCACCTCCTCCGCCGTTGTACGGGCCTATACCTCAGATAGCGCCCAGGGCGAATGACTTTATCGAACGCTTTCGATGACTGCAGCCACCTAGGCTGGATGGGAAAGAGGATCCCTTTGAAGTCGAGGAGTGGATATCGGGATTGGAACGTATCTTCAGACACATGGCACTGACTGATGCACAGAAGGTCTCTTGTGCCCAGTTCCAACTAATGGAGGATGCAGCCCAATGGTGGGAATCTTATGAATGAACCATGGACGAAGAAACTAGACAGGTCCTTACTTGGGAGGACTTTAAGAAAGCTACTGGATCGATACTTTCCACGAGTCCTGAGGGATTGGAAAGAATAAGAATTTGTCAACCTTCGACAGGGAACTCTCTCAGTGATAGAGTACGAGAGAAGGTTCAACCAACTGTCTCGTTATGCCCCACATCTGGTGGGTGATGATGAAAGGAAAGCTCGCAGGTTCGAGCAGGGTTTGAGGCCCGAGATGGCAGGAATTATAATTGGCCTTCAGGTGCCAAATTATGGAGAAGTTTTCCATCGAGCATTGATGGTTTCGATCAGTCAAAACTTGGAGTACAAACAAACTCCGACTACTGTTCCTGTCAATCGGAATTGGCAGCCACCCTTTAAAAGGAATTCAGTTCCGCAATCCAAGGGAAACAACTTTGTTGGCTCTCGAGCTAACCAGAACTGTCAAAGGTGTGGAAGGAGACACTGGGGACCCTGTAATCAGGGAGGAGTAATTTGTTTTCGTTGCCATCAACCAGGGCACAAGTCCAATGAATGTGTTCAGCCACCGAACAGCAACCGTCAACCGGTTAATAGCGCTCAGTACCGCCCTCAGCAGGCAAACAATTATCAGGCTCGGCAGCTACCTGCACCTAACAACCGCCAAGCGGGACCCCCAGTCAGAGGTCCGCCTAATCAAGGTCAGAGAAGGCCAGGCCACGTGAATGTTATCCTAGAGGAAGGGGAAAGCAGTGGAGAGCAACTTCGCCTGAAAGGACCAGCTCAGCCTGAGCAGCACGAGACGCTAGCAGGTACTGTCTTTGTACTTGAAAAACCTGCGTATGTATTGTTTGATACTGGAGCATCTCATTCCTTTATATCTGATAACTTTAAAAGAAAGTTAGGATTAGTCGAGAAAAAAGGAAAAGTTTTAAACGTTAGTATTCCATCTGGAACTACTATGGAAATTGAGGGTCAAATTAGAGGGTTACCTCTAACGCTAGACAATCACTTGTTAGAGTCCGACCTTCACGTCCTTAAAATGAAAACCTTTGACATAATCTTAGGCATTGACTGGTTAACGAGAAACAAAGCGATAATAAAATGCGCCGAACGCGAGATCGACCTCGAAACTCGTGATGGCCAACGCTTCACGTTTCGCGAAATCAAGACCAAGAAAGAAACCCGAGTAATATCAGCAATCCAAGCTGCTGCAATATTACGAAAAGAGAAATGCCAAGCTTACCTCGTTCACATCTCAGCAGGAGAGATAGACGATAAGTTACGCATCAAGGTGCCAATTGTGGTTGGATATCTTGACGTATTCCCCGAGGAATTAAACGGGTTACCTCCCGATCGTCAGATAGAGTTCTCCATCGACTTGATACCTGGGGCAGCACCAGTATCTAAAGCACCCTATCGAATGGCCCCAAAAGAATTAGAAGAACCGAAGGAACAACTGCAAGGTTTGCTTGAAAAGAAGTTCATCAGACCTAGTGCATCACCATGGGGAGCACCCGTGTTGTTCGTAAAGAAGAAAGATGGAACTTTCCGTATGTGCATAGACTACCGAGGTCTCAATCAACTGACCATTAAGAACAAATATCCTCTTCCAAGGATAGAAGACTTGTTCGATCAGTTAAAGGATGCTACGATATGCTCAAAGATCGATCTGAGGTCTGATTATCACCAGCTAAAGGTCAAGAGCGAGGATATCCCGAAGACAGCATTCCGGACTCGGTATGGACATTACGAGTTCACCGTGATGCCCTTTGGAGTAACGAATGCTCCAGCGATCTTCATGGATCTGATGAATAGAGTATTTCATCCGTACCTGGATCAATTCGTTATTGTCTTCATCGACGACATACTCGTGTACTCTAAGAGCAAAGAGCAACACGAAGAACATCTCAAAGCAGTCTTAGAGACAATGAGACGAGAGAAGTTGTATGCCAAATTCAGCAAGTGTGAATTTTGGATCGACCGTGTGATGTTCTTAGGACATATAATCTCCGCAAAAGGGATTGAAGTGGACCCAGCAAAGGTAGAAGCCATCATGAACTGGAAGACACCTACTAACGTCAATGAAATTCGGAGTTTTCTTGGGTTAGCAGGGTACTACCGCAGGTTCATACAAGATTTTTCCAGCATTGCGAAAGCGCTGACGAAACTGACCAAGAAAACTGAGAAGTTTACTTGGGATTCAACTTGTGAAGAAAGTTTCCAAGAGCTAAAGAAAAGGCTAACCACGTCGCCTGTGTTAACCATCCCAGATGGATCAGAAGGATTCGTCATTTACACAGACGCTTCTTTGTCAGGTTTGGGTTGTGTTCTGATGCAGAATAAGAAATTTGTAGCTTATGCATCTCGACAACTTAAGGATCACGAACAAAACTACCCAACGCACGACTTAGAACTGGCCGCAGTAGTTCACGCGTTAAAAATTTGGAGACACTACCTATATGGAGGAAAGTGTGAGATCTACACTGACCATAAGAGTCTAAAATACTTCTTTACGCAGAAGGAATTGAACATGCGTCAGAGAAGATGGCTCGAATTGGTAAAAGATTACGATTGTACTATTCACTATCACCCTGGAAAGGCAAACGTAGTGGCAGACGCTTTGAGTAGAAAGGAAGATACAAAACTAAGCGTCGTTCCGACCACGCAATTACCACTAATGGGAGAACTCTCTCGTTTAGACTTGGAATTTTCCACACAGTGTTGTGCAGATTCCATGGTTTACGCATTCACCCTACAACCGACCTTACGAGAAAGGATCCTAGCAGCGCAAAAGGACGATAAATTCTTGAGAGGAATACGTAAGCGCGCTGAGGAAGGAACCATTCAGAGATTCGTATTGGGTACTGATGGAGCTTTAATGTTCGATAACAGAATCTGTGTGCCTAAGGATGACGGAATTAGGAACAAAATTCTGAAAGAGGCACATAGCACTCCTTACACCGCTCATCCCGGAGAGACGAAAATGTACCGAGGATTGAAAGAGAACTTTTGGTGGAGGGGTATGAAGAGATCGATAGCTCAATTCGTCAGGAGTTGTTTAACCTGCCAACGAGTTAAAGCAGATCACCAACGACCTCCAGGGTTGTTGCACCCTCTGGAGATGCCAGAGTGGAAATGAGAGGACATCACTATGGATTTTGTCACCGGTTTTCCGAAAACGGTGAAGAATCACGATACCATTTGGGTTATCGTAGACAGACTTACGAAAACTGCCCATTTTATCCCTATAAGAATGACGTACACGTTGGACAAGCTCGCCCAACTGTACATAGCAGAGATAGTCAGACTGCACGGAGTACCAGTTTCAATAGTATCCGATAGAGACCCCCGTTTTACCTCCAAATTCTGGGGAAGTCTGCAACGAGCCTTAGGTACTGAATTGAAGTTCAGCACCGCGTACCACCCGCAGACGGACGGGCAATCGGAGAGAACCATTCAAACGCTTGAAGATATGCTCAGAGCATGCGCTCTAGATCTTGAAGGAAGTTGGGAAAACCACCTACCATTGGCAGAGTTTGCATATAACAACAGTTATCAAGCAACAATACAAATGGCGCCGTACGAAGCACTCTACGGGAAGAGGTGTAGATCGCCAGTTTGTTGGGACGAAGTCGGGATTCGAAAGATTCTCGGACCCGAATTAGTCGAAAAGTCGGCTGAGATAGTCGCAAAGATTAAAGAAAGGATCAAGTCGGCCCAGGACCGCCAGAAATCGTATGCAGACACCCGAAGAAGGGATTTACAATTTGACATCGGCGAGAAAGTATTTCTCAAAGTTGCACCAATGAAAGTTCTAATCCGTTTTGGGAAGAAAGGTAAGCTAAAGCCGCGATACATTGGACCATTCGACATCCTGAATAGAATCGGGGATGTAGCTTATCGCATAGCTTTACCACCGGAGTTATCACGAGTGCATAATGTGTTCCACATATCTACACTCAGGAAATACGTGAGCGATCCAAACCACGTTATTAATCACGTAGAATTAGGTCTAAACAGTGACCTGACTTATGAAGAGATTCCAGTAACTATCTTGGGAAGAAAGTTACACTTGTTAAGGAATCGAGAGATACCTTTAGTGCTCGTTCAGTGGAGCCGACACGGGAAGGAAGAAGCGACTTGGGAAAGAGAGGATGAAGTCCTAGCCAAATACCCTCAAAGCTTAAGTAATACCTAAGACATGAATTTCGGGGGCGAAATTCTGTTAAGGGGGTGAGGATGTAATACCCCGTCCCGTTCTGTACCCTTTTCTTAATTAGAAGCCTTATTTTCTTTATTTTCTTTCTTTACTTCTTTTAAATTTAATTTTTTGTGTGCTATTTGTGTATTTAAATATACATACCCTTTTTATAAAATTCCTAAATTCGAAGAAAGAGAACGAATTCTTTCAAAGAATAAAGAACTACGAGAAATTAATTATTCAAATTAAATCAAGGATTTCGATCCGTTTAATTTATTGAGAGAAATCAAAATACAATAAAATATTACTTGAGTTTAAAAACTGTATTAATTTCTGAATCGGGATTACGCACGTGAACCAAACGACCCCTAAACCATATCAATTGGGAACGAAAATATCGAATTCTTGGATAAGATTTAAAAGGAATAGATAAGATTAAGAAAGAGAGGAGTATAAAAGAAGAAATGTCTCTCTCCTCATTCATTTTTTCCCCTTCACACACCAAAAAAATTCTCTCTAAAAAAAAATCCTTCCTCCTCCTTCGGCCTTCTCCCCTCCGGCGAACGTCCAGCGCCGCCGTGCTCAGGCCGCCGCCCTCGCCGTCCCGCCGCTGGAGTCCAGCCGAGCGCCGCTGTCCTCTCCCCGCCGGCGAACGAGCTCCACCGTCGCTGCTCCTCCGAGCTCCGCCGCGTCGCAGCCGCCTCAGCTCAGCCCAGCGCCACCGCGACCACGGCCCAGCGCCGCCTCCTCCGCCGCAGCCGTCTCTCAGCTCAGCCCAGCTCCTCCGCGACCGCGACCCAGCTTCCCCTGCTCTCCGTCGCTCTCGCTCTTCCTCCGTACGAAGCGCCGCCGCCTCGAAGCCGTAGCTCCGCCGCACCGCCGCCGCCGTCTCCTCCTCCATCTCCCGTAAGTTGAATCCTCTTCTATTTTATTCGAAATTCCTTCCGTTTAAAATTCGATTTCGAACATCGGTTATTCCAATTTCTAACCGAAGCCTTATTTTCGTTATTTTCCGTTCGATTTTGACGCCGTTGAACCGGTTGCTATTGCCAAATTTCTGGAATTTCCAACCGACGCTGTTAGGCTGTCCAATTTCATTTTCCGAATTCCCGAACAACGCCGTTAGGCTGCCCAATTTTCATGAGCAATTTCCGGGTTTCAAAACGACCCCGTTAGGCCGCCCGTTTAACGTCTCAAACTGAAGCTCGTAAGGTTTCTATCTTCGTTTTCATCTTGGGTAGATTTTAGGTTAGAATTGTTAATTGTTAGAAGCTTGGGACAAAGAAGGAGAAAACTTACAGTTAAATTTGTAGATTAGATGTTTAGTATTAGTTATTGACTTATTTAGTATTATTGTTTTGTCCACTTGTATCACTCTTTAGAAGTAAAATTTTGGATAGTTGTTTCCTTGTTTTATTTCTTTCACAAACCATGAGATTGAAATTCTTAGTTTAGTATTTAGTGATAGTGGTTGAATGTTGAAAATTATTGTTTTAGGTGTATAGTATTAATGACTTAGTGGACTAGTATTATTCTTATGAATGTTTAGTATCATTGTTTTAGTATTATGATGATATTAGCAAAATCCTTTAATATCCTTGCTTTGATGTTTTTCAAGGATAAAAACACTTTTGAGTAAATTTCGTAAACAAAGGGAAACTCGTCTTCACCTCGTACCCCTATTAGAATTTTAGAAAAACACAAAATAAATCCTTTTATTTTTTAATCCGTTATTTTTAGAAGAATTACAAACCAACTTTAGGAAATACCTTTTTATAAACTATTTTTAGTTATAATATAATTTTTCTTAGAAAAGTCCAAGTCTTTTAATAAGTTTAGAAAAGAAAAGTTTTATATTCAAGTTTTCGTTTAAAAACAAGAAATAGAATTCTTAAGAAAGAAAAACCTTTTCTTTAATTTTATTAAGTAATAATCTTATTTTCTAAGTATTTTTCCAAGTTAAATAATTATATTTTTTTTCCTTAAAGGGCCCTTTTGAGAACACCGCTAAATTCAGTAAATACACCCCCTGTTACACCCCCAAATTCAGTAAATACACCCCTGTTACACCACCAAATTCAGTAAATACACCCCCTGTTACACCACCAAATTCAGTAAATACACCCCCCGTTACATCACTAAATTTAGTAAATACACCCCCCTAATACACTTCTCTTTAAAAGAGGTGTACTTATCAATTTGAAATCAACCTTTGAAAACTTTAGTTTTCAATAGTTTTCTAAAGACAACAATCTACTCAATCCTCGAGTTTCGCACTCTTAAGCTTTCCAAATTCAAAAGTAAATCTTTTAATCGGAATACTCCTTATTAGGATTCTGTACTTTTCGGAATACGCACGAAGGACTCGACTGTCTGCCTACACAATATTCCCGGAACTCAGAACAATCAGGTGGGTGATGATCTGTTGATTGATCTGCTATTAATAACGTCGTGCCGGTATTTCCTGAACTCGATTAAATCAAATAAAAAATATCTAATCCAGCATAAATGTAACACCTATCTATATAATTGTTTGGATTATGTGATATAACTATATATGTTATATATTAGTCTGTTGTTTTGTGAATCGATCATCACTGCATGAGTAAACATCTTACGTGAGCATGAATCAGTTCTGTTGTCAATCAAGTATTTTTCTCAGTGAAGTTGTTGTATCAGTTTTATGGAAAGTCAGTAAGTACGGAGTTGTGATGTGAGTATTTATTTTCCGACCTCCGGGGACGCTGTCGTTGGACGCCCTCGGAATCAAGGTCGTTGATTGTTTTCCGGTCTCCGGGGACGCTGTCGTTGGACGCCCTCGGAATCAAGACTGTTGATGGTTGGAGTTGAAAAGAGTAACTTTGTTGGAAGTGGAATGGTTGTACGTTTATGGTTTGACAGTTGTGATAATATGTGATATGACTTTGGGCTTTGCCCTAATGTGAACCAACTCGTGCTATTTCAATTATATCATGCGAAATATGCTTAATTATCGTTTAAAACTTTATAATCTTTTATATACGTCAACTGATTAAATAAAATAAACACTTTATTAATGAGTATAACTTAATATATATTTCGGATTTACCAATCCCATGATGTTGCAATCACCCATAAGTGAGAATTCAATTCTCACGCCCCTTTTTCCTAACCCCTTGCATATTTGAATTACGGGGAGCAAGGACAGTGACACAGAAGACACAAAGTCTCCCTTTTGCTTAAAATAAAATATTACTAATACAATGATGTCTATCATCTCTATTTTCCCAATAAATGTTATCGTTACTGCCATGCAAGACGATACTCTTTCCGTGTGTTTAAATTATCCAAACTCAGTGTGTATTATTCTGAAGATACAGAACCCTCTATCCATCTTTATATATATACAAATACACTTACGTTATAATATTCCTTCCCACTTATCCGCTGCATGAAACTTCTCTCTCTCAATTCAGTTATATTCCTTTCAAAAATTTTATAATTCGGACTTTTGATCACAATAACACTTCGAATCCAATATAATTAATATATTCTGGGTTCGGGGCGTTACATTTAAAATATATGATGTTTTGATCTCTCATTTTATATGTAAATTTGATGATGTTTTGCATTTTTTAATGTAATCAATTGCATTGTTTCCAAGTTTACCCCCAATCCATACATATCTTCCACTAATCCATACACATTTTCCTGTAAAGTAAATTAAATAATTAATTTTATGAGAAAATATTAATTAATATATTTCAAAATTTTATTCTAATTGAACCAATATGGATATACTCCTTGTTCTTTCTTTCTTAAGAATTTTAACAATTTTGAAATTTCAAATAAATAATAAAAATATTTATTATTCATTTATGTAGAATTAATTATAAGAAATTTCAAGAATTTCGCATGGATATATATATATATATATATATATATATATATATTGGTTCATTTGGAGTAAATTTTGAAATATATTAATTAAAATATAATAATATTAATTAATATTTCCATATAAATTAATTATTTACTTTATATAGATTAGTGGAAGGTAAGAATTAATCTTCTTGGAAAATTTTAAATCTATGGGGAGAAGATTTTGAAGATTTTAATATATACATATTAAAATTAGATTTTATTATTCATTTGAGTTGTATATATTATGTGGATGATGAGTTGGCATGCCAACTCATTAAGCTGGTACCATAAAAAATCAGATGGTGGGTTCTATATTATTGTTATATATATATTTTTTTGAACTGTAAAACAAATTTTATTATAAAAATTGGAGAATAAGAGGTGTTTCAACCTTACAATAAGAACAATTGTTTCTAATTATGTAGAAAGAGTAAACTAAAGGCCATAAAAAAAAATTAAAATTGAATTTGAATTTTTTTTTTGAAAAATAAGCATATATGACAGTCAAATAAATTAGAAAACAAAGAAAAAATGAATTTAGGGAGAAGGAGAGAGGGAAAGAGAGATATTTTAATAAGTCAAATAATGTGTTCACATTGTAAAATTAATGTTAGACAACAAGTTTAGAAATTATTATTTCACTAAATAACTATAAAAAGACAACTAAAACTCTTGTAATAATTCGTATATATATAAATCTCCTGCATATATGACAGTCAAATAAATTAGAAAACAAAGAAAAAATGAATTTAGGGAGAAGGAGAGAGGGAAAGAGAGATATTTTAATAAGTCAAATAATGTGTTCACATTGTAAAATTAATATAATTTAAAATTAATGTTAGACAACAAGTTTAGAAATTATTATTTCACTAAATAACTATAAAAAGACAACTAAAACTCTTGTAATAATTCGTATATATATAAATCTGCTGCATATATGACAGTTAAATAAATTAAAAAACAAAGAAAAAATGAATTTAGGGAGGAGAGAGGGAAAGAGAGATATTTTAATAAGTCAAATAATGTGTTCACATTGTAAAATTAATATAATTTAAAATTAATGTTAGACAACAAGTTTAGAAATTATTATTTCACTAAATAACAATAAAAAGACAACTAAAACTCTTGTAATAATTCACATATATATATAAAAGAAGGAAAAATAAGTCTCTGGCATATATTGTGCAATTCAAGTGTATTTTTAAATTAAAAGATTTTTTTAATTGAACTTATATGATTGCACAACTGTTATTGTTCGGTATAAACAACCTTATATCCTTGGTTGAAAGAATTTTACTTACTGATTAAAATAAATAATAAACAACTTTAACTATTTTGTGGAGATAACAATATTGGTTTAGAAATACACTAAAATTTTATGTATATATTTTGGAGATAACAATAACTGTTTAAAAATACACTAAAATTATATATATATATATATATATTTTGTAGTCGGTATGGATTGTCCCATCACACTCTTAAATCTCAAGCCCTCACCACTAGGCTAACCCTTGGGGGTTAAAATACACTAAAATTATATGATGCACATAATGTATATAAGACCTTGATAAGAAGGTGTGTAAACCTAAAAATTGTTTACAAGTGTCTTACTCCTCCTCCACCAATTGTATCGTCACTAGAATGTTGTTATTAACCGCACTCTAAGGCGTTCACATATAATATATACCCCTTCAATTAATTCAGTAGTACGCATATATAATGCCTCTCTCCCTCGCTCTAGAGATCCGTCGTCATAGCTGGCCTCACACCGATGCCACCGCCACCGCCACCGCCACCACCGTCAATGGCCACGCCTCCGCCTCGGGCTTCATCCTCGCCCTCTGCCACGACTACCTCCCCATGTAGAAGGACCGAGGGTACCTCTATATGAATGAGCTCGACATCAAATTGAAAATCCCCAATTGGTTTGTGCCGATTCTGAAGGGCAAAATTGGCTCTCCCAATATCTGGAGAAATGTGGTTTTGAGGTCTGCGAAAATAACCGCCGCCGGGGGTAGACTGGGGAATTGTGGACTCTGCGCGTGGAGGGGACTGTGGAGGCGGCGGTGAAATTGGGGATGGAATTGATGAGTAGGAAGTGGGACGACGAAGTGTATGCCAGCAACCGGAGAATGGTGTTTTTCGACGTGTTGGCCGCCCTCAGCTCTGGTTAGACCGTTGGGGAATATAAGCATTTACAGTTCCCTAATCAATATTATTTTTATTTATTTGTGTTTCTTGCTCTCAATTGCAACTCTGTTACTTGTAATTGTGTTGGGTTTTGGGAGATTCGTAAAGAAGATTGTTGGTGCGAGGGCTTCAGCCCCAGCTTTTGTTTTCTTCAGCATTTTTTTACCTCTGGGCTATTTACATTGTTCTTGTTCACCAAGGTATTCGTTGCTGCCATTTATTTTCTTGTGATTTCCATTATTTAGTTGTAAATTATGGGAAAAAAGTTAGTGTAGTAGATACTTAAAATTGTGTTTCATTCTTAGTTTAATTATGTTCAATGCAATAAGAGGGTCTAAGTTACAACATTAGTAAAACTGCTTTTGTATAGACATCTGTTATCTCTGAGGAATTTAACGAGATTCTTAATAGTGTATGTCTAGAAAATGCAGAATGAGTGCTCATAATCTGTAGTGATATGTTAGTTATCGCAAATTTGGTGAAAGCTAAAATTGGATTTTGGGGAGACGACATAGTGAGAGTAAAGTTGCTTCTTCTAAATTGTGATCCATGGATCTGATACTGAAATGGTAGTAATATATTTGTTAATTATAGTGAAATTGAAGAAATCATCACTTTCTGATTGAATTGTTCTATAAAATTTTACGAATGTGGTAGGAAAGTATTGTATGTAGCTGTGATAAAATCTTTATTATACAATAACAAATGGGGGTATATTAGTTTCTACGCTTATTGCAAATAAAATCACTTAACTCGCTACAACATTGAAGATATAATTGTCACTTCTCGGACGATGTAAGTCGATTTATCAATTTATTTAAATTATTATTGATTGAATAAAATTCGTACTATCTAATTAAATTTTCAATGTTTTCAGTTTATCTATAATCGTCCGCTCGCTTCTTACACCAAGGAAAAAATGGACAAACGGAAAATAGATTGGACGGGGTGTTTTTACAACCGATTTTTGTATTCTATGTCATTAATATAACTTTTGGTAGCATGCAACATATATATTAATTCGTGATGATATATTTTTATGTTTTTGGTGTATTTAATTGATGTGTATGTTATATTTATTTGATGTTTTGGTGCTGGACGTATATATATTATTGGTATAGATTTTGGTTTTGTATAAACAAGTTTTTTAAAATATAAAAAAATTATAAAAAAAATATAATATAGGTTTTAGAATGCGGTTAATAACCGCATACTAAAGTGAAAAAAATAAAAATAAAAGAAAAAAGCTTGAAATTCAGGTAAATAAATAAATATACATATATATATAATAGACAATGGTTATTTGGACATCAATTTTTAACCGTTGTCTAAGGGGAGTGTATTGGATTAGGATTTCGCTAGATTTTAAAAGACTTTTTTTTATAAAAAAAAGTCCACTGGTATTCAATCAGGATTTTATGTCACTTAGAAACAATCCACTAGTATTCAATCTGGATTTTCAAGATTTTTTAAAGAGTCCATTAAAATCCATTGGTATTCATTCGAGACTTTTTATTATTTAAAACAAATTCATTGGTATTCAAACATATAAGGATTTTAAAGGATTGTTGTGTTAGATGGATTTTGAAGGACTTTTTAGTTGTTTTTATACATAGCAACAATCTCATCAAAACCCATAAGATTTTAAAGGACTTTTGAAGTGACTATTTGAAGTGCTTTCTTCGGTAATGTCTTCACCTTTGTCTTTTCACTTTTAAATATATATTATACTATCCACGCCACCATAATCCCACTCCCACCATACTCCAACACATATTGAAATTCCTTTTTTGATCAACCTCTGATTCCCAAATCCATCGTCATCTTCATCCTTGCTGATTCCTTTGAGGTAAAATCACCAACTGACTTTATCCTTTTTTTATGTTTGGTTTAATTAATAATTGTTGTTTCTCCATGGATATTTATTTGTTTATATCATATGTTTTCAATGTTTAAATTGTGTGATTAATTAATTTGGATTAACCACCTAGGTTAATGCGTATGTAAATTTAATTGATAAATCATAATTGTTTGTTTTATTTTGTGTGCTTTGATTGATTGTTTTATAACAATAATTCTTTATTTTACTCGTAATTGTACGATTTATGTTATTATAGTCTCAATACTTTGATTGTGTATTTTTCTATTATTAGAGTATTTTGGAACTTTTGAGTTGAGTGGAAAAATTACTGGGACCGATACAACTAGTGTATGGATAAGATACTTGGACCATGTGAAACTTCTAAAAAATCAGGTTCAAGCTTACCTGCTACAATCAGAGAAAGCACAAGGTTCTTCCCTTTCTTCAAGGTATGTAATACTTATCTAACAATAAAAATTATAAATAAAATGACACTACTATATTTATATTTTTCATGCGAAAATTGTTATATTAGTATTGCATTGGAGCTATAGACGGGACACATATTTCAGCAATGGTAAGGGCACGAGATGTAAGCAGTTATCATGACCGTCATGGAAAGATATCACAAAATATATTAGCCACTTGTAATTTGATTTGTAGTTCATGTACGTTCTTAGTGGGTGGGAGGGTTCGGCTCATGATTCTAAGATACTAAATGATACTATAACAAAGAGGAATTGACTTAAAGTGCCACAAGATAAATACTTATTTCTTATATTAATATAATTAGTATTATTGTAATACTAATATTATATATTGCATATGTAATTAGGTAAATATTTTTTGGTGGATTGTGGATTTCCTAATCGACGTCAGTTTTTAGCTCCATTTTGAGGTGTAAGATATCACCTACAAGATTTTGCAGGTCAGGGTAATGACTCTGAAAATGAGAAAGAATTGTTCAATCTTCGTCATGCATCTTTAAGGAATGTGATCGAGAGAATATTTGTTATTTTTAAATCAAGGTTCACAGTTTTTAAGTCAGCATCTCCCTTTTAATTTAAGACACAAGCAGAACTTGTATTAGCATGTACAGCTCTACATAACTTTCTTCGCAAAGAATATCGTTCTGATGAATTTTCAGTTGAACTGTAACACCCCGTCCCGTTTTGTACCCTTTTTCTTTATTAGGAACCTTATTTTATTTTCTTCTCTTGTTTATTTTAAATTTTATTATTTTGTGTGTTATTGTGTAATTTAAATTTTATACCCTACTTATAAAATTCCAAAATTCGTAGAAAGAAATCGAATCTTTCGAACGAATAAGTAACTACGAGAATTAAATTTAAATTAAGGATTTCGATCCAAATAATTTTGAGAATAATCTAAATTCAAATAACTCATTAATTAATTTAAAATATATTGTTATTCTCAAACTAATTCCTTAAATAAATAAAAACAGCCAAACAAACCTTAAACTTTTAAGTGGACAGGTACAGAGAATATCCGATTGAGATGGTTCCTAACCACAAGTCATTTTCACTTATAATTAAAATTTTCATTTAATAGCCTGGATTACTTTTAGATAAGAATTTGAAAGAGTCTATATATATCAATACTTTCCCTAATTTCAGTTCACGCACAAAAGGAAACCCACTTTCCCCAAAAAAATATCTCATCTCTCTCTCATCAAAAAACGCCTCTTCTTCTTCTTCTCTGATCAACCAGCAGCGGCGCGTCTCCCTCCTTCCTCGATCGGACCAGCGACGCCGCCGTGCTCAACCGCTTCCTCTTCGCCGTCGCGACGCCACCGCCGAAGTAGCGCCGCCGCCTCCTCTATCCCAGAAGCCAATCACCGCCTATTTTCTCTTCGGTAAGGTATCGAAAAGCCCCTTTCAAGTTTAACTCCGATTAATTTCGATTCTAATTTATTTCGTCTCCAATCGAACAAACTAGCGCCACCGTCGAAGCCCTGTTCCCGGAGCCGATCGCCGCCCTCCTCCTCCCTGCCTGGAAGCCGTCGCCGCCCCCTCTTTTTTTTTCTTCCAGTAAGACGATTTAAAAAGCCCTCTTTTAATTTCAGTTTCGATTGAATTCAATTTCTAACCAAAACCCCTTTTCCATTCGATTTTTCCGATCAAATGACGCCGTGGATGTGGACCCCTGTTGTCGAAGTTTCTGGAAAAATCAAAACACGCCGTTAGGCTGCCTAAATTTCCCGGCGAACCGCCGAGAGACGCCGTTAGGCCGCCCGTTTACCACCTCGGACCGGAGAACGTAAGGTGTCTACCTTCGTTTTCTTCCTTTCGTAAATTCTAGATTTTATTGAGACTATTGTGGAACCATGTAACAAGAAACGGAAGAAGAGGAATGGTTCTGTTGAATTCTTATTTTTCTTCTTTCGGTTGAATTCCTATTTCTTTTCTTTCACTGATTGATGTTGGGTTTTAACCCTCCTGGAACTTTGGATTTTGCTTCAGTAGCACTAGATACATTTTTCTAAGTGCTGTTATTTTAAGAATGAAGTAATACTTGAACTTTTGTGGACTGGTTTTGATCTTGTGGATGTTTAGTATCACTGTTTTAGTGATATAGTACCACTGACTTGTTAGTTTGTACCTTTAAAATTAGTATGTTAGTGTTCTGTTGGATGATGTTTTTAAATATGTTTAACACTTTGTTTCGAACCTGTAGACAAAGGGAAATTCGTCTTCTCCCTTGTCTACGTTAAAAAATCGGTACAATGGAGAGAAGAATGTTTTTAGAAAATGTTACTACTCTTTTGTTGTGAAAATAACACAAGCCAATTTAATAAGTGATACTAGTATTATAGAAAATACTTTTGTTCAATTTAAGTACTATGGAAAAACCCTTTTTGAAACAAGTACTTCTATTAATGAGGAAAAAAAATACATATTATATTATTCCTAGTATTTATTATATAAGATTCTTTAATAAAATTTATTTAATAATAAATGGAATTTTATTTATAAAATATAATTTATATTCAATGTTCTTTTGAAATAAGAAAAAAAAGGGTATTTTAGAATGTAAGATATTAATTTGGGACTTATATTATATTGGTATGTTTTTATAAATTTCTTATTTTTATTCTTTTCAAGAAAAATAATTAAAGTTATACTTTTAAAATAATAAAAGCTTTTACAAAAGGATAAAGGAATTTAAAAGGATGTTTTGTAGAAATTGAGATAGTCATACCACAAGAGAATTAGTTAGTACACCCCAAATACACCCACCATTTTTAGAAGTGGTGTATTTACCAAAATAGGGTGTGACCCTTAAGCAAGTCCTTTTAAAAGTTTATAAGACATCGACCACTCGTCTCGCGTACCGCAAACTCTCAAGTTTTTCTAAATATTTCAAGGGTCAACTTTTAATCAAATGACTTTATATTAGGATTCGGTGCTAGTGGGAATACGCACCAAGGACTCGACCATCCGTCTGTACACCACTCTCGGGACTCCAAACGATCAGGTGGGTGATGATCTGTTGATCGATCTGCTTATAATACGTTGTGCTGGTATACTCTGAACTAGACCAAATAAATCTAAATCAACTAATCTAACATAAATGTATCCCTATTATATAATTGTTTGAATTATGTGATATACTCATATATAATACGAAATACCTATTGTTTTATTCAAATCAATCACCATTGCATGATTAAGGGCACTATGTGAGCATGAATCAATTTGATTGCAAATCGAGGAATTTTTCCTCCACGTTTTAAAATGTCAGTTTTATAAAAGAACGGAAAGTCAGGAAGAACGGAGTTGTGGTTCGGGTATTAAATCCGACCTCCGGGGAGCTGTCGGGGACGCCCTCAGAATCAAGGTTGTTGATTCAAACAGATCTAGTCCCCGGGTCAGACGCCTACGTTGCGCACTGGGAATAAGGCCATTGATGGTTTGCGTTATTCTATTTTGTCAGTGGTTGGAAGGAGTAAGGTTTTGGAAGTGGAACAAGTCAAGTATGGTCGTATGAAAGTGATTCAAGGAAAGTCTTTTACAATGTGTGGAAATTGATGTTGGCCATTTTGGGCCGTTACTTGAAAATGATTTTGGGCTTTGCCCCTTACTGTGAATCAACTTGTGATATACCAATTATATGATGTGAGACTTGTTATGCCCAATTAATTATTACGTGAATCTGTTTGTTCTGTGATATACATTATCCTTGTTTATAAATCAACTGCTTAAACATATTAAATGCTTTATTAATGAGTATAACTTAATATACTTCGGATTTACCAATCACATGACGTTGCAAATCACCCATACGTGAGAATTCAAATCTCACGCCCCTTTTTTCTAACCCCTTGCAGATTTCGAGTACAGGGAGCAGGGACAGTGATATGGAAGATACGACGTTCCCCGCTTAAAATAAAATACTAATTAGAACACTATGATGCCTATATCATATTCTATTTTCCAAATAAATATTATCGCCAATACATTGCAAGACGATACAAATTTTTGTGTGATTCAATACCTAAGACTCAGTATGTAATATTTCAGAATACTAAACTCTATATACTTTCATATATATATATATAGGGGTGTGATACATCATTATAATATTTCTCCCCACCTTCCTACTGCATGAAACTCATCGTCTATTTATGTTATCTTTTCTTCAAAAAAAAAAAAAATTATATTTCGGAATTTTGATCTCAATTAACACCTCGAATTCTATATAATTAATATATATGGATTCGGGGCGTTACATGAACCGGTGGACAAACATTCATCTTCAACATTACTGATTAATGAAGACCATAACTTTGAGCCTATTATTCAAACCCAAGAGCAAGAGCGACAAGACGCTAATGCTTGGAGGATTAGTATAGATATGGATATGTGGACGGATGCTATTTAGGATATGATATTATGGAGAATATATATATATATATATATATATATATATATATGTTGTCTTTGACTCTTTTTGAATTCGAATGTATGAAAAAAAATCTTGAACTCTTTGAATGTCACAAATCCATGAAATTCTGCAAAGTCCACAAAGTCTTACAGAATCCATTAAAATCTTGATTTAAAAAGTCTTATAAAATCCTGCAAAATCTTAAAAGTCATAAAAATCCTGCAAAGTCTTTTAAAATTTGCATGACTTTTTTCAACTAAAAAAGTCCTTTAAAATCATAATTCAATACACCTCCCTAAGTGTTTAATTTGGACAGCAGTTTGTTAACCGCTGTCTGAACTTAAACAACTGTTTTTTTAACAGTCTTTTTAACTGTTGTCTAAAAGCAAAATTAACCGTTGTCTAAAGCCTATTATGTATTTGTGCGTGGAATATACACAATTAATAATTCTTTAGTCGTATTTTTATTTATCTTTCTATAAAGAGTATATTTTTTGCTCCAAAATAATTACATTTTTCCAATATCAAATTTAATTTTATCTTCTTCTTATTTTTTTTAATGATAATATATACTACCTACGTCCCAATTTTTTTTACCCATTTGACTTTTGTTGACTTTTTTGTGAGACTTAATTTGTAGCCTTTAAATGGATAAAATGATTTTTTTATGATTGCGTATTATTCAATTGAAGTGCATGAAACCAAATAAAGATGTTTTTTTTACGTAATTATTAGTGGAATGAAGTGTAATTTAGATATGTTTAAAGGGGGTACATAATAAAATGGGTAAATAAAAATGGGACGGATGGAGTATTATATAAATGTATAAATGATTATATAGGTAATAAAATAACAAAGCGTCACATTGCACATATACGTATGGCTATTTAATAATTTTATTAATTTGAGGTAAACATTTTTAAACATCAAACAAAATGGGATGCAAGGAATACTTTTCATTTAAATTAATTAATATTTCTTAAACAGATGATGTAAATAATTCATATAAAAAGTTTCACGCATAATATGAGGTTCAATTAACAATCATCAAAACACTCCTTTAGCAATTTCTAAAATTGAAATAAAACAAAATTGGACGTCTCCATGAAAATATCTCTTCTTCCCCGATGCTATGTCCTTGGCGGTCGGTCGTTCTCCCACGTCTAAAATCAAGATATATACACATTTGTACTTAGCCTTTTAGGTTAGATAAAGAAATATAGTAAACTAAATTCTAAGCATCCAATTTCCTTAAATTTGTGCACCAGATTACTACCTCTACAAGACATATAATGGGTCAGCCCGACAATATTAATTAGACATAACTTAAGGAGGCTATTGAAAATATTAATGAGCTTGATTCTTGTTGGAAAATATTGATTTTGACCATATTTGATTAAATATTAAGTGACAATTTAATTATTCATTTTGTGTAAATGAACTTGGTTGGTTCAATTTCTCAAAACCAAATTTAGAGTGAATGAGAAATTAATGTCATTTAATATGTGGATAAATATATTAATGAATGAATTTATAAAGGTAATAGTGAAGGATTGTGACTTATAGACATGAAGTGTCGTGTCTTTTGATAAAAAAAAAAACTATTACAAATTAAGGTTGTGTCTTTAAGAGATATATCTTTTGGTGAATAGTTGTTTATTTCCAAGAGTTATGACTTTGGAAAAAATAATGTTTATAGTGAAGAGTCGCAACTACTATCTACGACTCTTGGAAATCTATAAATAGACCCCCCCCACCACATTTGTCGTTTGCATTCACTTCGAAAAAGTCAGTCATTCATTCGAAGTCAGTTTCATACAATGTGCATACAAGAATGCTAGTATTTGAATTTGCATTAGAATCGAGTCTGAAAGTTCCGGATACTCATTTGCGATTCGCCGATAGCTTTCACTTCGTAGTGTAGCGAGCGGAAGACTCTAAAGTCGTTGTATCTTGGGGACGATTTCCATGAGCCGTATTGCACCAGTATACCGGGCAATAACGTCTTACGGAGAGCGAGTTAAAACTCGTGCCTCGACTTTTGTATTTTGTCCGTGTCTTGCATTAGTCATCTTCGTCTACACACATTCACCTAATTCCTAATTTTTTCCAACAATTCTCGCCTAAATTCGTTAGTGTCCAAGTCCTATCGCACATCAATTTATTTCGTCCATAACTTGAACTATCGAACTCGGATTGATTCAAATTATTTTTGTTGCAATCCCGATTTCGAGACACTTACCATGGTACAAGTCTCTTCTCCAGTTCGTACTCATATCAATCCCTGTTGATAGGCGAACAACCGAGCAACAGGATTAAATGCTAAAATAACAATGATATTGATGGTAATGATAATTAAGGTAAAAAAAGCAGGAGACGAGCAGCTGAGCATATAATGTATTATCTGACGAGCAACTGGTCAATATATCAGGGTACGTCAGGCGAGCAGCTGGTCAAAAGTCAAAGAAAACTGAGCGACCAGCTAAGAAGAAAGGTCCAAGCACCCACCTTAAAGATGAACAGGCGAGCAATAGAGCACCTCGGAGAACAGCCAAGAATCCCATCAATTAGGCATTGTATTAGAAGCAAACAAGTGTCCTAACACTTGTCATTGTATAAAATACAATAACTTAGGATTAAACAAGTGGCTAAACACTTGTCAACATGTAAATTAGAGTGGCTAAGGAGATGACACCTCCTACTTGCTTAGGTGCCTATAAATACTCCCTAGTATGAAGGAAAATGTAAGTTCAATTATTCATAAATAGACTAAACTCTTGCAATTGGTTTTCTTGATCTTTGCTTACAAAAATCCAGTACATTGATCCTTCTTTGATGATCTTCATAAGCTTAAACAACCACTAATTATCCAATTTGAGTTAAAGTCATCAACAATTGGAGCTAGAAGAAGGGTCCGAACCTCCGTTGGTTGAAGATTCCGATTAGAATCTGTGTAAAATCACCGGAATCTGGGTTTGTTAGTCGGAATCCGGGAAGAGGCCACCGGAAACTGGGTGTTTGGGTGTTGTAAAGTGATTTTTGGTACTACTTACCCATTTTTAGGGAACTTAAATGCATGCATATGTGAATTAGGGTTTGTAAATAACTAAAATTCACATATACAAGACTAGTTGTTCTTGGATAAAAGTCTTTAAACACAAGTCTTCTTCATCAAACATTCAACAATTCAAAGATAGCAAGATCGCAGGAGCATCAATCTTCAAGCACGCACCCGAGTCACAGATCACAAACTAGGGTTTCATCAACGGGTGACCATGCAAGAACCGTCCGGACAACTTCCCGGAGAAATATGTAAATCACCATTGATACACTTCCCCCGGAAATTGAAGTTCTTGCCCAGAATCCCGAAGAACTAGCAAAGACGATTGTCGTGCTCCAATCGTTACAAAAATATCAGGAGAAAGCTGGACCATCGAAGGCTCCGGAGACGAGCAATCGAGCAGCGAACAAAAAGGCGGGAGGACGGGCGAGGAGATGAAGCGGACAGTGCCCAGGCCCGTAGAGATAAAGGCAAGGCCCCAGTTAGTGAGCGATTGGGAAGCAAGGGAGAATCCACCCCTGGAGGAGTTGAGGAATCGAGCAAGGATACAACTAAGGATACCAATCACACTAATGCAATGGAAAGGCTAGGAAGTAGGGGTAGAAGTGGGAGAGAGACCCCTCAAAGGAACGACGAGCGAACACACACAGCTATTCTTCCATCAGTCCGTGACAGAATTAGGAGGTCAGCATTTGGAAGATTGGGACCTAATGGAGCTAGCAATGTGGCTAGACGAGCAACTCAGGAAAAATGCCCCGTTAGCAAGGGGCTGCATCGTGAAGAAGTTATTGAACTCGGCCACGATGAACCTTCTAACGGGCGAACTCCTGTAAGTGAGCTACAGGCAATGAAAAAAACGATTGAGGATCTGCAAAAGCAATTGGAGTCTCAGAAAGGTGTTGGCTCAACTGTTTTACCATCATCCCCGTTATCTTCCATGATCCTGAATGCACCAGTGCAAAAGAAGATTCAATTTCCGGCTATCAGCCTATACGAGGGAACGTCGGATCCAAAGGTCCATTTGACGAAGTACTCAGACTTCATGATATCAATGAGGGCTACAGATGCAACTCAGTGCCGAAACTTTCTGCTAACCTTGGGGGATAGGCCACACAGATGGTTCTCAGCTCTGACTCCACGGTCCATCAGCTCTTTTGCCCAACTGAGCAAGAAGTTTTTGTCTCACTTTTCCACCGCTGGGTCTTACTTAACTCAAAGATACTGGTTGGTGGACATCAAGCAAGGAGAAGAGGAGTTAGACAGAAAGTTCCTCAAAAGGTTTGATAAGATCCTCCTTGAATGAGAAATGGACAGCGAGGATACGAAAATGGTGGCAGTGATGGCCGGGCTCAAGAAAGGAACAAATTTGTGAAAGGAAATACATTTGACATGCCTTAAGATATATGCGGAATTCAGACATCGGGCCGATATTCATGTATCAATGCAAGAAGCTCTCTAGAAAGAGTTGGGAGACAAGACCGACCCGAAGAAGTCAGGAAAGAAATCAGGGGAAAGTGAGTATAAAGCTCCCAAGAACATGAAGGCTTTTAATGAAGGAGCCGAGCTGAAAGAAAAATTGAACCAAGTGCTCACCATGTTAGTGGATGCGGTGTATAATAATGTAAAGGACAAGCATATGCTATCTGAACCGAAAAAAATCCGACAAGAACGAGGAAAGTTGAACCCCAACAAATACTGTGCATACCATCAGAACATCGGTCACTTTACAAGTGAATGTCGAGATCTTTTGAAACAGTTATGGAGGTTCTATGAAGAAGGAAAGCTGTCATAATTCATAAAAAGGGAACCAGAGAAGAGACCAAGGACAGCAGCACCATCTAGCTCGGACGATGATGAGAGCGACGAACAGTCGAGCAGGGCGGGCAAGAAAGGAAGAAAAATTCCAACAGCCCCTGCGGAGCCAGTTCGAGAAATTCTTATGCTCGAATAAACCGGACCAGTTGGTGGCTGCTCCGACGGAAGACCCTTGGTATCTAAGAGGAAGCAAAAAGTTGAGCTCAGGGCGGTGGCACAAGTAAAGGAAGTGGAAATTAACCCGACAACCAAGCAAACGAGAGACTTGACATTTTCAGAAAAGGATTTAGACGGAGTGCTCACCCCTCATAACGACTCATTGAGCATATGAGTGAACATCATGGGAACACGAGTACATCGCCTACTCGTCGATACAGGATCCTACATAAATATTATGTTTAAAAGCACATTAGATCAGTTAGGAGACTATGCCGAGTATGTAAAAGATTGTAATCATAGGATTTTAGGGTTTGGAGATGCTGTAACCATTCCCCTAGGAGTAATTACGTTGTCGGTTGAACTTGTATCGACCGAGAATCCGGATAGGAGGCTGACTAGGATGGTAGATTTTCTAGTAGTAGATCAGCAGTCCACTTATAATGGGTTTTCTCGGTCGTCCCTTTATAAATAAATTCAAAGCAGTCATTTCAACGTACTACTATTGTCTCAAATTCCCAACTCCGAAGAGGGTAGTTACGGTAAGAGGCGATCAGAAAAAAACTCGTGAATGCCTCCTGCAATTACAACCAAAAGAGGATAGAGTATATATGATGGACGAGCCACCGAGCAGCTGTGTTGAAGACGAACCTTCCATCCTAAATGAAATCATGGAGTCAGTTGACACAGAGATGATGGAGGTGGACGAGCAGCTGGGTGTGGACAAGCAGGAGGGCAACGACAAGCAGCAGAGCAGAGCAAAAAGTGAAGAAGTACTACCTCCCAAAATGAGGTTGACGACGTTGAGCCACGACTGGGTGCTAAGCCGTTGGTAGTTACGGATGAGCTAAACGTGGACGGGCCTATCATCGATCCTCGCTGGAAAGGACAAAAGTGAAGAGCAACGTCGGTTGAAGAGTTGGAGGCAATAAAAGTCGACCTGAACCAAGAGGACTTAGAACTCTTCATTGGATCTGAGCTCCCAGAGCTGCTCCCAGAGCCATACAGATCCAAGATGGAGGAATTTCTTAAAGCTAATCTCGATGTGTTCGCATGGTCGCATGCCGATATGGTAGGCATCAGCCCTGAGCATGCCTGCCATAAGCTAAATATTGTTCCAACAAAGAAACTGGTCCACCAGAAGAGGAGGGATATGGGCCCGACAAATATGAAGCACTTGATGTCGAAGTCAAAAAACTATTAGACAATGACCTTATCCTATAGGCGCTATGTCCAAAATAGGTGGTGAATTCGGTGTTGGTGCGGAAACCAAATGAAACATGGAGGTTGTGCATCGATTTCACAGACCTAAATGCTGCTTGCCCGAAAGACAACTTTCCACTTCCACACATTGATCAACTGGTGGACAACACAGCCGGGCATGAGCTCCTCACATTCATGGACGCGTTCGTGGGATATCATGAGATTGCAATGCACCCCGACGATCAGGAACACACATCATTTTATACCAACAAGAACCTGCTGTGTTGGAAGAGAATGTCGTTCGGGTTGATCAACGCATGAGCCACATATCAATGACTTGTCAATAAAATATTCGACGAACATATTGACAAGACAATGGAAGTATACGTGGACGACATTGTTGTCAATAGTCCAAAGAAGGAAGATCACCTAGAGCATTTAGCTCAAGCATTCAAGATACTCCGAGCTTACAACATGAAGTTAAATCCAAAGAAAAACAGCTTTGGAGTTCACTCAGGCAAATTTCTTGGACACTTGGTAAGTCAACGAGGCATTGAGGCCAATCCAACTAAAGTAAAAGCGATCATGGACATGCAGCCGCCACAGTCGGTCAAGGAGGTACAAAGAATCACCGGATGTCTAGCAGCCTTGAATAGATTCATTTCAAGATCTGGTGATAAATGTCGACCTTTCTTTGATGCTATCAAGAAAGAAAAGTTCAAGTGGACAGACAACTGCCAACGGGCATTTGAGCAGCTAAAAGAATACCTCAGTGATACGAAAATTTTAGCAAAACCAACTCCAGGAGAAAAGCTGTACTTGTACTTGGTAGTATCGGAGGTGGCGATCAGCTTAGTTCTTGTACGAACGGACGAGAAATTCCATCTACCCATCTACTATGTAAGTCAAGCCCTATACGAAGCGGAAATCAAATATTCACTAATGGAGAAGTTGGCTTACGCATTGGTGATGAGTGTTAGAAAATTCCGACCGTACTTCTTCGACCACCAAGTGGAAGTTTTAACAACATTCCCCCTAAGACAAATTCTACAAAGGCCTGACATGGCTGGTCGCCTCCTAAAGTGGTCCCTGGAAATTAGCCAATTTGGTATATCTTATGCACCTCGAACAACGATTAAGGGACAAGCGTTAGCCGACTTCATAGTCGAACTAACCTTCCCTAAAGATCCAACGAGAGGTCATAATCGTCTGTGGCACATGTATGTTGATGCCTCGTTAACCAACACAACATCGGGGGCCAAGATAGTACTAATCAGCCCGGACAGGCAAGTGTTCACATCAGTTGTTCGATTTGAGTTTATGGCGATAAACAACGAAGCTGAGTACGAGGCACTGATTACTGGACTCTGGTTAGCATTAGCTGTGGAAGTGAGGAAACTATAAATATACGGAAACTCACAGTCGATCGTCAACCAAGTCCGAGGAGAGTATGAGGAAAAAGATGGAAATATGGCCTTGTATCAAAATATCGTTGCTCACATGGCCTCCTTGTTTGAACAAATCTATATTGAGCAAGTACCAAGAGATAATAATGCCCAAGCAGATGCACTTGCTTGCCTGGCGACCAGTATGGGACCAGCAGAGCTGTCAGAGGTCACAATAACAAAGATACCCTATTCATCAACCAATGACTACAAAATCAATCAAATTGATTAAGAACTTGGAGAAGACGATTGGCGCACACCAATAATCAAATACCTCCGAGATGGTAAAGTACCAGAAGATCCACAGGAAGCGTCCAAGACAACCAGATGAGCAACAAGGTTCACTATGATGGATGGACAACTGTACAAGAGAGAATTTTCACTTCCTCTATTGAAATGTTTAGCCAGGGGGCAAGACCAGGAAGTTTTAAAAGAAATTCATGAAGGTGTCTGTGGAAGTCACGCTGGGGGGCGAGCTTTGGCATATAAAACAGTGAGACAAGGGTATTACTGGCCAACTCTGCTCCATGACGCTATCAAAGTTGCTAAAACATGCCACATATGCCAGTTGTTCGCTCTGAGCATCCACAAGCAACCACACGAGCTAATATCATTAAATAGTATGTGGCCATTTGCAAAATGGGGGATTGATATCATCGGAACTTTCCCTACCGGGAAAGGGAACGTGAAATTTACAGTAGTGGCCGTGGACTATTATACAAAATGGGCCAAAGCAGAAGCACTTGCAAAAATCACGCAAGAAAAAGTGATCAACTTCATTTGGAAAAACATTGTTTGCCGATTCGGAGTCCCGCAAACGATCTTGACAGACAACGGGAGGCAATTCAAAGGGAAAAAAATAAGAATTCTTTGCGAAAAATTGGGGATAAAGAAATACTTTTCATCTCCATATCATCCCCAGTTAAACGATCAAGTTGAAGCAGTCAACAAGATAATCAAACATATACTGAAAATACGCTAAAATGGTTTGAAGAGCTACCAGAAGTACTATGGGCTTACAGAGTTTCATACAGAACTAGCACCGGAGAAACTCCGTTCACAATGGCATTCGGAACCGAAGTTGTAATACCAGTTGCACTAAAGATTCCAACGGAACGAACATCTATGTTTGATGAGCAATCGAACAATTCAACATTGGCCGCATAAATGGATTTGACTGATGACAAAATTATTTCAGCCGAGATGAAGAATGTCATATACAAGAAAGAATCGCAAAGTATTACAATTCTCAAGTAAAAGTTAGAGAGTTTGAAGTCGGAGATGTAGTACTTCGAAAAGTACTAGCTCCTCCACCAGGAGTATTTGGACCGACTTGGGAGGGCCCGTTTTGGGTGGCCAACAAGTGGCACAATGGTACGTACGACCTTGAAGATATGAAAGACAAATCGGCCCAATACTCCTGGAACGCAGCTCTATTGAAGAAGTTCTATCAGTAGAATGTCAGGATTATATATTTGCAAAGTTGAGGATGTAAATTTTATATAAATTTCAAAAGAAAATTTGTTATGTTATGCAAACTAGTCGAACAATAAAATACCCAGATGAACAACAGTGTATATGTATACCCAGCGAACAACGGAGTGTTGCTAGATGTATTGTAAATTGTATATTAACAGGTATTAAGGCAGACTAGAATAGAAGTATGAAAGCTCAACTGATCGCCCAATCTAAATCATTTATGAAACATAAGCCCATTTCGAGGCAAACGACCATGCTCGAAAGTGAATTTCTGGCTAAGTCCATTACGGACCACAAAGCCCAATTAATACAGGTCAAGTTCTTTGAAGAACCAAGAAGACCCATTATAATTATGCATATTAAGTGTTGCAATAACAAGTACTTTACCCTTGAAAGTTTAAGGGAAGTACTAAAACAAGAGAATAAAAATATAGAAAATAGGCGAGCAACCGAGCAGTATTGGACAAGGCCAAATGGTATACAAGCAATAAAGCAAGAAGTTTTGTCATTTCATTGAAAGGGAAGGAAGAAGCGTACAACTGAAATAAAGAAATCACAAAGCAAATCCTATTACAAAGCTAAAGCAAAACAAAAAGTGAAAAGTCTTCAAGATTGGGGAGCTGGGGGAGGCAGAGAAGCACTAATGGGGGCAGCGGCTTCGGTGGTGCTCGCTTCAGGATCCTGCTGCTAGCCAACTGCTGCCGAGGTGCCCGCCTCGTAGATAGGAGTAAGAGAAAGTGAGCTAAGGCCATCGAAGACCTCTGCATCCTTGCTAGGCTCCTTGCCGGCAAGTCTTGGGGTGACAACTTGGACATCTTCTCCAAAGATGTCTAGAGATACCCCCATCTCTTCGAGATCGGCTACAGGAACGGTGAAGCCGGCAGCAAGTGGATTTTCTTTAACATAATCAGTGAAGTCCTGCTTCACCGAATTAAGCACGTTCCTCCCATGGTCTACAACAAACTTTACGGACCTTATACACTCGGCGTAGGTGCAAACATATCCAAAGTTGGTGTTCTATGCCACATCCTGAGCATAGGCGTCGTATGTTACCATGACCGTCTTCTCTTTCTCTAAGCGAGCAACATCAGCCCTCAGTTGCTCGACCTGGCCTAGCAGCCATGTTCGCTCCACCTCTAGGGTCTTCATGTTGGAGTTATACGTGAAAGTATGCTTTTACTTCGTATAACTCATGTGTTAAATACTTTTGTTTTATGAGAATAATTCTCTTATCACATTTGCTTTAAATATGAATGAATGTTAAATGTTTATTGCAGCCCGTTCTATTTATAGTACGAGCTACATTGTAGTTAATGTGGTGATACCAGATCACATGAGATCATATTAATGAGTTCCTTATAACTAAACGTACAAATTCACGATCAAGGTGGAATTGAACAATACGCCGTGAAAGGTCGATGTGTATATCTCAGATTGGCCTGTTTTGACCAAGAGATTGCACTAGCACATTTAGTATGTGTTGAAGAGGACCTACAACGAGGATACATTCTTCTGTTCTGAAATGTGAAGAATTAGACCTCAGTGGTTATTGATTTCTTAATCTTCGTCACTTAAATAGGACCGTGTGTGATTAATAGTTATTGTTTTGATTCATGTTGGGTGAGAATCATCGTGACTTCGAACCTTATGTTTTGGGCAGTAATATTTATCATACGACGGTTGCTAAGGATTAATACAGAGAAACGTGTGCGAATACGACTCATGTGATTTGTCCCCTTGGTAGGCTCAGAAGTTTTATCGTACCAAATCTTACAAGTGAAGAATTAGTTTCTTCGGTACGGATAATAATGTTGAGCTATCTTTACTCCAAGGTAAAAGATATTAATTAATTTAGAGATATTCAGAAGCTCAATTAATTAATGGATTAGATAATCTTAAACACAGGAAAAAATAATCGGGAGCCCATATTATCGTAATATGGATTAAAAATGGATAGTACAATATTAATTTGATAGTGGTTTTAATTAATATTAATGGGCTGAATAATATTGAGGCTCAATATTGTAATTCAGAAATCAATTGGAGGTCCAATCTTAATTCTTCTAAAGGTCTCTCAAGTAGTCCAATAATAATAAGGTGATTAAAATAAAAGAAAAATATTATTGCTTATTTTTTCTCATAATTTTCGAAATTAATACTCCCTCCGTCCATGAAATATAGTCCTGTTGCTTTATGCACGATTATTAAGAAAGTTGATATAATATGTAAAAAGTAAGAATATTGTGTCACATCAAGTACAAAATAAATTATGTTAAAAATGTTATGTGTGTATGTTGAAAAGTGTAGATAAAGTTTATTATTTCCATTTTAGGCAACAAAACTATTTTTCGTGGACAGCCATATAAGGCAACCAGGACTATATTTCACGGACGGAGGGAGTAAAATATAGGGGAGAAAGATTTTCTTTGGATTTTTTATGGAATGAAGATAAGTATTCTTGGAATACAAGATTATCTCATTAATTCAAGAAATCTCCTACTTGGCATTTTATTTGATAAATTCGAAAATTGATGATTAATGAGAAGAAAAATATTTTGTTGATTTTCTTGAAAAGATATTATGGAAGATATGTATTATTGGTATATATGATTATCTCATAAATTCAAGAAGATCCAAATCTTGGATTTCATCTCTTAATTTTTGAAATTCATCCATAATAATAGGAGGATGAGATTTTTGTGGAATATTTTATTATAGAGAAAAGAATATATGAGATATATTCAAGATTTTTTGGAGATCAAGAAGATTTTCTCTTGCCTTTTTCCACATGAAAATTTCGAAATTCACTCTTATAAATAGGGGGTGATACTTTCATCCCCAGATTACAGTTATATGAGTTGAAAAAATCAGCAATAGTAATTTTTTCATTATTCCTTATTTTATTAAATTGTTCGTTAAGCACTTCCCACCGGTGAATAAACAAGGCAAAAGGGGAATACTTGAGAAGATCTTTTGGTTGATATGATTAATTTGCTTGTCATGTTCTTCTCAACGGCCGTCACTTCAAGAGGTACATAATCGCGTAAACTCCTAGATTTTCCGCTATAGGATTTTACGTGAAATTATTAATATGCATGAATTTATTTCATTGTTGGATTAATTATTATTTGAATTAATTTAGAATTAATTCATGCTAGTAATAATTAGATTTAAATTCGTATTTAAATTTCATCACGAAAAGATCTGGGCACCCCGAATTCCCCAACACTTCACCCGATCATCGGCAACCCCCTCACTATCCAAGGTGACCTTCAGTTTCTGCTCCAAGTCGGCCTTGACCTTTGCATGCTCATCCTTCTCCTTGGCCAATTCATCATTCTTTTTCTTTAGGACAACCGTCTTTTCAATCTCGAATTACTCGATCTTACGGCCGAGACTCCGATTGGTTCTCCCCAAGTCCACCACTTGGTCAAGAAGTCTTTGGGCGGCGACAACCTGATGGCTAGCGTTATAATTGAGAAGACGAGCATTATCGCTAACACTCTGATTCTGGACAATGTCTTCACATGTTTTGGTCCAAGAACGAGGGATCAGCTCAGTTTCTCGCCTCACATGGGAGTCACGAATCTCCTGGTAAGGCTGGGTTATTTTTACGCAGCTCAACTGGTGGAGTACCTCTGCTCGTCCAGGGTACTCTTCGGGCTTATACCTACAAGAAAATGAAGTTAGTACAATAAAACAGAATATAAGCAAGGGAGGCGAGCAGTCGGGCGAGGAAGAGGATATACTCTCTCAGTTTTGTTGGATCATAGCCTAAGTAAGAACGATCCAGGGAAGAGTTTTTTCTCCAGCTTACCAGTGTACCTGCAACAGCTTGGTGCTCGCTCACTACCTCTAGGGAGGTGGACTTTGAAGACGGGCATCTTGGCACCTTATTGCTTGGCTCCACGCCATGTTTTGAGTGCTTCATTGCCCGCTCACCGCCAGCACCACCTCGGCCCTCCTCGCTCCTAGGTACCTTTTGTTTCTCTTTCTCACTCTCCTTTTCTCTCTTTCCCTGCGTTCTTGGGAGGAGAGGAATGTTTGGAGGCTCTTTGGGAGCGAGCAGCTGTGCCCCGGGAGCGAGCAGCTGGATCGGCCTCCGACCTAAGCCTGATCAAGAAAGTTGGTGGATCAAATTTCTTCCTTGAAGGCTCTTCAGCTGCCATTTATCGAAAACAAGTGACAAGGAGGTGATAAGCCTGGGAGATAGTGGGAACAACGACGGTCACTCGTTTCTCTAATAAAAGACGGCGAACAACACAACAAAAAGTATTGTTAATATAAAATGGCGATCAGGCGAACAGTAGTGAAATAATTTAGAGTTAAAAGAAATTGTTACCCTCGGGAATGTTTGCTTGAGCTTCCAGATGATGTGGACTCGTGGTCAAAAGTGTAAGTTTGCGGCAATGAGCTTTTGATAAGTGCAGCAGATCGCGATCAGCTAGGTTGTGAAGTGATATAACAGATAGGGTGAACAAGAATTCCTCGCTCAGCTCAGGATGCCTCCACTTCAGAATCCTCGGACCTGCAAACTAACAAAGAAAAAGAAAATAAAATTAGTTTCACTTGATCTATGAATAGAAAAAGTGGAGCCTACGTTTAATTGCACCAAAGCCCACTGGAGAGTTGATGCGAGTCTGTCCGCCTGCAAAAATTGCAGCTGCTCACCAGTTACCACCAATAAAGAAGAATTGATTATGCCAACTATTCACTTTATTGGGGACCCCCTCAATCAATTTCACCCCACTCCTCGCCTTCACATAGTACCATCCCTCGCCTTCTTCTTTGCAGGTAGAGATCACCATTGCGTAGTGAATTTCCACCGTGGTAATCTTGTTCTTGTAGCCTTCAAGACCAAAGAAGGTCATGAAAGCTAACAAGCTGCTCCAACCGTTCGGGGTAATCTGCGTGATCGTCAGGTTCGTGTTCTTTAGAAAGTGGCCAATAACGGGATGAACGGGGAGTGGGAATCCAGTGTTAAGCACATCCAAGTTGATCGTTGTACAACCTGGAGGGGGGCGATCAACCGTCTATCCTTTCTTCGGTGCATACAAAAAGATATCGTATGGGGTCTTATATGTTGACCGAATGCTCGCCAAGTCATCCTCAGTGATGAGGCTCGCAACCCTGCTTGCTGCGTAGGTGTTCGCTGGGCGTTCATTATCACACGAGAAGGGGGAACAAAAGACCTAGAATAGCGGGTAGCGTACTCCTCCCATTCGTTGTCTCAAACAACTCCTTCGGGGATTTGAGACTCAGGAGTGACCTCGGGAATAGGAAAATTTATTTCCCTTAAGAATTCCCAAGTTATAGCCAAAACAGGTTGCTCGCCTTCAAGTTGTTCGATCTCAGCCTCAATCTCGGCAGCTACCTCTTCCGAGTCCTCACCGAGGTCTGAGGACGTGTCTCCTTCGGCACGGGGGCGAGCAGCTTGTTGGTCTATGTCTTGCTCGCCAGAGCTATCAACTGCATACGCTTCAACCAAGCGAACAACCAAGCTCACCTCTGAACCCGTCTCATCATCCATTAATAAAGTCCTTGGATTCCGTTGAAGGGCTTGGCGAACAGAATGGCGCGGAGGAGTGGCCTCTTCAGCCATGGGCCTTTTTTTTTAATTTCTCTCGGAGAGAGTAGTGCTTGAGGAAGGAGACTCCATTGGTGAATAAAATTGGGATGTGAATTTCGAAAAGGGGGCGTATTTAGAGAAAATAGTCAAAAGAGGCGGTACGATGGTGGTACAATGGGAGCGCGGCGGCGACGCAGCAAAGTTGCGGCAGCATCACAAGAATGTGGTAAGGAAACGGTATGTTTTACAGCAGCGTAATAGCGGCGATACGGCAGAGAAGTGGTGGTTGAAGACACAGGAAATCGGAAAAATTTGAAGACGGGCGTTGAAAGAAAAATAAATAAAAGTAAGAAGAAAAACACAGGTATTACCTCAAATGTGTGGATCCAGTGATGCGAATTGAGGCAAAAAAACGGTGATGACACTGAAAAAGCTGCGAACAGAGATGTTAATGGCGAAAAATCTAAAGGAGAATAGAAAAGGCGTAGATGAAAAAGAAGTCGGCCATTTATAAGAAAGGAATAGGGGCCAAAGTATGATTTTCCAAAACTGTTTAGGCCCCTATGTGCAAAGGAAAAGACACGCGTGGGCGGCGGCTGATGTTGTCACCGCCCACGATGTTACGGGTTCCGAGATCCTCGGGAACCTAACCGTTGGACTACGAAGGGGTGATCCTGTTGCTCGCTGGTAACCCTGTTGCTCGCCCAAGTTTCCCGCTAAAAAACTTTTCAAAACTCAGTTGCTCGCCTCTGTGTAACATCACTCGTCAACTATAACTTGACCTCAGTAATTTGATTTTCATCTCAACAAAAGGTCAAGTTATGGGGAAATTGTTGATAGGCGAACAGACGAGCAATAGGATTAAATGCTAAAACAAAGATGATATTGATGGTAATGATAATTAAGGTAAAAACAACAGAAGGCGAGCAGCTGAGCATATAATGTATTATCTGACGAGCAACTGGTCAATATGTCAGGGTACGTCGGCGAGCAACTGGTCAAGAGTCAAAGAAAAATGAGCGAAGAACTTAGAAGAAAGGTCCAAGCACCCACCTTAAAGATGAACAGGCGAGCAATAGAGCACCTCGAGAACAGCCAAGAATCTCACCAATTAGGCATTGTATTAGAAGCAAACAAGTGTCCTAACACTTGTCATTGTATAAAATACAATAGCTTAGGATTAAACAAGTGACTAAACACTTGTCAACATGTAAATTAGAGTGGCTAAGGAGATGACATCTCCTACTTGCTTAGGTACCTATAAATTCTCCCCTGTATGAAGGAAAATGTAAGTTCAATTATTCATAAATAGACTAAACTCTTGCAATTTATTTTCTTGATCTTTACTTACAAAAATCCAGTACATTGATCCTTGTTTGATGATCTTCATAAGCTTAAACAACCACTAATTATCCAATTCGAGTTAAGGTCATCAACAATCCCAATTATATTTCTTCTTTAACTCAAATTAAAGGTTTCAAAACATTATGAAATTCATGGAGAAATGTAAAATGAAAAGAATTGAGAACATAATATAATAAATGGCTAATTATGAGCAAAATATAGAATTTTTGTTATAAAACAATCAATTAGAACACACAATTTACTTAATAATTATGGCTTATCAAATAGATTTTCCATTATGCATACATTTAGTTATGTCATCTTAATATTTCTGTTTATGGGTTGTATACCCTTGGAGTTGGAGGTATGCATGTCCAGGTTCTATGTTAGATTCTTTTTTTATTGGTTTCCTTAAATTAGATGGGTACTTTGTTCAGTTTTCCGAAATGAAATGTAGTTGGCAAAGTAATAGGGTCCGTTTCGTTTTTTCTAATTTTTTAGCAGTTTTTAATGTTGAATTGCAAGACCAAATTAGTTGAGCAGGAGATTTTTTTGCTTCTATATATTCTCTCTCTGTTTAATAGTTATGGATCACCCATACCCTGTTTTACATTGCTGAAAGTTCAACTTCTTGAAGTATAAATGTTTATTTTTTTTATCAGTAAAAATGGAACTAAAATTAAAAAGGAGTACAAGGGGTACATGAATTACATTACAACATCTTATATAACCAAAAAAATTATCAGTTTGCAACACTACCTTCAATCTCGTATTCTAAACAATTGATTGGATTTGTAAACCAATCTCCTATTCATGCACTATTTAAGATCATCTTCTTTGCACTCAACCATGCCCACATACTTGCTTTTATCACTTGAATTTTTCTTGGTACGTACATTTGGCTCATTTCCTCTAAACACGAGATCATTTCTAATTTCCCAAACTATCCAAACGATGGCCACCCATAAGGTTGCAGCCATTTTTGGTTTCTTCAAAATTCCAAAGAAATCCCCATGTTGTAAAAGATGTAGGATTGGTTCTCTATGGGGGGCAATCTGAAATCTAGTCCAGCTATAACAAGAGTTCCAAATTAAAAAAGCAAATTTGCAACTAAAGAATAGATGAGTTAGACTTTCATCTTTTTCCCCACATAAAGAGCATCTCAGATCATCATTCACTTGTAAAATACCTCTTCTTTGAAGACTCACTTTTGTCGGCACTCTTTGCTTTAGTATTTTCCACATAATTGCTTGAGTTCTCCTTGGTGCAAAACAACTCCATAGCCTTTTGAACGCCTTCTCCTTTGTTCTCTCATTAGCTTCTTCAACGCTGGCCGCATCCATAAGTTTCCTATACGCTGTCGAAGTTGAGAACATCCCATTGTTCGTCAACTCCCATCTCCACATATCACCCTCGTACTGATTAAAGGAGTACATGTTAAGAGTAGATATAAGATCGTTAATCATCCCACTCTCCCTCTCTTTTAACACCCTCCTCCATCTTAAATTCCAAACCCACACCCCCTCTTCCCACGAACCCATATCACAAATCCTCTCTCCTTGTTGACTACTAAGTCAAAACAATCTATTAAATATCTGCTTCAACGAAACATTCTGTACTCAAGAATCTTCCCAAAAAGCTATATCATTTCCTCTCCCCACCACTCTCTTTTAAACCCCATTTACCCCAAAACCCTCATCTCTCCAATAGATCTTACAAATATCCTTCCACCAACTCTACACAAGCGAGCTTACATTCATTCTCCCTCCCCCTCTCTCCCCCAACCAAAAAAGGATTTTCACCATAATTTGATTTGATGACTCTGACCCATAAACTGTTTGACTCGACACAAACACTCCACACCCATTTACATAAAAGAGCAAGATTAAAACAACCGATATCCCTAATGCCCAAACCCCCTGCTTTTTTTCTAAACAAATCTCCCTCCAGCTTACCCAAGATATGTTACTATTCTGCTCACTCCCCCTCCCCACAAGAATTTTCTTTGAATCTGGATAATCTCATTTAAAGTTTTCTTCGGAAGGCGATAGAAAGATAGGAAATAGATTGACATTGCAGAAAGAATTGCTTGGACTAAAGTAATGTGACCTCCAAATGAAATGTGTTTATCATTCTACTTACTCAAATGACGTCGAATTCTATTAATAAGAAAGCCCACGATGCCAAATTTCGGTGTTTCATCCCTACTTTCATATCGAGATAAGTAAATGGAAGATGATTGATTTCACACCCCAAGTATTCTGACATACTTCTCAAAGTTTATAGCTCCATGTTTAAGCCCAAGATTTCACCTTTGTGAGAGTTAATCTTCAAGCCCGAAACCATTTCGAAATTTCTGAGGACATGTTTCAAAGATACCACACTCTCCATCTTACCCGTACACGAGAATATGGTGTCATCAGCATATTGTAGGAGAGAAACTTCCACTTTTTGAGCTCCCACTTCTACAGCTTCAATCAATCCCAACTCCACTGCTCTCGTTACTAAAAGGCTCAACCTTTCTGCCACTAACAAGAAGAGGAAATGAGATAATGATCTCCTTGTCTAATTCCCCTCTCAAGATAAAAAAATCCCGACGGGCTACCATTTATCATACCGAAGTAGAGGCCGTCTTGACACATTCCATCACCCACCTTCTCCATTTATTGCCAAACTTCATCCCAATCATCATTCCATTCAAGAAATCCCAATCAATGGAATCATAGGCTTTTGCAAAATCAACTTTAAACATAATTCTTTTCTTTCTCCTTTTCTTTGCTTCATCAATCATCTCATTAAGCACCACAATTCCATCAAGAATATTCCTCCCTCCCGCGGAAGCCGATTGGCTCTCCAATATAACCACATCCAAAACCTTGCTCAATCTTAAGGCAAAAAAATTTGCAATTATTTATAGATACTACTGATCAACGAGATAGGCCAGTAGTCCTCCAGTGTCCGAGTTCCATCCTTCTTTGGAATGAGAACCAAAAAGGATGAATTCAACCCCTTCACGATTCTACCATTTTTTATAGAAATCCTTCATCATTTGTTGAAGCTCTTCCTTCAGCCCTTCCCAATTTGATTTAAAGAAGGCCATGGAAAAACTGTCCGGTCCCGGGCTCTTGTTAGAATCACAGGACCAGATTGCCTCTTTGATTTCATTCTCTATGAACTCCACCTCCAAGAACTTATTGTCAATGTTCTCAACCTTCTTTTGAAATAAATCATCTGGGAACTGAGGTCGGATGACTCTTCGCTTCGAAAACTGCTGCTTAAAGTGTTGAGATGCGGCATGTTTTACTCCATCAACTGAATCGATCCATGAATTGTTCACCGGGATACCTTCTAACTTTTCCACTTTATTTTTCCGATTTATCCATCCATGGAATAAACGAGAGTTCATATCTGCCTCGATGATCTATTTGCATTTTGCCTTCTGGAATAATAAAATTTCCTTCCAGTTGATGTTTCTCAAAAGCTCCACAGATAAACGATTTCCTCCATATAATTTCTCCTTCTTCCAGACCCAAACTATCACATACACGATCCAAAATCTCAATCTCCGCTTTCTTTGAATCAATAATAGCATCCACATTCCCAAAGACTTCTTTGTTCCAAATCTTGATATCTTCTTTAAGGCGTTTGCATTTCTCTTTAAGAATGAAACCTGCCCAACCTGTGACATCATAATTTGTCCACTTGTTTCTACAGAAGCTGAGATGTTGCTGCCAGACATTGAAAAACTTGAAAGGTTTAGGACCCCAATCTTTTAAATTGCCTTCCAAGTATATGGGACAGTGATCCGAGACTGATCTTCTCAATCCCTTCAAAGTATACTTAGGCCATTTATCCACCCACTCGTCATTTACCAACATCCTATCCAGTTTGGATTTACATGTTCTAATGGGTCTATAACAGGTGAAAAATCTACCAGCCAGTAGGAGTTCTACCAGATTGCTATCAATAATAAAATTCTCAAAATCACCCATATCTCTAAAATCAACCCCTCCACCTCTACCCACTCTCTTCTCTTATTTTCTAATGGCAATAAAATTGCCTACTATACAAATGCAATTATCAACCAGCTGTCCAACCACACGGTTAAGAGTATTCCATAACTCAATTTTTTCTGAATAAGAACACGGTGCGTAAATATTCAGAATACTGACCTCTTTTTCCGTCTTGTTTCCAGTAACCATTAACTACCAAGACTCCTCGGGTGAACCAAGAACTGATCTAGCAGAAAGTTTCATTATCCCAGATGGATAAAATTCCTCCCGAATGACCTTCTGCGTCCATAAAAGCCTAGTCAAAATTTATGTCTCTCTAGATTTTCCTGCAAATTGAAACCTTCATCCTTTCGATTTTTATTTCTTGCAGGCAGCAAAAATCTACTTTGTATCTGGTAAGCAAATCTTTCACTTCCCTCATTTTCGCCTTCTTACCAAGGCCTCTCACATTGAAGCTCATAATTTTCATTAAAAAACATTGTGCTCTCCTTTTCGATCTTTTTCTTCCAGGATCTTGAATTGTTTTATCATCTCTTCATTAGTAATTTTTCCAATCAGATCCAATTTTTTCCCCACATCCCACGCCTTCCTCAGATCCAATTTTTTCCCCACCTCCCACGCCTTCCTTGCTTTCTCAGATATCACTATCTCTTCTTTTTCGGATCTCCATCCATTCTCTTCAAAACTTCCTTTATTCCCTTGCTTGAGTTCTTGTCGCCTTCTGTAATTTGCCTCCGTTTTTTCGCCAATCCGACCGTTCAAAGCTATAGAGCACTAGAGGCTGTTGGGACATTGTTAGTTTTGATTAAGATCCCAAAGCCCCTGAAAAGATTAGAATGTCTTAGTCAGGCTAGTCTTGATTAGGTTTTTATACTTAGTCATTTTACACTTCACAGGTACTCAGTGAGAGGAGCACTCACTGATGTCAATCAAGACTAAGATTCTGAAGATACAAAAGCACCATCCTGAACTTACGGCAGTCCTTCTAAGCTGGCTGAGTAAGTGTCAGTGATGAAGAGTATGACCATGAGGTCATTACTAACTCAGTCCTGAAGGGAACAGGATGATACTGAGTAATGGGAAAAGACTTGGAGTAGGGTTAAGCAATGCAAAAGGAATGTCAGCGTCAGGACAAGACCGTTGTGCTCAAGACAAAAAGACTGAATAAGACAAGCCTGAAGCCCATGAATAAGTTCTGACATTCTCACCAACCAGATGACGTGGACCAATCCAGAAAGGACACGCACGTACGAACCTGACATGAAGACTGAGTTCAGACTGCACTTTTCAACGGACAAGCATTAAATGGAGCATTAAATGCAATTACCTAATCCATGCAAGGACGGCTGCTGCATGGGAGATATGTCCGTTGAACAACCCTACGTAGATGACAAGAAGGCTATCTCTTCCAAAGGATAGTTTTCAAATCCATCTATAAATACAGAAGGTCTTGAACCCATTCAAGGTTACTGGAAATTTCTAAGCCAAATATTACTCAAACTTTCAAGCATTCAAAGCACTTAGCATTCTAAAAGAAACACTCGTAACCAGATAAATTTACCAAGTGTTTCATAGATTAGTGAGAGTTATTTTGTATTCCACTGAGTGTGATAGATATATTCATAAGCTTAGAGTGATTATCCATTCTTCGCATAGCCTTGTCTTGTAAGGATAATCACACCTTAGTTGGAATCTAAACTGAAACCAAAACCCTCTAGTCAGGTTTGTTGGTTGAAGTTGTTTAGTGAAGTTAGGAAGGAGTTTGTATAGGTCAGTGAGGTTCGCTGATCTTGGTGCACCTTGGCACGTTAAAAAAACAAGTTAATCCTTAGTGGATTATCTTGTTCAATCAGGATCGTGGACGTAGGAGCTTGAGTCTCTGAACCACGTTAAACTCCTTGTGTTCTTACTGCTTTGATATTGTTCTTAACTGCTTATTTGTTTAAGTCATTCATTGCATTAGCTTTATCAGGCTTGAATCAATCAGCCTGATCATCAACCTGAACACTGCCCTACTAATCACTATTTCATAAAAGAGTAATCAAGTTTTCAGAAAGCAAACATTAACAAGACTATAAACTTTCAGGGCTCACGCATTTCCGCACTGAACTTAAGTTTATAGTTTGCCAACTGACCAACATTCAATGCAGTTAGTAGGTGTGTTATCAACCCCGAGTTCTTTATCACTCTGAGCAAAGGGGACTCAGTCAGTTTGAAAATGAGAAAAATTGTATACGTGTATTCCCCTCTCCCCCATACACGTATCCCCCAGTCTTGTAACGGGACCAACAAGTGGTATCAGAGCAGTGGTTCGAAAGACCACTGACTTTGAATACTAATAGTTTCAGAGGAGAAATTATTGGTGGTCACTCAACAGATCTAAATTTGCTTTTCATAAAACTTGCATCATCATGACTTCAAGGAGACTTGAAGCTTCGTTACCTGAATTCTCTATTTCTAACTTTGTCTACTAGAAGTTCAGAGTAGAGGCACATCTAGATGCCATCCATGACCAGATGCTAAGAGTCATTGAGGACGGACCAATCAAGATCACTATTCCGAATGTCAGAGGACTGGGATATGATCATCTTGACATTGGCGTACATGTTCCCAAAGAAAGAGCCAACATGACTAATGATGAGATAAAGATGGTGGGACTGGATAGCGTTGCCAGGAACATCATTCTTCACACGGTTCCGTTCAAGGAGTCAGCAAGACTGATGCACTTAAAGACGGCAAAGGAAGTTTGGGATGAGCTCACGAGGATGTGCGAGGGCTCAGAGAAGATAAAGGAGAACAAGAGGAACATTGTCATTCAGAAGTTCGAAGCGTTTGAGATGTTGCCTGATGAGATGATTGACCAGATGGAGTCAAGGTTTATCAAAATGATGAACGAGCTGGTGATGTTGGACAAGGATGTTCCAAAGAGAGAAGCTGTATCAAAAATCCTTAATGCCCATCCTGAGAGTGTTATTATGTTGAAAAACACTCAGGATATGAGTAATATAACTTCAGCTTTACTTTTTTCAGAGCTCAAGGCGTTGGAATACAACCTGAACAAACGAAAGAAGAAAGTACAGCCTGAAGATGAGCCAAAGGAGAAAACTCCTGAGAAAAGTATGGCGTTCAAGGCCAAGTCAGAACCTGTCGAGTCTTCATCAAAGTCACTGATGGAGATGAGCAAAGAAGAGCTTGCTGAGGAGTACAGTCTGATGGCCAGACCCTTTGAAAAACTAAATTCCAGGTTTGGTCGTTATAAAAAATATTATCATGATACTCGTGACAGGAAACCTGAGGGAACCCACCAAAGCTCACGGAGATATGAGGAAAGAAGGAATACTGAACCAAGGATAGATCGTGGCGAAGAAAGACAATATTCAGAACCTAAGCCTGATCGACGAGATGAACAGAGACGTACTCGTGATGATAGGCACTCAGGGAAGCCAGAAAGCTCATTAAGACCTAGGGAACCTGACTCAAGAAGGACCTTGAGCCAAGGAAAGAAAGAGGAGATGAGCAAGCTGTGTGTTACAACTGTAACAAGAATGGGCACTATCAGTACGATTACCCAGAGCTGAGTGCACGTGAGAGAGAGAACATGAGGGTCAAGAGAGACTAGAGGTACGCTGACCGGAGAGCTATGCTCGCTGAGGAAGCTACAGACTCGGATGGTCCTGAGGAGAGGTCGCCTGAACTTTTCTCTAATGATGAGTACGATGATGTCTGCCTTATGGCAAGGGAGAAACCTGAGGTAACATCTAACTTTGTTTGTGGTTCATACACTGGTCGAAATCCTGAGTCTAGCTCAGAGTCAGCTAGAGAAATGAACTTTTAGATCTGCCTGGATCAATTGATGGTTGATTTCTCCAGGCTGTAGGAAACTAACGTCTTCTTGGTAGAGGAGAACTCAAAATTGAGTATTGAGGTTCAAAACCTGAATGATCAACTCACTCAGTCTGATCTGAAAGAGTCAGCTCAAATTGTGAGACTAACTCAGGAAATTGATTTAATCAATTCTGAGCGTCTTCCAAGAGAGAAGATTCTGAAAGAACTAGCTGAGGAATAGCTGGTCAGAAGGGAAGAACTAAAGGTGCTCAAGAGTAAGTTTGATGATCTCTTTACCAGACATGAACTCCTGAAAAAGAATGAGGACTCTCTCAAGAAAAAGGTTACAGCAATGAATAAATCCTCAGTGGCTAGAGAGGAAATAAATAACAATCAGATTCTTGGGAATGAGAAAAAGGGACTTGGATATGTTCCTAAGAAATCCTCACAGAGTCAATCTCATGTTTCTTCAGGGAGCAACAATGAGAGGGTTTTCGTTCAGGCAGGCCAGAATACAAAGAAGGTTGTACTTCAGGCCTGCCAGACTGATAAGGGCAAAGAAACTGTTGACACAGTCAGGGTTACCCCTAAGGTTGCTAAGCCAAAACCCAAGGGAAAGGCCAAGCAACCAAAGGAGGTCCTTGAGAGCTCAGGCAACAGAAAACCTCAGCAAAAGCAGAGGAAGACTCAGGCCAAGAGTCATCAGACTGGTCAACGAGGGTATCATCATGCTTGGCAATACCAACAGGGAAGGCCTAACATGATGACTCTCCCATGGTTTTGGCATCCTGAGGCCTATAACTGTTTTCCTTTCCCTCACTTGCCTAGGGGGAATAGAAAACAGGGCCCTTATCAAGAACACGCCCAGAGACCTGCTGCACCCAGACCTAGGAAGAGCATGAGGCCAGCCCAAAAGGCATCCACTCAGGCTCCTGTGAAGCCTAAGCATGATACCCATACACCATCTTCTTCTCAAGCTAAGAAGAAGAAAGTAGTGTATGTAGATGTTTCAGGGAGACAGATTTACCACTCTGAGGCAATCAGGGCTGTGAAGCAAGTCTGGATCCCGAAGGGTACAACTGACACGATAGGACCCAACACCCAATGGGTACCTTAAGCCTGGATTGTTTGCAGGCTGCTGTGGATCACAACAAGAGGAGAGAAGACTCAACCAAGGTTTTTTGGTACCTAGACAGTGGTTGCTCAAGGCATATGACTGGAATGAAGAGTCTTCTCCAAGAATTTCAAGCTAAAGATGGTCTACATGTAACCTTTGGTGATAACTCAAAAGGTTTTACTAAAGGTTTTGGTGTCTTGGTAATAGGTACAGTCAGAGTAGAAAATGTGTCCTTTGTGGAAGGACTGAAGCATAACCTGTTGTCAGCAAGTCAGTTCTGTGACAAAGGTTTCAGTGTTGAGTTCTCATCAAATATATGTTCAGTCAAGGACAAATCAACACAAGTGCTTCTATCAGGTATTAGGAAAGGTAACGTTTATCTTGTTGATTGGAGTAGCATTATCCCTAATACTTGTTTGTTGCTAAAAGCTCTCAAGAGCTCAGTTGGTTATGGCATAAAAGATTAAGCCATCTGAACTTCAAGATTCTTAACAAAATTTCTAGATAATTACTTGTTGATGGTCTACCTAATGAAGTTTTTAGCAAGGATCATGTGTGCAAAGCTTGTCAGGAAGGGAAGCAGGTCAGAGCATCATTCAAGGAGAAAACTTTCTTCTCCACTGACAGAGTTCTTCAGCTTTTACACATGGATTTATTTGGCCCTGTAACACCTGTAAGTATGAACGGTAGGAAATACACCCTTGTGGTTATTTATCATTACTCTAGATATACTTGGATTATTTTCTTGTTGAATAAGAAGGAAATACGGGTGAAGCTTCCAGAGTTGCTCAGAAGACTCAGCAATGAGAAGAATTAGTCCATTACTAAAATCAGATCTGACAAAGGCATTGAGTTTAAAAATTCATATATTTCTGATTTTTGTAATGAATTTGGTATTACTCATGAGACTTCTGCAGCTAGAACCCCACAACAGAACGGTGTCGCTGAAAGGAGAAACAAGACACTGAAGAAAGCTGCTAGGATCATGCTGGCTGAGTCAGGATTGCCCAAGAAGTTTTGGGCTGAGGCAATCAACACTGCATGCTACACTCAGAACAGATCCATGCTGAACAAACAACATGCACAGACTCCTTATGAGACTTGGAATAAGAGGAAACCTCGTATCTCCTACTTTCATATATTTGGGTGTAAGTGCTTCATCCTCAACAATGGGAAGACCCAATTGAAAGTCTTTGATAGCAAATCTATTGAAGGAATATTCTTAGGATATTCTGAAATCAGTAAAGCGTTCAGGGTTTACAATTGTAGGACCCTTGTTGTGGAAGAATCACCATATGTTGTGTTTGATGAATCTGCCACTGAGTCTAGGACAAGGGTGTTGGATCCTGACACTGAGGAGGTCACAAGGAGAGTGACAAGGCTGAGCTTAAAGAATCAACCTGATCCCAAGGTCAAAACTGTGTCAATTCTACGATGGGATGATGACGAAGATCAGGATGATGATAATTCAAGAGCCACTCATAAGCCCAGCACATCAGGGATTGTTGAGCCTCAGACTGAGGAACAGGCTCAACCTGAGGTAAGCACCGTCTATGAAGATGCGGTCGCAGCTTAGACGGTTCCTGAGTCACCTCATCAAGGGGGAATCAATGTCCCTGACATTGAGTTGGTAAATCCCTTTGGTATAGACTCAAGATCATCACCTTCTGTTCAATATCCTGAATTTTATAAGCCTGTAGACACTAACATTGCAGGTACTTCAGGAACAACTCCAGACAAGAGAACATGACTAGAAGATCATCCCATTGACCAAGTCATTGGTGATCCAACTGAGGGAATCAGGACCAAACGGTTCCATGGTGAGAGCGCACTGTTATGTTGCTTTCTCTCTGAGCAAGAGCCTCAGAACATTGAAGAAGCTCTCACTGACTCGAATTGGATCATAGCCATGCAAGAGGAGTTGAATCAGTTCACAAGGAATCAAGTTTGGGAACTGGTAGATAGACCTAGGCATCAAGGTGTTATTGGTACCAAGTAGGTCTTCAAGAACAAGAAGGATGAGAATGGTGTTGTAGTAAGAAACAAGGCAAGATTGGTTGCAAAATGGTATTGTCAGTCTGAAGGGATAGACTATGATGAGACCTTTGCTCCAGTGGCTAGGTTGGAAGCTATTAGGTTGTTCCTTGCATATGCAACATTCAAGAAGTTCAAGGTGTATCAAATGGACGTCAAGAGTGCCTTCCTGAATAGTGTACTCAATGAAGAGGTATATGTTGAACAACCTCCCGGGTTTGAGGTTGGAGATAGAGTATACCATTTGAAGAAAGCACTCTATGGACTTAAGCAAACACCAAGAGCTTGGTATGATACCCTCTCTCAGTTTCTGACTGACCACGGGTTCAAGAAGGGAACCGTGGATAGGACGTTGTTCAGGATCACTGAAGGTGACGACTCTTGGTCCAGATTTATGTGGATGACATAATATTTAGATCACCAAATCATCAGCTCTGTGAGAAATTCTCTAAGTTGATGACTGGTAAATTTGAGATGTCAATGATGGGAGAGATGAACTTCTCTTTAGGATTGCAGGTCAAGCAGACTGATTAAGGGATTTTCATTAATCAGGCCAAGTATACAAGAGACCTGATTCAGAAGTTTGGAATTTAGAATAGCAATCCGGCTAGGATTCCAATGAACACAAATTGGAAGATGGATCCTGACACTAAAGGGTCTTTAGTGAATCAGACTGAGTACCGAGGGCTAATAGGATCATTGTTGTACCTGACTGCAAGTAGGCCTGACATTACTTTTGCAGTTGGTGTATGTGCTAGGTATCAGTCTGACCCCAAGAGAAGTCATTTGGAGGCTGCTAAGAGGATACTCAAGTATTTGAAAAGGACAGTCAATATGGGACTATGGTATCTTTCAAATGACAACTTAGAACTGACTGGTTACTCAGATGCAGATTATGGAGGTTGCAGGATTGATATGAAATCCACCTCGGGGATATGTCCATTTTTTGGGAGTAAGTTGATCTCGTGGTTTAGTAAGAAGTAGAATTCAGTGGCGACATCCACAACTGAGGCTGAGTATATGGCTGCAGGTAGTTGTTGTGCTCAGATTTTGTGGTTGAGACAACAATTGAGAGACTACCAAGTGTTTGCAAATGAGGTTCCAATCTATTGTGACAACAATAGTGCTATAGCAATCACTCAGAACACAGTGCTTCACACAAGGTGTAAGCATGTGGATATTAGGCATCACTTCATTCGAGATCACGTGGAGAAGAAGGATATTAGGATGGAGAAAATTCACATTGACAGGCAAAGAGCTGACATCTTGACTAAGCCTTTGGCTGAGGCAAGATTTATGGAACTATCAGTGGAGTTAGGACTCTTAGATCCGGGAGAGCAATCAGTGTAGGATCAAGGGGGAACTCAGGCCAGACTCGACTCAGCGAGGTATCAGGGTGCTACAATGTCTCCCTAACAGGTATGAGTACACTCCTGACCTTTGTGAATTTGAATCGTCTCACTGAGACTTCCATCCTAGAAATCTTTATTAAATGCATTCTGTTTTCATTTAAAGCGCGCCTTTTGATATTTAAACCCATGCGCAGTGGAGCATTTAATGTGTTCAGTTACTTTATCATATACGTGTCCCTTTTATACGGAATATGACTGACATGGGAGATGATTGATACGGAGATTAATCCTGGCCCTTTATTTCAAAACTTTTCAAATTCAGGATTAATCCCAACCTCACTTCTTTGTGACTGACTAATTCATATCAATCTAGAATGCCATTTGAGAAATTTACACAAACACAAACACACATTGCACACTGAACATTCCCTAGTTCAAACATTCAATCACAAATTTCTCAAAAAGTCTCAAACTCTTCAATGGCATTCATGGACACCACCTGGACTACTGACAACCTTGATGATGTTATCAAAAGCAAGTTGGTTAACATGGAACACATCATTTCCATGGAGGAAGCCTGTCTTTTGGTCAAAGAAATTCTTCCTGTCTTCGACTGGATCTTCAGGGCAAAGCTGGAGAAATACTTCACCAAGAAGCCCACCTCTGTGCTTCCCAAGGCAGTGGTGGAGGTGATTTATTCACAAGGGTGACGGTGCTCGTGCCCACAGGAGAGAAAGACAAGGATGGAGAGGAGTTGTATAATGTCGAACATCGCGACATTAACCTGAGGAAGGCCGTGAAAGAGGTGTACGGACTTCCGTGCTCTGGCATGAATCCAAGGACGTACATGGAAAACAAGAAGGGTGAGCTCCTTAAGGTCTGGATGAAGGATGGTTCACCAAAATTCAGGGTGAGGCAACACAAGGACACCTTGAAGTCGGAATACCGCGCGTTGACTGATGTGGTTTCGAAGATGATCATGGGATCTACTGGGTCTCACCAGCAGCTCAGTATGCCCAAACTGAGGATCATGGGAGCCTTAGTTGATGAAGTAGAAGTTAACTGGGAGCAATTCTTCCTTGACCAATTCGGTCAGGTCGCCTTGGATAAGTTGAAGAAGGGTGAGGCCAAGAAGCATATTTCAGTGGGAGCCATTCTCCCGTTTGGGAGAAGATTGTCAACCCTGATCGCTCACGCCTGTCAGGATTGTACATTTGATCTGGAGGATGACATATCCTCAAAGAAAATTATGTTCACTTCTGCTGGTGATACATATGCAATTTTGGGCCTACCTGACCCAAATGCTCTTCCTAAGGGCCAGAGGAAGAAATAAGCTGCAAAAAGCAAGAAGGGAGCGTCTAGCTTGTTAGAGAAGATAGATGAACTGCTCGAGCAGATCAAGGAGAAGGAGGTTGAGGTTGCTGCTGAGCAGGTTCAGAGGGAAGAAGAGAAGGTAGAAGAGGAGACGACCCTGAAGGCAAAGAAGACAAAAGTTAGGGTGGTGCTGAAAAGTCAGACCACGGCTGAGGGTAAGAAAGGGACCGAGTCAGTCTCCAAGAAGGCCGCTTTAGAGGCTGCGGAAACTGATGATGACGTCAGATCAGGGAGAGAAGAGAGAGAAGATAGGCCCTTAAAAAGATTGAGGAAGGGTCCTAAGAAATCTCCGACGAAGAAACTGAGGGAAGTCAGTCCGGTGAGGGAGGAGTCAAGCTCTCCAAGAGCCTATGACATGGAGCAAGTAAGAGGAACAATTGAGTCAGCTGAACTATTATAGCCTGAGCTCACATTCAACCCCAACCCCACTGAACCTGAACCCACAGCCAACCCCACTGAACCTGAACCCACAGCCAACCTCACTGAACCCATCCACGAATTACCTACTCTTTCCACAGAAACTCCCAACCCTGAAATCCCTAACCCTGAACCCACTCCTCCATAAACTGAGTCAGCGCCCAGTACTTCAAACATCACTGAGCCTGACCAGAACCAAGAGCCAAACACTTCCACGCCTAACCCTGAAGACTTTCCATCTTACCTTAACCCTAAAGACTGCCCCAAAACCACTACCGAAGGAGACTCAGTTGATGAGATTCTGGACATGGCAGAGGAGGAGGAGGAGGAGGAGGAGGAGCTGGATGCCGGGCTGATGGGAGGGATGTTCGAAAACACTCTCAGGGGGAATGCTTGTGAGTGGGCCGCAAAGTGTTGGCCCAGTCTGCACAGATACAGGGAGTTGTGCTCCAATGTGATCGAACTGAAAGTCTGGCTCGACTTCAAGCAGTCGAATATGCAGGAGCAGCATATGCTAGTCGATGCCATAGGCTGGGAACATTGGAAGAGAGAGGAAGCCAGGTTGTGTTTATATTTCCATATCACCAGTTGGTTGCAGCTACTAAACTTCGAGAATTTAAAGCAGCCGGTGGATGGAATGAAGGCCGGTATGCAGGAGGACTTCGAGGATGAGCCCAAGGAGGATGATGATGAGGAGGATAACCCTCAGGGCGGAGTGGATGAAAAGGAAGTGGAAGATACTGCGAAGGAGATAGATGCAGTAGACTCTGAGCCTCGGCCTCAGGGGGAAGGTGAAAAGGAAGTTGGTGCCAAGGGTGGACCAACTCCTGAGGATGTTATGAACATCTCAGCTGCCAATGATACTTCAGTCGTTGAAGGGATTCCCTGCCCTGAGACAAAAGAGGATGATGTAGAGGCGTCCAAGGAGACTCCTAGTTCTGAGGGGCTTGTTACCAAAGTTCGAGCTGGCTTAGCTGAGCCTGAGCAGGCGGCTATGACCACTCCACAACTACCTTCAGTGCACCCTGACGAGGGGACTGATGCAGCAGAGGCTGACAAGGGAAAGCAGTCACTCACTGACGAGGCCGAAGAGGATGATGATGTGATTTTCACTGGGGTACAAAGGGCCGAGTTCAAAAGCATCGTCGAAGTGAAGAAGGAGAAGACGACTGATAACTTGGCTGAGATTCAAGAGGAAGTGATGAGGCTCAGGGCTGAAAAGGAAAAAGATGCTAAGGCCCTTGCAAAGCACATCAGGTGGACAAAATCAGCCTACAACACTCTTGCCAACAAAGAGCTAACTCTGTTAAAATATACAATGGTTGGCACGGCCAAGTCAGTGAAGCAAGAGAGGCAGAAAATGAAAAAGATGCTAAGGCGAACTCTGAATCAACTTGGTGAGAAGGAGGAACAGCGTGAGCAGAAACTAGAAAGGGCAGTGGAGCATCTAGCAACTCAGGCTGGAGCGCTTTTCACTCAGGCTCTGAATGACTCAGCGGCCAAGCTGGCGCTGGAGTCAGGGAGAATCGCTCAGTACTCTGAGTCAGTTGCACAAGAGTTGGCCAAGGCTATTCAAGAGTCTGCGAATGTGATGTCATAGGCCAACAGGATCAGTGATGAAACATCAAGAGTTGAGGCCAGAATCACCAAAGCTGAACAAAGTCTCCACACCAACATGGAGGTCTTTGAGAAGAAGTTAAAGGCAGCCATTACCAGTGTCTCCTACGCTGGAACAGGAATCGCTTCAGGGGTTGACAAGTTGAAAGAAGGAGTGCAACAAGTCCAATCATTAGCTGCCTTCGTTGTCAACAGTGGTCAAGAGGTGTTCAAAGAAGTGTTACCACCTCCTCCTGCCAAGGATGATGCCAAAAAGGGGGAAAAGAAGAAAAGATCCCGCCCTGAGGTATCGGAGGCAAACCCTGAAGAAAATGTTGTGCTTATACGATCTCCTAGAAAGTCAGCAAGATTGGTGGCAGCGGCGGGTCAGGCTAGTGAACCTTCAGGAGAAGTTCCTCAAATCCCTTCAAATCCAGAGTCTTCAGCTATTCAGAAATCTCCTCCAGTAAACACAAGGAAGAACCCAATCACCTATTCTGCGGAAACGGTGGCTGAGTTATGTGCAGAAGCATGGGAAGCTGCCACTGAGAAGACTGAAGCTGAGCGCAGAGCTGAAATCGCTCAGAAAGTGAAGATGTGTATCCTTGAGAAGAAGGTTGAAAAGATTTCAGAGCTTACTGAACTTCAACAAAGGGAGTTGGATGATGGGATTCTGAGCATGCTAAGGAGAAAGAAGGCGAAGCCTGAGCCGAGGAAGTACAGAAAGAGACCTACAGCAAGGAAGTTATCAATTCTACAAGTCAGAAAGCCTGAGGTGATTCAGAGGGAAGCTCTTGTCGATGAGTTCATCTCAGAGACGTTGAAAGAGTTTTGGGTTGACGCAAGGGATGAGTTCGTCAGACTCTGGTATGTAGTGAAGAAATGGGGCGACACTGAAGACATCAATACCCACTTCACTGACTACATGATGGACAATTATCCTGAACTCATTCAGAAGATCTTGGAGGAAGCTGACACATCCAATGTCCAAGTGAAGGCTCCTGAGTTCGTTGCTCGACCACCACCTCTAGTCCCTGGAACAAGCAAGCACGATACCAAGGCTATTATGACTGAAGTGTTGATGATAGCCAAAGCTGAAGGATATGTGAACCAACCTAGAAGAGTAGATGAGTTGAAGGTTAGAGTCTATGCTGGTTATGGACTCGAGCCTGAAATGAGATTGGTTTAGGTGTTCACACTTTTGATATGTATTAGATCAGGTTCATTGTACTTATTCCATATCATCAATGAAATCTATTACATTTGCCCACAGACAAAAACTCGTTGTCTTGTTGGCTATTATTTAAATTCTGTACTTTATTAAGAACTGCTCTAACCCTGACTTATCTTATATATAGGACTTTATTTCCTCGAAGTGTTTTGAGGATCTTTTCAGTATTTTGGCATCATCAAAAAGGGGGAAATTATTGGACATTGTCAGTTTTGATTAAGATCCCAAAGCCCCTGAAAAGATTATTTGCCTTAGAATGACTTAGTCAGGCTAGTCTTGATTAGGTTTTTATACTTAGTCATTTTACACTTCACAGGTACTCAGTGAGAGGAGCACTCACTGATGTCAATCAAGACTAAGATTCTGAAGATACAAAAGCACCATCCTGAACTTACGGCAGTCCTTCTAAGCTGGCTGAGTAAGTGTCAGTGATGAAGAGTATGACCATGAGGTCATTACTAAATCAGTCCTGAAGGGAACATGATGATACTGAGTAATGGGAAAAGACTTGGAGTAGGGTTAAGCAATGCAAAAAAGACTTGGAGTAGGGAACATGATGAATGTCAGCGTCAGGATAAGACCGTTGTGCTCGAGACAAAAAGAACTAAATAAGACAAGCCTGAAGCCCAGGAATGAGTTCTGACATTCTCACCAACCTGATGACGTGGACCAATCCAGGAAGGACACGCACGTACGGACCTGACATGAAGACTGAGTTCAGACTGCACTTTTCAACGGGCAAGCATTAAATGGAGCATTAAATGCAATTACCTAATCCATGCAAGGACGGTTGTTGCATGGGAGATGTGTCCGTTGAACAACCCTACGTAGATGACAAGAAGGCTATCTCTTCCAACGGATAGTTTTCAAATCCATCTATAAATACAGAAGGCCTTGAACCCATTCAAGGTTACGGGAAATTTCCAAGCCAGAAATTACTCAAACTCTCAAGCATTCAAAGCACTCGGCATTCTAAAAGAAACACTCAAAACCAGATAAATTTCCCAAGTGTTTCTTAGATTAGTGAGAGTTATTCTGTATTCCACTGAGCGTGATAGATATATTCATAAGCTTAGAATGATTATCCATCCTTAGCATAGCCTTGTCTTGTAAGGATAATCACACCTTAGTTGGAATCCAAACTGAAACCAAAACCCTCTAGTCAGGTTGGTTGGTTGAAGTTGTTTAGTGAAGTTAGGAAGGAGTTTGTATAGGTCAGTGAGGTTAGTTGATCTTGGTGCACCTTGGCACGTAAAAAAAACACGTTAATCCTTAGTGGATTATCCTGTTCAATCAGGATCGTGGACGTAGGAGCTTGAGTCTCTGAACCACGTTAAAGTCCTTGTGTTCTTACTGCTTTGATATTGTTCTTAACTGCTTGTTTGTTTAAGTCATTCATTGCATTAGCATTATCAGGCTTGAATCAATCAGCCTGATCATCAACCTGAACACTGCCCTACTAATCACTATTTCAGAAAAGAGTAATCAAATTTTCAGAAAGCAAACATTAACAAGACTATAAACTTTCAGGGCTCACGCATTTCCGCATTGAACTTAAGTTTATAGTTTGCCAACTGTCCAGCATTCAATGCAGTCAGTAGGTGTGTTATCAACTCCGAGTTCTTTATCAGAAAAGGGGACTCGGTCAGTTTGAAAGTGAGAAAAATTATATACGTGTATTCCTCCCTCCCCCATACACGTATCCCTCAGTCTTGTAACGGGACCAACAGAGGCTAAATCCACGGATGATTTTCGTATGTTTAATGTCTCATTTCTCAATATTTTATTTTGACCTGAGTACTCACCTTTTACGCAGGATTTGGAGTGGAATTGATGCAAAATTAATAAAGGATCAAAGAAATAGTGAAGAGTGAAGTCAAGAGGGTCAAAAGAGTAAAAGAAGGAGTCACTCAGCCAAGAGAAAAGGGGCTACTCGGCCGAGTGCAATGAGAAAGGCCGAGTGGAATTCTCTGGAGATTTCACTCGGCCAAAACACAAAGTCAATCGGCCGAGTGACATGGTTATATGGCCCAGTGAGACACTCTGGAAGATCCACTCGGTCTAGACACTCACTCGGCCGAGTTAGAGGTCACTTGGCCGAGTGGACTTTAGACTTGGCCGAGTGACCCTATTTTTGGCCGAGTGAAATGCTAGCATGTTGCAAAAGTGGGATTTTTTAGGACTTAAGTTCAAAATCCGAGCTTGGGGCATTTTAGAAAGCATATAAAATGATGGTTTCAGATCTTAGAAGGGAGTTACCACACATTTTAGACTTCCACACTTAGATTATAGAGCTTCCTCCACTTTTTGATGAGATTTTCTGAGATTTCTTAAGCTTCTTTACGAATTACTCAAATTCAATCCATAGATTTAGTGATTAGCTGCAAATTTACATTGAAGATAGTTGTAATTGAAGTGTTGACGAAGATTTGAAGTTTTGCATGAAGGTTTTTTCTACATTTCCATTGATATAGGTGATATCTCTCTAATTTCATTGTTTTGAGCTTGAATATACTCTTCTCTATGAATTCCTTTGTCGATTTCGTTTGTTTAGCTATGATGCTCATAGGCTAAACTCTTTATGCTTTGGGTATTGAATTCTATGTAACCATTGATGAATTGCCTAGCTTAAGGTTGAATCTATGAAGATGAATATTGGAATTACTTGCAATTGGATTTAAATTGAGGTTCCATGAGTTAACTTTGATAAATTTACACGATTGGTTCATCCAACAACATATGAGAATGGAGTTGAATTTACCTAGTGTTGGTTTATCTAAGTGAATTAATGGATTCTAAGGTTAATTTTATAGGTCATTGAGAAATGCTTAGTGAAATAGAACATTCCTAGCAAGTCAATTCAACCTCGGAACGAGAGTTCGTAGGTGAATTGAGAATAGAGGTCTAATTCCAATATGAATCGAAATAGATGAAAAACTAGGCTAAGTAATCATAAAAAGTTACCTAGATGACGATACCCGAAGCATATCTCCCAACCTTTCACTTCGTACTACGGAGTTAGATAGATTTTAAGTTTTTGCTTGTTTAAATTTCTGTGTTTAGTAGTGTAAATCAACCCAAACTTGAATTTTCATTTACAATGTATGTCAACATGAACTAATTTAGCTAGTTGATTAGGCGTGAAATAGTTATGTTTTGTAGCCCGATTCGTCTATGTTATGAGCGTATTTGATGAGTATTTAGAGTCATTTAAGTATAACTTTCATAAACTCATCAATTTGTCTCTTTGATGCTCATATTAGGAAAGAGGGCAAAAAGTAGAGTTCGTAGGACTTTGAATCGACTCAAACAGACTCCCGGATGATAAGATGTTGAAGAAATACGAAAAGTATTAGTTTGTGCGAAGAAAAGTGTCACTTTGCCCAAAAGGAGGAAGTGCTCGAGTACTTAGTGCTCAAGTTGTTGGTCCCGAAACGAGTAAACAAGTGTATGGGGGGGAATACACCTGAGGTTACAAATTCAAACTTCTTAAAACTTATCAGGTTACTTAAGACAGTAATTCGTCAGTGGACTTGAAGTCTGCTGAGAATTACTTGTGAAAGCTTACTGAGATAATACCTCCACTGAAGGCTCAAGACTTTCAGTTGAACTACTATCTAATTAGCTTTTAGATGCGGATTAGTGAGCCCTTAAAAAAACTCGTTTTACTTTGATAAACACTTAGGAAACAGCAGAATGTAAGTACACAAGATATAAAGTTGTTCGGAGATGAATCTCCTGTTGATAGGCGAACATCAACTAGATATGGAGCGAACAATTATTGAAGTCTAAAACAAAGAAAATCACGATTTGGGCGCATTAACCAATCTGAGAGGTGTATGAAGTGACGAACAACTCTCCCGACGAACAACTAATGGGCGAACAGGTATTAAGGCCCGGGACCAAGAATGAGCCAACTGTGAAGTCATCCATGACGAACAACTTGGTCAAAATATGATACAACAAATAGCCAAGGAGGTGTGTACAAGTGAACAAAGGACAAAGATCCCAAAGCCAAGCTGAACAAAGCCATAAGGCGAGCAACTTCCAAAGTACAACCTCAAGAGGCGAACAACTTTCAGTTGGAGAACCAACAAGATCAATTAAGCCGACCTAGGCGAACAACAGTGAGTCCGAGATAAGGACCAAAGAAGACTTTGTAACTAAGGTTCAGCTTAGATAAGATCAAAGGGACACATGTCAAGCATGCAGGCTAGGGAGATCAAGAGTCTTAGACACCTCATTCTTGCTAGTCTCTATAAATAGTTGTTCTCCAGCTTATTCATGTAATTTTCGAATTTCAGACAAAAAATACACACAAACACACTCAAACTCACACATACACGAAATAAGTCCAATTTCGATTACCGAATTTACAAATTCGATAAATCCAAACCCCGATTTACCATTTACGGTGGTAATCAATCACACGTTATTGATTGGTGACGTAAAAACGGATTAAAACAGCCACTAATCCTTACGATTAGATTCGTTCACCAACAATTTTGGCGCTAGAAGGAGGGTTCGAACCTCCGGTTTAGTGTGATTACTCAAGAATTTCAAGTTGAAAACTTGAAGATTCAAAGGAAATCTCAAGAAATATTTGAAGATACAAACAAAAGTGTTCTTGGTGTTCTTGGTGTTCTTCAATTTTAAAATTAAGAAACAAATTAAATTGAAATGCCTCAATCTAAAGAGACCCAAGGATCACGTTTGTCAAAAAGGGCATCTCAGACCCGAGCCACATCGGCCGACCACCAGGACCGTGACCCGAGACATGCGAACAGGTCGCAACATACAGCTATAACACATAACCTCCCCCCTGAGATGGAGGCTTTGACGAACAACCCCAACGAGTTGGTCAAAACCATAGCTGCTCTCCAGGCTCTCCAGAGACAACAAGAGCAGGTCAGGCCAACACAAGCAAGGCCAAGGGACAAGTCCCTAGAGGTTGTTAGGCCCAGGACTACCAGGGGCGAACAGCGAGAGGTTGATAGTGCCCAAGTCAGACGAAATAAGGGAAAGGCCAAGGTGGTCGACCAAGGAGAAGTACAGGCTGAGTCTGGTCGCGGACGAACAACTATGTCTAGCCATGGAACAACACGTTCCAGTGCCCAAGACAGGCTTAGCCAACCCCAGCGGGAAGCTGCTCGCCGGGGAGCAGGAGATGGGCGAGCAACTTTTGAACAGCCTCGCCCATCAGTCCATGAAAGACTCTCCCAGTCAGCCTTTAGGCGCCTAGGGCCAAATGCGGCGAACAACATTAGGAGGCAAGCCCAGGAAGTGCCCACTCCAAGCGAGGGACTGCGACGAGCAGAAAGGTTAATGCCTTTGCTCGCCGAACAGCCTCCAAGTCAGGGGGCACCTCTTGATGAATTATCAAGCCTAAGGAGGGCTGTGGAGAACATGCAGGGGCAACTAGACCAACAGAGGGGGATGGGAACGACCAGCATGCCATCCTCACCTTTGGCAGCTCACATTTTGAAGGCCCCGATACAGAAAAAGATTCAATTTTCGGCTAGCATTCAATATGAAGGCATCGCCGACCCCCGGGTCCACTTAACGAAGTATACGGATTACATGGTCTCCGTGGGGGCCAGCGATGCCACCCAATGCCGGAATTTTCCGTTAACATTGGGCGATCGGGTTCACAAGTGGTTTTCATCAATGCCGCCGGCATCAATCCACTCGTTCGTCCAGCTAAGTCGAGAATTTCTTTCTCACTTTTCAACGGCGGGGTCGTATCTTTCCCAAAAACACCGGCTATCAGATTTGAGGCAAAATGATGATGAAACTGACCGGGCGTTTATGGAAAGATTCGATAAAGTTTTGCTAGAAGGAGAACCGGTGAGCGAAGATACAAAGATCGTCGCTGTGATGGCCGGATTGAAAAAAGGGTCGAAGTTATGGAAGGAGGTACGTCTGAAGTGCCCAAAGACTTATGCCGAGTTCAGAAACCAAGCTGGCATTTTCGTTTCCATGCACGAGGCCCTACAGACAAATTTAGGGGAGAACAAAGCTGATCCTAAGGAGAATAACAAAAAGCCCGTCGGGACAAGTTACAGGGTCCCAAAAAATATGAAAGCATTCACCGAAGGATCGGATTTGAAAGAAAAATTGAACCAAGTATTGACAGTATCAGTTGATACTGTGTATGAGAGCGTAAAGGAGAAAGAGTTGCTTTCCCCACCACGTAAAATCCGCCAGGATACTGGCAAACTCAACCCGAACAAGTATTGTGCCTACCATCAAAGTGTGGGGCATTTTACAAGTGAGTGTAGAGATTTGCTTAAGCAACTCTGGCGATTTTATGAGGAGGGAAAGCTCTCCGATTTCGTTAAAAGGCAACCTGGGAAAAGAGCTCGGGAGAACAACTCAGAAGACGAAGAGGATGGTCAACCTCAGAGAAACAACAAACCCGGGCGACCAGTTCCCAGTATGCCAGCTCAACCTTTAGAAGATCTTTTCATGATGGAACCCGCAGGTCCCGCGGGAGGGTGTTTTGATGGACAACCACCCGACTCAAACCGGAAGAGGAAAGCGGAGCTACGAGCGATTGGCCAAGTACAAGAGATGGGAGTTAAGCCGTCTATCATGCAAACGGCAGAATTAACTTTCACCGAAAAAGACCTTGAAGGCGTCTTAACTCCGCACAATGATTCGCTCGTAATCTGTGCAAAGATTATGGGGACCAGAGTCCACAGACTGTTGGTGGACACCGGAGCCTACACCAACATCTTATTCAAGAAGACCCTCGATAATCTGGGAGATTATTCGGGTTACGTTCGGAATACAACACATAGAATCATAGGCTTCGGGAATGCTGTGACAACACCGTTGGGAATTGTAACATTAGCAGTACAACTTGTAACGGCTAATGAACCCGAAAGAAATATAACAAGAATGGTAGATTTCTTGGTTGTAGACCAGGAGTCGACCTATAACGGGTTTCTTGGCCGACCTTTTCTCAATGAATTCAAAGCTGCGTGTTCCACTTACCATTATTGTTTGAAATTTCCAACAGCTAGTGGAACAGGTACAATTAAAGGAGACCAACGGAGAGCACGAGAATGCATTCAACAGCTACGATCAAAATTTGTACAAATATCCATGATGGAAGCAACAAGTTATCCCGTCAACGAACCATCAATACTGAACAATATGATGGACATGGACGACCACATGGACACGGACGAACAACACTTGGACGAGCAAGTGTTGGACGAACAACTCGTTACCACTCGCGAGGAACCTCCATCTGACGAACAACAAAGGGGTGATGACGAACAACCTTCAGTGGAGGACTTGGAGGGCCAAGTACAAACGAACAACAATGGGATGGAGCCAACTGATGATCTAGAACCCCGCCTGGGGGCAGAGCCCATGAACATCGAAAATGATTCCAACCCTGAGGAACCCATACTTGATCCCCGTTGGAAGGGACAAAAACGACGAGCGACTCCAGTCGAAGAGCTGGAGGCGTTCAAAGTTAATCCCAACAACGAAGATCTTGAATTATTCATAGGATCTGAGCTCCCAGAGCCATACAGATCCCGAATGAAAGAGTTCCTCACCAAGAATCTAGATGTCTTTGCTTGGTCTCACGCAGATATGGTGGGGATAGACCCAAAACATGCTTGCCACAAGTTGAACATAAATCAAGCAAGAAAGCCCGTCCATCAAAAACGAAGGAAGTACGGCCCGGACAAATACCAAGCCTTGAATGAAGAAGTTAAAAAGTTGCTAGACAATGATCTCATTCGACAAGCACTCTGTCCACAATGGGTAGCAAACCCAGTACTCGTGAGGAAACCAAACGGGACCTGGAGGCTATGCATAGACTTTACAGATCTGAATGCAGCATGCCCGAAGGACAATTTTCCTCTCCCGCACATCGATCAATTGGTGGACAGCACTGCGGGTCACGAAATGCTAACATTCATGGATGCTTTTGCAGGGTATCATCAAATCCCAATGCATCCTGACGATCAAGAAAGCACAGCTTTTTATACTAACAAAAACTTGCTGTGTTGGAAGAGAATGCCGTTCGGCCTCATAAATGCTGGAGCAACATATCAAAGACTGGTGAACAAGATGTTTGATCAACAAATTGGAGATACGGTTGAAGTCTATGTAGACGATATCGTAGTCAAAAGTCCCAAGAAGGAAGACCATCTTCAACATCTGACTCAAGTGTTCGAAATTCTTCGACACTATAACATGAAGTTGAATCCAAAGAAAAGCAGCTTTGGAGTTCACTCAGGAAAATTCTTGGGTCATCTTGTTAGCCAGCGGGGAATTGAGGCCAACCCTTCAAAAGTTAAAGCCATCATGGATATGCAACCACCACGTTCGGTGAAAGAAGTGCAAAGACTCACCGGGTGCCTAGCAGCATTGAACCGGTTCATATCCAGGTCGGGGGACAAGTGCCGTCCATTCTTCAAGGCCGTCAAAAAAGGAAAGTTTGCATGGACTAACAACTGCCAAGCGGCCTTCGATCAACTTAAAGACTACCTGGGAGATGTCAAAATCCTATCAAAACCAATCCCAGGAGAAAAGCTCTTTTTATACTTAGCCGCATCAGAAGTTGCCATCAGCTCTGTCTTGGTGCGCGAAGACGGCAAATTCCACCAACCTATATATTACGTCAGCCAGGCTTTGCATGAAGCAGAGATCAAATATGCTCCAACCGAAAAGCTGGCATATGCTTTGGTTATGAGCGTGAGAAAGTTACGACCATACTTCTTTGACCATCAAGTCGAAGTTCTAACAACTTTCCCGCTCAGGCAAATTCTCCATCGCCCCGACACTGCAGGTCGTCTCTTAAGATGGTCACTGGAGATTAGCCAATTCGGGGTGACCTATGCTCCTCGAACGGCGATCAAAGGGCAAGCATTAGCCGACTTTATAGTCGAACTAACTTTCCCTCCAGATCCGACGAGAGGACTTGATCATCCTTGGCATCTCTATGTGGACGGATCATCAACCAATATAGCCTCGGGGGCAGGAGTAGTTTTAATCAGCCCAGATAGACAAGTATTCACCTCGGCAATCAGATTTGGTTTCATGGCAACCAACAATGAAGCTGAGTATGAAGCTCTTATTGCTGGACTCCACCTATCTCTCGCAGTTGGTGTCAAACGCTTGCAAATATTTGGCGATTCACAATTGATCGTGAACCAAGTCCGAGGTGAATACGAAGCAAAAGATGATCACATGATCGAGTATCAACGGATTGTTGCTCACCTGATGTCCATGTTGCAGCAAGTTTTCATACAGCAAATTCCAAGGACGAGCAACACTCAAGCAGATGCGCTTGCTCGACTAGCAACAAGTGAAGGCCCCGTAGAGTTAGCAGATATTATAGTTACAAAGATGAAAGATCCATCAACAGTAAGCTATAATGTCAACCAACTCGACGATCAAACCGGTGAAGAAGACTGGAGAACAAGTATAGTCAAATACTTGAAAAATGGGGAAAAACCAAACAATCCTTTTGAAGCTGCCAAGCTAGTAAAGCGAGCCGCCATATATACTCTGGTGGGCGAGCAACTCTTCAAAAGGGGAATATCAATCCCACTTCTCAAGTGTTTGCCTAGGGGGCAAGGGCAAGCGGTACTCGAAGAAATACACGCGGGAGTATGTGGAAACCATACTGGGGGGCAAGCTCTGGCATACAAGACAATCAGACAAGGCTATTACTGGCCAACTTTACGCCAAGATGCAATCAAAAAAGCAAAGACTTGCCACCAATGTCAGATTTTTGCCCCGAATATTCATACCCCGGCTCAGGAACTCGTGTCAGTATACAGCCCATGGCCTTTTGCAAAATGGGGGATGGACATCATTGGTCCTTTCCCGGCTGGAGTAGGAAATGTTCGATTTGCCGTTGTGGCAGTCGATTATTACACTAAATGGGCAGAAGCAGAGGCCATGGTGGGCATCACGCAGCAGAAGATGATCAACTTTATTTGGAAGAACATTGTCTGTCGTTTCGGAGTTCCACAGGCAATTGTGACAGACAATGGTCCACAGTTTGATTGACAAGAGTTGAGAGAACTCTGTGCGAAGTGGGGGATCAAAAAACATTACTCCACACCTTATCATCCCCAGTCAAATGGACAAGTTGAAGCTGTGAACAAGATAATCAAGCATACATTAAAAGTAAGACTGGCGGAGAGCAAAAGTGGTTGGTCTATCGAACTCCCGGAAGTCTTGTGGGCATACAGAGTTTCTCCCAGGTCTAGCACCGGAGAAACACCCTTTGCTATGGCTTTTGGAACAGAAGCAGTAATACATATTGAGTTAAGGACCAATACGATTAGGACGACCAACTTTGATGAACAAGCAAATAATTCTGCTCTAAGTACTGAAATGGATTTACTCGAAGAAAAAAGACTCAATGCTGAGTTAAAAAATGCGACATACAAGCAAAGAGCAGAACGTTATTATAATTCCCGTGTAAAAGTCCGGGAATTCAGAGTTGGAGATTTGGTTCTAAGAAAACTGCTCGCCCAATCTTCAGGAGTACTGGGACCAGCTTGGGAGGGCCCATATCGTATAACGGAAAAATTCGTAAATGGCGTATACGATCTCGAAGATATGGAAGGCAAGCCGGCCTCATACTCCTGGAATGCCGTACATCTCAAGAAGTACTATCAATAAATGGGCGAACAATTGTCTTGGGGGGCAAGGGATGCGTATGAGCTGAAGGAAGGCTATAAAGGGCTAAAAACTTGCCTAATTTTTTTAAAAATTTTCTTAAGTGTAGATTCAAAAGTTGCTCGCCACATTTGTATAGTCTGGTGCTAGTGCTTTTGGTTTTATAGATAGAGTTGCTCGGCAAAAAATATTATAAGCGAGCAAGTTTTAGTTTGTGTTTAAAGCTGTTCGTCACATTGTATATGATAGTGATGGACAGTCTTATAACACTTGTAATTATTTTGCAATGTAAATATAATAGTTGTTCGTCAAAAAAGGAAAAGTCCAAAAGCTCGAGGTACAAGTCCATTCAAAGGTTGTTCGTTTTACAAATGAACAGAACCTAAGGACCAAAGCCACTTAAAGGTTGTTCGTTTCTTAAAATGAACAGAACCTAAGGCTGAACCCTGATTCCACTAAAGGCAAGTTCAATTCGAACAAAAGCCCAACACTATATGTTATAATTGTAAAGGCATTGACAGAAATGTAAAGGCAATTAACATATATAAGAAAATGAGCGAACAAAAGAAAGACATCCATTAATCAAAGGCATTGAGCCTCAAAAATAGTACAAGCTGGAAGCAGCCATTACAAGTACTACAAAAAGGAACGAGCAACTATTACAAAAGAGATGAAGAAAAAGCTAAGTCCTAAAAACTACTGCTGTTCGACGGGAGGAGGATCTTGAGATTGCTCGGCAGGAGGGTCGACAATCATGTCTCGAGCAAGGTCTTTAGCTGCCTTATCCTCCGCCTCTTTAGCAATTTGCTCGTCCGCGGCAGCCGGCTCATCTCCTTGCTCGCCATCATCAACAATTGGTGGAGGATGAGTGATGGTGATACTGGGGTCAAGTAAATCCAGTTTAACCCCTAGTACAGCCAGATCCGCCAACTGGATTTTTACGTTGTTCGGCGGAGGATAGTTCTCAAGGAACTCGTTCAAATCTTTGCTCATCTCCTCCACCATGTCCTTATAATCATAGGCATCGGCTGTACGGATGCTGTCCGCGTAGGCACAGATATATCCAAGGTTGGAGATGGGGCCGGTACGAGCTTGAACCTCCTCTTCAAGTTGCTCGCGGGTAAAGAGGTTGGTTTCGGACTCCCGGAGACGAGCAACCTCCGCCTCGAGATCAGCAATTTTTTGCTCGGCCGCTGACAGTTTGCTCTTCTCCTCACCAAGCAAGGCCTCTTTGCTCTTCAGCTCGGCAGATAAGCCTTGAATGTCTTCAAGGTGCTTTTTCTCGCCGTCAATGTAGAGGGAAAGTTGGTCATTGAGCCGAGCAATCTGGCCATGCAAGTTGTTCGCCAGTTTGTCCTTTTCCTCGGAGAGTTGCCGAGCAGTACTCGCATAGTGGCGAGCAGACTCTTCCTGCTCGGCAACTTGGGCAATTGCCCTTTGGGCAGTGACGAGGCCGTTGGCAACGAGCATCATCGAGAGATGGAGATTGTCCATTTGCCCCTGTTGGAGGATGGCCTTGTCCAGGGGACGCGTCCAGGCTCGGGCGACCAGCTCCGTTGCCTTGCGAACATGCTCGCCAGGAATCTCCCTTATGTTAACGGGAGTCTTCGAGCAAGCATACTGGTGTACAACACTTGCTCGGCCGGGGTAATCGTCGGCACGATATCTGCAAACAAGAAAGAAATTGATACTTAGAAAAAATTAAAAAAAAGAAGATGAAAGTTGTTCGGCAAAAGAGGGTAGATACTTACTCGGCAAACTTCCGATCGTCCCATCCAAGGAACGTAAGATCTTCTGGGCCACGGAGTGAGCCTACGTCTTTGCTCGCTTTTCCCGACCTTTCCGTGGGCTCCGCAGAAGAGCGCCTAGCGACATCCCCTTCGTGGCGAGCATGACTTTCGCCCACCTTTTCTTTCCCCTTGCCGGTGACATCTCCGACCAGTGGGGTCCCGTCTGCCTTCTTAAGGCGTTTCCCACCACGAGGTGGGGAGACGGGAGGGGACCGGATTTGGACTGGGGGGGCTGCCTGTCTCGGAACTTTAGCCCCCTCAGGCTTGTTCGACATGGCGAGCACCGCTTGAGGAGGGTCACCTCTCCTTTTCTTCCCTCTTGGTGGCCCCATTTCAAGGACCCTTTGATCAAGAAGAGCGTAGCTTGGGGGAACGGCAACTGTTACTTGCTCGGCTAAAAAAAAAAAAGAGTTAAGTTGAAATTAGACGAGCAAGTTAAACAGGTTAACGACGAACAAAACTTGAGCAAGGAGTTAGAAATTTTCATACCAGGGGGCACCTCAGCTTGAGCCTCCAAATGATGTGGGTAAGTCAAAAGGCGAGCAGCTTTTTGACACCTTGATCGGCAGAGATAGTCTATAGTTCTATCTGCTTTATTGCGGAGGCCGACCAAGCACGAAGTAAACAAGAACTCGGAGTTCAACTCCTCCTCTTTCGAATTCCACTTGGGTAGACGAGGGCCTGCGAACAAACAAAAGAAGTTAAATTAGAACAACTTAGCCCAAAGGCGAGCAAGAAACAAACTTACATTTCAATTTTCCATAGGCTGCTGGAGAATTTTTTCGCCCAGGACCGCCGTGTGGACCGGAAGATGCTCGCCAATCACCCCCAATCCAGAAGAAGTGTTGCTTCCAGTCACGAACCTTGTTCGGCACCTCTTCAACCATTTTACACGATTGGTTCATCCAACAACATATGAGAATGGAGTTGAATTTACCTAGTGTTGGTTTATCTAAGTGAATTAATGGATTCTAAGGTTAATTTTATAGGTCATTGAGAAATGCTTAGTGAAATAGAACATTCCTAGCAAGTCAATTCAACCTCGGAACGAGAGTTCGTAGGTGAATTGAGAATAGAGGTCTAATTCCAATATGAATCGAAATAGATGAAAAACTAGGCTAAGTAATCATAAAAAGTTACCTAGATGACGATACCCGAAGCATATCTCCCAACCTTTCACTTCGTACTACGGAGTTAGATAGATTTTAAGTTTTTGCTTGTTTAAATTTCTGTGTTTAGTAGTGTAAATCAACCCAAACTTGAATTTTCATTTACAATGTATGTCAACATGAACTAATTTAGCTAGTTGATTAGGCGTGAAATAGTTATGTTTTGTAGCCCGATTCGTCTATGTTATGAGCGTATTTGATGAGTATTTAGAGTCATTTAAGTATAACTTTCATAAACTCATCAATTTGTCTCTTTGATGCTCATATTAGGAAAGAGGGCAAAAAGTAGAGTTCGTAGGACTTTGAATCGACTCAAACAGACTCCCGGATGATAAGATGTTGAAGAAATACGAAAAGTATTAGTTTGTGCGAAGAAAAGTGTCACTTTGCCCAAAAGGAGGAAGTGCTCGAGTACTTAGTGCTCAAGTTGTTGGTCCCGAAACGAGTAAACAAGTGTATGGGGGGGAATACACCTGAGGTTACAAATTCAAACTTCTTAAAACTTATCAGGTTACTTAAGACAGTAATTCGTCAGTGGACTTGAAGTCTGCTGAGAATTACTTGTGAAAGCTTACTGAGATAATACCTCCACTGAAGGCTCAAGACTTTCAGTTGAACTACTATCTAATTAGCTTTTAGATGCGGATTAGTGAGCCCTTAAAAAAACTCGTTTTACTTTGATAAACACTTAGGAAACAGCAGAATGTAAGTACACAAGATATAAAGTTGTTCGGAGATGAATCTCCTGTTGATAGGCGAACATCAACTAGATATGGAGCGAACAATTATTGAAGTCTAAAACAAAGAAAATCACGATTTGGGCGCATTAACCAATCTGAGAGGTGTATGAAGTGACGAACAACTCTCCCGACGAACAACTAATGGGCGAACAGGTATTAAGGCCCGGGACCAAGAATGAGCCAACTGTGAAGTCATCCATGACGAACAACTTGGTCAAAATATGATACAACAAATAGCCAAGGAGGTGTGTACAAGTGAACAAAGGACAAAGATCCCAAAGCCAAGCTGAACAAAGCCATAAGGCGAGCAACTTCCAAAGTACAACCTCAAGAGGCGAACAACTTTCAGTTGGAGAACCAACAAGATCAATTAAGCCGACCTAGGCGAACAACAGTGAGTCCGAGATAAGGACCAAAGAAGACTTTGTAACTAAGGTTCAGCTTAGATAAGATCAAAGGGACACATGTCAAGCATGCAGGCTAGGGAGATCAAGAGTCTTAGACACCTCATGCTTGCTAGTCTCTATAAATAGTTGTTCTCCAGCTTATTCATGTAATTTTCGAATTTCAGACAAAAAATACACACAAACACACTCAAACTCACACATACACGAAATAAGTCCAATTTCGATTACCGAATTTACAAATTCGATAAATCCAAACCCCGATTTACCATTTACGGTGGTAATCAATCACACGTTATTGATTGGTGACGTAAAAACGGATTAAAACAGCCACTAATCCTTACGATTAGATTCGTTCACCAACATCTCCTACGTCCATTGTCCTGATTAAACAGGAGAATTCCTTTCACTTGGAATTCCTTGTGTTATAGTGCCAAGGTGCACTGATCAATTAATCCTCTCTAAGGATGATTGATCACCAGGATAATTCCAGGTCCTAGTTCCCAAAACAAACCAGCTTTCATACTGATACAAATAATCAGCTTACTAACACCACTTAACACTAACTCCCAACCTAACAACTGAGTAGGGTTTTGAGTAGGACTTTAGTTCCAACTGTTGTGAGATAATCCTTACAGTTTAGCTCACGGCTTAGGATGGATTATCTCTTTCTAAGGTTTGGATATAGCTTTTAAGCTTGGTTACAGAAGGTTTGTTACGCTCTCTACAGATGTGAAACACTTGGGAAACAAAGGTAATTTCGAGTGCTTCTAGATAGTTATGAATGTAGAGATAGTTTTGATCTTGTGAGTTTCCCGTGCATAGAAATGAGCACGTCCTTCTGTATTTATAGGCTTCCTTGAAAATCTTCCCGTTGGATTTGAATCTTCTCAAGTAAGTCTTCTTGTATCTGATTGGTTCAAACGGCTCTATTTGAAGCTTTAAGTCTCGTCAAGAAACGGCTGAAAGACCATGCCTGTTCACCAACTTTCTGTAGAATGCTAGGGAAAGACTTTTGGTACTTGTCAGTCTGGGACAGGTCGGTTGTCAGTAGAGTACACCTACGTGTCATCTTTTTATTAGGCCGTTCAGTCTGCTTGCTCAGAATCCTGTCTTGCTTTAAAGTGGAACTCCTCTGAGAGAACCTTCTTGTTCCTTCATTTATTGTAAGCTTCACTAAAATTCATTTTGCCTTGTTCCAACCAGATTAACTAACAACTTTTAATGTGTTTAGCATTGAATGTGCTTTGTTAGTTCACATCAGTGGACCTTGGTCCTCTCCTGATGGTTTTAGTCTTAGTGAAAATGCACTTAGAAAACTTTCGAGACTTAGACTAATTCTCAGATCACTTGTCTTCAGCGGACTTCGTTTCCAGTGGACTTCATTCTTCAATACACTCTAGAAATTTATAACTGCACTCCATTTCCTTAACATTGAACTGATATTCTAAACTCTAACTCTACTGAACATTTTTACTTACAAATAACCTAGGGGAAATCTTTTGGCATCTTAATCAAAACTTAAGTCTATAAAATTTCCCAACACAAGCACTCTTAGTCGAGCACCCCAAGAGCACTGGAAGTCAAAACCGCTCGAGTAGGACCTAGCTCGAGCGCTAGGCGCTCGAGTGGTTAGTGGTCGAGCGCCATTGTCACACTGGAAGAATGGACCGCTCGAGTGAGCGAAGCTCGAGGCGCTCGAGCAGGAGGTGGTCGAGCGTTGGACGTGTTCTGGAAGAAGGAAGCGCTCAAGTGAAGAGCGCTCGAGCGCTTAGGCCTATTTTGGCCCAAACCCGGCCCATACCCTATAAATACCCCATCCAAACTTATTTTTACACACCATCACATATTTAGAGATAGTTTTTTAAGGAGAAGAGATTGGAGGTGAGTTTGGAGAGTTTTAGCAAGATTTTTTATCGTGTAATCGAGGTTTTTAGCATATGAATACTTAGTTTTAATGTTCTTTCGAACAAATTTCTTTTTATTCTTGTTTTCTTGATACATGAGACTAATAAACCTAGGTTTTTTAGATTTATAAATAATTACTTTGGGACTTGAATTTATTGATTTCATCTTTCATTTATGTTCTTGATTTCTTTCGTTAATTTAGTTATGCATATGATTATCGTTCTTGTTATTCTTTTTGTTCTTCAAACCACCATGTTAGGCTAGAACCCTTGGGTGCTTAGGATAGGATGAATTCGTAGAAGTAGGACGTTGGTACGTAATTAGGATAATTCGTGATGTATAGTTTTGATTCTCTTAATTATTGAATATTTCTAATAAACTCTAGAATAATCTTGGAATTAAGTACGAATATTGTTAGAGAGAAGACGACCACATCACTCTTTAATAACGAATAGGCTTAAGGAGAGGGTTTTAGAAGGAGTTTATCATTTACCGGTTTAGCTATGGAGGTCGGCCGCATCACCTTAGTTAAATTAGGGTCTCAATAATTAAGCACAATCCTTATAATCTAATTATTGGATTCGTGAAGTAGGTTGATAGGACGAAGTATTAGGGGTTAATTCTTGAGTTTTTAGTCTTTCAATCTTGTGCTAGATTAGGGAAGTTGATTGCCTAGTTTTAGTAAACTTAGGATTATAACTTGCACATCACGATTATTTTAGTTACCGTATCAACTCCGTTAGTATACGTAGGGATTCATATCCCGAGCATCACCTTTATATTTGCATTTCAACTAAAGTTAGTATAGTTTTAATTTCATTATTAGCATATAATTAGTAGAGAATAATTAGAAGCATTAGTATAAACCCATCATAACATTCATATTAGCTACGAGACATACATTTCCATGGATTTATTCGCATACACACTTTCCTTTGGGTTCGATACTACTTGGTTCCTATACTTGCCCATACTACTGTGATCTCATACTCTTGTGGGGTAACTACTAGTAAAGCTAGTATTTTGCGTTCAAGTCACTAGCCACATGCTTCTTTTGTGTTCGCTAATTTTACTACTTGGTCAAATTGCTTTACTATCACAATGACCTCGTACACTTGCGAGTGAGTCATATTTTGTGCTTATTAAAAGTGGCAATCAACGTAGATAAAATCTTATGTCTAATATGCACATTGTTACATATAACCTAACTATCAAAGCTAAACACAAAACATAAAAATTGAGTTAACACATTTTCTTACTATTGTCATTTTTTTCAAATGGAAACACATACTATTTTTTTATTAGATTGTAACTTGTATTATATAAATTTGACAATTTCCTACCTACTCTTAATTTGACCGTTTACAAGACCTATTTAGGGCTTAGGGAGATCTATTTAGGGGACGCTTGGTTAGCAACTCCCCAATGTTAATGGGAATGAGATTGAAATTAGTGTAATTACAATGGTTCATGAGAACAAAATCACTACCTCCTCTCCTAAATAAGGTAATCACTACTCCAACAACCATGTGTTGTCCACTTCTATTCTAAAATTGGGGCATGACACTAACAATGGAGTCACAATTATAACAATTTTTCCCCCAAAATATCATTTTTATTGCAGGGGCGTAGATGGAAAATATTTTTCATTCCCATTACTATTGAAGAGTTGCTAACCAAGCGTCTCCTTGGATAAGACCTGCTGCTTTCTGTTCAGGAAAAGGCGACATTTCATACTTGTTCATTTGGAATTACTCATACTATTATAAATTGTGTCTGGCCCAATTAAAGTTAAGTCAAATTATAGTCATATCAAAATGTGTAATAATAATTTAAAACTGGGGTTCGAACTCTGAACAAAAGTAATAATGAGGTACATTAAACAATGGGTATCCTTCCATCTTAGTTGACAAGGATTTTTTCCATTTAGTTCCAACGGTTAGAATAACATAGCTCTGTCCATATATAATTATAAAAAATTGGGGCCCTCGTGGGGATAGGATTAGGGATGTAAACGAATCGAATCGAGTCGAATATCATAGTGTTTGAATTCGTTTTCGTAAAATTATTTCGAATATCGAATTCGAATCGAATATTTTTCGAATAGTAAATGTGATTCATATTTGATTTGAAACTCATATCGAATTATTAGAAAATATACGAATACTTGAGTAGAATATTCGAATCGATTTTTTTCTCGAGTATGTTCCTAACAAATAATATTTAAGAGAAGGTATTATGTGAACAATATTCACAATGAAACTTGTTTGAAGGGTATTAGTAAACTAAACTAAAAATATCAGTGAATTGCACTAAAATTATCAGCTCCAAATGGTATTTATTTATTTTTATTTATTAAAGTTATTAGTTGAAGTGGTATTAGTTATTCTAGTTATTTCAATATAAGGTATTAGTATATTTTATCGATAAAGTTGTGACTCGAACCCATGACCTTTGTATCATAGTTAGTGAGATTTTAACCACTTGACTTGAGTTATACCACTTCGTCAGATATTAGTAATTTGTTGTTCACGGTAATAGTTACCGTGAGTATTATTCACATAATATTTTGCCAATATTCAAATATTCATTTCAAAATTGTCATTGTTTGAATTCACAAACAAGTTATAAACTTAAAAATTTGCATAACATTATCAATTAAGTAAGTAGATGAAATTTTTTTTATCAAATTCATGAAAAAACACTTTAATAATCAAATTAAGAGTGTTGACCTGCAATTCTTTTTTAATTAGTTAAGTTTTTTAATAATTAAATTACATTATATATTTTTTAATTAAAATATTTAATTAAGAATTGCCTACAAGCCCACTTGTTAGATGAAGTTATAAAGGTTAATATCCTTAAAATAATTATAATGAACTTAAATTTATAAATAATTATATTTATTATTACTATTAATATATAATTATGTAATTATATATTTAATCGAATATTTATGAATATAGAATCGAATATCATAGTATTTGTATTTGTATTTGTATTTGATAATTAATCGAATCAAAAAAATTATTTGTACCCAAATTCGAATTATAAAATTTCGAATATGAATACCGAATTTCGAATACAAATACCAACTCGAACCAAAATTATTTGATTTGTTTACAACCCTAGGTAGGATCCTGTGCGACAGCACCATTCCGCCACTGCCCCTACTATTTCATTTGAGGGCTAGTTTACTAAGCTTATTTCAATTATCTTATAAGGTTTAACCTCTTATAAATAATCTTAAGCGTTTATAAAATGTACTCCCTCCGTTCCAGATGAATTTACACATTTTCTTTATTTGGATATCACACATCAATTTACACACTACCTAAAAAGAAAATATTGATTTGCGTGCACACTCACACAAATATACACATATTTACCAATATGTCACTACTTTACCCCTTTTCTTAATTCACGTGTAATATCAGGGGTGCAAATTCTCCTAGAACGGGGGAGTATATTTTTTAAGTAGTTTATAATTTATTAAAAATGTGTGACTAATAAAGTTTATAATAAAAAATTTATTTTATTTTTTATGTATAGGTAAGAGAGTATAAGGGTGTAGGCAGGGTGAGCAAGGTCTGGGGTGGGGGCAAGTGGGAAATAAGCTGAGTTATCCAATTTTTTTTTTTTGGTTAATTGCATAAAAAATTACGATCTTTTACTTGTTTAACAAGTATAACATGATTTTTTAAAATTTACAATTCAACACACGAAATAATTAATTGTTGCAATTTGATGTATCAGATTATTTATTGTGAAACTTAAACTGATGCAGACGCCGGAGCCACCATGAAGTACATGTAGGAAACGTGTGGACTCCAAATCAATAAGAATAAATATAAAAATATTTTATTTTAAAACATTTAAAATTAAAAAAATGTTTATTTTTTGGGAGGTTGTCCATTGGCCAGTCCGGATAGTGGAATGAAACCCTTGATCAACCTCAACTTTTATAGTGTCAATTGATTATTTCTGTTTTTTCATGTTTTATTCATGAAACAAATAAGGTTTATTAATTCTTTTCACAAAGTCATAGCATGGCATTATAACGTTAGTGTCACCTAGAAAACTAAAAATGGTATGAATAATGAATTAAGAGTAGTTATCATGGTAACTTAGGCCTTGTTGAATCTCATTGTATACGTGGCCGCTACCTGGCCGCGTGGCGCCCGTTATTATCGGGTGTAACATAGTGTTGGGAAGAAGATTAATAATAATATGGGGTACAAAATAGGAGTTCTCTTTATTATTCTCCACAACTCATTTAATTTAGAGTATGTCTTGTATGAGACCGTCTCATGACATGAGACAATGAGAATATGTGTAACTACTTTTGTAGGGGTAGGTATTAATTTGTGTGGTCTCATGGCATGATACGGTCTCATACAAGTTTTTGCCTTTAATTTATTATTATTATTAACTACAAAATAGGATTCAATATTACAATAATGCCTATTTCCACATTTATTCCAAACTTAAAAATAATTCCCTAATAGTACTAATTGAATTTCCTTTAATCCTAAAAAAAAAAAAAAAGTTCTTCCGTATTAATTGAATCCTGCATATTTCTTCCTCATTAGTCCTCCATAAACATTTCTTCCACAATAATTGAACCTTCCACGTTAATCCTCACGAAACTGGTCAAAGTGCACATGAACAATGTTAATTGAAAAATATGTGAATTAACTTGTTGAACATAACCAAAAAAAAACAAACAATTGTGCAATGTAATTTGCAAAGACATTACAAAATGACAATGTTAATTGATGTTAATTGATGTTAACTGCAAAAAACCCTATATTATAACTCAAGTGCAATCAATCCTGAAATTATCTTTTAAATAAATTGAACACATGTGTATAATCAGCACATGTGTTTAACAAATTGCTAATATGAGGATTGAATTGCACATGTATATTAATAGATTACAGAGTTATGGAATATATAGTACATATTTTGATTACATAATACATATATTGAATAAAGTGCACATGAGTTGAATAGAATACTATCAATTGAGAAATAATTGTGAAATTTGTGCGAGCCAATCCACTTGCCAATCAAGGGGAAATTGCAGAGATGGTTTCATAAGAATTGATCCTCATGAATTTGATCATTTTTTTAACACAGAAGGTCCCATACGATTTTTTCATAAAAAAATAACAGATTAACGAGCGTGAGGCCCGCCCGCCCGTTAGTTTTCTGCCAAATGGATAATTCCCAACTTAAAAAAAAAAATTAATTCTCAACTTTTTAAAACTCTATAAACTAGAAAAAAAACCCAATATTTTCCAAACTCCACATCATAAAACCATCATTCCAAATCTTCCTCATAATCACTCTGTTTACGAAAAGAAATTAAATTCAATTCACTCAAAAATCATTCCCAAATAGTGGTTCCCTAGAAAGTACATGCATATGGTGCAAAGAGGAAATCTGTGTAACGCCCCGAACCCAGAATATATTAATTATATCGGATTCGAAGTGTTATTGTGATCAAAAGTCCGAACTATAAAATTTTTGAAGAGAATATAACTGAATTGAGAGATGAGTTTCATGCAGCGGATAAGTGGGAAGAAATATTATAACGTAAGTGTATTTATATATATATAAAGATGGATAGAGGGTTATGTATCTTCAGGATAATACACACTAAGTTTGGGTATTTAAAACACACGGTAAGAGTATCGTCTTGCATGGCAGTAGCGATAACATTTATTTGGGAAATAGAAATAATAGGCATCATTGTATTAGTAATAATATTTTAAGCAAATGGGAGACTTTGTGTCTTCTGTGTCACTGTCCTTGCTCCCCGTAATTGAAATCTGCAAGGGGTTAGGAAAAAGGGGCGTGAGAATTGAATTCTCACTTATGGGTGATTGCAACATCATGGGATTGGTAAATCCGAAATATATATTAAGTTATACTCATTAATAAAGTGTTTATTTTATTTAATCAGTTGACGTATATATAAGATTATAAAGTTTAAACGGTATTTAAGCATATTTCACATGATATAATTGAAAAAGCACAAGTTGGTTCACATTGGGGCAAAGCCGAAAGTCATATCACATATTATCACAAACTGACAAACCATAAACATACGATCATTCCACTTCCAACAAAGTTACTCTTTTCAACTCCAACCAATCAACAAAGTTACTCTTTTCAACTCCAACTAAAACTTACTTCATACAACCACACAAGCTCACATCATCCAACCTTATAACATCCCTCAAAATAAGCAAGTATCAATGGCCTTCTTCCCAGTGCGTCAAACGACAGCTGACCGGGGACCAGATCTACTTGATCAACAACCTTGATTCCGAGGGCGTCCCCGACAGCAGCCCCGGAGGTCGGATTTAAAACTCGATCCCGACTCCGTACATACTGACCTTCCACAAAACTGACTCAATAAACTTTACAAAGAATAATACTTGACTGATAACTGAACTGATTCATGCTCACGTAAGGTGTTTACTCATGCAGTGGTGATCGACTTACACAAAACAACAGGCTAAAAATATAACATATATAGTTATATCACATAATCCAAACAGTTATATAGATAGGTGTTACATTTATGTTGGATTAGGTATTTTTTATTTGATTTAATCGAGTTCAGGAAATACCGGCACGACGTTATTATTAGCAGATCAATCAACAGATCATCACCCACCTGATCGTTCTGAGTTCCGGGAATATTGTGTAGGCAGACAATCGAGTCCTTCGTGCGTGTTCCGAAAAGTACAGAATCCTAATAAGGAGTATTCCGATTAAAAGATTGACTTTTGAATTTGAAAAGCTTAAGAGTGTGAAACTCGAGGATTGAGTATATTGTTGTCTTCAGAAAACTATTGAAAACTAAAGTTTTCAAAGGTTGATTTTTAATTGATAAGTACACGCCTTTTTAAGAGGAGGTGTATCAGGGGGTGTATTTACTAAACTCGGTGGTGTAACAGGGGGTGTATTTACTGAATTCAATGCTGTAACGGGGGGTGTATTTACTGAATTTAGTGGTGTAACAGGGGGATGTATTTACTGAATTTAGTGGTGTAACAGGGGGTGTATTTACTGAATTTAGTGGTGTAACAGGGGGGTGTATTTACTGAATTTAGTGGTGTAACTCAATAAAGGCCCTTTAAGGAAAATATAATTATTAAACTTGGAAATACTTAGAAAAATAAGATTATTACTTAGAAAAAAATTAATAAAATTAAAGAAAAGGTTTTTCTTTCTTAAGAATTCTATTTCTTGTTTTTAAACGAAAACTTGAATATAAAACTTCTCTTTTCTAAACTTATTAAAAGACTTGGACTTTTCTAAGAAAATTATATTATAAACTAAAAATAGTTTATAAAAAGGTATTCCTAAAGTTGGTTTGTAATTCTTCTAAAATAACGGATTATATTAAAAGGCTTTATTTTGCGTTTCTAAAATTCTAACAGGGGTACGAGGTGAAGACGAGTTTCCCTTTGTTTACGAAATTTACCCAAAAGTGTTTTTACCCTTGAAAAACATCAAAACAAGGATACTAAAGGATTTTGCTAATAACATCATAATACTAAAACAATGACACTAAACATTCACAAGGATAATACTAGTCCACTAAGTCATTAATACCATACATCTTAAAACAATAATATTTCAACATTTAACCACTATTACTAAAACACTAAGCTAAAAAATTCCAATCTCATGGTTTGTGAAGGAGATAAAAATAAAGAAAAACAACTATCCAAAATCCTACTTCTAAAGAGTGATACAAGGGGACAATTCAATAATTCTAAATAAGTTAACAATTAACACTAATTATCTAACTAAAACTAACAGTAAGTTTTTCTCCTTTCTTGTCCCAAGCTTCTAACAAATTAACAACATAACCAAAAATCTACCCAAGAAGAAAAACGAAGGTAGAAACCTTACGACCTTCAGTTCGAGATGTTAAACGGGCGGCCTAACGGCGTCGTTTTGAAACTCGGAATTTGCTCACGAAAATTGGGCAGCCTAACGGCGTTGTTCGGGAATTCGGAAAACGAAATTGGACAGCCTAACGGCGTCGGTTGGAAATTCCAGAAATTCGGCAATAGCAACCGGTTCAACGGCGTCAAAATTGAACGGAAAATTAACGAAAATAAGGTTTTGGTTAGAAATTGGAATAAACCGGTGTTCGAAATCGAATTTAAACGGAATGAAATTCGAACAATAGAGGAGAGAATTCAACTCACTGGAGATTGAGGAGGAGGCGGCGGCGGCGGAGCTAGCTTCGGTCTCGTCGGAGCGGCGGCGTTGGGCTTCGAGGCGGCGGCCTGGGCGACGGAGAGAGAGAGCGAGAGCGACGGGAGAGGTGGGCGGCTGGAGCGGCGACGGCGGCATGGGGGAGAAGGCGTCGCGGCGATGGGAGGCGGAGCTCGGCGGCGGCGCGGCGCGGCCTGCTTCGCGAGCGAGAGGCATCGCGGTGGCCTGGGGCCTGGGCTACGACGGCGAGACGTGGGCGGCCTGGGGCCGTGGTTGGACGGAGCTCCGGCGCGGTGCGTCTAGGCTGGGCCACAGCGGCGTGGAGCTTCGTCGGCCGGAGAAAGGAGGCGGAAGGAGGGAGGCCGAAGGAGGAGGAAAAGTTTTTTTTGAGAGAGGAATTTTTGTGCGTGAAAGAAAACAAATGAGGAGAGAGAGTGAGGTTTCTTCTATATATACTCCCTCTTTTCCAAACCTTATCTATTCCCTTTAATCTTATCCAAGAATTTGGTATTTTCGTTCCCAACTGATACGGTTTAGGGGTCGTTTGGTTCACGAGTGTAACCCCGATTCAGAAATTAATACAGTTTTTAAACTCAATTAATATTTTATTGTATTTTGATTTTTCTCAATAAATTAAACGGATCGAAATCCTTAATTTAATTTGAATAATTAATTTCTCGTAGTCCTTTATTCGTTTGAAAGAATTCGATTTCTTTCTTCGAATTTAGGAATTTATAAAAAGGGTATGTATATTTAAATACACAAATAACACACAAAAATAATTAAAATAATTAAAATTAAAAGAAACAAAGAAAATAAAATATAAAATAAGGCTTCTAATTAAGAAAAGGGGTACAGAACGGGACGGGGTATTACAATCTGGCGGAGAGAAAATCATCCCCAATCGACCAAGTTTGTCGGAGGAATCGAAGAGAATGCTGCAGAAAGGAAATACTAAAGTTGCAAAATCGCTTCCATACTTGCATTTTACATTTAAATGATTGTTAGATGAAAAAAATGAAGACATGTGAGTGGGGTTATTTTTTTCCTTGCTGCAAATATGAGATGAAGCTGAAATTTTTGGAGTATTGTGGTTGAGGGAGTAATGGCCAACCTATTTAATAGTAAAAGCTGATTCATTTCCCTCCAAAAATCAAGTTGAAAATGTTTTTCCATCCAGTTTTCCATAGGAAACTGTTAAATAGTTAAAGAATAGGACCTTTTCTGCTAAAAATGAGACAAAAAAAGAACATGAGACCAAATCTGTCAAGTACGAATTCTTATGGGACCATCCTTGCAATTTACCCATCACCACAAAATCGCTAAACAAAGTATTTTCGCTAACCAAAATAAATTTTCTCAACCGCGATGGCCTGAAGATGCTTATACCCATGTTCCATGGAAATGATTTAGAGGGGTGTATTGGTTATAGAGTCTGTAGGATTTTTTTAGACTTTTAAAGTCTGGGGGTATTCAATCTAGATTTTTAAAAGTCTTTAAAAATCCTGAGGTATTCAATACGGATTTTAAAAAGTCTTAAAAAATCTTTAGGTATTCAACAGTCTATGAATTTTAATATTCCACGGATTTTCTTAGATTTCCCTTCCAAAATATGAATAGATTTCACTCTCCAAAATCTCTTCTAATAACCAGAGATTTCTACGGATTTTAAAAAGTCTTAAAAAATCTTTAGGTATTCAACAGTCTATGAACTTTATTTGATTCTCTTCTATTGGGATGTCAACGGAGCGGGGATGAGGGTCCATTCTCCATCTTCATCCCTGCAAAATAAATGTGGCTGGGGATCCCCGTCTCGCTGGGGATCCCCGTCTCGTGGGAATTCCCGCCTAATAATTTTTTTATCTCATTTTTAAAATACAAAAAAATATTTAAATTAAAAAATTTAATCATACACAATAATTACTTCAAGTTGGTGTTAAAAAAACTAATTTAAACAATTTGAAGAACCTCTAATTCTAATATTTTTAATTAACATATATACTAAAGTGAAAATAATATAATTTGAAATTAATAACATAATATTAAATAAAAAATTGTAATTTTTAATAAATAGTTAATTGAGTAGGAAACTTCGAAATATTTATTTGTAATTTACTTTAACATTAGAATTATATATAAATATATTAATTATATAAAAAATAATGCGGCTCCCTGCGGGGAACGGGACGGGGATCCCCCGGGCTGAGAATACTATCCCGGTCCCCGCCATTGGGGCAAAAAAGTTCTCCGCCCCTGTTTGCTTTGGGGATTACCCGTCCCATTGTCAAGTCTACTCTTCAAAAAATATAAATAAATTTTACTCTCCAAAATCTCTTCTAACAACCTGAAATTTCTAATGAGGGCGAGGTATAACGGTGATGGAAATGAAGATGAAATAATAATGTATTTTTTTCTAAATAATTTGGATAATTTTTTTTTATATACAAGTGTGTCCCACATATATTTGCATCAATGGTTCCAGTGCCGGAGTCTATGGAAATCCATGTAAATTAATAAAAAAAATATACATTCCATAATTCTGTAAAGTCTATGAAAATCCAAGTAAATCAATAAATAAGTCAGTCAAACTCTGTATGGAGTCTATAGATTTTCTAAATCCACAGACTTTTTAAAGTCCAAAAGAATCCCAATTGAATACACCCCTCTTAGTATCTGAAATTAGTTAATTATTGCAGAATTAAGAGAACTGGTGTTACGTAAAGAATTTTTTACCCTAAGATAAAAAAAAAAAAAGCTGTCACAAACAACTTTGATTATAACAAAATTGGGTAAGACGTTTAGGATTTGTTTACAAGGTATGCAACAAAATGAATGTTATTTGCTGTATAAATGTACTTGTTCATAATGGCAGGAAATTTATGGGATGGTAGCATCGTTGCTTTAAAGTGAATCAAAGTTTAAATAAGTTAAAAAAAAAATTGAATTTGTTATAAACATTCAAAAATTGAATTTGTAATAAACATTCCTACAAAATATGATTTCATTATATTAAATATAGTGAAATTAATTTTAATCAAACTGAATTTGATTAATAATAATACAGCTTTGAAATTATAATTTTATTATATTAAATAAACAATTTAGAAAAAATGATATATATATATATATATATATATATATATATATATATATATATCCACTATATTAATCAATTAGTTCATAAAATTAATGTAGAACAAATAAAAACTAATTAGTATTGTAATTATATATATATATATATATATATATATATTTAATAATAAGAGTGGATTAAGCAAAAGTAATACTCCCTTCATCCCAATTTTATTTTTCCATTTGACTTTTGTTGACTTTAATGTAAGACTTAATTTGAAGTATTTAAATTGAAAAAGTAATTTTTTCATGATGATATATTATTCAATATTTTAAGTGAATGAGACAAAATTAAAATAAGTTTCATAGTATGTAATTTATATTATTATATGTATTTACTAATATCATTACATTTATTCACTGATATCATAATATTTTATAGTGCAAATTGATATTTTATCTATTAATGCATATAATATTAGTGATTGTATGTAATTATATTATTTATGTACAATGAACAATGGGAGACCTAGTCATAGATTATATGTGTTATTTTTAATTATTGGATGAATATGCATATTAATTAAGAAAATATATGTTTAAATTTAAATTATTTAATGCTACAAGGGGTGTATTGGTTATAGAGTTTGTAGGATTTTTTTAGACTTTTAAAGTTTGGGGGTATTCAATCTAGATTTTCAAAAGTCTTTAAAAATCCTGAGGTATTCAATACGGATTTTAAAAAGTCTTACAAAAATCTTTAGGTATTCAACAGTCTATGGATTTTAATATTTCACGGATTTTCTTAGATTTCTCTTTTAAAATATGAATAGATTTCACTCTTCAAAATATTTTCTAATAACCAGAGATTTCTACGGATTTTTCAATAGTTTATGGACTTTTTTTTATTCTTTTTCATTGGGATGTTAACGGGGCGGGGACGGAGGGTCATTCCCCATCTCCGTCCCTGCAAAATAAATGGGAAAAAAATTTCCCCCATCCCCGTCTCACCGGGGATCCCCGTTCCCCGTCTACTTATTTTTTTATCTCATTTTTAAAATATAAAAATATATTTAAATTAAAAACTTTAAATATACACAACAATTACTTTAAGTTGGTGTTAAAAAAATTAATTTAAACAATTTGAAGAACCTCTAATTCTAATATTTTTAATTAACATATATACTAAAGCGAAAATAATATAATTTGGAACTAATAACATAACATTAAATAAAAAAATGTAATTTTTAATAAATAGTTAATTGAGTAGGAAACTATGAAATATTTATTTGTAATTTACTTTAACATTAAAATTATATATAAAAATATTAATTATATAAAAAATAATGCGGCTCCCCGCTGGGAACGAGGCGGGGATCCCCGGGCTGAGAATACTATCCCGGACCCAGCCTACGGGGCAAAAAAATTCTCCGTCCCTGTTTGCTTTGGGGATTACCCGCCCCGTTGTCAAGTCTACTCTTCAAAAAATATAAATAAATTATACTCTCCAAAATCTCTTCTAACAACCTGAGACTTCTAATGAGGACGAGGTATAACGGTGATGGAAATGAAGATGAAATAATAATGTATATTTTTTAACTAATGTATTTTTAAAAAAATAATTTGGATAATTTTTTTTATATACAAGTGTGTCTCATATATATTTGCATCAATGGTTCCAGCGCCGGAGTCTATGTAAATCCATGTAAATCAATAAAAAAATGTATTCCACAATCCTGTAAAGTCTATGAAAATCCAAATAAATCAATAAAAAAAGTCAGTCAAATTCTGCATGAAGTCTATAGATTTATAGAATTCCAATTGAATACACCCCTCTAAATATATTACATTTTAAAATTAATTTAAAAATAATATAAAATTAATTGGAACTGATCCGAATCCATAAAATTTTTTATAGGACGGGTCATAGGATTCCGCCAAAGATCTTTTATATTGGCATCCTAGTTAGTATTGTCCGGTTCCTTGACCGCATCGGTGCAAAATCCTTCTTTAATTGAGATTTCTTTTGTGGTGTAACGTCAGTTAATATATTGATAGTGATAACTAATAAGTAATGTTCCATTATATATCTATGTGCGCACTTGGGAACTTGTACTACTCATTTGAAGTCAAATATCATTCACACAAAATTATACGATATTATTGGAATGGTGGATATGCAATTGCTAGAATTCATGATGACAGATATTTTATGAGACTGTCCTTTTAGAATCTATATATATATATATATATATATATATATATATTAAATATAATTTATAATATGATTAATTGCAAATAAAATCACGACTTTTTCACTAATTGCAATTTAATCTAAACTTTTGAATCGTTGCAAATAAAACTTCAAATTTAAATTTGTTAGCAATTCTAACCAAATGACAGATTTCAATCTGCTCGAAAATTATGATTAATTATGTGTTGTCATTCGAACCAATCTAAACATATTAATACAATTTATTATTCTTTGTCGAGCAAGTGAAATATCATTTTCGGACAACAAAAAATTTATTTGTTGTTTTGAATTGCAACCAAATGTTATGTTGGAGTTTTATTTGCAAAGATTCAAAAGTTTAAATTAGATTACAATTTGCGAAAAGGCTGTGATTTTATTTGCAATTAACCCTTTATAATAAATATTGAGAAATTATATAAAAATATGTTGAATATATCGTTGAGATATATATTATGATAAATCTCTACATTTTGTAGTATAAAAGATATTTCAATTATTTTAAAATAATAGATATTAAATATTTTTGTTAATGATCAATGTATAGAAATAATTCGATATATAGTTTGTCGAAGTTATTAAAATAAATATTTATTAACCTGGAAAAAAAATGGAATGAGACCACTCTTTAATTTTTGGCAAATATAGAGTGAAAATGATTTATAGATGAACCATTTGAAGTGTATTAGTTATTTTCACTAAAGGGTATTTATTGTTTTCAACGAAGGATAATAGTTGTTTTCACTGAAGGGTATTAGTTCTAGAGAATTCGTTGTTTTCACTAAAGGGTATTAGTTGAAGGGTACAAAGAGTATTAATTATTTAACTAAAAAGTATTAGTTGATTAAACTAAAGGGTATTAGTTTGTTGTACTATAAAGTACTACAAAGTGATTTATATATGAACAAATTTCACTTTCAACATACTCTTAATTTTTTGTAGAAGAAAATATTATCTAAATTAATTATTTCGTAGAAAGATTATAGTAGACATATAACAATTAAATATCAATATATTTTATTGGGCGAACCACCAATTACATATGAGCATATATATCATATTGAAATAAGTTTGGGAGAAATATTTGGGTTAATTAAGTAAGATACAAACTATTCATAATTTAATACATTTTGTCATCTACAAAGCAAGGAAATAAATTAATATTTTCAATATGTTGAATATATCTCTGAGATATATATTATAACAAACTCCTCTATTTTGTGGTACAAGAGATATTTCTATTATTTTAAAATAATAATTGTTAAATATTTTTTTGAATGATTAATATATAGAAATAATTCTATATATATAGTTTGTAGAAGGTTATTTTAATAGAAGTTATTAAAATAAATACTCTCTCAGTCCCTTATAATTTGTTCCATTTTATCCATTCACACAAATCAATTTCTTATTTATTAGGGTATCAAAAGACACTTACACCCTTATATATGATTTTTGCTTATTACAAACTGATGATTAGTTTTACAATTTATTAGGAGCATTATTGGAAAAGGTAGGTAAAAATGCATTGAAATTATTGGAATGACAATTAAAAAAGAACATCATTTTGGATAAAATGAGACAGTTAAAAATGGACGGAGAGAGTATTTATTAATTTGAAAAAAAAAACAACTCTTTACTTTTTGGCAAAGTATAGAGTGAAAATAATTTATACATGAACCATTTGAAGTGTATTAGTTGTTTTCACTAAAGGGTATTGCTTTCACTGAAGAATATTAATTTTTTCACTGAAGGGTATTAGTTCTAGAGGATATTCATTGTTTTTATTGAAATGTATTAGCTGAAAAATACGAAGAGAATTAGTTGTTTAACTAAAGGGCATTAGTTAATTATACTATAGGGTATTAGTTGGTTATTCTAAATAGTACTTCAAAGTGGTTTTTTTTTATAAATCAGTTTCACTATATACATATTCTTAATTTTTTGTATAAGAAAGATATTATCTAAATGAGTATGTAAAGAGTAGAATTGGTTCATACATAAATCATGAAGGATATTATTTGTTTTCACTAAAGAGTATTAGTTATTTTCACTGAAGAACATTAGTTGTTTTTACTGAAGAGTATTAGTTTGTTTTCACTATGCCACCGATACTCTTCAATGAAAACAACTAATACCGTTCAGTGAAACAATTAATATTCTTTAGTGAAAATAACTAATACCCTTCAATGGTTCATGTATAAACCATTTTCACTCTATACTGTGTCTACCTAAATTAATTATTTCAATGAAAGATTATAATAGACATATAACTATTAATATATTCGATTGGGCGAACCACTAAATACATATGAACATACACTACAAAAAAAGCGTGGTTTGACGATGGGAAATTAGCGACGGTCAATTATCCGTCGCAAATTTCGTGTATTTGCGACGGATTTGGGCAGGCCGTCGTAAAAAATGTCGGTTTGTCATGGATTTGAAATTCCGTCGCAACAGTTAGTGTTTTGCGACGGAAATGTCCGTTGCAAATCCTAGGGCCCACCACCTTCGTTGTACTCCTGCTACATTTGCGACGGATATGTCGTCGCAAAGTCAAAATTGAAATTTGCGACGGCATTTTCCATCGCAAAATGACCCGTTTAAAAGTAGCCACCCGAAAAACAGCCCATTTGCCTGGTTTGCGACGGAACGGCCATCGCAAATTTTAAATTAATATTTGTGACGGCCACTTTTCCATCGCAAAATTGAGTAGTTGAAGCTCGTCAGAGGGGTTGGTGGCCAATAATTGACCTGGGTCGTCGCAAAGCGTATTTGCGACGGAATTGCTGTCGCAAAATATTGAATTTGCGATGGAAAATCAGTCCGTCGCAAATTTGTGCAGTTTTATAACAGTCTCTTCCTTTTCCTTCCCTTTCACTTTCACTCTTCTTTCCCTTTCACTTTCACTCACGAAAAAAATAAGAAATGATGCGGTTTTCATATGTTCTTCACGTATAATTGGTGTATTTGTCATTGCCTTCAACCTCACCGTACGTATTTGTCATTACCTTCAACTTCACCGTACGTTTTCACATTTTTAACCGTTTAAATATCATATTTTTATTGTTTCAAATTTTTAGTACACTATTAGGTAATGAGCATGATATATGTTTATTTGATGGGTTTTAGTATGATTGATGATATATGTTTATTTGATGGGTACGTTAATTTTAGTTTGTGTGATATTTATACCTATTTTTAGTCGAAACTCTGCTCAATTTTTATGTACACTATTAGATAAATTGTGTGATATTTGTTTATTTGATTGGTTTACTATGATTGATATATATGGTTGTGTTGGATTGATTTTTGTGAAGGGAAATTTTGTATATTCTTATTTTTAGGCAAACTCTGCCCAATTTTTTACAACTCACGTGATATTTACTTTTAATCTGTAATAGATGCAATTTCCAGATCGTGGTTGGATGTACTCAATACCTAGAATGATAGGAGGAGGCATTAACTCTGTCTTTTGCAATAAAATTGATGAGTTTATTGAGTTTGCACTACAACATCCATGCAGTATGGATTGTATGGGTAATATTAGGTGTCCGTGTAAAGACAGAAGATGCAGAAATATGAGATTCTTGAGTGTTGATGAGGTTAGAACTCATCTTGTGATTTCCGGTTTTGTTCCCCGTTATTACAACTGGACCAGTCACGGTGAACAACGGTGGAATGTTGACATCGAAACCGTAGAATACTGGTATACTGGGTGGAGCGGTGGTGGAAGTTCTGATGATGGTGGTTCAAGTTATGTTCCGTATATTCAATTTGAACCACAAATAGAGGATGAACCTGATAGATATCGGATGATGATTGCAGAATCTGTTTTAGGTGGTCCACCACAATTCAATGAAACACCTATGGAGGAGGAACCAAATCATCGGTCAAAGAAGTTTTTTGATATGCTTAAAACCGTTGATCAAAAGTTGTTTCCTGGTTGTGAGACTGAGACGCAATTGTCATTCAATGCTCAAATGTTGAACATCAAAACTGAAGGCAAGGTCAGTAAAAAAATGTTCAATCAATTTGCTAAATTGTTCAAACGAGCTCTACCTGAAGACAACACGGTGCTTGATAATTTCTATCAGAGCAAGATGCTCTTGAAGGATATGGGTCTACCCTTTGAGAAGATTGATTGTTGTACAAACGGTTGCATGTTGTTTTGGGATGAGGATGAGGATCATTGCAAGACGTGTGGTCACCCACGGTACAAACCATCTGGTCGTACAAAAAGTAAGAAGAAAGTGCAGTTGAAGGCTTATAAGACAATGTATTACCTTCCCATCACTCCTCGTCTAGAGAGGTTGTATCAGTCTAGTGTCACGGCTAAAGACATGACATGACATGCTGAGGAGTGTTCTGGTGAGAATTCTGGAGAGATGCGGCATCCTGCAGACTCGGAGGCATGGAAACATCTTGATAGGGAGTTTCCAGATTTTGCAAGGGAGACGAGAAATATGAGGTTAGGCTTGTGCACGGATCGTTTTGCTCCATTTGGAATGCACAAAAAAAAGTATTCATTATGGCCTGTGCTGTTGACCCCGTACAATCTACCTCTTTGGTTGTGCATGAAGCCTCAACATATATTTCTTAGTATCTTGATGCCTGAACCACACAACCCCAAGCATAAACTGGATGTATATCTTCAGCCATTGATTAAAGAGTTGAAATCTTTGTGGTCTACGGGGGTGGAGGCCTACGACGTTCATAGGAAGCAGAACTTCACGATGGGAGCTGCACTTTTGTGGACCATTAGTGACTTTCCAGCATTTTCTATGTTGTCTGGGTGGTCAACAGCAGGAAAACTAGCATGCCCGTATTGCATGGACGGTTCTGATGCATTCTATCTTCCATTGAGTAGAAAAGTGTCATGGTTTGACAACCATCGCAAGTTTCTTCCTCCTGATCATCCCTTTCGAAGGAACAAAACAGACTTTCTAAAGGGTAAAAATGCAGTAGGCCGCCCAAGACCACGGATTCGATCAGGTATGTGTCTGGGTACTGAATCACTACTTATGTCTATGTGTCTCATATAAATAAGTTAAGCATATATAAATTAATTATTTCAGGTGATTCGTTGTTGTATGAGGTTACAATCACTGATTTGATGAAGACAACTGAGGCAGGTGCAATGGAGCACAATAAACGCATCCAGGGTGGTTGGAAGAAGAGAAGTATCTTTTGGGACTTACCTTATTGGAGCAAGTTGTTGATTCGACACAATTTGGATGTGATGCATATAGAGAAAAATATTTTCGACAACTTGTTTCATACGGTCTTGGGTACTGAAGGGAAGACCAAAGACACTTCAAAATCCAGAGATGAGTTGAGGCTCTTCTATTCTCGTGCTTCTCTACACAAGGATGAGCAGACAAGAACATATCCCCAAGCCTCTTACACAATTAGTAAAGCAGAAAGGAAGAATTTGTGTAAGTGGGTGAAAGAGTTGAGCTTCCCTGACAATTATGTGTCGAATTTGGGAGACAGAGTTGACACGGAAACTGGAAAGGTGTCTGGAATGAAGAGTCATGATTGTCACGTGTTCATGCAATGACTCTTACCTATTGCATTTCGGTACTCACTTTCCAAGAATGTATGGAGTGTCATCACGGAATTAAGTCTCTTTTTCAGACACTTAACGGCATCAACGATTACAGTTGAGGACATGAGGCGTTTGGATGAGGAGATCCCTGTTATTCTATGCAAACTTGAGCGGATTTTTCCACCCAGCTTCTTCGACTCGATGGAGCACTTACCCGTACACTTAGCGTATGAAACCTCAATTGCTGGTCCCGTACAGTATCGATGGATGTACCCTTTTGAGAGGTAATTCTACACCATTTTTTAGATCGACTTTTAAGATCAATACTGAATAAATTTTCTAACACTTCTTATTTTAGGTATTTGCACAATTTAAAGCTCAATATTGGAAATGCGGCCCACATCGAAGCATAAATTGTTAATGCATACCTTACTGAAGAGGTTGGAGCATTTTGTTCTTACTATTTCGGTGATCAAGTTCAAACCAGAATCAGAAATGTGCCTCGCAACTACGATGGTCGTGGAGTAGACCATCTGTTAGGATAAAAATTGTTAGTTTTGATGAGTTAAAACAAACCAGAAGATGTAATAGGACCATCTGGACCTGTTAGCCAGATGATGATCTAGATTAGGACTTAGTCTAGGGGGAACTGCCAGACCAGAAGACTTCACCAGAGGACTTCACCAGAAGACCCCACCAGAAGACTTTACCAGATGAGACAGACCAGAGGCAGAGGACCTTCCCCAGACCAGACGAGTCCGGACCAGACGAGTCTGGTAGAACATAAGATGCTCAGTTTGATCCCCTGACTCTACTGAGTATTCTGGTTCTTGACCAGATGAGGACCAGAAGACACCGAGGTTGCCTGGTGTCTGGTCTTGCCTTCTCTATTGAGAATCAGAGTTAGGCAGAGGAAGCTATTGACCGTTGGTGATTCAAATCAAGTCAACAAGATCAGGATTGGAAAGTATTTGAAGATAATCAATCCAAGGATCCCACCAACCCAATCAATCAATTAGGGAATTGATTGATTGAGGCTTCCTTATATAGAGGATCTGATTGGATTAGCCCTCCAACGGCTAGCCCTAATCCCCTCTATATATACAAGAGTGCAGTTCAAGAAAAAGCTCTAGAGACTCTACACGCGCACATAGCATACTAAGCTTTTTGATCACTACGCATTTGCACTCACTTTGTTCTTAATTACTCATCCAACACGTAAGGAGTTTATATACTCAACCTGTTCATCTTGTTAGACAAGGTTGGAGTAAGTTTGTCTTTAGATCGAAGTTAGATCTAAAGAGATTGTAAGAAGGTGCTGGTACTTCGGATATTCCAGAAAGTAGTGAGTTTGTTGGTTGGATAGTGAGACCACTTTGATCAAGGGAGAGTGGACGTAGGATATTCAGATCCGAACCACTATAAATACGGTGTTATTTATTGCTTTCTTTAATACCTGTTGTTTATTATTTGTGCTCTTAGAAAAGATTTTCTCTAAAGACATTTTGGTTATAAAGGCTTCCGCAATTAATCTATCTAGTGGGACCAACACCATCCCCTTCGTGATGTTGAAGGTATGTTATCTGTATTTTTGCATCCGGGTCGACCAATGGGTAAGGGCACCAAACGACCGTTCAGGGGCAGTATTGAAGAGGAAACAATACATTCATATGTTTTGATGAATTGTCCTGAAGTCCAACCGTATATAGAGTACTAATTTAATTTTATAGTTGAGTTTTTTACAATATGTATACTGTTGATATCTGAAAAGTAATTAATTTCTTTTTTCTGATATATAAGGATGTTTTGTGAGTATAAGCGTCAAGTAGAACCAGACATCACAGATGCAACAGTTTTTTTTTTATATATAATCGATTACTATCGAGTGCTGCAAGAAGTAGTTGAAATAGAATTACTAAATTATTGTATATATAACAAGTTAGAAACGAAAATGAATTAATTTGGTGAATTATGGAAAAAAATGAATCAATTTGGATACATATACAATTAATTGCATACAAATGAACGAATTATAATTTTAAGCGGGAGTCTAAATAAATAATTTTACAGAAATAATAAAAATTAAATGGCCCCAATATTTATAAAAACAAGTTAGAAACGAAAATGAATTAATTTGGTGAATTATGGAAAAAACGAGTCAATTTGGATACATATACAACTAATTGCATACAAATGAACGAATTATAATTTTAAGCGGGAGTCGAAATAAATAATTTTACATAAATAATAAAAATTAAATGGCCCCAACATTTATAAAAACAAGTTAGAAACGAAAATGAATTAATTTGGTGAATTATGAAAAAAAAAACGAGTCAATTTGGATACATATACAATTAATTGCATACAAATGAACGAATTATAATTTTAAGCGGGAGTCGAAATAAATAATTTTACAGAAATAATAAAAATTAAATGGCCCCAACATTTATAAAAACAAGTTAGAAATGAAAACGAATTAATTTGGTGAATTATGGAAAAAAACGAGTCAATTGGATACATATACAATTAATTGCATACAAATGAACGAATTATAATTTTAAGCGAGAGTCGAAATAAATAATTTTACCAAACTAATAAAAATTAAATGGCCACAACATTTATAAAAATAAGTGAGAAACAAAAATGAATTAATCTGGTGAATTATAGAAAAAAAGTGAGTCAATTTGGATACATATACAATTAATTGCGTACAAATGAACGAATTATAATTTTAAGCGGGAGTCGAAATAAATAATTTTTCCAAACTAATAAAAATTAAATGGCCACAACATTTATAAAAACAAGTGAGAAACAAAAATGAATTAATTTGGTGAATTATAGAAAAAAAAATGAGTCAATTTGGATACATATACAATTAATTGCGTACAAATGAACGAATTATAATTTTAAGCGGGAGTCGAAATAAATAATTTTACCAAACTAATAAAAATTAAATGGCCACGACATTTATAAAAACAAGTGAGAAATAAAAATGAATTAATTTGGTGAATAATAGAAAAAAAAAATGAGTCAATTTGGATACATATACAATTAATTGCGTACAAATGAACGGATTATAAAATTATGCATTGTCGAAATAAATAATTTTACAAAATAAAAAAAATAGTTGGGCAAAATATTTTAATAAACAACTTAGATACGAAAAGAAATTAATTTGGTGAATTATAAAAAAAAATGACTTAATTTGAATACATATACAATTAATTGCATAAAAATGAACGAAAGTAGCTTGTGCCCTAGTGGCGCGCGCCCCCTCCTCTTGCACAAGAGGTCCCGTGTTCGATTCCCATTGGACGCAAAAATAGATTAATTGTTCAAGGCCTAATAAGACTAATATAGAAGGTGGACCGCATATAACAAGGAATGGGCTGGTTGGCCCAGTGGTCCGCGCCGGCCCCGGCCGCCCCGGGTGCCCGGGCTCGAACCACGCGAGCCACTTTTTTTTATAGGCTCGGTAATTTGCGACGGCCAAATTCCGTCGCAAATATTGAATTTTTGCGACGGAAAACAGCTCGTCGCAAATTATAACAGAAAAATATATATATATATATATATAAACATTTGCGACGGAATGTGGCCGTCGCAAATGTTGTTGACCCGATCGGGTCTGACCGGAAAAGTTTGCGACGGACTACTTTCCGTCGCAAATTCTGTGTGACCCGGCCGGGTCTGACCCGCCACTTTTGCGACGGATTTATCCGTCGGTAATTTGCGACGGACGGTGAAATCCGTCGCAAAAATTAGTTACGGCTGTTTTAGGGACGGATACGTGTTCGTCGCAGAATCCGTCGCAAAACACTGTTTGCGACGGATTTTCCGTCGCAAAACAGTCTTTTTTTTGTAGTGATAACTATCATATTGAAATAAGTTCGGGAGATATATTTGAGTTAATTAATTAACATACATTAATGCACTTTGTAGTATACAACGCAAGAAAAGAGTAAGATCTTCAACAAAATTCATATTCCTCAATAATTTTGCCTCTAGATTAAGGATAATTTCACGGGATAATAACATGAACAATGCATTCCAACTGAAGACAGAGCAAAACTCTGTATGGAGTGACCCAACACAGGAATGGATAGAAATTAAGGGTTTCCAACCTCAAACCTAGATTAAATCTATAGGGTACAAAATAATGTTAGTTATATATTTATAAAAATATATGTGGAATATATACATACTTAAAATTGCATAATTATATTAATGCATGCATTTATCTCAATATTATAAAAATAAATCTTAAAAAAATTATTATGTATGAAAGGAAGATTTCATAGATGAATTTCTTTAATTCAGAAAAAATAGAAGTGAAGAGACTCTATTGATAATTTTTTTTTTAAATTCGTTCAAAGCCACACTTGAAGAATAATAGAATATTGTGGACGATCTGAATGATTTGAAGGACATAATCATACTTGCACCTACTATTTGAATAACTTGAAGTGTTATGGTGTGTCGAATCTTGATTTGAATTTAAAAGTTGAGACTCCAATTATGTTACTCATAAATATAGATCATTCAAGAGGATTGTTGCAATAGAACTAGATTGACTTAGACTAGGTGACAGTGTTTTGAAAGGTACATACATAACCAGAAGCAATTTAGGTGAGATGGTGTCGATCCTAAATTTTCACTGACCTCATTCGACCTGAGACTTCCGTTCAAGTTTCAGAAGAGACTGGTTGTTTCATATGAGATGTCGATAAATAAGAGTCAATATTGACAATCGGTCACAATATTGACATGATCTTGAAAAATCCAGTTTGTACGTGGATGTTTTGAGAGTCACTAATCACAATAATTTGAAGATTTTGATGTGTGGGGATGGATGATGAACGTTCATCGAAAATGAGAAAAAATAGTTTTTAAAGAGGTATTTCGAAATCTATAGTCCTTTTGCTTTTATTTTTTTTACATCCTGTTTAATATGAATTAATAGCTAATTTATTACTGAGTAAATTATAAAAAATGGTGAAATACAAATAATATTAAAATTGTCTCTTATAAATAAACATGATATTTATGACACTTTATTTCCACACAAAATTTTTGATATTTGCATTACTTTCTCTGTAAAAAAAAAGTAAATCTTCAAATAAAAATAATAATAATATTATCTATTTGAAATGAAAAATACTTTAATAGGAATAATAATAAACGCTCTCAAACATAAACAAACAAATTTCAATATAAATTGATAATCCATAAATTAATTGTACAATTATAAACAAACATATTTCAATATAGATTGAAAATTCATAAATTAATTATACAATTATAACTATAAATCGCACTATTACTATTAACGTATTAAAATTTGAAAATGGATGAATGTTATCAAATTGTTTTTTTTTTTTTTTTTTAACTGGAACCAAACAAAAATGTCAAGTGCATTGTGGTCGAATGGTTCAGACTTTTCTTCCCCCTAAATGACACCCCTAATTAGTTTATTTTAAGTATTTTATAAATTCTAATATTTTATAAATTATTTGAGATTTATAATATAAATTTTAAATAATTTATAAATTGTTAAAATATTTGATTAGTAAATTTATAAAAAAAAAGTATTTTTATTAATGGTGTGAATAGGACGACAAGAGTTTGGTGGGGTAGGTGGAAAATAAATTGGGTTATTACAATTTATTTTTTTGAAATTTATAACTGACAAATAACTTATTTCAATATTTTATACACTTTTAAAAAAAATTATCACACACTTTTATAGAACTTATAACATCATAAACAACTTATAAACTATTTTTAAGAGCTTATAAGTTCAGTCAAACAAACTCTAAGAAGGTAACAATTATAATACTCACTCCGTCTCAGTTTTATCTTCACACAATCATTATTTGTCCGTCCCAAGTAGTTGTATTTATACATTGCATTCATCATTTTGGTGGGAGATGAACTTTCATGATAAAGTTAATCTGCACCATTGAAGCGACGACAATGTCCCTCTTTTATTGACTTTACCAATTGAAAGAATTATATCACATGTAAAAGTTTGAACTTGTAGAGGAATATAAAATCAATCTAACATATGGTCTTTGAATTTGGTCGTGGGTCTCATGGCTCTAATACCATAAAAGAATTACATCCAATCTAAAAATTCGAACGTGTGAAATCAATTCATTTATTTAATTTTTCTCGCACCACCCCATTAAAATCTCATTGCTTAATCTTCATGTATTTTCAAATGCAAACATAAAGTTGGGATGGAGGTATTATATATGCCATTAATATTGAAGAAAAGCAAGAGCATATTCTTGACATTATTTGGCCCGCCTTCAAATTATAGCCACAATTTTTTGGGAGGTTGGCTAAGTCGTGCCAGTACAGCTTGAGTGGAAACTCTTTATCAATCAGCCTCAACTTTTATAGTGTGAATGTACTAATTTCTGGTTTTTCACGATTTACTCATGAAACATGACGGTTAATTAATTTTCTCACAAGAAAATTAAAAATGGTGTGAATAATAATGAACTAAGAGTAGTTATCATGGCAACTTGGTACGTACGAAATATAAGAAAATTGGATAATGCTATCTCTTTCTTTATTAGACAATACTATGATAGTAGTATTTTACACATGATAACTCCAGCTTCAGCTTCCTATAAGTAGTGGTATATATTATTCATATAGTATCAAATATCATAAATTAATTTGTTTGAGTGATGATAATGGTAGTTCAGGTAGCAGCAGTGGTTGTTGTTGTTGTAATAATAATAATAATAATTAGGAATATTGGGAAGAATATTAATATTCCGGCAGGGCCTCGGGGGCTGCCGTTGATCGGAAACCTGGTGGATGAGTATCTGCAGAGGTGGGAACCCCATGTTTACCTGCACCACCTTTCTCAAAAGTACGGCCCCCTTGCCACCCTCTACCACGGCTCCACCCCTGTGCTGGTGGTTTCCTCCATGAAAATGGCAAATCAAATACTCAAATCTCAGGACCGCTCTTTCTGCAGCAGGCCATCTGTTGTGGGCCAACAAAACCTCTCCTACGGCGGCATAGACATCGCCTTTTCGCCTTACAACAACCACTGGAAACAGATGCGCAAGCTTTGCGCTCTTCATCTCATGTCCCCCAAACAGGTCCGTAACAATTTCATCTCATCTAAAACTTCTAACTTGATGTTATTTTTCTAACACCCCGTCACTCATTTGTTGGATTCTCAATTTTTTTCCCATTGGGGAGGAGGCCCGGTAAGTATGCTGGAGTGGGTGGAGTTGCTAATCGAACCCAAAATGTGTGGGTGTGATCCTTTTGACTCCAATACCATAAACAAATTATATCGCATCTAAAAGTCCGAATTTATTGAAAGATGTCAAATTAAATTAATCAATTAATATATGTTATTTTCTTAATACTCTCCCTCACTTGTGAGTTTGTACTATAAGGAAATAAAAAAACTACCTAAGAAATTAGAATTGTCTAAGAAATTTTTTAACAAACTTCTTTTGTAGTGGAATTGTGTACAATTTACATACAAAATTTTCTAATCATGTAGGCACCTTCATTCCTCAACCCACAAACAATTTGTCTACGAAATAAAATTCCTAGGTACATACGAACAATTTTCCTACAAAAATTTACCACAAACTATTTGCCTACGAAAATTCGTAGGCAAATTCTTTATAGGTAAGGAATGAAAATGTCTAAATAATTAGAAATTTTTTGTAGTCAATTTCTTGGCCAATCCTCACTACAATTTTGTTGGAAATTTCATAGCCATACTGACAATTTGCGTAGACAATTTTATGTTTTCTTGTAATGACTAGACTCTCAACGAGTGAACTATTTAATATGAGTGGAGTTGTTTTCGATGGAAATTTAACCCAATTGGACGTGTGGGCGTGAGCCTTTTGGTAAGTCCGAAGTTTGTAGGGAGGTGAAACTAAGGGCCCGCTTGGTTGGGGGTAATGATTATAGGGTAATGAGAATTAAAGTGATTGAGGAGTCATTCAAGTAGAGGGTAATGAATGAGGAGTCATTTGATAGGTAAATTATAACTAATTTTCAATTTTATTACAATGTATTAATAATATAAGGCACTACTAATGGAATCATTCTCATTGTCCTATAATCATTACCCCAACCAAGCGGGCCCTAAATCATTTATTTATTTCCCTGACACAGGTCCTCTCCTTCCGCTCCACCCGCGAAGACGAGGTTTCTCGGATGATCGCCAACATTAATCATCATCATCATAATCCGGTCAACCTGAGCGCAATGGCCATGTCCCTGGCCAGCAATCTCATCACCAGGGTTGCTTTCGGGAGAAGATATGACGACAATGAGTTCGAGAAGAGGAGACTGGATAGGCTTGTGATGGAAGCTCAGTCGTTGATGGTCAGCTTTTACTTCTCCAATCATTTTCCAGCCTTGAGCTGGGTGGACAAGGCATCGGGACTGTTGACCAGACTGCAGAAGAATTGCACGGAATTGGAAGTCTTCTATCAGCAACTCATCGACGAACACCGGAGGCCAACACTGTCGCCGGATCATCGAGAGGACATTATTGATCTCATGTTCCAACTCAAACACGCTGCACCCACCTTCACTACTCGTGATTGGGACGATCACATCAAAGCATTGCTCATGGTATTTATATGCATGCATGGCGAATAATTGAAACAACAAATTGTCTCAAAACTTTAGGACAAAATTGATTTAGGCCCAAAATTAACTTTCTATAGATTTATTCCCAATTTTTTTGACAAGGTCAAATTTTGATCCCAAATCGGTGGTAAAAAGTGATACGATGTCGTTTTGAAGTCCAAAATTATTGATTCCGACAAGGGTGAGAATATGGCATCCACATGTGCTAATTATATTTTATTTGTCATTTTCTTTTATGATTTTAAAATATAAATGATGTGTAATAAAATTGTGGAAGAATATGAGAAAAATAGCACATATGGACGTCGCATTAACACTCTTATCATAAATAACCAATTTCATACTTCAAAGCGAAGTCGTTTCGCTTTTTACTGTCAATTTGGAATCGAAATTGGACCTTGTAAGAGAGATCGAGATCAAATCTGATACAAAAGTTGATTTTAGAATTAAATCTATTTTTTCAAAAGGTATGTGACGATTTATGATTTAAATTCTGCATGCATGTATCCAGCTTATTAATCTTAATTTAAATTTAACAAACAAAATAAGTTACTTAGCTAGCTATATTATATATTAATTGGTTGCATATATAATAAATCTTAAAAATGTTTTTTTAGGACCACAACTTCTTGAGTTGACAAATTAATGATAATACTTGTGTTGAGACCTGATCAGACCGACTTGTACTGATTTGGCTTCATTGTACAACTTTTAACAGTCTTTAAATTTGCGCCCCCGAAAAGTTACTTGTTCCTTAATTAATAAGAGTATTATATATGTGTGTAGGATTTATTTGTAGCCGGAACTGATACGGTGGCAGCCGCAATAGTTTGGACCATGACAGCCCTGATGCTAAAGCCTAGCGTGATGAACAAACTACAGGCGGAGATCAGGGGCTTGGGAGAAAGAAGTATTGCAGTGAACGAAGAAGACATCAATGAACTTCCATACTTGAAGGCGGTGGTGCTGGAGGCCCTAAGGCTCTACCCACCAGCTCCACTCCTGTACCGGACCCAAATACTTACCAAAGAAACTGTGTGGGTGGCGGGATACGACATCGAGCCTGGCACCCACGTCATCATCAACGGGTGGGCCATCGGGAGGGACCCGGAGAGGTGGGAGAACGCAGAGGAGTTTGAACCCGAAAGATTCATGGGGATGAGTAGGACGGATGCATTGGAGATGATGCTCCCCTTTGGAGGAGGGAGGCGGGGCTGCCCCGGAAAGGAAATGGGCCTCGTATCGATACACCTCGCCTTGGCTAATCTTCTCTACTTCTTCGATTGGGCATTGCCATCGGAGCAGGGCATCGACACCCAAGCATTGCCGGGACTCACTATGCATAAGAAAGAAACACTGCTTCTTTTGCCCACTCGCTATCATCCTTAATTTCACGAAATTTATTCATAATATGAAATTGATATTATTACATGTGTTTATTAATACCATAACATTATATATCGGGGTTTTAATATAAGTGTAATGATATCAACGAATACATGTAATATATTAAATTCATATTGTAAACAAGTTTCACGGGGAAGTTTGTGTAAATTCATAAACTCATCGCCTCCATGCTTGCTACGCTACAAGAACAATGGCATTTAGTGACAGTAAAGCTGTCATAGAGTTTTTTAATGATAGGAAACCATTTTCAGTGAAAAGATCCTGTCATTAAGCAATAATAACAGAAATGAGAAGATTATTGTCACTAAAGATCAATTTTCTTGTAGTGAGCTCTTTGTTTATGTTTTATAGGAATTTTTGTACCGATAAAATTAATAATTAGTATTTCAATTTTCTCATTCATCATTTTTTTTTTAATTACATGTTCCATGATGCATGCATGCCAATATTAGATTCTTCTCACTTCCGTACTAGAGCCCTGGGCTAGAGATGGCAATGGGTTTGGGCGGGTATTTAGATGCCTAGACCCGCCCCATTCCTTAAACGGGGCGGGGTGGTTCGACCCGCACGGGTCACAGGGCAGGGCACGAGGTGAGCAGGGCGATCCATTTTAAATATTATTTTTGTTATTTTAAAAATAATACATAATAAATTTCAAATATATAATATAAAAAATGTCTATAAAATTGAATTATTGGTATTTATATATTATATATATTAATAGATATGAAAAATATATTATTGTTTAGTATATTATATAATATTTATGCATATTTATAGATATTTGTATAATATATATATATATATATTTAATATATAAAACGGGACACGGGTTGAGGCACGGGTTTTGAGTAATACCCAGACCCGCCTCATTCCACTATAAAGCACGGGGCGGAACGATTCAAATGTCGCAGGTCAGGACGGGTCAGGTCGGATCGAGTTAATATTGACATTCCTACATTGAACTGATGTTGAAGTGTATATATAAAGTCTTCAAAATCATTTGAATCTCTCTATAACCACGCAATTTTTGCTGCAGGTAATTTACCCCATGGACCGAGGATTAAAATTTATTATTCCGTCCTCCCATTAAATAATTTTTTTAACCTCTATATATTTCACTCTAAATGAAATTATAGATTCGTCCTTGATTAACCCTACACTATTCAAATCAAAATACTAAATTATCTACTCTTTCAACCGCAAAAACCGAGAAGCGTGTTCACTTCTTAGAATTCGATCAATATATCTCCATTTACCAAAATATGAGTTTTAATTTGCATTTTGATGTGGATTAAAATTTTATTATTATTATTGTTGTTTTTATAAGTATATATGGACCACTATACATGTGATCTGAATGGTGGACTGGTGATATGCTTTGGGACACTAATCCTAGGTTGTAAGAATTAGTTCACACATACATATAATTTTTTTAACGCACTTTTACAATAAGAAGTCTGCTGCTCAGTTCATCCACTAAATTTTTTTTTAATTGTCCACCAATTATTTTACCCTTTATTCTTTTGGAAATAAACACTATTCACAAATAAGTATTTGTGCCCAACAATACTTTTACTTTAACTATTTTTTAATAAAATATTAATTTCTATTAAATTTTGTGTCCAACAATAAAGGAATAAAAAAAATTTATGGATAAAGGGGTGTATTATGTACTGATTGAGAAATGCACAGAACATTTTCTCCCTTCTCCTCTTCTCCCTTTCCATTACACAAATAGAATAACTATCGATATCCACATAATTAAACATGAGATTGAAGAATGGATTAAACCTTGGACTCCACAATTGAATTTGATCATGGTCATATCTAGCCTGCAAATGCATTCCATCATTCAATTGAATATGTAAATCTCATTAGTTAATATGCTAATGCATGTGCAACCGAAAAATAAAGGTTAAATACAAAAATTGGCATGGGAGATGAATTATAAATAACAATAACAAACTAATTATAATATTAAATAATTTTATACAAATATAGCTAATGTTTTAATTTAGATAACCCTTTTTTTCCGCAATAACTAATTCAAGACTTCAAATATCAATTCAACCGAGAGTTCAAGGGATCAACTTGACTCTGAAAAAAAATTAGATTGAACAAAATGGAATCAGCTAGCCCTTTATACCTCCAGAGGTATATCATGCAAGAACAAACATGTAACATTTTTTATAACATTAACTAAAATATATTATCAAATATATACATGAGGAGTATCAATTACTTAATAATATATCTAAAATGAATGAAATTATAATTAAAAAATCCACAAACATTCTATCTGCAATATATACCATATCAATTAGTCAAATCAAAGGGAACAAATAAGTTTTTATGCCATTCGTATGTCATATAAACAAGTAAACCTAATCTGCACCAGCTCCGCCTATGCAGCCTCTTTCTTTTTTCAAACTCAGCATGTTGAAGAAGTTGCACCAAAGGTAAAATGGTTCTTCACTACAAAAAAAACACTGTTTTGCGACGGAATTAGAGACGGAAAATCCGTCGCAAATAGTGTTTTGCGACGGGATCTGCGACGGACACGTATCCGTACCTAAAACAGCCGTAGCAAATTTTTGCGACGGATTCAGCCATCCGTCGCAAATTAACGACGGACAAATCCGTCGCAAAATCGGCGGGTCAGATCCGGCCGGGTCACACAGAATTTGCGACGGACAGTAGTCCGTCGCAAACTTTTCGGGTCAGACCCGATCGGGTCAACAACATTTGCGACGGCTAAATTCCGTTGCAAATGTTTTTATATATTTTTTATACTTTTTTGTGTTATAATTTGCGACGGGCTGCTTTCCGTCGCAAAATTAAATATTTGCGACGGAATATGGCCGTCGCAAAATACCGAGCCTATACAAAAAAAAAAAGTGGCTCGCGTGGTTCGAGCCCGGGCACCCGAGGCGGCCGGGGCGGGCGCGGACCACTGGGCCAACCGGCCCATTCCTTGTTATATGCAGCCCACCTTCTATATTAGTCTTATTAGGCCTGGAACAATTAATCCATTTTTTGCGTCCAAGGGGAATCGAACACGGGACCTTTTGTGCAAGAGGAGAGGGCGCGCGCCACTAGGGCACAAGCTACTTTCGTTTATTTTTTTGCAATTAATTGTATATGTATTCAAATTAAGTCTTTTTTTTTTATAATTCACCAAATTAATTTCTTTTCGTATCTAAGTTGTTTATTAAAATATTTTGCCCAACTATTTTTTTTTATTTTGTAAAATTATTTATTTCGACTCCCGCTTAAATTTATAATTCGTTCATTTGTACGCAATTAATTGTATATGTATCCAAATTGACTCATTTTTTTTTTCTACAATTCACCAAATTAATTCATTTTCGTTTCTAACTTGTTTTTATAAATATTGGGGCCATTTAATTTTTATTATTTCTGTAAAACTATTTATTTCGACTCCCGCTTAAATTTATAATTCGTTCATTTGTACGCAATTAATTGTATATGTATCCAAATTGACTCTTTTTTTTCTACAATTCACCAAATTAATTCATTTTCGTTTCTAACTTGTTTTTATAAATATTGGGGCCATTTAATTTTTATTATTTATGTAAAACTATTTATTTTGACTCCCGCTTAAATTTATAATTCGTTCATTTGTACGCAATTAATTGTATATGTATCCAAATTGACTCTTTTTTTTTTCTACAATTCACCAAATTAATTCATTTTCGTTTCTACCTTGTTTTTATAAATATTGGGGCCATTTAATTTTTATTATTTCTGTAAAACTATTTATTTCGACTCCCGCTTAAATTTATAATTCGTTCATTTGTACGCAATTAATTGTATATGTATCCAAATTGACTCATTTTTTTTCTACAATTCACCAAATTAATTCATTTTCGTTTCTAACTTGTTTTTATAAATATTGGGGCCATTTAATTTTTATTATTTCTGTAAAATTATTTATTTCGACTCCCGCTTAAATTTATAATTCGTTCATTTGCTTAAAATTTTTTTTCATAATTCACCAAATTAATTCATTTTCGTTTTTCACTTGTTTTTATAAATGTTGTGTCCATTAAATAAAAGTAAATTCAAACTAATAAATTCACAAAATTATAAATTAAAGTAACAATTAAAAAATTAAATTAAAGTAACAATTCAAACTAAAAAAAAATTGTACTTCATAGTTATTAAAAATCAATTTTTTTTAACAATCGGAATTAAATCCGTCTTCCTCTTCATCCTCGCCCAGGTTAACAATCGGCGACATCGATGGCTGGGTCGGCGGGATCGGCGGCATCGATGGCTGGGTCGGCGGGATCGGCGGCATCGGTGGCGCAGGCATTTGCGCTCGTGGCATTGAATCAGAGGCGAATATCTGCCACCACGCCTGCATGGCGGCTGTATACTCCTGCAGCTCGGCCCGATACCGCTCCACCTCAGCTGTATACCGGTCGTGCGCCTCTCGCTGCTGCCTCTCATACTCTTCCTTCTCTCGCTGCTGCCTCTGCATGTTCTTCATCTGCTCCACCACCGTGGCAAGCTGCCTCTCGACCTCACTGGGATGAGAGTCGATGGAAGACTGAGAGGAGGATGAGCCTGAGCCACGAGGTCGGAAAAAGTTCTTTCCGAAGCTGCCCAATCCAGCGAACCGCCCCTTTTTAGCCTTGACGTTCTTGAAGTACAATTCATTTTGAACGTCAACAGAAGGCTGTGTGGGGGGCATCGACCCCGACCCCGACCCCTCTGCCGTTTCCTCAGGCTGAGGCTGAGAGGCAAGATCCTCGAGCATCTTTCTCTGCAAATTAATTATACAAAAAATTAAATAAATTGAACACAAAATATAAAAAATACTTTTAATATTAAAAATTTAAATAATATTATTAATATTGAAATAATACTTACGTGGATCTCGGTGGTACGGCCGTAGGTAGACTTCCCAGTCTCCTCGACGAATGGGTGGGCGAGCTGCAATCTCTCAAAATGAGAGGGCTCGCGTCCTTGCTCCACCGCCTAATTAGAAAAAAAGATAGTAAAAATTAACAACACTCATAAAAATTAGGAAAAAAATAATATAAATTCAAAAACTACAAAATTGAAGACGAAACTTACAAATCTCAACCCGTGCTCATAAATGGACCGAGAACCGGCCCGATGTCTTGCCATCCCTTCTCCATCAGGGTCACTACGCCGATTCGTCTTGTTTTTCGCCGACTTCTCTTGGAATGCAGGGGAATCCCAGTAGCGGAGGAATTGGTCCCAAATCGACCGTCTTTCACTGTCAAGCCCCAAGTCGGTGGCCTCTCCCTTCTTGTACCACTTCTCCCTCATTCTGTAAAGGAGGTCTCTGTACCTTTCCTTTCCATATTTATCGAAATTCCTCCACATCTGGTCATCGTGCTCCGGTGCCCAGACACATTCTTTCTGCAATTACAATTTAAATGTAAATATATGTTTATATATTTGATATTAATAAACGGTGAATTAATAAATTAAATTAATACCTTAAACTCCTCGAAGTATGTCTTTTTTCTTGCATCGGACACTAACCTCCAACTGTAAGCGGTGGGCTCGAATCCACCGCGAAAGATGGAGTCGGAAACCTGATTAGCAGCCTCATGACCCGGAATCCAACTGTAAAATTAAAATTTCAAAGTTAGTAAAATAATTAGGTTTTAATTAATAAAAAAATTGAGTATAAAATATTAAAACTTACATATGACCACATGGCTTAACAGGCATCCGTCCTTCAACAACCGGATGCTGGCGGGAGGAGGATGAGCCCTCAGCAGTATGCTGTGAGGAGGAGGAGGAGCCCGCACCAGGCTGTGAAGAGGTCTCTGATAGAGACCTCGGCCTGAAAATCGGTGGAACCACGGGTCTTAGTGAGGGTCGTCGTCTCCTCCCTCCTCGTCCTCCTCGACTCGCCTCCTCATCCCTCGGAGGCTGCTGACTGTCGTTGCCACTGCATTGTCCGCTCATCTATAACAAATTTCACGAATTATTCATTCAACTAAATTAAAATCAATCAACTAATAATATTATTTTATAAATTATATATCAAACAACTAATATTATTTAAAATCAAACAACTAATATTATTTAAAATCAATTAACAACCTACTCAACTAAATTCATTCAACTAAATTAAAATCAATCATCAACTAATATTATTTTGTAAAATTATTAAACTTAAATCAAGCAACTAAAATTATTTTGTAATATTATTTAAACATGCTTAACAATTAAAAATTAACAAATTACTAAAACAATTCAACTAAAATCAAACAACTCAGCTAAAATCAATTCTAAACTTAACAAATTCAACTATTTCTAAACATGCTTTAAAATTAAATTAAAATTCGATCAACTAATTAAATTATAATTCAACTAAAATCAATTCATTTCTAATATAATTCAAACAATTCAACTAATTCAATTCTAAACTTAACAAAAATTAAACATACTTTAAATTAAAATTCGATCAACTAATTAAATTATAATTCAACTAATTCAACTAAAATCAATTTATTTTTAATATAATTCAAACAATTCAACTAATTCAATTCTAAACTTAAAAAAAATTAAACATGCTTTAAATTAAAATTCGATCAACTAAAATCAATTCATTACTAATATAATTCAAATAATTCAACTAAAATCAATTCTCTAAACATGCTTTAAAATTAAATTTTAAACGGTAAAAATGAAGAAAACTTACGGTTTATTTGTAGAAGATGACGAAACGAGAACTCGGTGGGGACGGATTGGCTCTACAGCGACGGCACCCGACTTCTCCTTCCTTTTCCTCTCTTTTTCCTCTTCTTCTTCGTCTTTTCTCTCTTTCTCCGTCTGCAACGCGGCGGGCCTGTATAAATAAGTGGAAAAAAATTTGCGACGGACGCCTGTCCGTCGCAAATTTTGCCCGTCAAACGCAAAACGACGCCATTTCTTACTGATTTGCGACGGAAAAGCCGTCGCAAATCAGTCAACGCACCGTTTCCCGATAAGACGCGTAAAACGGCTCGAATTTGCGACGGACATTCCGTCGCAAATCAGTCAATGGGCCGTTTCCCGAGAGGTCGCGAATATAAATGTAAGCATTGCGACGGCTTTTGTCCGTCGCAATTACAAAGTTTAGAATTGCGACGGCTTCTTCCGTCGCAAATCAGTCAAACGGGTCGCTTCCCGAACGGTCACCTTTAAACGGGTATGTTTTGCGACGGAATTGACCGTCGCAAACTCAAAATTGAAATTTGCGACGACCTTTCCGTCGCAAATGTAGCCGGTTCAAGACCAAGTCGGTGGGCCCTAGATTTTGCGACGGCTTATCCGTCGCAAATTACTATCATTTGCGACGGACTTCCTAAGTCGTCGCAAATTTTCATTTTTTGCGACGACTTACAAAAATCCGTCGCAAATGATAGTAATTTGCGACGGATATTCTTGCCGTCGCAAAATTCCCGTCGCTAAACTCCATCTTTTTTGTAGTGCTTGTCAGCCTGATCCAGAGCAATTCCATACAATCAGAGACTCATTAGACAGCGGAATCCAAAAAATCTTTAAGAATAAAAATCCATTGTTTAGAAGGGCAGGAGGACATATTAGCTATGGTGGTGCACATAGACCGGGAGAAGGTGATGTTTCTAAGTATGTTTGTATCCCACGAAGAGGAGAAGTGGGTCTTTCAGCTGAGCAGATTTCTATGTGATGAGTGGTAGCAGTTCGTATCAGAAAAGAAAACCTTTTTAGCTTTGTCATTCAAATTATTGAGAACTTGTGTTTGAAGAGAAATTAAAGACTTATATCAATTGCAAATTCAATAAATTAGGCGATTATTCAATCAAATACCTGATCAATTTAATCAACGGTCTTTTGACTCGAACAAATTTTACCAATGTGAAAACGCTGCGAATGAAACACACACCATTTTATCATTATAGTTTAATTATTACAATCCGATCCCTCCAAACGGAGTTTACAAAATCAACAGCACAACATGATCAATTACATAACCTTGATAGAAAAACACTTCATGGCACAAGAAACTCATCTTATTTTATTACATATATTATGTATAGTGTTTCTTTAGCACTTGGAACTCTCATCAATTCACCCTGCAACAACACACATAAATTAATTAATTGAAAAAAAAGAGCAATTCAATTTATTCAAATTAATTATGAAAATAATAGTAGGTAGTACTTAGAACAGTCGAGGGATGGGGAATATGTGTAGGTAATGTTGACACCACATTTTGCACCGATGCTGTTTACGAACTCCGGGTTCGCCCCGGTGCTCGGAACCAGGGATTTAATGCAGCCGCACACGGCCTGGCGATCAGGTGGTGTGCTCGCTGCATCGTTGATAGACTTAACGCCGTCACAGCAAACAGGAGGTGGTGCTCCCCCGTTTTTGAGGTAGTCGAGGCACGGGGCTAGGCTGGACAGCACGGTGGCGCAGGTGATGGCTGCTTCTGCGTGAGGGGCTGCCCCCACCAGCAAAGTGATTAGGAGACATGCAACTTTGGCTTCCAGATTTGCCATATCTTACTTAGCTGAGATTAGTATTAATTGGAAGGTGGTATAAGAGTTGTATGTGTGGTTATTTGGGATTTTGATTTAGGGATGCATGGTTTTTGGTGTATTTATAGAGTTTTGATGGTATGGTTATGTATTGCCACTAGTCAAAAGTCAAAACAAGCCATGTGATGAATAAGGGGAAATTTCACTTTTGATTCCACAAGAATAAAGTGCAAATTATGTTAAGTACTTATATGTAAAAGTGATTTTCTTTTTTTTTCCTTTTTGGTACCAATCCGTTAGTTATTAGAATCAAAATTGCAATTTATTCGTTCTTATGGGACAAAAATAACAGTTTATTCTATTTTTATGGAACCAAAAGTATAAACACTAAAAAGGTCAGAGAAAAAGACCGTTTTAAAATAGGCTCATTTTTTAGGACCAAAAGTACAATTAACTCATAGAATAAATCAGGAACAAATTTACGCAGTGGTATATTCAGGTTGTAAACGTTGGTAGCGAGAGCACAATAACATGCGTATTTGACTCTAATTAATATGCTTATATATTGATATAATTATACACATAAATATTAGCAAAATAATTAAATAAAAATTAATATAAATATACACATGAACTCAAAACCGATTGGGGTGGGGGGCCCACTTGCTCACCTGTAGATCCGCAATGGGATCTATGAATTCATTTTAAGGAGAGCGATTTTTTTTGTATTATAATTAATATAATAATTCATGGTGAAAATTTAAGGTGGTGGAATTTGTTAGGAATTTTTTATGATTGTGGAAATAATAATTTGAAAAAATTAAAATAAAATTACAACTCGATACAGAAATTTACACTGAAACAGAAAAGAGAAGAAAACTGTGTGTCGAGTCGAGGAAGGCCTCTTCCCGCAAAATGAAATTTCCCCGGTAGTGTTCTTCGGTTCTGGAAATACGTCCCCAAAGGTAAAACAACACTTTCGTCTTCAAGAGTGCAGCACCGCAGGTCTTGAAGCTCCGGCGAACAGAAAGAACGTATGAACTTGACTGATTTCTTAAAGACTCTATATGCTAGAATACTTAGGGAGAGAGTGAGAGAGATTTTCTGTGTGGCGCCAGAAACTATGCATGAAGACGCCTATTTCTGTGTGGCGCCACACATGCATGAAAGGATTGTTAGTCAAACTACGAACCTGGACCTTTCTGCATTCCGGTTCGTCTCAGCCAAAATTAGGGAGGCGTAAGTCACTCCCAATTAAACAAAAATCAGAGAATTTGTCAACAATTGAATTTAAACACATGTTTTGCATTTCATTTGCTCTTACATGTCCATTTCAACGAATCTGAACACTCCAGATTTCTGGGCTAAGTCCAAACTTTTGGGCTCAACAAACTTAAAAAACTCTTCTAAGACACAAATACAACCCAAAGATCAATTGTCAAGGACCAATAACCAATGTCCAAGGTCCAATGTCTTTAGCACAGTCTCAATTTAAATTCCCTTTTCATTTTCACTCACATATTATTATTGGTATACACCAATAATTCCAACAATTCCCCACATGAGTGGAAATCAGAGCCTATAATATGCAGACTCACAGTCCAGTTCAAACGAGAGTTATTGCATCTGGATAGGTAGTTTGGAGCTTTGAACCTTCCATAGTCAAACATTACCGAGTACACCGGTGGCATAGTGGACACAGTGCCTTGAACCATTCCACCTTGGTGTGCACTGAGACAGTAATGTTGACACAATAAAATCTCTACGCTCTTCTCTTGTTCTCACGTTTTTGTCCGTTTCGGCCATGGACACCCTTTGGATTCATAAGTGTTTAATATCCAGTGATATTTGAGGCGGCCACTCATCTCACACTTATATAGGTGATCTCCTATCTTGAGTATCCCGTTATACTTTAGGAATCATTAAAAGTCAAAGACTTAACCTATACCACAACTCATGAGTTCCAACACTTGGTGTTGTGCTCTTCTAAAGAATGGTCAAATTACCAAGTGTTCTTAACAACGAACATCCACAGCTTAGTTTTTCCATTGAACCAAGTTCTTGGGATCTCCAGTCATCATGGTTGGGTTACGACTGCTTCAGTTTTTACTTTGTGAATTTTAGACCCATTCTTTCTAGCACTTTATTTGATCTCAGCTAGCTCTTTTCATGAGTGGATCCACTATTACTAAAGATTAAATTTTCATCACACACCCCCACATTTTAGGGTATACACCTCTAAATTACACCAACTTCAAATCACACACATCTGTGTGATCTAAGTATTAGAGGTAAAGTGTTCCAAACTAATGACAAATATTTGCCATTTCCCTTCCACATATATCATATACCTTTTGAGGTTATTGACATTAGGAATGTTAATAAACAAATTTTATTAACCACTTTATAACTTTAGATTTATACACCTAAACCTCAAAAGTTATAAAATTGGAACACTAAATTTTGCCTCGGTGAACTCTTTAGTTCCGGCTTCCTTGGCAAACTGCTTTAGATTTTCCATTTAAATTCAAAGCCACGCCACACATCAAATTCGAATATATCAATGGAGAGACCTCTTCTCCCCCACATTCGAATTTATCCATGGTGTTAACTCATTCCCCATATTCGAGATTGTTCGTCCATTTCATTTAATATTTCACCAAATATTAATTTTGGACACAATTTCAAAATAAATTGAAAAATCGACATTTGAAGTTACACTTCAAGTCCGAAATTTAATATTGGTCAAATACCAAATTAAATCCAATTTATCATCTTTGACTCTCAAATATATCGTCATTGATACGAGTCAAATCTTGTAAATTAAATTCACATCGTTAATGCCACCATTTATTCGCGAGAAAATCTCAAACGAATTATACGACGTTTCAAATCATTTGGACTAAATCCAAATAATAATTTGTACTCTCAAGCACAAAGTATTTGATCCCATATCAATACTTAATTTGATATCAAGGAATCCAAATTCATGGAAAAGTATTTAATACCTCGAGTATTATTACTATTTCCATAATATTACATGGTCCAAAATTGAATTAATTTTGTCCCATGTTTTTCTCAGCAATTTAACTGAAATTTGAGTTTCAGTCTTAATTCATCAATTTGGTCAATTGAGATCAACAACAGGCCTACGCACTCGGCTAAACTAGCCAATATCCTCATTAATTTAATTTTGGGTCAATCATGTAAGTATGATCTTCAACCCAAAATAAATTAAAACACATGGCTCAACTTATTTGCCATCTAACATTTCAAGCGACAGAGAGAGACACGACCATTCATGTCACTTTCTCTCGAAACAACGACGTCAATCACTGATTTACTCAAATCGCGACAGACTCGAACGCCACCACAGGCATTTCGATTCAATCTTTTTCCGAAAAGCCACCAATTTTTTTTTCAAATTAGTGCTTCATTTGGAAAAAGCCTCATCGCAATCTGGTTCATGATTCTCATCGACAACCGGTTTTAATCTCATTCACGAGACTTTATTTACATTGCCACCATTTGTCACTGACATCCTCATTTTGTGTATCGTTTTCAAGGAACGCAAGCGGATCCTCAGTGACAAACTTTGCCAACCACAAGGTGGTAAGAAAAAAAATAGCATTCTCTTTTGCCATTTTTTTTAATTCTTACCCGAGAACTTCTCAGGTTTCTCGTTATAGACCATAAGAGGTCTAGCTTCATCAAAGGGAAAAAGGTTCACCACATTAGGAATAGAGGTCTGCCCAATTTGGACATTTACAGAGGGGATAGGGGTAGTGGTGTCCTGGGGAATGGGAGTACCATAAGGAACAATAGTGTTTCCCTGGTTCAAAGATTCAGAATTATTATTTCTGTCAGTCAAATTTCGTCTTGCGATTGTTGGAATTTTTTATGACTGTGGAAATAATAATTTGAAAAAATTAAAATAAAATTACAACTCGATACAGAAATTTACACTGAAACAGAAAAGAGAAGAAAACTGTGTGTCGAGTCGAGGAAGGCCTCTTCCCGCAAGACGAAATTTCCCCGGTAGTGCTCTTCAGTTCTGGAAATACGTCCCCAAAGGTAAAACGACACTTTCGTCTTCAAGAGTGCAGCACCGCAGGTCTTGAAGCTCCGGCGAACAGAAAGAACGTATGAACTGGACTGATTTCTTAAAGGCTCTATATGCTATAATACTTAGGGAGAGAGTGAGAGAGATTTTCTGTGTAGCGCCAGAAACTATGCATGAAGACACCTATTTATAGGCCTCCAAGACCCACACATGCATGAAAGGATTGTTAGTCAAACTACAAACCTAGACCTATCTGCATTCCGGTTCGTCTCAGCCAAAATTAGGGAGGCGTAAGTCACTCCCAATTAAACGAAAATCAGGAAATTTGTCAACAATTGAATTTAAACACATGTTTTGCATTTCATTTGCTCTTACATGTCAATTTCAACGAATCTGGACACTCCAGATTTCTGGGCTAAGTTCAAACTTTTGGGCTCAACAAACTTAGAAAACTCTTATAAGACCCAAATACAACCCAAAGATCAATTGTCAAGGACCAATAACCAATGTCCAAGGTCCAATGTCTTTAGCCCAATCTCAATTTAAATTCCCTTTTCATTTTCACTCACATATTATTATTGGTACACATCAATAATTCCAACAGAATTACATATAAAGCTTAAAAAGTTTCCTATAATACAATATCTAGCATCATGCATTACTCATTATTAATTAATACTATATATAGAGTCACAAAGAGTTGCTCAGTCCATATTTTTTTATACCTCTATGTGAGAGTGGTCTTTTATTTTACAATTTTGGTCTCATCGATCCTTTAATTTTTAGAACTAAAATTGCAATTTTATCCTTTTTTGTGATTACAATTTATATATTCTCTTGGAACTAAAAGTGTCAGAAATACTTATGGGACTAAAAGTGTAGAAAAAATAACAGTTTAAAAATGAACTATTTTTTAGACCAACAATGCAATTTATCCATTGTCGCAATTAGATTAAGTAATGCATTAAAATCGGAGTTAGTGGTTTTCAATGAATCAATTTTACCATTCATTTGTTCTGCAATTAATATTTTATAGGATAACAAATAGTACCTCTTAATAAAACAATGGGCACTATCAAATTAATCACTCCTGATATTAGAAGATGTCAGGTGAGAGACTTTTAGGGGGCGCTTGGTTAACAACTCTTCAATGGTAATGAGAATGAGATTGAAAATTAGTGTAATTAGCATGGTTCATAAGAACAAAATCAATATCTCTCCTTCTAAATAAGGTAATCACTACTCCATTTTGATTACCCTATTCTCTTCCTACAATCATCTTCCTCAATCACTCCCCCATTCCTCCACCAACAACCATTTGTTGTCTACTTCTAATAGAGAATATTCTAATAATAAGGAATATTTTAGATGATAAGAGCAAATCAATTCAAATCAATTTGAATTGATGTAAATATTATGTAAATCTTGTAGATTTGTAATTATCCATTTTTCCTTGTAAAGTTGTTATACGCCTATTAATAGTGGAAATCTCATCACCTAATTCACGGTGAAAATTATATCATAATCTTAGTTTGTCAAAAAACCTTACGTGCCGAGGTGTCAAATTTGTCGAGGACCACACTATGCTAATCACTGCCCTTCTCGCTATGTTCGGGATGACTCCTCTGCGGCCCATCTTGCTCATGCCTTTCAGGCCCGTTGCAACATTTCCTCGCCTGCGCAGCCCGATTGGTTCGTCGATACAGGGGCATCTGCTCACATGACCTCTTCCACTGATACTCTTGATACTTTCGAGCCCTATAATGGTAATGGAAAAGTCATCGTAGGTAACGGTGACGCTCTCTCAATCTCTCATTTGGGTTCTAAATTTTTCAATAATAAAATACCATTATTAGATGTACTTGTGGTTCCTCATATCACAAAAAACTTGTTATCCATAAGTAAATTAACTACGGACTTGCCAGTGGATGTTTTGTTTTCTAACAAATTTTTTGTCATTCAGACTCGGGCGAAAAAAGAGATTCTGGCAAAGGGCCGGTGTAAGGATGGCCTCTATGTTTTGGAGCATGGCACTCCAGCCTTGATAGCAGCTTTATATTCTAAAGTTTTGATATCATCTTTTGAGTTATGGCACAATCGTTTAGGCCATACTCCTATTTCAATTATTCAGTTATTAAATAAACTAGGTCACTTGGCGGTAACTTCTATCTTGCCAAAACCCACTGTGTGTCAATCGTGTCAAGTAGCTAAAAGTAACGTTTGTCATTTTCTCTGAATGAAAAGCGTGCTTTGAATGTGTTGGATTTGATACACTGTGATTTGTGGGGGCCTTCACCCGTTGTTTCTATTGATGGTTTTAGTTATTATGTTGTTTTTGTTGATGACTTTTCTCGTTTCTCTTGGTTATATCCCTTACGTGCAAAGTCAGATTTTTTTGAGGTGCTTAAGCGTTTTACTAAACTTGTTTGTAATCAGTTTAATACGACTATAAAGGTTTTTCAGAGTGATGGTGGAACTGAATTTACTAATAATCGTGTGCGTGATTTTTTTGCTGAACATGGTGTTTTGCATAAAATTTCATGTCCATATACCCCACAACAAAATGGACGTGCTGAACGTAAACATAGACACATAACCGAAATGGGTTTGTCCATGCTTTTTCATTCTCATGCTCCCATACCTTTCTGGCTTGATGCTTTTTCTACTGCTGTATATATCATAAATAGATTACCCACTCCCTTGCTTGAACATAAATCACCATTTGAGGTTTTATTTGGTTCGGTTCCAAATTATGCAAATTTCAAGGTTTTCGGTTGTCGGGTTTATCCTTATTTACGTGATTATGCACACATGGGATCTCGTTCCTTGTCCACCTAATGAAAACATCGTTGGTTCCAAATGGGTTTTTCGTACTAAGTTCAAAGCAGATGGCTCGATTGATCGGTATAAGGCTCGCTTAGTTGCACAGGGATTTACTCAAATCCCTGGATTTGACTTTTCACATACGTTCAGCCCGGTCGTTCGAGCTGCTACCGTTCGTGTTATTCTCGCTATTGTTGTTCATCGTCATTGGCCCCTTCATCAGCTTGATGTCAAGAATGCTTTTTTGCATGGCATTCTTGAAAAACCAGTCTTCATGGCTCAACCTCCCGAATTTATTAATCCCAATTTTCCTAACCATGTTTGTAGGCTAAAAAAGGCTCTCTATGGTCTTCGACAGGCTTCACGTGCCTGGTTCGATCGCTTCAGTTTCTTCCTCCACATATTAGGTTTTATCCGTAGCAGGGCGGACACTTCACTATTTTTCTTACACCGAGCTGATTATACAATATTCTTACTTTTATACGTGGATGATATTATTGTTACTGGTAGTAATCAGTCTATTTTGCAGGCCTTTATTCGCCGCGTTGACAAGGAATTTGCAGTTAAAGATCTCGGCTCGCCCAGTTACTTCCTTGGTCTTGAGATATCTCATTCTCAAGATGGTCTTTTTCTCGGACAGGCCAAATATGCTCATGATATACTCACTCGAGCTTCTTTAGTTGACTCGAAGCCGATTTCCACACCACTTGCTACTGGTGAATCACTGGTTAGTACAGGCGAACCTTTCAAGGACCCAACTCTATATCGCTCGCTTGTTGGTGCCCTTCAATATTTGACTATTACACGACCTGACCTTTCCTATGCGGTCAACCATGTCAGTCAATTCCTCCATTCCCCGACTGTTGATCATTTTATGGCGGTCAAGCGCATCCTTCGATATGTTAAGGGCACCATCCACCATGGACTCACATTCACTCCTTCTTCGGATTATTCGATACTTGGTTATTCTGATGCTGACTGGGCTCGATGTATTGAAACACGTAGATCCACTTATGGTTACTCCATTTACTTGGGAGGTAATTTGGTGTCCTGGAGTGCCAAGAAACAGCCCACTGTCGCTCGTTCTAGTTGTGAGTCCGAATACCGTGCACTTGCCAATGCTGGTCAAGAAATAATTTGGCTAACTCATTTGCTCCGTGAGCTTTGTGCACTGCCCCCCTCTCGACCTTTGCTTCTTTCTGACAACAAGAGTGCCTTATTCTTAAGTCAGAATCCCATTGCCCACAAACGAGCTAAACACATTGACATAGACTGTCATTATATTCGGGAGCTCGTTCAAAATAAGAAGCTAGAAACCAAGTTCGTGCCCTCCGAACTACAGGTCGCTGACATATTCACTAAAAGCCTTGCTCGCCCACTCTTCGAGTTTTTACGCTCCAAGCTGCGTGTTGATGAGAATCCCACACTCCGCTTGAGGGGGGGTAATAGAGAATATTCTAATAATAAGGAATATTTTAGATGATAAGAGCAAATCAATTCAAATCAATTTGAATTGATGTAAATATTATGTAAATCTTGTAGATTTGTAATTATCCCTTTTTCCTTGTAAAGTTGTTATACGCCTATTAATAGTGGAAATCTCATCACCTAATTCACGGTGAAAATTATATCATAATCTTCTTCTTTCAACTTTCATTCCAACATTGAGGCATGACACTAGTAATGGTGTCACCATTGGAACACTTCTTCCCCTAATATATCATTTTTATTATGAGGGCATAGATGGAAATACATTTTCATTCCCATTACCATTGGAGAATGGCTAACCAAGCGCCCCTTAATCTTTAATCAAGAAAGTCGAATGTTTTAGTCGTTAAAAAAAACTAATCACTTTTAATAAAACTATTAATACTAATAAAAGAATATACAAAATGGAAACCAAATTAAAATGCATGGTCCATACCGGTATCCCATCTTTAGCCATTTATAGAAAGGCACGTCACGTTGAAATTCCTTTAGGTAATAAGAATTTGGCCAATCACATGCACTATTCAATGGGATAAATTGAATGATCAACATACTAGTTCCGAAGGTAACTTTCCAGCTAGCTAGAAGCATTATTAACTTCTTTTTTCTTTTCTTTTCTTTTTTTTCCTGCTGATGGACTTTTGGTTTGTTGGAGCTAATTAACATGATAGAGAGTAGCCATTACAGAAATGGGTTAGCACCGAATTCGGCGCAAACCGGGTCTGGATTTGCACTCCAGGTAAAATGAGAATAAGTTGGGCCTGAAATATGGGTCTGATGGTTGATATCATATTTAACTTAGGCCTAGGTTCAAAATAGCTTCTGGACTGAGATTGAAAATTCTTTCACAGGTTAACGAGAACAAGAGATGATAGTGATACTATTTTTCCTCCTAAATAAGATACGCATTACTCATTTTTATTAATTTTTTCTCCTCTTACAATTATTTCTTGTCAACTATTCCCCTCCATTACAGCAACGACATTCTTTTATCTCATTATGTTTAAAATTGGAGCATAATATTATTAATTTAAGACAAAAACTTGTATGAGACCGTCTCATGGCATGAGACCACACAAATTAACACTTACCCCTATCAAAATGTTAATGAGTCAATGTCCTACTTACACCCATTTTCATTGTCTCATACCATGAGACGGTCTCATGCAAAGACCTACTCTTAATTTAATCATTAGGGGTGCATTCTTTCCTCCTACATATCTAGAGCGGAAAAATACATTTTTATTTTCATTTTAAAGAACTATGAAAACAAGCACTATAAGAAATTAAAGAATTGCCTACAAAATTAGAATTGCCTACAAAATATTTCCAACAAAAATGTTTGTAGTAAGAGTTGTCAACGATTTGCCTACAGAAATTTCTAATTATGCAAGTTTCTACATTTCTCAACCTATAAACAACATGTCTACGGAATTAATTTGGCTAGAAAATAAAATCCTTAGGTATAATTACCTACAAGTTATTTGCCTACAAAATTTTACCTACAGCATAATTTGCCTAAGGAATTTTTTTGTAGGCGGGAAAGGAAGATGGCTATACAATTATAAATTTTTGTAGGCAATTCGTAGATAATCCCCACTACGAATTTTTTTGTTGAAAATTTCATAGACATATTGTCGAATTCTGTAAGCAATTTTATGTTTTTTGGTAGTAAAGTGACACCTTTATAAATACACACCCGAAGTTAGAATTAGTACACTCCCCCACAAATTCTGTAAAATATTATACCACCTCTATACCATATTTCTCTGAAAAAAAATTCATACATACATGATACAACCACCTCCACCAACTCGCCCCACTTCAACCGCCAACCACCACCTCTCTCGCCGCCACCGTCCTCTTTTAGTTTTTTTTTTTTTTTTTTTAAATTATACATATATTTTTTTGAATTTTGAAAATATTGGGATTAATTATTTTAGTGCTAATATTATATGATGAATGTGATTTTTTGTGTGTACAAATTAATGAGCTACAATATTACTTTAGTTTGTGCAAATGTTGGTTGTATGAATGAGAAAAAAAAAAAAATTTAGAGTTTCAGGCAAATAACATAATCATAACTAGTTGGGTTTTTCTATGGTTAGAATCAATGAACCATTTGAATACCATTAGATTTTATATCCCAACGTATAATATTTTTTTTATTGATTGCACTTTGCATTATAGCTTTTGCACAATGCATATTGCAATCGCACTGTATCGCTCTACTAATAAATTAAATTAATAAATATATAATGACAAAAATACCCTTTTAATTAGAAATAAGTTGAATATTTGATTATAAATTGACATTTCAATTTCGAATTAAATCACTCCTAAACATAAGAACTTTATTATTAATTCATCCAATTGATTAGAAAGAGATGGGGCATATCATGGAAATGGACGACACAATGATGTCGAGAGTTCATCCGCGGAAGACGATGAGGATCATGAAGATGGTTGGATTTTCGAATCTTCTACTGTTATTTTTCAGTATTGACATCAAAGTTTCAGGTATCCAGGTATCTAAGTCAAAGATTTTCTTTTCCTCAAATCACAAATTCTTTTAGAACCCTAACAAATTTTGTGTCTCTTGCACTAGCTTCTCAACTACAGTTCATTCATGCAAATCTGTGTAGGCGTGTGTGGAAATCAATAGTTGGATGGATTTGCTCATCCGAGTCTTACGAAACTACTCAATTCACAGCATTGTGATAATTGTAATGAAGAAAGAATTGATTTAATTTCACCGTGAATTAGGTGATCTAATTTCCACTATTAATAGGCGTATAACAACTTTACAAGGAAATATGGATAATTACAAATTTACAAGATCTACATAATATTTACATCAATTCAAAATTATTTGAATTGATTTGCTCTTATCATCTAGAATATTCCTAAGTACTAGAATATTCTCTATTACCCCCCCCCCCCCCCCCTCAAGCGTAGCGTGGGATTTTCAATAACACGCAGCTTGGAACGCAAAAACTCGAAGAGTGGGCGAGCAAGACTCTTTGTGAAGATGTCAGCGACCTGTAGTTCGGAGGGCACGAAGTTTGTGTCTAGCTTCTTACTCATGACGAGCTCTCGAATAAAGTGATAGTCAATGTCAATATGTTTTGCTCGTTTATGGGCAATGGGATTTTGAGTCAAGAACCAGGAACTCTTGTTGTCAGAAAGAAGTAGAGGTCGTGAGGGGGGCAGTGCACATAGCTCACGGAGAAGATGAGTCAGCCAAACTAATTCCTGAGCAGCATTGGCAAGTGCACGATATTCAGACTCACAACTAGAACGAGATATTGTGGGCTGTTTCTTTGCACTCCAAGAGACTAAATTACCTCCCAAGTAAATGGCGTAACCATAAGTAGATCTTCGTGTTTCAATGCAGCGAGCCCAGTCTGCATCAGAATAACCAAGTATTGAATAGTCTGATGAAGGAGTGAATGTGAGTCCATAATGGATGGTACCCTTTACATAGCGAAGAATTCGCTTGGCAGCCATAAAATGATCAACAGTTGGGGAGTGGAGGAACTGACTGACGTGGTTGACCGCATAAGAGAGGTCAGGGCGAGTAATTGTCAAATATTGAAGGGCACCAACAAGCGAGTGATATAGAGTAGGGTCCTTGAAAGAGCCGTCTGTACTAACTAGTGATTCACCAGTAGCAAGTGGTGTGGAAATTGGCTTCGAGTCAAGCATCGAAGCTCGGGTGAGTATATCATAAGCATATTTTGCTTGTCCGAGAAAGAGACCATTGGATGAATGAGATATTTCAAGGCCAAGAAAGTAACTGAGAGAGCCCAGGTCTTTGACTGCAAATTCCTTGTCAACACGACGAATGAAGGCCTGCAAAACAGGCTGATTACTGCCAGTAATAATAATATCATCAACGTATAAAAGCAAAAATATTGTGTAATCAGTGTGATGTAAAAAAAAAGAGATGTGTCTGCTCTGCTGCGGATAAAACCTAAGGTGGTGAGAAAAGAGCTAAAACGATCGAACCTGACACGCGGGGCTTGTCGAAGACCATAGAGGGCCTTCTTGAGCCTGCTGACATGGTTAGGAAAATGAGGATCGATAAACCCAGGAGGTTGAGCCATTAGGACCGGTTTCTCAAGAACGCCATGCAAGAAGGCATTTTTAACATCAAGTTGGTGCAAGGGCAAATGACGATGAATAGAAATAGCAAGAATCACACGAACAGTAGCAAATCGGACTACAGGGCTGAAGGTGTGTGAAAAATCAAACCCCAGAATCTGAGTAAAACCCTGCGCAACTAATCGAGCCTTATATCGTTCAATAGTGCCATCTGCTTTGAATTTAGTACGAAAAACCCATTTCGAACCAACGATATTTCCATCAGGAGGACAAGGGAACATATCTCATGTATGATTTTTATGGAGAGCGTCCATCTCATCACGCATGGCAGCAAGCCAGTGAGGAATCTTGACAGCAGACTTGAATCCTTTTGGTTCCTGCGAAATAGACAATGAAGACAACAAAGCAGTAGCAGCGAGATCAACAAAATATTTAGGTTTAACTATATCAGACTTAGATCGAGTTTGCATTGAATGTAGATTAATGGACGGAGCAGGAGAAACGGGAAGTTGACTGTCAGAAACAGCAGGGGCGGTTGGCGGATCCAATTGGTGAGATACTTCAAGGTTCAGATCATTAGACATATTAGGATGTGGATCAACCCCAACCTGTGGAGGTGAAGGTGGGTCAACAACAACCTGGGGCGGTGCTTGTGCAGGCGGACTAGGTGGACTGGAGAGTGATGGAGAGTTATTAGTATGAGGGAGACAAGCAGGACAAAACTGAGGAGTCGTGAGCTGGACCATGCGCGGTGCGCTAGGTGGTGATTTAAGTGATATTTTAACCTGAGGCTCAAGAAATTGCGAATATTCAAGGTCAGTAAGTTTGGAATTAGATGTATCATTTGCAAAAGGAAAACAAAATTCATCAAATTGTGCATGTCGAGTAATATATGTACGGGAAGCGACAGGATCGAAACATCTAAAACCCTTATGCATGCTGATGTAACCTAAAAATATGCAAGGTTTACTACGTGGAGATAATTTATTTATTGCATAATCACGTAAATAAGGATAAACCCTACAACCAAATACCTTAAAATTTGCATAATTAGGAATTGAACCAAATAAAACTTCAAAAGGAGATTTGTTTTCAAGCAAATGAGTGGGTAGTCTGTTTATGATATACACAACAGTAGAAAATGCATCAAGCCAATAAGGTATCGGAGCATGAGAATGAAAAAGCATTGAAAGTCCTGTTTCAGTTATGTGTCTGTGTTTTCGTTCAGCACGACCATTCTGTTGCGGAGTATATGGACATTAAATTTTATGCAAAACACCATGTTCAGCAAAGAATTCACGCACACGATTATTAATAAACTCAGTATCGCCATCACTTTGAAAGACCATTATAGTAGTATTAAACTGATTACAAACAAGTTTAGAAAAACGCTTAAGCACCTCGAAGAAATCTGATTTGGCACGCAAGGGATACAACCAAGAGAATCGTGAAAAGTCATCAACAAATATAACATAATAACTGAAGTTGTCAACAGAATTAGTGGGCGAAGGCCCCCATAAATCACAATGTATTAAATCTAAAACATTCAAAGCACGTTTTTCATTAAGCGAAAATGACAAACATTTACTCTTGGCTAATTGACACGATTGACACACATTAGGTTTTGGCAAGATAGAAGTAACCGCCAAATGTCCTAATTTATTTAATAACTGAATAAGGGAAACAGGAATATGGCCTAAACGATTATGCCACAACTCAAAAGACGATTTCAAAACTTTAGAATGTAAAGCTGCTATCAAGGGTGAAGTGCCATGCTCCAAAACATAAAGGCCATCCTTACATCAGCCCTTTGCTAGAACCTCTTTTGTCGCCCGAGTCTGAATGACAAAAAACGGGTTAGAGAACAGAACATCAATTGGCAAGTCCGTAGTTAATTTACTTATAGACAATAAGTTTTTAGTAATATGAGGAACCACAAGGATGTCTAATAACGGAATTTTATTATCAAAATTTTTTGAACCAAAATGAGAGATGGAGAGAGTGTTACCATTACCAACGATGACTTTTCCATTACCAGTATAGGGCTCAAAAGTGTCAAGAGTGCCAGTGGAAGAGGTCATGTGAGCGGACGCGCCTGTGTCTACGAACCAATCAGGTTGTGTGGGCGAAGAAATATTGCAGTGTGCCTCAAAAGCATGAGCAAGGTGAGCTGCTTGGGAAGAATCGTCCCGAGCATAACGGGAGGGGCAACGATTGGCGTAGTGTGGTCCCTGACAAATTTGACACCTCGGCACATAAGGCTTTGTCCGTTTCGAAGACGGGGTGACCAATAGCAGCCAATTGGTCGCATAAGGCCTTGAATGCCCGACCATATTCAACAACGGATTGAGAGCCGCGTTTTAATAGTTGAAGTTCATCTCGAAGATGATGAACTCGAGATGGTGAAGAGTGGCTGAAAGCCGACTCGAGTGTAGTCCAAACAACATGGGCGTTTTTCAACCCAACCACCTCTGTCATTGATTCCTCTGTTAAGGAGGAGAGAAGCAAACTGAGTGCACGTTGATGCCGGAGTTACCACGAAGTGTGCTGAGGATTGGGGATATCTTTTTATTCAGCATCTTTAATGGTTGAAGGCGACTCGACTTCGGTGCCGTCAACAATGGATAAAAGATTATCACACTGCAACATGGGTTCAACTTGAGATCTCCATAGAAGATAGTTGGAAGAAGATAATTTGATGGTGATCATATGAAACAGAGTGGCAAGAGGAATAGAGTCCGTAGACATGGGAGGCGTGGAAGATGCCATAGAAAAAGAACAGAAGAAGAGTAGCGTGAATAATGGTTCGGTGCACGGCACTTTTAGAAAAGGTGTATGGGTAGATATTTGATGCAGAAGGAAGAAGAATGATTAGGGTTGGACGGTTGAAAAAGAAAGTTGGATAAGAGAGAATAAAGGATGAAGGTTGGCAGCTTTATGAAAATTTGGACGGCAAATCTATAAAAAATAGGGTTTTTGTGATACTGGTGATACCATGTAAAGAAATAGGGATAATTACAAATTTACAAGATTTACATAATATTTACATCAATTCAAAATTATTTGAATTGATTTGCTCTTTAACATCTAGAATATTCCTAAGTACTAGAATATTCTCTATTAATAATTAATCTTTAGTAACACAAACGGCATGAGCACTGGCGTTCCTCAGCCGCTCCACCACCGTGGCGTCGCGGCGGACCTTCGAGCCAAGCAGCGCGTACGAGCTTGTTGTAGTGTTAAGCTTGTCAGTATGGGTTTCAATCGTGTCCTTGAGGAGCACCAGAATACCGTGCAGCTCACCAAAATCCACCAATCGTCCTTCATTTTGTTTGCATCTCTGTTTCTCCCTGTCGAGATCATCTGCTAGTAGCTGGGCTTCAGGGTTTACTTATATTACCCCGCAAAGCACTGATTAAGCATTTCCATCTGGTGCAAGGTGGAGACACCAAAGGGTCTTTATCAGTTTGAAAAGAAAACATGTTACCATTAGCATCAACCTGAAGTTCATGGGGCTTATACCCAGTAGATTAATCGGAGTTAACGCAATACTCAATTTCAAATCTATTATTCTCAAGGTTCTTAATTCCCGGGAAGAACACATTTAGGGTTCATCCGAGAAGAAAAAGAAAAGATCGAGAGTGGAAGTATATTTTTCTTTCAACACAATAAAATAATATTCTTAATATTTAGGTAATTGATTAGTTAAATTAATGTTAATAGGAGTGAAGGAAATTTGCAAAATACATATTTTTCTTTAAAAAGAAACATTATAAGAGTAGTTCAGTAATTGTATAATCTTTTTAATAAAATATAAATATTTTGTCTCATTGCGAAACTATATCGCTATAGGCGATGCAAAATGATGTGTCAACATTTTATTCGTTTACTGACGCCCGAAGGGGCGAAACTCTTGCTAACCGTAGAAAAGTCCTAATTAGTTTTCCAAACACTACAAAAAAACACTGTTTTGCGACAGAATTAGCGACGGAAAATCCGTCGCAAACAGTGTTTTGCGACGGTATCTGCGACGGACACGTATCCGTCCCTAAAACAGCCGTAGCTAATTTTTGCGACGGATTTCGCCTTCCGTCGCAAATTAACGACGGACAAATCCGTCGCAAAATCTGCGGGTCAGACCCGGCCGGGTCACACAGAATTTGCGACGGACAGTATTCCGTCGCAAATATTTCGGGTCAGACCCGTTCGGGTCAACAACATTTGCGACGGCCACATTCCGTCGCAAATGTTTATATATATATTTTTTATTTTTTTCTGTTATAATTTGCGAATGGTTGTTTTCCGTCGCAAAATTCAATATTTGCGACGGAATTTGGCCGTCGCAAATTACCGAGCCTATACAAAAAAAAAAGTGGCTCGCGTGGTTCGAGCCCGGGCACCCGAGGCGGCCGGGGCGGGCGCGGACCACTGGGCCAACCGGCCCATCTCTTTTTATATGCGGCCCACCTTCTATATTAGTCTTATTAGGCCTTGAACAATTAATCCATTTTTTTCGTCCAAGGGGAATCGAACACGGGACCTCTTGTGCAAGAGGAGGGGGCGCGCGCCACTAGTGCACAAGCTACTTTCGTTTATTTTTATGCAATTAATTGTATATGTATTCAAATTAAGTCATTTTTTTTTATACTTCACCAAATTAATTTCTTTTCGTATCTAAGTTGTTTATTAAAATATTTTGCCCAACTATTTTTTTTATTTTGTAAAATTATTTATTTCGACTCCCGCTTAAATTTATAATTCGTTCATTTGTACGCAATTAATTGTATATGTATCCAAATTGACTCATTTTTTTTTCTACAATTCACCAAATTAATTCATTTTCGTTTCTAACTTGTTTTTATAAATATTGGGGCCATTTAATTTTTATTATTTCTGTAAAATTATTTATTTCGACTCCCGCTTAAATTTATAATTCGTTCATTTGTACGCAATTAATTGTATATGTATCCAAATTGACTCATTTTTTTTTCTATAATTCACCAAATTAATTCATTTTCGTTTCTAACTTGTTTTTATAAATATTGGGGCCATTTAATTTTTATTATTTCTGTAAAATTATTTATTTCGACTCCCGCTTAAATTTATAATTCGTTCATTTGTACGCAATTAATTGTATATGTATCCAAATTGACTCATTTTTTTTCTATAATTCACCAAATTAATTCATTTTCGTTTCTAACTTGTTTTTATAAATATTGGGGCCATTTAATTTTTATTATTTCTGTAAAATTATTTATTTCGACTCCCGCTTAAATTTATAATTCGTTCATTTGTACGCAATTAATTGTGTATGTATCCAAATTGACTCGTTTTTTTTCATAATTCACCAAATTAATTCATTTTCGTTTCTAACTTGTTTTTATAAATATTGGGGTCATTTATTTTTTATTATTTCTGTAAAATTATTTATTTCGACTCCCGCTTAAATTTATAATTCGTTCATTTGTACGCAATTAATTGTGTATGTATCCAAATTGATTCGTTTTTATAAATGTTGTGTACATTAAATAAAAGTAAATTCAAACTAATAAATTCACAAAATTATAAATTAAAGTAACAATTCAAAAATTAAATTAAAGTAACAATTCAAACTAAAAAAAATTGTACTTCATAGTTATTAAAAATCAAATTTTTTTAACAATCGGAATTAAATCCGTCTTCCTCTTCATCCTCGCCCAGGTTAACAATCGGCGATATCGATGGCTGGGTCGGCGGGATCGGCGGCATCGATGGCTGGGTCGGCAGGAGCGGCGGCATCGGTGGCGCAGGCATTTGCGCTCGTGGCATTGAATCAGAGGCGAATATCTGCCACCACGCCTGCATGGCGGCTGTATACGCCTGCACCTCGACCCGATACCGCTCCACCTCAGCTGTATACCGGTCGTGCGCCTCTCGCTGCTGTCTCTCATACTCTTCCTTCTCTCGCTGCTGCCTCTGCATGTTCTTCATCTGCTCCACCACCGTGGCAAGCTGCCTCTCGACCTCACTGGGATGAGAGTCGATGGAAGACTGAGAGGAGGATGAGCCTGAGCCACGAGGTCGGAAAAAGTTCTTTCCGAAGCTGCCCAATCCAGCGAACCGCCCCTTTTTAGCCTTGACGTTCTTGAAGTACAATTCATTTTGAACGTCAACAGAAGGCTGTGTGGGGGGCATCGACCCCGACCCCTCTGCCGTTTCCTCAGGCTGAGGCTGGGAGGCAAGGTCCTCGAGCATCTTTCTCTGCAAATTAATTATACAAAAAATTAAATAAATTGAACACAAAATATAAAATAATACTTTTAATTTTAAAAATTAAAATAATACTATTAATATTGAAATAATACTTACGTGAATCTCGGTAGTACGGCCGTAGGTAGACTTCCCAGTCTCCTCGACGAGTGGGTGGGCGAGCTGCAATCTCTCAAAATGAGAGGGCTCGCGTCCTTGCTCCGCCGCCTAATTATAAAAAAAGATAGTAAAAATTAATACCACTCATAAAAAATTAGGAAAAAAATAATATAAATTCAAAAACTACAAAATTAAAGACGAAACTTACAAATCTCAACCCGTGCTCATAAATGGACCGAGAACCAGCCCGATGTCTCGCCATCCCTTCTCCATCAGGGTCACTACGCCGATTCGCCTTGTTTTTCGCCGACTTCTCTTGGAATTCAGGGGAATCCCAGTAGCGGAGGAATTGGTCCCAAATCGGCCGATTTTCACTGTCAGTCCCTAGGTCGGTCGCCTCTCCCTTCTTGCACCACTTCTCCCTCATTCTAAAAAGGAGGTCTTTGTACCTTTCCGCCGCATATTTTTCGAAATTCTTCCACATCTGGTCATCGTGCTCCGGTGCCCAGACACATTCTTTCTGCAATTACAATTTAAATGTAAATATATGTTTATATATTTGATATTAATAAACGGTGAATTAATAAATTAAATTAATACCTTAAATTCCTCGAAGTATGTCCTTTTCTTTGCATCAGACACTAGCCTCCAGGTGTAAGCGGTGGGCTCGAATCCACATCCAAGGATGGACCGGGAAACCTGATTAGTAGCCTCATGACCAGGAATCCAACTGTAAAATTAAAACTTCAAAGTTAGTAAAATAATTAGGTTTTAATTAATAAAAAATTTAGTATAAAATATTAAAACTTACGTTGAACCATGTGGCTGAACAGTCATCTGTGGTTCAACAACCGGATGCTGTCTGGAGGAGGATGAGCCCTCAGCAGTCTGCTGTGAGGAGGAGGAGCCCGCACCAGGCTGTGTAGAGGTCTCTGATTGAGACCTCGGTCTGAAAATAGGTGGAACCACGGGTCTCATTGAGGCCCGTCGTCTCCTCCCTCCTCGCTCTCCTCGACGAGCCTCCTCATCCCTCGGAGGCTCCTGACTGCCACTACCACTGCCTTGTCCGCTCATCTATAACAAAATTCGAAAAAAAATCAATTCGGCTCTACAATTCAACTATTTCTAAACATGCTTTTAAATTAAATTAAAATTCGATCAACTAATCTAATTCAACTAAAATCAATTCTAAACTTAACAAATTCAACTATTTCTAAACATGCTTTAAAATTAACTATTATAATTCAAACAATTCAACTAAAATCAATTCTAAACTTAACAAATTCAACTATTTCTAAACATGCTTTAAAATTAACCGTTATAATTCAACTAATTAATTCAACTAAAATCAATTCATTTCTAATATAATTCAAACAATTCAACTAATTCAATTCTAAACTTAACAAAAATTAATTATGCTTTAAAATTAAATTAAAATTCAATCAACTAATTAAATTCGATCAACTAATTCAACTAAAATCAATTCATTTATATATAATATAATTCAAACAATTCAACTAATTCAATTATAAACTTAACAAAAATTAAACATGCTTTAAAATTAAATTAAAATTCGATCTACTAATTAAATTAATTCATTTCTAATATAATTCAAACAATTCAACTAATTCAATTCTAAACTTAACAAAAATTAAACATGCTATAAATTAAAATTCGATCAACTTAAATTATAATTCAACTAATTCAACTAAAATCAATTCATTTCTAATATAATTCAAACAATTCAACTAATTCAATTCTAAACTTAACAAAAATTAAACATGCTTTAAATTAAAATTCGATCAACTAATTAAATTATAATTCAACTAATTCAACTAAAATCAATTCATTTCTAATATAATTCAAACAATTCAACTAATTCAATTCTAAACTTAACAAAAATTAAACATGCTTTAAATTAAAATTCGATCAACTAATTAAATTATAATTCAACTAATTCAACTAAAATCAATTCATTTCTAATATAATTCAAACAATTCAACTAATTCAATTCTAAACTTAACAAAAATTAAACATGCTTTAAATTAAAATTCGATCAACTAATTAAATTATAATTCAACTAATTCAACTAATTCAACTAAAATCAATTTATTTTTAATATAATTCAAACAATTCAACTAATTCAATTTAATACCACTTAAAAAAAATTAAACATGCTTTAAATTAAAATTCGATCAACTAAATCAACTAAAATCAATTCATTACTAATATAATTCAAATAATTCAACTAAAATCAATTCTCTAAACATGCTTTAAAATTAAATTTTAAACGGTAAAAATGAAGAAAACTTACGGTTTATTTGTAGAAGATGACGAAACGAGAACTCGGTGGGGACGGATTGGCTCTACAGCGACGGCACCCGACTTCTCCTTCCTTTTCCTCTCTTTTTCCTCTTCTTTTCTCTCTTTCTCCGCCTGTAAAGCGGCGGTTCTGTATAAATAAGTGGAAAAAAATTTGCGACGGACGCCTGTCCGTCGCAAATTTTGCCCGTCAAACGCAAAACGACGCCGTTTTTCACTGATTTGCGACGACTTTTCCGTCGCAAATCAGTCAACACAACGTTTCCCAATAAGACGCGTAAAACGGTTCGGATTTGCGACGGAAATTCCATCGCAAATCAGTCAATGGGCCATTTCCCGAAAGGTCGCGAATACAAATGTAAGCTTTGCGACGTCTTTTGTCCGTCGCAAATACAAAGTTTAAAATTGCGAGGGCCTGTTCCGTCGCAAATCAGTCAAACGGGTCGCTTCCCGAACGGTCACCTTTAAACGGGTATGTTTTGCGACGGAATTGCCTGTCGCAAACTCAAAATTGAAATTTGCGACGACCTTTCCGTCGCAAATGTAGCCGGTTCAAGACGAAGGCGGTGGGCCCTAGTGTTTGCAACGGCTTTTCCGTCGCAAATTACTATCATTTGCGACGGACTTCCTAAGTCGTCGCAAATTGTCGTTTTTTGCGACGGCTTACAAAAATCCGTCGCAAATTCACTGAATTTGCGACGGAAATTCTGACCGTCGCAAAAAACCCGTCGCTAATCTCCTTCTTTTTTGTAGTGAAAATTTAAGCAACGTTTAAGTTCCCGGATTTCTTTTCCAAAGTCTAGAACAATTTTCGACAAACCTGATCCGTTGTTCCAATTCGAAAAAACATATTGAAAAATAAATTCGTGGGAAATGATCGAAGGGTCAAGACGAAGCTATTAGTACTAGCCATGACAAAGATGGTGGTCAGAAATGCGATGACGTTGATCAAAGCAAGACGGCGATGGCATGTTGACGGTGGAGATGAATCTGCGATGGAAGGGGTAGGTTTAATTTTTCTTTTATAACTTATTTTTAATTCTACACTTATTTTCGAGTACAATTGTTCAATAAGGATATAATAGTCATTTACAGCCTCAATTAACTTGTGTAATGACTAGAATAACCTTTTCTGTCTGGACAGAATATGTCCACGCAGAATTACCGTTATAATTATATAATATAAAGTGTGAATTAATATTTAATGATTCTGCCCTTGGCAGAATCTGCCCATTTAATACCATGTTATTCACCCTAATTACAAACAATATTAGCAACAAAAATTAACAAACAATATTATCCTATTCACCATATGATTAAACCTTGTGTTTTTTAAAATAGCAGGTTTTGTTTGAAACTGTGGACAATGAGAATGAGTATAACTAGAACTCACTATATTTTGATAGAGGTGATTGTTAATTTGTATTGTCTCATGAAAGTTTTTTTTTTTTTTTAAATAAAAAACCTACATATGTAATCCGGTACCACGAGTATTCATTATCGCGATGTAGCCCAAATAGGGAGATAGATAATCTACATGATCGTTGGTTATTAGGATTTTGGGGGAGTGAGTTCTTGTGTTTCACAAAAAAATTCGTCACACAGGAATGGGGGAAGTTTGATCGACGTTAATGTGATTGGATATGGCCATGCGGTCCCCTCCCTTTACTGCTACTGCTATTCCACAACACTTTGCACAGTTACTATTTCTCTCGTGTTTTCGCGAATGAATTTTTTATTAGTATTTGAAATGATAAAGTAATTTTAAAATTACTTTATAATAGAGAAGAGGTAGAGTTATACCCTACCTTTAAAATTATTTTATTATTTTAAATATTAATAAACAATTCGCTCGTCAAATTACGAAGATAAAGTAATTGTGAAAAGTGCTTGGGGCCGGAAGGAGTAGTACTCACAATTTACAAGAAAGAGAAAAGCTGAAAAATGGTAGTAGTAATTAATTTTGACATTTAATTTCATGTTCCTGTTTAAAAAAATAAAAGAGGGGTATTTACTAAAGATTCTGATACAAATAACCTTGGCCTAAAGTTAATTTCTGTCATTATAGCAGCTGAGTATTGATAACTTTTACTTTTGCATTGGTATAACTATTAAAGTTTAAAAAAAAAAAAACTACAGCATGTAAAATTAATAACAAATATATATAATAGTTTCAGCTAGTAATTTATATTACATAATAAAATAATAAATTTCACATGTGCTGCATGATCTATATTGAAACACACAACATTTAACCATGATACTTTAATTATTACAATCCGATCCCTCCAAATGGAGTTTACAGACGACACCGTGATCAAGTACATAACCTTGAAAGTAAAACACTCCTGCACTTCCATGGAACAAGAAGCTCTTATTTAATATATTACTCATAGTATGCGTCTAGTTTCTTCAGCACTTGGAAGTCTCATTAATGCACCCTGCAACCACACACATTAAATAAAAAAAACTATTCAATTTCAATTTAATTAATAATTAAAAAAATCCAAAAGGTAAATTTAATTAATAATAATTGGTATCAGTTTTACCGTGAAACTAATTTACAACTAATGCTTTATAATAAAACAATATCCTTTAATTAAACAATTAATAACTAATTATAGTAAAGTTAATTAACAAGGGGGTCACACAAAAAACTTTGCCATAATAAAAATAATAATAATTAATAGTAATAGTAATAGTAATAGTAATAGAGAGGGATGCGTACTTAGAGCAGTCGATGGATGGGTAGTATCTGTAGGGAATGTTGATACCACATTTTACACCAACGCTGTTTAGAAAGACTGGGTTCACCCCAACGCTCGGAACCAGAGATTTAGTGCACCGGCACAAGGCCTGGCGAGCAGGCGGTGTGCTTGTTGCACGATATATCGACTTAACGGCGTCACAACAAGCGGGGGGCGGTGCTCCCCCGTTTCGGAAGTAGTTGATGCACGACGACAGGCTGGTCAGCACGTTGGCGCAGGTGATGGCTGCTTCTGCATGAGGGGCTGCGCCCACCATCAAGGTGATGAGGAGACATACAACTTTGGCTTCCAAATATGCCATATCTTGCTGATTAATAGAGATTGGAGTTAAGAGTTGTATACTTGTATGTATGGTTTGTTTGGGGATGCACCGTTAATTTTGGGTGTATTTATAGAGTCTACGGGGATTTAAAATAATTCACGAAATTTTGTTATGTGCTCCTCTTTCAATAATTGTTTTCACCCTCCATCTATTTCGTGTTTCTTGGTACGAAATTTTGGATCTATCCTAAATATTTACTAAGGTTATGTAGCCACAACAAGCCATGTGTATGGAATAAATCGTACGTTAATGGGTGCACGCGGGTATTAAACTACGAATTGACCTCCGATTAATTTTACCTACAATACTCCCTCCGATCCATACTTGTTTGCTATATTGTTAAAAAGATCTACTCATACTTGTTTGCTACATTCATTTTTTGGCAAAAATAATATTATATTCTCCATACACTACAAGAAAACATAAAATTGCCTACGTAAATTGTCAATATGGCTACGAAATTTCCAACAAAAAAATTTGTATTAAGAATTGCCTACATTTACATATTTTTTTAAAATACACTCCTTACGGGCTCAATTGTCCTACATTTACATATTTTTTTAAAATATATTGTTCTTTTTTTACAAGTCTGAAAAGAATATTGTCATACTTTTACAAGTTCGAAAACATATTGTCCTACTTCTACAAATTCGAAAATATATTATCCTTCAAACACAATCACCCCTAAGTTACGAGCCTAAAAAAATCATTTCTCCTGAAATTTTGTATTCATCATATCAACAGATTTCGTAGACACTTTTTTTTATAGTGTAAAATAAACTCGCATACCACATTGTCACACATTCCCCCAATTTTCACAATAAGAGATTTTTGAAAACTGTCAATTATACATCACCAAAAGGCGTGAACGGAATTTTTTTTAACATAATAAATAAGACTTACAAAGTTATTTGATAAAAAAATCACTTAACAATCACCAAAGACTTAGAGATGATATAGCATCTAAAAAAATCTAAATATTAATTGTACCAACACATAACTATATATCTCATTAGAAAAACACGTAATATGATGCAGTTTTAACTTTTAACTACATAATGTGCGGTAGTAATGCAATAATTAAAGAATATCTTATATAAGTTATATATGCAATAATTATTATGAAAAATATCAGTGTATATATTGTCGGTGTTGATATTCTTTACATTTAATTGTATCACATGCTTATTCATGCATATAATTGTCATTCTGTTAAGTTAGTTAGGAGTACATATTAACGAAAAAAAATGATATAACGTATATATTGTTTTTTTTTTTTTTTTAAGGTAATCAATTATAATAGTTTCCTAACATAATCAATTACAATAGTTCCTTCGACCACCGGGTACATGGCAACATCTTTTCATCTCGCTGTAGACCAGAACTGCAATCACCACAAGAGGGGATCACCCGAACCCGCAACTTCGAACCACAACCGCACTGCAGCCGGAACCGCAACCACCACAAGAGGGGAACACCACCCCACCACAAGAGAGAAATAAATTCCCTCTTCATGTCTCGAACCCAAGACCTCTAGAATCTTAGTTGGTGGCATCAACCAATTGATCTACCAACACTCGACATAACGTATATATTGTTAGATTGATTCAATTCATGGCAAAACTTGTATGCATCAGATAATTGATGTGTAATTTAAGTAGATTACAATATTTCAACTTAAATGTATTAACTTGTTAGTGCTCAGTTGGGAAAATATTTTAACTAAAAAATTATTAATTGTGTAATATTAAACTTATAAGTGGACGTTCATTTTGATAAAATATAAACTTAAAAAGAGAAATGAAAGGAGTATATATCTTTTAATAAAATAATTAATACTATTAATATATATATATATATATATATATATATATATATATTTCAAAATGATTCTAGTATGCACTTGAGTGTATGGTATATGCATTTGGATTTAAAAAAAAATACCCAAGCAGAAATCTGTAATATCCCAATAAGTAATCAGTCGGTGGCGGATGCAGGGGGCTACAAGGGGTTACACTTGTACCCCCAATTTTTTTTTTTTCCTTTTAATTTTCTATATAAAAAAAAAATTGTACCTCCATTATTCAGAAAAATAGACTTAAAAATGTATTAATTATATTGTGTACCCCCAAATTTAAATATTTGGATCCGCCATTGTAATCAGTGATGCTTAACTGCAAAAAAATACACCGTTCGATGTGTTTGTGTGTGTTTTAAAAAAAAATCAAAATTAGAGACAACATTGAACTTAAAATCCAAGTGCATGTTATGCACTTAAGTGCATGCTAGAATTTATGAAATGAAAATACTTTTCACGGTTAAACTAATTCCCAGTATTTATTATTCACTACAAGAAAATAAAGAATTGCCTACAAAATCATATTTGTCAAAAAAAAATTCCAACAAAAAAGTTTGTAGTAAGAATTGCCTACGAAATTTTCTAATTATGAAAGCATCTGCATTTCTCAACCTAAAAACAATTTTGCTTACGTAATTAATTTGCCTACGAAATAAAATCTCTAGGTATAATTACCTACAAATCATTTGCCTACAAAAATTCACCTACATCACAATTTGTCTACAGAAAATTTCTTTGTTGGTGGGGAAGGAAAATGGCAATACAATTAGAAATTTTTGTAGGTAATTCGTATGTAATCTCCGCTGCGAATTTTTTTGTTGGAAATTTTGTAGTCATATTGACAATTTCCGTAGACAATTTTATGTTTTCTTATAGTGATTAACTTTTTAACAAAATAAAAAATAAGTGAATATATTATTAATTTGGAATAGATACCAAATTAAAATACACATTCCATACTGGTATAACATTTGAGCCGTTTATAGAAAAGCACAACACGTTGAAAATTGAATGTTTAATTCCGAATCACATGCGTGTGAATCGGATGATTAATTCCGAAAGTTAAATTTCAGCTAACACTATTAAATCCCATTAATGTTCAATGTTGCCTTTGGATCATGTAACTCATCACATATACCTAATTTAATTTAGAGTACGTTTTCCATGATATTTGGGCGCTGTTTACCCAATCATACAATACGGTCCGACAATTATTGGACGCTGCCTATCCAAACAATTATAATGCGGACATGAATCTTAAAGATTTCAAGTGAGATATTAATAACAATTATTCCAAAATTTAAACATTCTAAATTTTAAAACAATCATTTATTAATAATAATTAATCAAATTAATTAAAAGTCCAACTTTTAATTTTGTCGGGTCCAACCTTAAAAAATTAATTTTACCAGATTAATCTTTTACTTAATCTCAAAATCAAATTAACTTTTAAATTGTTCGTCTGAGAGCTCAGATGCAATTTCTAAAATTGCATGGAGGGGCCTATCCCAAATCAAATTTGCAAGATAGCCCCTCTTCATCGCTGCTCAAATCCTTTCCCAACGGGACAACCGGCATTAATGCGTTTGACAGGTTTTTTCGAATCCAAATCCAATTTTAATCATAAAAACCAGTCAATGTTTTTCGCTCAAGTTCCATAATTTGTTCGACAACGTCCAACAGGTCAAACAAACAGTGAAAACGAGCCACTGTTGTATGCAGAACAGAAAAACTCAAAAGGGGAGTATCGAGACTCAGCGGCGCATGCGCTCGAGTCACCGCCGCTGGATGCGTGCGGGTGACTCGATGCTGCAGCCGCTTCCAAGTCGAAAAGCTCCGCCCATAAAACTGTCATAGGTTCGAAACCACACAGCATCGAAAACGGATGGATGAGGGTCGCGTAGCGTCACGACACTGCTCACGATGGCAGCGTTCAATGCCGAAAGCGGCGGAACGCCACCCCTTTCCTTCTCATCATGAAAACGAAGTCGAATTCAAGAGGGGCATATCAATTCACGGTGAATCGATTTCACCTCTATCAAATCGAGGTGGTAAACCAGCGAGAAGGGCGGCGGCAATCGATCGAATCGAAAAGGGGGTGGCCGAAGCCGGATGAGTCTAACCTATTTGGTTCATGGCTCGCGCCGAGTTGCAAATGGGAGTCGCGAGTTACGGCTCGTGGCCGCCGACTCAAGCGACGCCTCGGTCGCAGAGGAGTAACAAGCGGCGGGGATGGCATGGCCAAACCCTGGGCGAGCGACGAAGAAGATGAAGGGGGGACGAACGAAAAATAGGGTATAAAGGGTCTCAATCCAATTGAACCCTATTCCCCAAAAACACACCCCTATTCTTGGTATGGTCGATTTAACCACTGCCATACCCCATGATTTAAAAAAATTAATTTAATTTAAAATCATGTCAAATATGCAATTAATTAAGAGTTTGTACTCTGATACCACTGTTGGGTTTTTTAGGCACGTAAACACATAAAACATACGCAGCGGAATAATCGTTCACCAACAACGAATAGTTAATTGCATAATTAAATATGAGAAATCTTAAATCGTATCCTCCACTATGGTATCCACGCAACAGCTATTCACCGATCCGCACCGAGGTGCCAGCGTTGAATCTCGAGATGAACTTGCTAGGAAAACTCGAGCTAGAGATTTTATGGAGAAATTAAATTTCTTGTGTGTTTAGAAATTCCCATAAGACACATATTTATAGGGATTAACTTGGCTTAATTCCTAAGCAAGATATCGGGCCTAGCCCGTAAATATAATCTCTACGGATTATATTTCCCCAGATATGTTCCTACGAATAATATATTTATCATATCTATTATTCTTGTATAATAATATTCCAAATATTATTATTGGGATTTCATATTCAATTAAATCCAATTTAATTAAATAATAATAATAACTAATTCCAAATATAATAATTATTATTATATTCTCCATAAATTAAATATTATATCTAATATAATACTTTAATCAACCAACTATAATAGGTGAACTGTCATTGCTTGTTGTGTGACCCATAAGCCCTCGTATATCGAGGATTAGTCAAACTGACGGTCTTAATTGAACCCTAGACAATAAATCAGACATTCTCAATAAACGAGGTACGTTGCGAGAAAATATGCAACTACCTTTAATAATGTAGGCTATTGTGATATCTTTCTTTCATTCGTGAATACTCGATTAAGCCTTGAACATGGTGAAGTGTTTATTCAAATAACTTAATCATATTATCTTGAATCACTAATTGACCACTCACGTCGCACTTTGTTGGTCCCACTTGATAGATTAATTGCGGAAGCTTAAAACAAAGTCTTAACAAAATCTTTTAAAAGAGCACTATAATGAAAGCAAAATAAATGAAACCAGTAAACGGGACAAGATATATAGTGGTTCGGATATAACAATCCTACGTCCACTCTCCCTTTTATCAAAGGGGCCTTACTACCAACCAACCAACCAACCAACTTATGTACTGGAATTTCGAAGTACCAGTTCCTTCTTACAACGGCCTTTAGATCTAACTTCGATCTAAAGCTTTACAAACTTCAACCTTGTCTTAACAGATGAACAGGTTGAGATCCAACAGCTCCTTAATGAGTATATAAGATTATGAACAATGTAAGAGTGCTTAAAGCGTGATAAAAGCTAAGGCTTGAATATGACTTCGTGCGCGTGAAAACTTTCTAGAGCCTAATGTGTGATAAAAGCTAAGGCTTAAATATGACTTCACTCTTGTATTTATAGAGATGATTAGGGTTTAGCAGTTGGAGAGCTAATCTAATCAGAACTCTAATTAAGGAAGCTTCAATCAATCAATTCCCTAATTGATTGATTGGGTTGGTGAGATCCTTGGATTGATTGACTTCAAATACTTTTCAATCCGATCTTGTTTAACTTGATTTGAATTACCAACGGCCAAATACTTCCATTGCACAACTCTGATTCTTCCAGAGAAGGCAGGACCAGACACCAGGTAACCTTGGTGTCCTCTGGTCCAGAGTCAGCTAAGAACCAGAATACTCAGTGGAATCAGGAGATGATTCTGAGCATCTTTTGGTTCACCAGACTTGTCTGGTTTGGGTAAGGTCTTCTGCCTCTGGTCAGATCTCATCTGGTGAAGTCTTCTGGTGGGGTCTTCTGGTGACTCTTCTGGTGAAGTCTTCTGGTCTGGCAGTTCCCCCTAGACTAAGTCCTAATCTATTTCCTCATCTGGCTAACAGGCCCAGATGGTCCTATTACATCTTCTGGTTTGTTTAACTCATCAAAACTATACAACTTTTATCCTAACAATTTCCCCCTTTTTGATGAAGTTAAAACACTAACCAGAACTGATCAAAAAGAAAATAAGCAAGAAAATAAATAAAAGGATAAGACCTTAGAATAGATCTTATCAGGCAAACAAGAAGACAACAAGAAGTTGTCTTTAAGACAAAGTAGACATGACTTTCATTAATAATAGAGGACAAAATGATTACAGATTACATTTTAGACCAAAGTCCTAATCTATGCATATCTTCTGTTCTCCTTGGGCACCAGAAACCAATCAAAGAATCTGTCTTGAATAGCCTTGAGCTCAGCTGAAGATGTTGGGGTAAAATTCACCAACACCTTAGTCTTGTACAACTTCTTCAATTCTGCCCAATCAACATGGTCCCCAATCATTGGTGTGTTAAGATAATGGAACTCAGGGGCAGTTACTTCCAGGTTGAACTCAATGGTGGAATCCATGAGTTTCTTGTACAACTCTGCATCGTAGGCCTTCATCCAGGAGTGGAAGGTTCTGTTGATAAGCGCATCATCCTCTAGCGAGGGTCTCTGAATGTAGTGTTGGATAAACCACAAAGTCTTTGCTTCTCTCTACTTTTCAATAAGAGGAACAGGTACAGTAGAGTCAAAAGACCCTTCTGTCCTGAGTCGCAGAATATCCATCATTTCAACAGGTCCTTTCTTCCTCTGACTTGATCCACTGGCACCAGGAGTGATCCCAGCTTCTCTGGCCTTCTTGCTTTGCCTCCTAACATATCTGAGCCCCTGCTCTTCATCTATGTTCTTCCTTACTCTGGCCAATCTCTCATCTTGAGTCTCCTCTTTGAATCTCTTCTCTGCTTCTTCAACTACCTGCTCCAGGAAGCTCTTCTTGACCCTTCTGATCTTTCTCTTAGCTGGGCCAGGAATGGAGACAGGATCTTGCTCAGAGTCAAGAGACTCCTCCTCTGCTGCAAGCCGCTTGGCCATTGTTAGAGACTTGAGCTCTTCTTTCTTCTTCTTCTACAACTCAGCTTGAGCCAGAGTGTTCTCTAACAGGTCCAGACGAGCACCATGGTTGAACAAGGTCTTGTTTGTGTTCTTCGCCAGATCAGTTCTGGCCTTCTCTTCCCCCTTTTTAACTTTATCAATAAGGGGCTAAACCACCTGCCGTATGAGATCAGGCAACTCGGTGGAGGAGGAAGAGTGAAGATCACGCAGCTTCTTGGTTTCCTCTAGGTAAGCCTGAGCTTCAGCAACTAAACGCTCCTGCTTGGCCAGCATCTTCTGGAGGGAGTCCTTCATCTTGGCAGTCTCGAGCATTTGAGAAGCCATCTCCACTTTGAGCACAGAGACAGGCCACATCTGATCCAGAACATAGTGTTGAAGCTGCTTCTGGCTCTCATGAACATCCATCTTGAGATAGAGGCAGTCAGATTTGAAGGACGCCTTAGCAGAGGCAAAGACTGCCTTGATCTGCTTTAGAAATTTCCTCCTCTCTTCTTTGATCTGGTGCTCAACCAGAGCAGGCGCCAGATGCTGCATGGCCTTAGAGAACCGGCCAATTTGCTGGATCTGCTCATTGAAGAATAGCTTCATCTTCTGGAGCACAGCATGAGTGACATCAAAGTCTTCCTCATCTGAATACAGCTCTTGAGGAAAAGTGAAGTAAGGGCTAAAAGAGTAAGAGGGGCCCTCTGGAGGAAACATGACTCCCCTCTGGATCAACAGGGTCCTCACAACAACCTTGGTTGCCTCAGGAGATTCAAGCTCTGCTGGATTTTGAATGTTGAGCTTCTTCTTGAGATCAATCTCCCAGGCAGTAAATGCAGAGGCGGTTATCTCATCCAACAATAAGACCAGATCCTCCACGTCTTCTAATCTGGCCTTACTCCAGACCTTGGCATCAGTCAAATCTGCCAGAAGGGGTAAGTGCTCCAAAAGAATTGGAAAATACTCTCTTAGCCAGAGCTGAGCACTTACACTCATACTCTACCTAATGGGACCCATATCATCATTATTGAATGTGAAGGGTTTGGGCCCAGAGGCAGAGGAGGATGGTGCTAAGACCTCCGGCTCCAGTGAAGCATCATCATCTTCACTATCATCGCTGATTGAAACTGCGGGAGAGGCAAGAGGACCAGAGAACCCCAGAGCCATGGAAGAAGAGGGGTTCTGGTCAGTTTAGGTTGGGGGAGGTATAAGTGTTTGGCTGTGTGAAGTGGAGGGAAATGTGTGGGAGGAGGGTTCTGCACCAGAAGAGGTTGAAGGCACCTCTGGTACAGGGTTTGGTTGTGGGGGTGAAGGGTCTGTGGGAAGAGGTATATGAGATGAAGGGGGAGAAGGTGTTTGAGTGGGTAAGGTTGATGGCGTGTATATGGGATTGTTTGGGATGGTCTGCCCTGGTGAAGAAACTTGCAAACCAGAAGCAAACTGGATAGGTTGTGTTTGGGTTTCGGGGGGAGAGGTGGAGGGGGTAACAAGATTGACATGAGAAGGGGAAGGGTTTACCTCAGCTGAGTCAACATCAGCTGGTACAGTAAGCTCTGGGGCTGTTGTCTCTCCCATCAGCTGGGAAACCTCTTCTATTGCTTGCTCCAATGCATCTCCCAAATCAGAGTCAGAGTCTGGGTCTTGCAGAATGGTTCTCTTGGCCCTTGGCTTCTTTTGTAGGGGTTCAACCTCCTCTGATGGCTCATCCACCAGAAGGGTTTTCTTTGAAGCCATTTTTTAAGTCCTTGGCTTCTTGGCTGAGGCCTTGTTTGCACCTCCTTCTAAATGCCTCGGCCTCTTCTTAGTTGCACCAGTCTTCTTGGCAGCTTCTTTACCATCACCTCTCTGCTTCTTCAAAGCAGCCTTGAGGGGGATCTGGCCATCCTCTGATGAGCCAGAAAACACCAAATTGGAAGAGGCAGGAGCCTCATCCTTCTTCTTTGCAAGGCTTTTCTTTTTCTGCCCCTTAGCAGGTGAGGGCACTGCTTGGATAGGGAGGGGCAGGGATGGCTTCTTCTTCATCAGAGTCGGCATGGCCATGGAGAGGACCATCCTTGGAGAAAATAATTTTGGACTTGTGGAAGCCCTTACACCAGGAACCCTTCCACACCTTATCTGGGAAGAGGGAATCCAGAATCAAGGTGAGTTTTGTCCCAAGAGAAACATTTGCGTTCAAGAAAATTTGCAATTCCCCTGGCTTTGTGGGACATTCTTCCTTTTGCACCTTTGCCTTGTTCTTCCTCAAAACTCCCCAGAAGAACTCTGCCCAGTTGCACTGGACACCATTATATATCGTCCTCATAACACAGAGCCGCCCAGTAAAAATGGCATCTGTGCTATGGTTCTCACACATGAGCACCTTCACCACTATATCAAAAAGTACATTGTACTTTTGCCTCAAATGTTTGTCCAAAAATCCCCTGGTCAGATTCTGGCACAATGATCTCGCAAACAACTTGAAGGATTCAACAGCTTCATCCTCCTTGTACTTTAATGGGTCTACACCTTCTGCAGAAATGTTCTCGAATAGATTGCAGAAATCGTGCTTTGAGAAAATAACATCCTCCCCATCGATCTTGGAAGAGAGGTGGTCGTCATGGATCTTCATCCACACCAGAAATTGAGCAGCATACCCATCAAGTGTGCGAAAGTTCTTGGGTATTGTAGAGATCAACTTCTCTACCCCTGCGTTCTACAAAAGTTCCAGAATGGCCAACGCCGCCAGATTCTTGGTGGTGTTGAAGTCAACAACCATCTTCGTCTTTAACTTCTTACAGACGTATTCATGGTTGAAATTGCATTTGGGTGTCATGTCTGAAAGAGAGAGAGAGAGAACAAATCTTGTAGAGAGAAGTTAGGGTTTGAAAATAATGAACAAGTGAAGAGACAGATTGAAAAAAATTTAAGTTTAAATAGGAACAGACGCGTTGCTTTGAAAATAAATTAGGTGTGAACGCGTGTAAAGTTAAAATTAAATTTGGGGAACAAAATCAATTTGTGAATTGATTGACATTTTGCACGATAATTAAATCTAACGGTCAGGATTGAAAGGCGATATACACATTTAATTTGGTGCGTGGGCATGGGCATTGGGACTGGGTTCGAGGAGTTTTGTGGCAGTCAAGATAAAAGGCGAAATGATTACCTAGGCCCTCTACCCTAGTCTTAAATACACTCTGAATATATGAAACGTTTTGGGTGTATTTAGTAATTTGAAAAGTGTGTCCCAATGATCAGAGGCCAGAGAAGTAAATACATACCTGTCACCTGATATTGTAACCAGATGATACCTTGGTTAGTCTGGTGCTACATCTCATCTGATGGAAACCCATCTGATTTTGGTCAAAGTTTACTCCGGATTTCTCTGGAATCTAACTTTGCACCTTATCTTGGATAGATCTCATCTGGTACAAACCTCATCTGGAGATGTAACTTCCCTGGTATATCTAACCTGTAGGCATGTTAGTATAACAGATAAAATAATAAGATAGGTATTATTGAAATAAAGGATACTTCTCTGTTGTTCCCCATAAACCAATTCTGTCGCTGGGTCCAATAAACCTAACTCAAATGCTAACTCTCTGAATCTGGTCTCAGCCAAAGGCTTAGTCAAAATATTTGTTCTCCGCTTCTCTGTTGCAATCTTTTCCATCCTTATATCTCCCTTCTCAACATGGTCTCTGATAAAATGATGTCTTATATCAACATGTCTGCATCTGGTATGAAGAACCGGATTCTGGGTGATTATTATTGCACTGTTGCTATCACAAAATATTGGAATATCCTTAGCTCTAATCTGATAGTCCCTAAGCTGCTAACTAATCCAGAGAAGTTGTGAACAACAGCTACCTGCAGTCATGTACTCTGCTTTTGTTGTTGATGTAGCAACTGAAGTTTGTTTCTTAGAAAACCAAGATACCAATTTATTCCCTAAAAATTGGCATGTTCCACTTGTAGACTTCCTATATATTCTACACCCACCATAATTTGAATCCGAATAACCAACTTAACTCTAAGTTATCATCTGCAGGATACCATAACCCCAAATTCACTGTTCCCTTAAGATATTTCAATATCTTCCTAGCTGCTTCCAAGTGACTTTTCTTAGGATTAGCTTGAAATCTGGCACACACACCAACATCAAAGGTTATATATGGTCTTCTTGCAGTCAGGTACAAAAGAGAACCAATAAGTGCTCTATACTGAGTCTGGTCCACACTCTCTCCAGACTCATCTGGATCCATGTTGAAATTTGTCATCATAGGAATCTTGGCTGCCTTGCTAGATCCTATTCCAAATTTCTCTAACATGTTTCTGATGTATTTTGCTTGATTGATGAAGATTCCCTTCTCTGATTGCTTAACCTGCAAACTAAGAAATAATTCATCTCACCCATCATAGACATTTCAAACTGGCTCTGCATGAGTTCACCAAACTTCTCACACAGCTTCTTGTTAGAGGATCTAAATATAATGTCATCAACATATATTTGGACCAGAAGGATGTCTTTTCCTTCTTCTTTCCTAAACAAGGTCCTATCAATCTTTCCCTTAGTAAAACCATTGTCCAGAAGAAACTGAGATAGAGTGTCATACCATACTCTAGGTGCCCGCTTCAGCCCATAAAGAGCCTTCTTAAGCTTAAACACCTTGTCACCTTGTTCAAAACCAGGAGGTTGTTCCACATACACTTCCTCAATGAGAATCCCATTAAGAAAGGCAGATTTCACATCCATCTGGTATACTTTGAACTTCATGTGAGCAGCATATGCTAGAAACAATCTTATGGCTTCTAGTTTGGCAACAAGAGCAAATGTCTCATCACAGTCTATTCCTTCAGACTGAGAATAGCCCTGAGCCACTAGCCTTACCTTGTTCCTAGTAATGACATAATTCTCATCTTTCTTATTCTTGAAAACTCACTTAGTGTCTATCACCTTTTGATGTCTTGGTCTGTCTACCAGCTCCCAAACATCCTGTCTAGTGAATTGATTCAACTCCTCTTGCATAGCAACAATCCAATTTGAATCCTTCAGTGCCTCCTTGATGTTCTTGGGTTCAATCAAGGATACATAGCAACTGAATAAGGCAGCTAAGTTAAGAGTTCTCCTAGTCTGGACACCCTTAGCTGGATCTCCTATAATTAACTCATTGGGGTGATCAACCAGGGTTTTTCTTCCCTTGGCCTTGCCTGATTGACCATCTAATGTAGCACCTTGGTGATTATCACCGACTGCAAGAGAGCTTCCCCCTACAGGAGTTCCAACCTCTTCTGGTTATGCTCCTTGTGGAGGCTTCTGCTCCAGAGAACCAGAAGATGGGTCACCATCTGAATCTGAATCTGAATCAAGAATAGGTGGATTGACTTTGATGACTCTGGGAGTAGTCCGATTCTGTGTCTCTTCTGGAGACTTTAAGTCTGATTAGGCGTGAAATTGTCATGATTCGTATCTAGAAACGCCCTAGTTTTGGTCGATTTTATTGAGTTTTTAGAGCCAAATGATTACTATTTCTATACATTGATGAATTGGTCTCTTTGATACTCATAGGTGAATCTAGGACGAAAAACGGAGTTCGTAGGACTTTGAATCGACTCAAACGGATGCCCGGATGAGAAGATATCGAAGAAATACGATTGGTATTAGTACGTGAGAAGAAAAGTGTTAGTTACAAGGAAAGAGGGCCCATTCGAGCACCTTAACTCGAGCACCCACTCGAGCAACGTAGGTCGAGCACTCCAAACTTACAGAACATTTTTGCCTCTCGAGGGGCACAGCTCGAGCGCATCATTCGACCACTAGAACCATTCGAGCAACATGGCTCGAGTGCCTCATTCGAGCTATTGATTCATTCGAGCAATGCAGCTCGAGCGCCCCGCTCGACCGGGACAGCTCGAGCGCCTCCGAGGCTTAAATGCCAGATTTCATTTTTTGGCCCTGAGATACCGTTTCGACCCGGCACCTATATATACCTCTTCCAAACACGTTTTGAAGGACGACTTGACACACACACGAGATTTAGACTTAGTTTTTTGAGAGAAATGAGAGAAGCAAGTTTACTTACGTTTTGTTGAGGTTTTTCGTATGAATTCTTAAGTACTTATCGTTTCTTAGTTTTTTTCATTAGCTTATTTACTTTAAATGCTTTGAAACTTCGTTTTAGTTAATTAAATTTCAGTTCTTAGTATTTATTTTCTTTTAAAACCCTAGTTCATGTTTCTTATTTTCTTCGTTCAATTCATTATGTTTATGTTCGTTGTTTCTTCTATTGCTTTTATGTTTGTTAAAGCCATGTCAGGCTAAAACCCTTGTATGCTTAGGGTAGGATGAACTCGTAGAAGTAGGATGTGGGTACATAAGTAGGGTAATTTGTGACGTTAGTTTTAATTCTCTTAGTTAATGAATTCTTATAATTAATCTTAACTTTTCCTTTGAATTTAGTACGAAAGTGTTAGGGAGAGGACGACCGCATCACTCAATAACAATTAGTAGTCTTAACGAGAAGGTTTAGAAAGGGTTAATTCATTTACCGGTTTAGCGAAGGAGGACGACCGCATCACCTTAGTTAAATTAGGGTCTCATTAATTAAGCACAATCTATTAACTTGTTAGTAGATTAGTGAAGTCGAGTGTTAGGGTAAAGTATTAGGGTTTAGAATCTTGAGCTTTCACCTTGCATTCTTAGACTTAGGTTAATTCTTGTGTGTCACAGTTATTCTGATTATGTACCTGCTCCGTTAGTATACGTAGGGATTCCTATCCTGAGCATCACCATCTCTCATTAGAACACAACCCTTAGTTAATTTGATTTCTTCAGTATTTAAGTTCACTTAGTTTATTTTAGTCTTTTAATTTAATCTTTCCAAAAATCCAAAAAAACAACACACTCATATTAGCTACAACGCGTAGATCTTCAGGGATCTATTCGCATACATACCTTCCCTTGGGTTCGATAATACTTGGTCATTATACTTGCCCATACTACAGTGAACCCGTACTCTTGCAGGGAAGCTACTAGTAAAAGCTAGTATTTTCGGTTCAAGTCAATGGCACCGTTGCCGGGGATGGCGTTGTATGTTTTTTGAATAGGACTTGTCGATAGCTTAGTAGTTAGTAGTGGGTGATTTATTTTTTGTTTTATATTTATTTCCATTCATTAGGCAGTTGCATTTTGATCCTTCTACTAGTGTTTCAGGTTTATAAAAACACGCTCACAAGGCAATACGAGCGAAGAGAGGATACCTGCAGATCCTGAGACAATAGCAAGGAGAAACCAAGCCTTCTTGAGAAGGATGAACGCGGCCGACTTGGGGAAAGAACCAATGGACATCAATAATGAGTTGGAAGATGCCGAGAATGAGTTTAACCAGGGGTTGAACCGGGTTGACGGCACTGAGGGCAACACTAGTAAGAACCAAGATCCATTAGGGGATAGTCAGAGCCAAAACCCGGGTGCACAAAACGTCATCAATCCAGCTCAGAATTTTGTCCATAATCCTCTGAACAACCCTGCTTACCCACAAAACCCAAATAACCCTTTCAACAACCCAGTATACCAGCATTACCCATACCCACATTACCCTTATCCACCATACCCATATCATCCACCACCTGTGTACCAACCACCTCCAATTCAACAAGTACCAGCACCACCTGTTGCTCCTCAGCCTGTGCCCCAGAACGCAGATCATAATATGGCTATTCGGGGCAGGTTCGCGGCACAACCGCAGAGGTACTGCGATGGAGTGGCTTTACCACCTGTTGAGGCGAACAACTTCTCGATTTCCCCAGGAATTTTAAAGCTGCTTACAGAGAACCAGTTCAAGGGGGTGATCGGGAAGGAGAATCCTCATACACACTTGAGGAGCTTTCTCATGATAGCCTCCACATTTAATTATAATGGCATGTCTGAAGATACCAAGAGGCTTAGGCTGTTCCCATTCTCATTGGTGGGAATAGCCAAAGAGTGGTACGATAATACGCTTCCGCGGGAGGTATTACCACTTGGGCCAAGCTCGAGCGTCTGTTCCTCGAGCGATTCTACCCTCCATCTAGGACGATCAAGGCTAGGATTGAGATCTCTTCCTTCCGCCAGAAGCAAGGAGAGGACCTACGTCAAGCGTGGGAGAGATACTCAAATATGTTGATCGAGTGCCCGCAGCATGGGTACAATGAGGGAGATATTATGGCATTCTTCTACAGTAGTGCCAACAAGGCGGGGCAAGACCATTTAGACGCCTGTGCGGGAGGAGCATTCCTGAATCAAGGCATAGAGAGGTGTAGAGAGATTGTTGACAACATTGTCACGAATGCCGGGGCTTGGAATGGAGACTCAGATTTTCAAAGAGTTCATCAGGTTGAAGAGGGAGAAGGAACGAGAAAGCTGTTGATGGCCATGATGGAGAAGATCAACAACCTCGAGTTGGGAAAGAATTTGGTTGAAGAGCATGCAGTAGAGAATGAGAGAGTAGACCAACCAAGCGGACAACAAGAGGTAGCCAATTACATGGGAGGTCCGTATTACAATCAGAATGGCTACCAAGGTGGAAATCAGTTTGGAAGACCTTCTTATGGTCAGCCATTTGTACCTCCAGGCCCTCAGCCACCTCAAAATCAATGGAGGAACACACAAGGAGTTCAAGGAGGACAGCAGTCTCCTCAAAACACATAGAGGAAGAATGAGAACTTTTCTTATGCTAACCCAAAAACTGGTATTACTGTTCCTGCAGGTGTTGACCCAGGTTCAAAGCCTCCGGGTGGAGAAGGCGGTGCATCGACTGAGGAGATGTTGAGAGCGATTCTACAGAAGGTGGAGGAAGGAAGTAAGTGGTTGTCATCCTTGGAGTACGATGTGAAAGAGTTGCATAAAAAGGGTGATCATCGAGATCAAGAGCTCCAGAAGATGAACGTTGAGTGGACTAGAACTCAACAAGAGAACAATCGGAGGTTCACTTCTATAGAGTTCCAGATGAGCCAGATTGCAAAAATGGTGAATAGAGAGCTGGGAAAATATCCTTCCATGCCGGAGGGGAACCCGAAAGAGCATTGCAAGGCGATCCAGCTTAGAAGTGGAACCAACTATGAAGGTCCTCAGATGCCTGCTGATTCTGAGACGCCCCAAGGGGAAGTTGAGATGGGAGAAAGAGAACACAAGAAAGATGGAGGTGTTACTGTTGAGAAGGGGATTGAAAGTGAAGGGATTGAGAAGCATAAATATATGGATGAGTCCCAGAAGGGCAAGGAAAGTGAGGAGATTGAGAGAGTTCCTAAGTGGAAAAAGGCAAAGGAAGCAAGGGATAAAGTGAAAGAAACAGAAAGAGATGAATGGGGGGTACCCAAATCTGTGATACCCGTCCCATATCCACAGCGCTTCATGAAAAAGAAGCTTGATGAAAAATTTGCAAAATTTCTTGATGTTTTTAAACAACTTCACATTAACATTCCTTTTTATGATGCTTTGGAACAGATGCCGCATTATGCAAAGTTTCTGAAGGACTTGATAGCGAAAAGGCGGCGAGTGGATGAGCCGAAGTTGGTGCAGCTGAACCACGAGGTGAGTGCATTAGTGCACAAGGCGCTTCCACCAAAGCTGAAGGATCCCGGGAGCTTCACGATCTTATGTGATATTGGGAACGGGATCAATAAAGGAGCGCTATGTGATTTAGGGGCGAGCATCAATCTCATGCCCTTGTCGCTTTTCAAGAAGTTGGAAGGTGGAGAACTTCAACCCACAATGATGACGCTTCAACTTGCCGACCGGTCTATTACTCGACCTCAAGGTGTGGTTGAAGACGTCCTAGTGAGAGTTGGAGATCACATTTTTCCAGCCGACTTTGTAGTGCTAGAGATGGAGGAAGATGAGCACGTGCCCCTGATCTTGGGAAGACGGTTCTTAGCTACAGCGGGGATGGTGCTAGACGTGGCAAATGGGAAGATTACATTGAAGGTTGATGATCAAGAAGTGAAGATTTCCCTATATGAAGCCATGAAGCACCCGAAGGAGGATGAGAGTTTGTATTGCATGGATGCCATTGATCCTCGTGTTGAAGACACACCTTCTATCTCTAATCCTTCTCATACTCATGATTTTGTTAGTCCTTCACTTGATTATTTAACCCATGAGCATTATGATCTTGATTATTTTGATAGGGATAAAGTGAAGAAGTTGAAGGACGAAGAGGTGAAGAAAGTGGACGTGGTCCAGCTAGAGGGAAAAGGGGGAGTTAAAAAGAAAAAGTCTAAATTCAAGAAATTGTTTAGTAAGACTCCTCCAGATAAAGGTGAGAAGGAGTTGAGACCCATAACACTTGGGAATGAGAAGAGAGCAAAAGAGCTCATGATGGAGGGACAACAAGGAAAGAAATTCAAACACCACTCTTATGAGAGTGAGGGAGGTAAATTTGAGTATGATGTCCCATAAGCTCCTTTGAGCTTAGTCCGGCATGAGGACCTTAAAAATAGCGCTGAATGGGAGGCAACCCATTATTTTTTATTTGCTTTGAGTTTTTTTTAGTTATTAGGGAGTTATTTTGAGTCGTATGTTTAACCTCGTACTTGAGAGTTTTATTTTGTAGGCTTGTCTCTAAAGGAGTAAAGGTATCATGGAGTTATTCAGATTGAAGGAACCAACTTGAGACAAGGGAGTGTGCAAAGCTATTGAGAGAAATTGATTATTTGGTTGAGGTAACCCACAACCCCAAACTTAGACCTCTAGCAAGGTCGAAGTTTGGGGGGTGGAGTTTTTTTTATTTGTTTTATGATTACATTGCACATGCATGCACGCCCTTATCTTTGAGTTGAGTTTGATTGATTATTGGTTTGTTGAGATACTCCTTGGGGTGATTTTGATTTGACTCGCTATGGCATATTTCATGCCTATCAATCATCTTATGCTTGTTGATTGCTATCTTTGAGTATGATTTGATGAGTAGAGTTGAGTTGTGAGAGTGAGTTGAAAATTCTTTTGTGTGGGTGTTTGAGTTAGAGTTGATTTGAGAGAGAACTTGCATGCTTATGAGTTTTCCTTTTGAGTGAGAATTCACTAGGACTAGCATGGATGTGAAAGCCGAGAGATTTGAGCCTTATGAGATTTTGATATATGAATCTCTTCGTTTGTGAGTGAATCGTCACCTTAGAGGATGCTAGAACTTGTGTGTGCTCTTGCTTCTTGATTGTGTCTAGTTTGATATGCCGAATAGGATCTTAAGCCATCTTTGATTTTATTGAGTCACTTAGCCAAAAATTTTCATACCAATGACATTGAATCCCTTGTTAGCCCCTTTGAGCCGAAAGCCTATTTTATTTGCTAGCACATATTAACACTATTCCAATTCCTAAGCCTTTTGTCCCAATTTGAGTGGAGAATAGGAAAGTGTGAATGTGAAGGGAGTAAAATGAGTTGAAAAAGGAAAAGATTGTTTGTTGAGTGAATATGAGAAGAAGGTGTGATGAAGTATGAGATGTGGGAAAGAAAAAAAAAGAGGGTTGAGAATGAGCAAAAGAAAAGAAAAAAAAAGAGCTCATGTGTTTGTGCGAAAAAAAAATGAAGTGATTGAAAAAAAAGTGAAAAGAGTGAGAAAAAAAATTGAAGTGTTGAGAAAAGTGGAATTGAAAGAGTGTCGATTGAAAATGTTTGAAGTAGTCTGTTCCTAATCTCGAAGTGCCAAAGTTTTATTTTCTATTCTCCATTCACTTTAGTCACTTTACCCTATATTGTTATCCCACCTGTCCAAAGAGCCTACATTACAACCTTGAGAAAAGTCTTTTTTGATTCGGCATTGATTTCTAGAGTATGGTCGGAGTTGAGAGTACTTACAAGCCTATGGCTGCCAATTTGAGTGATTGATTGTTTGAGTGAGTCCCTTGATCATTGATATACACTTTTGAGGGAGTGAAACACATCGTTGAGAGCACATCCATGTTTGATCTTGGTGTTTCTTGCTGTTGTTGCATGAGTATGATGAGGGAAAGTGAGTGAGTATACGGGTGATTGATTTTTGAAGCTCGAGTTCATTAGCTTGCATGATTGATTCTTTGACTCATCCCTAACAATTTCACTTGACTTATTATTTCATTGCTTGAGGACAAGCAATATGGTAAGTTTGGTGGGGTTGATTAGGCGTGAAATTGTCATGATTCGTAGCTAGAAACGCCCTAGTTTTGGTCGATTTTATTGAGTTTTTAGAGCCAAATGAGTACGATGAATTGGTCTCTTTGATACTCATAGGTGAATCGAGGATGAAAAACGGAGTTCGTAGGACTTTGAATCGACTCAAACGGATGCCCGGATGAGAAGATATCGAAGAAATACGATTGGTATTAGTACGTGAGAAGAAAAGTGTTAGTTACAAGGAAGGAGGGCCCATTCGAGCACCTTAACTCGAGCACCCACTCGAGCAACGTAGGTCGAGCACTCCAAACTTACAGAACATTTTTGCCGCTCGAGGGGCACAGCTCGAGCGCATCATTCGACCACTAGAACCATTCGAGCAACATGGCTCGAGTGCCTCACTCGAGCTATTGATTCATTCGAGCAATGCAGCTCGAGCGCCCCGCTCGACCGGGACAGCTCGAGCGCCTCCGAGGCTTAAATGCCAGATTTCATTTTTCGGCCCTGAGATACCGTTTCGACCCGACACCTATATATACCTCTTCCAAACACGTTTTGAAGGACGACTTGACACACACACGAGATTTAGACTTAGTTTTTGGAGAGAAAGGAGAGAAGCAAGTTTACTTACGTTTTGTTGAGGTTTTTCGTACGAATTCTTAAGTACTTATCGTTTCTTAGTTTTTTTCATTAGCTTATTTACTTTAAACGCTTTGAAACTTCATTTTAGTTAATTAAATTTCAGTTCTTAGTATTTATTTTCTTTTAAAACCCTAGTTCATGTTTCTTATTTTCTTCGTTCAATTCATTGTGTTTATGTTCGTTGTTTCTTCTATTGCTTTTATGTTTGTTAAAGCCATGTCAGGCTAAAACCCTTGTATGCTTAGGGTAGGATGAACTCGTAGAAGTAGGATGTGGGTACGTAAGTAGGGTAATTCGTGACGTTAGTTTTAATTCTCTTAGTTAATGAATTCTTCTAATTAATCTTAACTTTTCCTTTGAATTTAGTACGAAAGTGTTAGAGAGAGTACGACCGCATCACTCAATAACAATTAGTAGTCTTAACGAGAAGGTTTAGAAAGGGTTAATTCATTTACCGGTTTAGCGAAGGAGGACGACCGCATCACCTTAGTTAAATTAGGGTCTCATTAATTAAGCACAATCTATTAACTTGTTAGTAGATTAGTGAAGTCGAGTGTTAGGGTAAAGTATTAGGGTTTAGAATCTTGAGCTTTCACCTTGCATTCTTAGACTTAGGTTAATTCTTGTGTGTCACAGTTATTCTGATTATGTACCTGCTCCATTAGTATTCGTAGGGATTCCTATCCTGAGCATCACCATCTCTCATTAGAACACAACCCTTAGTTAATTTGATTTCTTCAGTATTTAAGTTCACTTAGTTTATTTTAGTCTTTTAATTTAATCTTTCCAAAAATCCAAAAAAAACAACACACTCATATTAGCTACGACGCGTAGATCTTCAGGGATCTATTCGCATACATACCTTCCCTTGGGTTCAATAATACTTGGTCATTATACTTGCCCATACTACAGTGAACCCGTACTCTTGCGGGGAAGCTACTAGTAAAAGCTAGTATTTTCGGTTCAAGTCAAAGTCCACCTTATATGGAGTCTTATTATGTCTCTGGGCAATTAGGCATCTTTTCTGAGTGTAACAGGCTGTGTTAATAGCTTCTACCCAAAATCTCTGTGGTGTGTTGTATTCTGCTAATAGAGTCCTTGCAGCTTCCTTGAGGGTTCTGTTCCTCCTTTCTGCTACTCCATTCTGTTGGGGTGTTCTGGCAGCAGATGTTTCATGAAAAATCCCATGGTCCTTGCAATACTCTGCAATGTGTGAATTAAAAAACTTTGTCCCTTTGTCACTTCTGATCCTCACTATGCTCTGGTTCTGCTCATTCTGAATCTGCTTGAAGAACTCTGGCAGCTTAGTGATAGTTTCATATTTCTTAAACAAGAACACTACCCAAGTGTATCTTGAAAAGTCATCTACTATCACCAAGGTGTACTTCCTTCCACTGAAACTAAGAGGAGAAACAGGTCCAAACAGGTCCATGTGAAGTAGTTGAAGTACTCTGGTTGTGGTTGTGCTATGGACATCCTTAAAGGAAGTCTTGGGTTGTTTACCCATCTGGCATGAACCACAAACCTGATCCTTCTTAAACACCTCATTAGGAAGACCTCGAATTAGACCTTTTCTGGCAATCTTGTTCAGTGTTTTGAAGTTCAGATGACACAATCTCTTGTGCCAAAGCCAGCTGTTCTCTGCAGATCCCTTTGCAACCAGACAAGTGTTTCTTGGACAACTGTTAAAATCTGCAAGATAAATGTTACCTTTCCTCAAGCCTATAAGCAAGATATCATTATAATCATGAGAAAAAACAGTGCATGAATCACTAGAAAACTTCACTGAGTATCCCTTGTCACAAAATTGGGATACTGAAAGCAGATTATGCTTGAGTCCTTCAACGTAGTATACTTCATCTACAGATACATCATTGATGATCAACTTTCCAACGCCTCTGGTGACTCCATAATTGTTGTCATCAAACATCACTCTTGGCCCATTCAATGGCTTGAAATCCTGGAGATGATCTTTCTCAAATGTCATGTGCTTGGAACATCCACTATCAATGTACCAGACATGGTTGCTTGAAAGTCCTTTCTCCAATGGGCTCTTATCCTCCTGCAGAGAAATCAATTAGGTCCCCTACTAGAGCTGGGTCCTGATTGGTTAGTTGTAGGTTTTGTAGGAATCCAAAGATAAAGATCATCCCTTGCTGGATGAGGAGATCTTATCTTTCTTCCAAATCTATCTACCAGTACATGTCCTCTGACAATTACATATTGAGCTATTGGTCTGATAAGAACACCTTTCCTATACACAGGTCTGGTGTATCTCACCTCAAATCTGGCCATTGGAATGGCCTGCTTCAAAGACATGGTCTTAAAGGTCTGGTTGTAAGGATACATCCTAGAAGAACCATCTTTGGTGTCATAACTACCCAAATCAATTGGTTTTCTATAGATAGATCTCTGGTTCTGATGAAAACTAGATCTTCTCTAGTGATTATAGTTCCTTTGAGTGTATCTGTTCTGGAATTGTCTCCTCTGAGAAAACCATTTCTGGGGTCCCTGGTTCTGATGATAGTTCTGTTGACCATTATTCCATCTCTGATAGTTCTTATTCTGATTGGAATTCCCCCTTTTTGAATGTTTCCTCTGAGGTCCCCTAATCTGGTTAAGTTCCATTCTTTGAGAATTCCTCTGGGGCCCTCCATTCTGAGTAGGTCCTATTCTTTGAGGTTTAATGTTAACAGAGCCATCTGTTTTCATTGGTTCCCCATTTTGACTTTTAGTCTCAAGGATTTTCTCTTCCAGAACAGTCAACTCTTCTAGACTATATTCTATATAATTAGCAGAGTAGTTCCCTTTCCAACCAGGTTTGTGAACTACTTTGTAACCATTACCAGTAGGATCTTTTTCACCCCAGATTTCAACAAACTCACCAGATCTTATGATTAGGCGTGAAATTGTCATGATTCGTAGCTTAAAATGTCCTAGTTTTGGTTGATTTTATCGAGTATTATTTCTACACATTGATGAATTTGTCTCTTTGATGCTCATAGATGAATCGAGGGCGAAAAATGGAGTTCATAGGACTTTGAATCGACTCAAACGGATGCCCGGATGAGAAGATATTGAAGAAATACGAATGATATTAGTGCGCGAGAAGAAAAGTATCAGTTGAAGAAGAAGGAGACTCATTCGAGTGGATCCACTCGAGCACCACCGCTCGAGCATGCCACTCGAGCGCCCAATTTGTCCAGAGAACTTTTGTCATTCGAGATACTCTCGAGCACCAACGCTCGAGCATGTGGCTCGAGCGCCTAAAACTTACAGAGAATTTCGAGCACTCGACCAACTCGAGCGCCTCCGCTCGAGCATAGGGCTCGAGCACCCCAAGACTTGCAGAATGATTCGGTCACTCGAGCAGCTCGAGCATGAGCACTCGACCCCTTGCATCATTTGAGCTACACAGCTCGAGCGCCCCCGCTCGAGCGGGTCTGCTCGAGCACTTTCAAGTTTCTTGCTTCCGGATTCGTTTTTCGGCCCATGAGTTCACAATTCGGCCCGACGCTTATATATACTCATCCCGAACACGTTTTTACACACCACTTGATACCACATCACTTTTAGAGTTAGTTTTTGGAGAAAGGAAGAGGAGAAGAGACGAGTAAGCTTTAGTTTTACGTATTCGAGGTTTTATTTACGAATTTATAGTTCGGTTTTGAGTTTTAGTTTCTTTCCTTTAGTTCTTTGTTCTTGAATACTTGAGACTTCGTTTTATTAATTTAAGTTCAGTTCTTAGCATTTATTTCTTTAAACCCTAGTTTATGTTTGATAATTTCTTAGTTAAAATTATTATGTTCATGTTCGTTACTTCTTCGATTGTTTGCGTTTCCGTGAAAACCATGTCTAGCTAAAACCCTTGTATGCTTGGGGTAGGATGAACTTGTAGAAGTAGGATGTGGGTATGTAATTAGGGTAATTCGTGACGTTTAGTTTTAATTCTCTTAATTAATGAATTCTTAAAATCAATCTTAACTTTACCTTTGAATTTAGTTCAAAAAGTGTTCGAGAGAGGATGATCTTATCACTCTTTAACAACTGGTAGACTTAATGAAAGGGTTTAGAAAGGGTTAATTAATCTACCGGTTTATCTAGGGAGGACGACCGCATCACCTTTGTTAAATTAGGGTCTCGTTAATTAAGCACAATCTATTAACTTGTTAGTGGATTAGTGAAGTCGATTGTTAGGATAAAGTATTAGGGTTTGAATTCTTGAGCTTTCATCTTACAATCTTTTACTTAGGTTATTTCTTGCGTGTCACGGTTAATCTGATTATGTACCTGCTCCGTTAGTATACGTAGGAATTCCTATCCTGAGCATCACCATCTCATATTTGAAAACAAACTTTAGATAATTAATTTAATTCTTTCTTTTGCCTTAGTAGAGTATTATAGCTTAGATTTTATTTCTTTAAAAATTAAAAAACATACACTCATATTAACTACGACGCGTAGATCTTCAGGGATCTATTCGCATACTCACCTTCCCTTGGGTTCGATAATACTTGGTCCCTATACTTGCCCATACTACAGTGAACCCATACTCTTGTGGGGAGACTACTAGTAGAAAGTTAGTACATTCGCTTCAAGTCATCTTACAGACTTGTTTTTGTTAAAGCGATATTTATGGGATCTTTTGACAATTCCAGAATATCCCAAACCACTCTTATCATTTATGCGCTGAGAAGACTCTGATATAATAGATACAATAGTTGGTATCTTTGGAGCTTCTCTGGGCATAGGTATCTCCTCAATGGTTTGTTCAATCTGTTTTCCCTTGATAAGAGTCTGGTATTTGGCTTTATGTTCATTGAACACATCTTCCTGAGAGTTCTTTTCTTTCATGAGTTGATCTACCAGAGTATCTCTTTCTGTGATCTTATCCTGAAGTTCAGAGACTTCTTTGGAATGATCTTTCATGAGTTCTCTGGTGGATTTTTGCTCATGAGATAGGGATTGAACTTCAGCTCTGAGCCTACCATTCTCTTTCTCAAGTTTTTGACATAATTGAACACAATTTTGGAGATTTGATAGCATTTGCTGCATATCAGACTCTCTGGAGTTACCAGATGAATGAGAGGATTCAGTATATTTGGAATTAGATAAGCATAAGGTAGTTTGTTGTACCTCAGTGATGTCTTCCATGAGACTTACATCATCATCATATCCAAAATAAGAAGAAGAAGAACTGGAACTAGTATCCTCCTCCTCTGCTTCTGCCAGCAATGCTCTCTTGTCTGCATATCTCCTATCTCTCTTGAGTCTTTTCTCTTCCCTTTCCCTAGGAGTAAGTTGAGGACAATCATAGTTGTAGTGGCCTGGCTTGTTGCAAGTGTAGCATGTGTTGTCTCCTCTAGGACTGGGGCTTGGATCTCTCCTCCTCTGGTTGTATTCTGATCTGGCTGGACTACTCTCTCTCCTCTGGTAATCTGATCTGCCAGAGCTGCCATCTCTCCTCCTCTCTGGAGTTCTGAATCTGGTCTCACTTGAGTCTCAAGATGTCTTTTCCTTATCTGCAGGCTTGAAGGAACTCTTCCTGTCTCTAGTAGATTCATTCCAGTGCTTTTTGTGCCTGCCTTACTTAGAGCTCATTTTATCAAGTTTACGGGTTAGAAGTGCTACCTGCTCCTTAAGACTCATGTCATCTGCAGTAGACTCCTTGGGCTTTTCATCAATCTTGATAGTTCAGGAGAAAGCAACTCCTTTCTGACCAGAAGAGGACACCTCTTCTGTTTCATCTTCCTCTTGTAGGTCATACTCATATGCCTTTAGATCAGACAGTAGAAGATGATGATCCAGAGTGTTGAGATCCTTGTTGTCTTTTATCACAGCAACTTTGATTCTCCACCTGCTTGTTAGTGATCTCAATATCTTACTATTTATTTCCTTTTCAGAATAGGTCTTACCTAAGGCACTAGCCTTGTTAAGGAGGTTGGTGAGACGCATGTCCATCTAGCCAATCGTCTCATCTGGTTTCATCTTGAATGTATCAAATGAATGTTGAACCGTCTGGAGCTTGTTATCTTTTATCTTCTCTGTTCCTTCGCAGAGCAGAGCCAACTTGTCCCACATCTCCTTGGTCGTGGCACAGGTTCTAACCTTTTTTATCACTTCCTTGGTGAGAGTGTTGATAATCTCAGTCCTAGCCACCTGGTCCAGGTTGTATAGCTTTCTCTCATCGTTGTTGAGCTCGTCCCTTTTCTTGAGGATCTTTTGTCTGGGAACTCTGTCCTCAGCAGCTTTCTGGGCAGTTTCACTTATTTCTTCTCTGGAATCTGACCTGCCATCATCAATGGGAGTCCAGTAAAATTGAATTGGGCCACTCTCTACCACATCTAACATGCGGTGATGGATAGCTCCAAGATGATTACTCATCATGAAGCTCCAGTGGCTATAATCCTCAAAGGAGAATTTAGGCAACTTACGGCTCTTGTAAGAAGATTTTGAAGACATTTTCAAAGAATTTTAAAGAGAATATAGTAAAAATAACAAAGAATAATCAAAGAGCAATAGAGCTGCCCGATGACCACCAAAAGTATTTCAAAGCAGTGGTCTTGGACACACTGCTCTGATACCACTTTTTGGTCCCATTTGATAGATTAATTGCGGAAGCTTAAAACAAAGTCTTAACAAAATCTTTTAAAATAGCACTATAATGAAAGCAAAATAAATGAAACCAGTAAACGGGACAAGATATATAGTGGTTCGGATATAACAATCCTACGTCCACTCTCTCTTTTATCAAAGGGGCCTTACTACCAACCAACCAACTTACGTACTGGAATTTCGAAGTACCAGTTCCTTCTTACAACAGCCTTTAGATCTAACTTCGATCTAAAGCTTTACAAACTTCAACCTTGTCTTAACAGATGAACAGGTTGAGATCCAATAGCTCCTTAATGAGTATATAAGATTATGAACAATGTAAGAGTGCTTAAAGCGTGATAAAAGCTAAGGCTTGAATATGACTTCGTGCGCATGAAAACTTTCTAGAGCCTTTCTTCAAAGATGCACTCTTGTATTTATAGAGATGATTAGGGTTTAGCCGTTGGAGAGCTAATCTAATCAGATCTCTAATTAAGGAAGCTTCAATCAATCAATTCCCTAATTGATTGATTGGGTTGGTGAGATCCTTGGATTGATTGACTTCAAATACTTTCCAATCCGATCTTGTTTGACTTGATTTGAATTACCAACGGTCAAATACTTCCATTGCACAACTCTGATTCTTCCAGAGAAGGTAGGACCAGACACCAGGTAACCTTGGTGTCCTCTGGTCCAGAGTCGGCTAAGAAGCAGAATACTCGGTAGAATCAGGAAATAATTCTGAGCATTTTTTGGTTCACCAGACTCATCTGGTTTGGGAAAGGTCTTCTGCCTCTGGTCAGATCTCATCTGGTGAAGTCTTCTGGTGACTCTTCTAGTGAAGTCTTCTGGTCTGGCAGTTCCCCCTAGACTAAGTCCTAAGCTATTTCCTCATCTGGCTAACAGGCCCATGTGGTCCTATTACATCTTCTGGTTTGTTTTAACTCATCAAAACTATACAACTTTTATCCTAACACACTTGGCCACAAAATCCAAGTCGACTTGCATCGTCCGATGTCTTTAATCCAATTATGATGAGAAGACGAGCATTCTCTCTAAATCTACATTGAGGAATGAATCCTATTCTTGGCTCAATTACCACACACATGCACTTCATGATGAACCCAATCCATGTCATATCTATCCTTGGAAGGTGCAAGCGTCGGTCATGGTCAAAGTCCATCACTCTGCACATATCGTGTGTATTGACCTCAAGTCTGAGGAGTATCACATCGCTCCCACTAACCGAGACACCCGTAGACACATTATGTGGAATTACATCAAACGGTTTCTCGGATGGGTATACCAATATCCTCTAAGGTATTTGTGCATCTATTATGAGATACCCAGTATCTCGTAGTAAGTGAGATATTACTACACTCTTCTATAGAGTATAATGCAGATCGCACACCAATCTCCATTGCATCATCAATATCCATTTCTTGATGATCCTTGATCGGGGCTATTTGAGAATCGTACTTCATTCATCTGAGTTCTCACTCACTCAATAACAGTATCGATTCAAGGGAACATAGATATGAATAATGCAAACAATCAAACATAATATTTAGATAAGTGTAAAACCATACATTTAATATTAACTCAATTAATAATATTAAACCATAAACTGAATATCATCGTAGTATTATGTCCTTACAAATGATTGTCTCTAGGACACTAAAACAGACACTTTGGTCCCCATTATGTTGGCACATATAACGAGGGAATAATTATGGGTGTCAAGATTCCGTCTAGGTCCCTTTCGATGATGGTCAACTCCGGAGTATGTTGTATTGACGGGTTGACCCCCATTTCTTGAACTTGAGCTACTGTTCGTAGCTCAGCCTTCCTTTTCCTTTTTGACAATGGAGCTCGCCCATCTAAACAGCCCCCTACGGGCCCTGACGGCTCCATCATTAGAATTTCCCCGGGTGGTCCAGCTACAGCAGCTGGGGTAGGTCGCCCCCTCTTATTGCTCCCGAGGGGTTACTCGTCTTCATCCTCATCGGAGTTGTTAGGGTTGTTTACTTGAGGCTTTTTGCCAGGCTGCCTTTTCACGAAGTCGGACAGCTTGTCCTCCTCATAAAATCGCCAGAGTTGCATGAGCAAGTCCCGACAATCACTAATAAAGTGCCCTGCATTTTGATGGTAGGCACAATACTTATTCGGGTTTAGCTTGCTTGTATTCTAGCGGATCTTTCTCGGTGGGGTAAGCAGTTCCTTCTCCTTCACATTGTTATACACAGTATCAATCTATACTGTCAGCACCTGATTAAGCTTATCTTTCAGCTCCATCCCCTCGTTAAAAGCTTTCATATTTTTTGGGACCCAATATCCACTTCCTCCAGGCTATTTTGCGTTTATCTTCTGGTCACCTTTGTCTCTCATGTATTTTTGGAGGGCTTCGTGCATGGAGACAAAAACTCCCGCCCGATTGCGGAATTCAGCATAAGTTTTTGGACACTTGAGGTGTACTTCTTTCTAGAGTTTTGTGCCCTTCTTTAATCCAACGAGGACAACCACAATTTTGGTGTCCTCGCTCACCGATTCCCCTTCCAGCAAAATATTGTCAAACCTTTCCAAGTATGATAGGTCCGACTCGTCATCAGCTTATTTTAGATCGGATAACCGATGTCTCTGGGATAGATAAGACCTAGCCGAAGAGAAGTGGGATAAGAATTATTTACCCAACTGGGTGAATGAATGAATGGAAGCCGGAATACTTGATCCCCGATGGTCAGGGGGAAGTTTCGACATTGGGTAGCATCACTAGCTCCCATAGAGATCATGTAGTCGGAATACTTGGTCAAATGCACCCGGGGATCCGCCGTTCCCTCATATTGGATATTGGCGGGGAACTGAATCTTCATCTGAATCGGGGCCTTCAGAATGATGGTAGATAATGGTGAGGAATGAAGAGTTGTTGCCCCAAAACCCCATTGCTGGTCTAGCTGACCCTGCATACTTTTAATTGCCTTCCTCATGGACACTAGCTCATCCAAGGATCCCCCTGACTTGGAGGTTGTTCAGCGAACAACGGTGCATGACCATCAGTTCGTCGTAGTCCCTCGCTCAAAGGGGGAATTTAATAGGCTAGTTTTCTAGGGTTCCTCACCCCATCTGGACCCAAGCAACCAAAAGACGACCATGTCAGCCTCTCGTGGATGGACTGGCGAGCTGGATTGGGTCCTGGTTGACCATCGACAGCTCTGGGATGAGCTACGTCCTTATCCGCCTAGGGTCGGCCAAGTTTGTCCAGGATACTCTAACGTGTGGTCCCGTGGCTAGCCTCTGCTGCTTGGCTTGGGGTAGATTCCCCATGGCTGGCGAGCTCATCGAGCTACTTTGCCTTGCCCATTAGGCCGCTCCTCCCGAATATTCTCATGCCTATGAGCTTATATTGGGTTATGTCTTGCTCGAGCATGAGAAGGACCAGGTCGCCCCTGTTGCTTCTGCAACGCTTGAAGTATGCAATTGTGCGGGTAAGGTCGTCTGGATTACGGGTTAAAAACCTCCAATTCTGGAGGCATTAATTGACTGGTTATCGGCTTATTCCCATCCACAAGTCGAGCTATTTGAGCTCGCCGGCCAGCTGAGAAGCCTCTGGTGGGTGAGCCTCTCGTTGAATGGTGGGAGTGTTGTTTTTTCCGAGACTGAGGCATCTTTGGTTAAAGTCTTTGTGTGAATCTTCAAATGTTTAAATCTTCAAGTGAAGAACACCACGAACACTCTTGCTTGAGTTTTCAAAGGAAACTCAAGAATATCTTCAAATCTTCAAGTTTTAAACTTGAAGTTCTTGATAATCACACTTAATCGAAAGTTTGAACCCTCCTTCTAGCACCAATTTGTTGATGATCGTTTCTAATCACTTGGATTAGTAGCTATTTTTAATTGCTAATTTGATCACCAAACAATTATGTGTGATTGATCACTACCGTAAATAGTGAATACGATGGATCGAGATTAAGAAAAGTTAAATACGTGTATTGATTATGTATTCGTTTTGTATATGTGTGTTGATTGAGGTGTTTAATTGTGTGTGAGCATAGTATAATTGTATTTTATGAATTTGTACTTAGTTTTATTCATGAAAATTGATGGTTTTTATACAAGTCCTCCAAGTAGGAGGTGGTATGACCTTTGCGCTCCCATGTGTGCATGCTTGACACATGGGGAGTTGACTATTTGACCTTATCTAAGATAATTTATATCCTCTAAACAGGATTAGCTCGTATTAGAGAGAAGTTCATCTCCTTAGACTTGTCCTTGAGGAGTTATTAGCTTGATTTTGTTGGTCGGTTTATCTTCTGTCTTAGCTCTTTGGCTAAAGTAGCTCGCCAGAGTCTTATTTGGGTTTGGGTGGTCTTCACTTTGGTGTAGCTCGACTTAGCAATGTAGCTCGCTTAGTTGGAGTAGCTCGCCCGACTATTCCAGTTCGGCCTAGCTTGACTTAGCTTGCTTAACCTTGCTTCTTGGGTGATTAATTAGCTTGAACCTGTTTGCCTTAGGTGATATGTAGCTCGCCTATCAACAACAAATTGACATCATATCAAAAAATCATCAAAGAAGTATAGACGACACTCAACTTAAACCACATCACGTGAATAAAAAATATAAATACACAAAAATAAAAATAGAGATAGATATACACAAAAGATCGGGAAATTTAAATTTTTGGTCCTATGAGAACAGTCGGTTTGCAACAATGGTACTTTTTTCGATATTTCATGGCCCGTAGTTTTTTTTTCAAATTTGGTCCTATAAATAATTACAGGTAAGTCCCAAAAGAATGCATAAGTGGCAATTTTGGTCCAAAAAAATTCTATCATCAGTGAAAAATAAAATCTACGAAATTTTTCGAATAATTGTATATAATCTTATAATTAGCCATAAAAAACGTATTTTCCTTCACTTTTATAATTGAGCGTTGAGGAAGCTATCACCTTACCTTACTATACCATTATTTACTCTCCAAAGTTCTACATTTTTAGTTTCTTAATGATTCACAGTAATGCTTGATTTTAATATCTGTAGTTTAGACACATATAATATTTACAATTATCCTAAGTGATTTGCTAGCTCTAATATTACACTCACACACACACACACACACGCATACACACACACACACATATATATATATATATATATATTGTTGATAGGCGGACAACTGGGCATGAGATTAACATAAAAAAATGATGATTAAGGTTGAATAAACAATAAGGGGTGAGCAGTTGTGCATAAAAGACACAATTTATGAAAAAAAACGAGTAGCTGGTCAAAAGTGTTAGACACTCAGGCGAGCAGATGGTCAGAGGGTAGAAGAAGTTGGGCAAGCAGCTTAGAGTAAAGGTCTAAGTACCCAACTTGAAGGCATACAGTCGAGCAGTTGAGCACCTCGGAGAATAGCCAAGAACCCCACTGATTAGGCATTGTGTTAGGAACAGACAAGTGTCCTAACACTTGTCATTTGTATAATATACAATAGCTTAGAGTTAAACAAGTGTAAAAACATTTTTCAAGCATGTAAATAATGGTAGTTAAAAGGTTAACACCTCCTACTTGCTTGTATGTCTATAAATATACTCTCATGGGAGGAAAAATATAAGTTTAAAATATTCAAAACTTACCCAAACTCTTGCAATTTGATCTCTTAATCTTTTCTTACATAAATCCAGTACATTAGACCTTGTTTGATGATCTTTCTTAGCTTAAGCAGCCACTAATTATCATATTGATCAAAGGTATCAAGAAGGAGGGTCAAACCTCCGTTTGTTAAAGAATCTGGGGAAAATTCGCACAAGTTCGCCAGAATCCGGTGAGAAGTCACCGGAAACTGGGAATAGCAGTGTGGTGAAGCAATTTGTGGTACTTTGCATCCATCTTAAAATAACTTGAATGCATGCATATGTGAATTAGGGTTTGTAAATAACCACATTCATATATGCAAGGCTAGTTGTTCTTGGATAAGGTTCATCAAAAACAAACCAAAAAAGGTAAGATCACAAGAACATCAATCCTCAAGCACACAACCGAGTCGCAATCTTCGGACTAGTGTTTTATCAAAGAGCCAAGAGCCAAGAGGACAAGAGGATGGGCGACTAGACAAGGTGGACAGTGTTAAGGTCTGTCGAAACAAAGGGAAAGCCCCTGCAAGTGAACGATTAGGCAGCAAATGAGAGTCAACCCCAGTGTTGTTACCCGATTGAAAGATTTAACGAGGTTTATGTGGCTATGATCGGATACAACAAGATAGTGTGCCATGAGGAGTCAGCCGAGAAGGCCTTCCCCTAATGGGCTTGAAGAACTAAATACAAGGAAAGTAAATGCACAAAGATTTGCTGAGGGGTTTAGGCTCGGTCTTAAGTGACTCTCTTATTCATGAGCTCAATGGCTCTATTTATAGTATGTCCTAGGTTACATTGTGTTGCCCTAGCTACTTGGATAGAATTTACAATGATTTATCTTTTTGGCCAATGCCTAGCCACTAATGTGTGATGGCTTTTGTTTGTTATGTCCACAGGTTGTCCTCCGCCAATGGGGATGCAGCAGCTTGCTTGGGAGCACTGCTGCACCGGGTGCCCTTCAATCCTTTCTGACGACTGCTACCTGCAGCTGTACCCGCCCTTTCCTCAGGTGCGGGCGCTGCTATCTGTTTTGCGATTATGTCCTTTCGGTGCTGGCACCCCAGTTATCTTATCTTGAAAGGGACTGGTTGGTGCTTGACCTCGCCCAAAGGGCGAGGTCCTGCGCGTCGTGGCCCGAATAGCGCGAGGTCTCCATTGCGGCGAGGTCGTTGGGGGAGCGAGGTCGCCTTATAAGGCGAGGTCACCCTAAAGGTAGTGTTCGGGGTTGAACATATTTTTCTCTCCACAACAATTGCCCCTCAGCTTGGTCGCTGAGGTCAAGAGGTAGCCAAGGTGATACTAGCCCGGGGTGAGACCCTTGCTTCAGAACTTATTCTTCACGGGGATCCTTGGAAGAGATCCTCTTGAGATTCCCATGATCAGTGCCAGCCCACGTGTCATGACGTGATTCGTGCATTTCAAACGGTGGCTGACTTGGCATGTGAGACTCTTCAGAAAAGTAACCGCCCTGGCATTGCTTTAATGAAGAGGTGTAATGATGGCCTGGAAAGCGCCAGTCTTTTCAATTGGACACGCCTTTATTGGAAAGGCGTGACTTTTCAGTGATCGCATTTAATGAGCGTGTTTGAAGACGAACAGTCGCCTCCTTTGGGGAATTTTTAGTTTTACCCCTTGATTTTAAATTTCTTAATTGCGGATTTTCCCCAATTCCCTCCTTTAAAATGGGGCATTCCTTCATTCTTTCAAATCTTCCTCTTCCCACTTCTTATCTTTTCACTTCGAAGTTATTTGGCGATTCTTACCCAAACTTCTTTAAGGTAATCTTCGTTTGCACTCTTTTTTTCTCATATGAATGGCTGACGACGACACCAGCACTTCCGGTCAAAGGAAATGTCCGCCTCCCTCGCGTTCCACCCCTGGGAGCCAGGGGTCGTCCATCGGTGGAATACATCTAGCGGATCTGGCCAGTCCCCAGCCGCAGCCGATCGGGGACGATCGAGAGGCCGGAGGGAATTCTACAGAGGCTAGAGCGTCCAGCGGTCCAGTGGCCGATGACGATGGAGAGGGGCCTGAAATGGAGTACGCCCAAAATGAAGAGGCCTACAATAAGTAAGTATTTGTGGCCTATCAGGCCTGGAAGGACTTTGTTGATCAAATGGCGGGTCCTCCACCAGTCTTTGATTATGCCGACTACTTGAGGAGGCACCCCTACGTGTTCTTGAAATGAGGCCCTCGGTCGATTGTGAGCGTTGAGCTGTCGGAGTGGTATACTTCGCGAAATGAAAGGGTGAGTATTGTGACGGTTTCTGAGTTAGCCACCTGGCGAATCCGGTGGGAGATTCCCATTGATGTGCATCTCTATTCCCCGGATCCGACGGAGAGGGCTGGCCAACCCCCTCGCTGTTAACTTCCACGCCATGGAGATGGGGCTGCACTTTCCCTTACACCACAATCTGGTGCACCTTCTGGACTACTGGGAGGTTGCACCGGTGCAGCTTCATCCCAATTCCTGGCAATTGATCCTCTCTCTTTTTACCCTGTTTGGCCGCCAACGACTTTATCGCATGCTGACTCCGTGCAAGGTCAACTTCCTCCTTGGGTTGAATGCCGAATCCCGATATAAAGGGGACATTTATGTTCGGGGTCGCCCCAATAGGACGTCCTTGGAGAGGATCATCTTGGGGATCCTACTGAAACTTTGTGATTATGCTCATCGGTGGTTTTGGGTGGCTAGTGCTTGGAGACCGGCGGATGCCTCTGGCCGGGAGATGGCTATGCCGACTGCCTTTCACTGGAAAAAGAAAAGTAAGTCCAGCTTGTCTTCCTTTGAACACTTTGTACTGATCTGATTTCCTTCTATTTTTTTTGCAGGCTACCTCGTGCCCCATTGTGAGGATCTCAACTGGGATTTTGACCTTGCAATTCGCCACATTGAGAAGATCCCCATCGTCCAGCGTTAGACGGTGACCCTCAACACGACTGAAGTGTGGCGCCAAGCTCGATTCTTCCTATTTCCCCGCCACTTGAACCGGGAAGCAGGTATGTGTTAAACCATGTTATCGTGATAGTTTCCATCCTTTAGCCAGATCATTCTGACCGCCATCATGTGACCTTGATGCGATAGGGCCTGATTTTCCAGTATAATCCCGTTGCCCATCTCAAGTGATATCGAGTGCTCCAGGAGTATTTAAGGCTATGCGTCGTGGTCGTATGGGGTAAGGATGTGCCCTACTTCTGCAGGTTGCGCCCCAGCCCATTCCGGACGGGATCCCCCTCAGGCAGGCGAGCCCAGAGGTGGCTCGTCCAGCCCCGCCGTCTCTGCTGCCCCCTCCTCCAAAGAGGAGGCGCGCGGGAGATGGTGAGGAGGGAGGATTCCAGGGTCTGGGGGTCGGCCCGTAGAGAGGATCAAAGCAGAGGAGGACACGAAAAGAGTGTTGCTTGATGGCGAGAAGAATGATGAGGTGACCGAGCTTGACGAGTCAGATAACTCGAGCCACGGAGGAAGTGAGCCCGCCGGCACGAACGAGTCTGCGGCTAGACAAGAGACCGCTGTCGCAACTGAGCCCGCACCTGCTGGGGATGTGGGCGGAGGTGGAGCTGCCCCCAAGCCCGCTGCTCCTATACCCGACCCGTCCGTGCCTACAAGTTCTGCCCCCTAACTTCTGCGCTGACTGGGCCAATTCTGGGCCGCGATCAAGAGCGAGTGTGGAGGTAAGGGTCTGACACTTGAGTTCGTTTTGAGTCGTTGGTTTCTTTTAAATTCTTGTGTTGAAATATCGCGTTGCTTCCGCTTCCAGGTTGTTGGCTGATGGTCCTACTCGACCAGCCTTGATTGTGGACTTTCTGTCTTTCAATCGTGCCTTGTCCTCCGTGGGTCTGCCCCTCCACGTCGCTCGCGCGATGCGACGTCGATCTACACTCACGAGCTGGAGACTATTTCCACCCATCCGGCTTCCGACAACTGCTTCTTCGCCACACTCCTACTTGCTAGTTAGACAGTTGCCATGGCCCAGAAGACAGTGTTCCGCCACGACCAAGAGGTGGACAAGATCCTTGCCCTTCGGCTTCGCCTGGAGGACTTGGAGAAAGAGAGGGACTCCCATCAGTCCCGGCTAGGCAAGTAGGTGAAGGATTTGGAAGATAAGATTGTCGGGATGGAGTTGTCCCGCACTGTAGAGCTGGCGGAGGTGGAGAGGTAGGGTGTGGAGAGAGGACGGGCACCGGTGCTGGTGGTGCTGGAGAAAGAGGTAGCGGAGGCCAACAAACGTGGGGTGGAAGCTGGCCGGATCGAGGGCCACGAGGCGGCAGCGGAGGAAATCCGCCGGTACAGAATGGAGGCGCTGGAGGCCAAGAATGCCAAATAAGAGGCGGAGCGCGCAGTGAAAGCAGTGCAGGCTGAGGCAGAGGAGCTCCGACGCCAAGCTGCCAAGGATGTTGAGACCATCAAGGACTTGATCGCTGCTTCAGAGCGTGTTCGAGCTATCCAGGACGCTAGCAGAGATGATCCTTTCCTGGACACCGCTCAGATTGGGGATTTTGCCTACTACAAGGCTTTTGTCGATGCAATTCAGGAGGCGAAGAAGGCTGCTCTTCAGACTGAGGCGCTGGAGGCCTACTTCTGGGAATACATCCTTGCTCACCGCCTTCACCCCTCAATCTCGTGCTTTTTCAGGGATTTAGAGAGAGATTTTGGGTGGATCTGTCCTGGTGGCCTCGCCCTGAGACCTTGTTGTACCCGGAAGATGTTGACTCAGGTACGGCCAAGGCTGATGTCGGGGAAGGTGGCATTCCCGCTCTTGGCTGCTCCGCGAATCCTCCTTCTGTTGTTTAAGAAAGAAGACTGTTGTGCCCAATGGTCGTTTGTTTTTTGTTGGCCGTGCGTGGCCTTTTATTTCCTTGTTTTGACTTGTGCCCGTTGGGCTTTGAACAATTAATGGCCAGATTTTGGCCTTTGCATCACTTGTTTTTAATGCATAGAATGTTTCACCCATGGGCTTATTGAAATGATTTCTCGTTCGGCATTTATGTCTCTTTTATGTGGGTAAATCAACTTTGGGGTCGTAGCCCTTACACATTGTTGTGTATGCCATTGCGTTTCTTCCCTTTATACCTTATTTGCGTTAATTATCTGCACAATTTTTAGGTTTTCAGGAGAAGTAAATGCTTCACCCAGGTCTTATCGTCGCTGATTCCATTATAACTTGGCAACTACCTGGCAGAAATCGAGAAGTTTTGCTCGAACGGGAGCTAGCTCGCCATGAGACTTTTGTTGTTTCACTTACGGTGGGTAGTGCCTTGGTCATAAAAGTGGAGGAGCATTAGACCAAGTTGAGCACTTCTGCCCTTTTTTGGTCCTTACCCTTTTTCTCTCTTTTAAGAGATAAAAGGTAAGGTCCTCCGGAGGCCACCATTTTTTGCTCGTCTAAGAACCTTGGTTCCGAATAAGTAAAAAAGATTTGGATAAATTTGAGACTTCCATTTGTAGAAAATTTTAGGTGTTTACAACATATTCCTATTGATAGAACTTCTTGAGGTGACAGCCATTCCAGGGGTACTGGTCCGGAGTGCCATTGAGGTGTTCGAGCTGGTGCGCCCCCTTGGGAAGGATTTTCGATATGCGGAAAGGTCCTTTCCACTTTGGATCGAATACACCTCTCGGGCACTGTACCTTTTTCACGACTAGATCTCCTTCCTTGAACTGCCTAACTTGAACCTTGGAGTTGTAAAACTTTTCCGACCTTCACTTGTATTCTGCATTTCGTAGGTCCAAAGTTAGCCTTCTTTCTTCGAGCATGTCCAAATTTACTCGCCTGGCCTTGTCATTATCTTCAGTTAGCTCTTGCAAGGTCCTATGGCTTGGTATGGCGAGTTCTGATGGAATGACGGTCTCCGTTCCAAAGGCTAGAGCGAAAGGCGTCTCTCCAGTAGAGTTCTTCATTATCATTTTGTATACCCACAGTACGCCTGGAAGCTCGCTGGCCCATTTCCCATTTTTATCCTCGAGCTTAGTCTTGATGGTGTGCTTGAGGATCTTGTTGACAACTTCGACCTGTCCGTTCGTTTGCGGGTGGTAGGGGTGGAGAAAACCTTCCTAATTTTCCATATTTCGCAGAAATTTATCATATCGAGCCCGTTAAAACTATTTCTCGTTGTCGGAGATGATTACTTGGGAGAGCTCAAAATGGCAGATAATATTCTTCCAGATGAAACGGATGATCTGAGTCAGGTCGATCTTGTTTAGTGGTTCCGCCTCAGCCCACTTGGTGAAGTAGTCGACAGTGACGACTGCGAACTTTAATCCTCCCGGGGTAGTTGGGAGAGGTCCGGTCAAATCAATTCCCTATTGGGCGAAGGGCCATGGGCTGTACATAGACGAGAGCAATTCAGGAGATGTCTTGATGTTTGTCCCCCAGGCCTGGCATTTGCGGCAAGCCCAGGCGTAGTTGACTGCGTCCTTTCTGAGGGTTGGCCAGAAGTAGCCTTGCCTCAAGATCTTGTGAGCCAAACTTTGGCCCCCTGCGTGATTTCCACATACACCCTCGTGTATCTCCTTCATGACTTTCAAACCATCTTCTAGGGTGATGCATTTTAGAAGAGGTAGACAGAAACTTTGTTTATAAAACTGGTCATCGATAAGAATGTACCTTGCCGCCCTGGGTTGTAGCTAGTGAGCTTTGACTTTGTCTGCTGGGAGACTTCCATCGCGCAGGAAACAGGCAATATGAGACATCTAGTTTTCTGTTTGGATGGCAATCGATGTTATCAAGCTTTTGTTAATGGAGGATGTGGCAAGCTTTATCAGCCTTATGTTAGAGAGATATGCTGCCCTCTCCGAGGTGGCGAGCTTTGAAAGTGTGTCTTCCTGGGAGTTCGGTTCTCTCGGGATCTGTTCGATGAAGACCTAGTGGTGACGCTTGCACAGGCCTGCCACATGTTCTTGATACTTAGCCATTCGCTTGTCTCTGGCCTCGAATTCACCCTTGACTTGGTTGACTACCAGCAAGGAATCCATGAAAATATGGAGGCGGCGCGCTCCCACTGCCAAGGTGAGCTCCAGCCCGCTGGCTAAAGCTTTGTATTCCACTTCATTATCTGTGGCTGGAAAATCGAAATGGATTGCATTTGTAATATACTGACCATCAGGACCAATTAAAACGACGCCTGCCCCCGCGCACGTGGATGTTGAAGAGCCATCGGCGTACAACTTCCATGGCGGATAATCTATCTGGGCAGGGCTGGGTGGGAAAGTTAATTCAAGCATAAAATCTGCTAGGGCTTGACCCTTGATGGCGGTGCGTGGTGCGAAAGAGATATCATACTGGACGATCTCGATCCACCACTTCAACATTCGTCTGCTCGTGTCGGGTCTGTGTAGAACCTAACGGAGAGGTAAGGTAGTCAGCACCTCCACCTGGTGGTCAAAAAGGTATGGTCTTAACTTACGGACGCTCATGACCAGTGCATATGCCAACTTCTCCAATGGGGTGTATCTCATTTCCGCGTCATGAAGAACTTGGCTCATATAATAAATTGGAAGGTGTGATTGCCCCTCTGCCCATACTAAGACTGCACTTAGAGCGACTTTCAAAGCCGTGGAGAGGTAGAGCTTTTCACCTTGTTGAGACTTGACCAAGATCTGCGGATTGGCAAGGTATTCCTTCAGCTTTTGGAAGGCGAGCTGACTCTCTTTGTTCCAGGAGAACTTCTTGTCCTTTATTGTTGCAAAGAAAGGTTTGTTCTTGTCGCTCAACCTTGAGATGAATCTGTTGAGCGCGGCCATGCAGCCCGTCAGCCGCTGCACCTGCTTGACGCACCTTAGCTCTTGCATATCCAAGATGGCTTTAATTTTGGCGGGGTTAGCTTCAATACCCCTCTGACTGACGATGTGGCCCAGGAATTTTCCCGATCGCACGCCGAAGTTACATTTACTGGGGTTCAGCTTCATGTTGAAGGCCCTCAGGATCTGGAACGTCTCGGCGAGGTCTCGGAGGTGGTCTTCTTTCCTCAAGCTTTTGACCGTGATGTCGTCAATGTAGACCTCCATCGTATTTCCAATCGGATTGGTAAACATCTTGTTCACCAATCGCTGGTACGTTGCCTCGGTGTTCTTTAATCCGAATGGCATCCTTCACCAGTAATACATATTTTTCTCCATTTGGAAAGAGGTATACTTCATGTCCTCTTCCGCCATTGGAATCTGGTGGTAACCTGCGAATGCATCCATGAAGGACATCATCTCGTGCCCAACTGTTCCGTCTATGAGATGATCAATGTGCGGTATAGGGAAGTGATCCTTGGGGCACGCTGCATTTAGATTTGTAAAGTCGATGCATAGCCTCCAGGAATTGTTTGCTTTCTTGACTAGCATGGCGTTGGATACCCATTGAGGCTCGCCCTCTACCTGCTCGATCAACTTGTTTTCCAGCAACTTCTTGACCTCTTCGGCTAGGGCTGCATACTTGCCTGGGCCATCCGCCTTTTCTGGAAGATCGGCTTCTTACCGGTATCGATCTTTAAATGGTGGCAGGCATGCTCGGGGCTTATCCCGACCATATCCTGGTGCGACCAAGCAAAAAACATCGATACTTTCCTTAAGGAAACTGATTAGTTCCTCTCTCATCTCTGTCGGAACCTTTGCCCCTATCGTGACCTCCAGGTCCGGCCGAGTTGGTTCCATTTGGACTCGTTCGAGATCCTCGACGAGTGAGGACTGCCTAAATCTTCTTGGATCCCAGATTTCCCCCCTTGGGTCGAGGTCGATGGGCTGTGGATCAAAACCGAGCCTTGGCTTTAGATCGTCCACTTCCATGACCTCGGCCCCAAGTTGGGCTCCTTCGGTGGCTTATGGTTGCGTTTGAGCCGTTAAAATATTTACATTGGAAGTTAAATGTGTAGAATTATAAACGAAAATAGAGTAGTTCAAACACTTCCTAGCCATTGATTGATTGCCTTTTACAGTATAGACTATCCCCTCGGGGGTTGGGAATTTCACATAGTAAAAGAAAGAAGAGGCTATCACCTCAAAAGTTTCCAGAAATGGGCGGCCCAAAAACCCATTATATATGTGGGGCCTATCAACTATCACAAAATCTAGAAGATACGAGATCCTGACCTTTTCGTCCTTGCAGCAGACGAGCTCCACTGGGAGCTTGATCCTCCCATACACATTGACTAGAGTATCACTGAAACCTTGCAGCTGTGTCTCGTACAGCTCTATGAAACTGGCGAGGTTCCCCAGTTGGTCCAGTGCGTTCTTGAAAATTATGTTGCAGTAACACCCATTGTCGACTATGATTCGATCAACAACCTTGCCAAGCAAATTAGTGGAGATGACTAGAGCGTCATTCTTTGGGCAGAGAGTACCTTCCCGATCAGTATTTATGAAGGTGATCGGGAGGTTCTGAGCTATGGCGAGCTCCGGCGGTGGGGTAGCAACCAAGTTGACACCACTCACGGCCCTGAGCTCCGTTTTTCTCTTCCGGTTGGACGAGGTCAACATGGGAATCAGTCCGCCCAGGGAGCCTCCTACTGTCTGCAGCATGTTCACCCCACCTGCATTGAGCGGTGGAACGTCATCGTCTTTGCTGTTGAAGTCCTCGATAGCGGCCACTGGGTTCGGCTGTCGCTGCTGGTGTTGTGGATGAACTCCGTCCCTGTCCTGCCCCATGTTGGCGTTGCGTCCCTGATCCTGGCGAGGCTGGGGTTTCTTCACAAACTCATCTAGGCGTCTCTCCTCGTACAACTTCCAGAGCTATTTGAGGAGGTCTCGGCACTGACTTGTGTTGTGCCCCGGGCTCTCGTGGTAGTGGCAGAACTTGCTTTGGTTGAGCTTGGAGGGGTCCAGCTTGATGGCTCTAGGTTTGGCTAGCATATCCGTGTGGCGGATTGTGTTGAAAATGTAAGTTGGAGTCTCCTTCAACTTGTCTAGGATCTGGACCTCCATTGCGTTCTCGCCGAAGGGTTGGAAATTCCCGGGGGCCTTGAACCCCTTTTGGCGCCGCTGGTTACTGCTCTTCGCAGCCGTCGAGGGTGCTTTCGTCTTCTCCTCGACCTTCTTTTCGCCCGTCCTTTGGGAAAGTAGCTTATTGTACGTAACAGCGTCTCCAACACGCCGTCGGAAGTTGGTATAGGTCCTGGGTAGGTCTTTGGTTAGTTACTTGAACACGGGGGATTTGCCATTGAATTCGGCCAGTGCGGAATGGAGGGCGAGCTCGTCACTCACGGACTCCCCAGTTAGGATTATCTCATCTAATCGGTTGATGTAGGATCCATCGCTCTCATTTTCTTCTTGTTGTATTCTCAACAGACGGTGATGGCTCTCGGGCTGGGCTATCTTTGTGGCGAAGTACGCCGTGAACTGGTCGCAGAGTTTAGCGAAGCAGGTAACTGATCTTGGAGGCAGCGACACGTACCATTTGTGGGCAAGCTCGCCCAAAGTTAACGGAAACATTCAACACTTGGTTGCGTCAGTTGCTCCGTGATCGGTCATGTATATCTGGTATTTGCTAATGTGGCTCTGCAGGTCGGAATGACCTTTGTACGTCGGGATCATGGGCGGAGTGATCTTAGGCTGGACTGAGGCCAGCTCGATGTCCTCGCTTAATGGCTCTAGGAACGTCGCCTGGGTCTTTGTGCCCAGTCCATCTCTGTCGATCTTGTTCTGCATCTCCTCCAGCTTCCGATGTATCGCTAGCAACATGACACCCTGTGTGGCCTGCCCGGGAGTAGTCTCAACCGGGGTGTTGCGGCCTGGACCGAGACAGTCATACGTTGGGGTGCGTGGGCAATCCCATCTTAAGAGTTCACTCTGGGCGAAGTTAAGCTTGCGCCGGGCGGAATTTCTGGGGGATATATCCCTAATTTCAAGGGCCACATATGCAGAAGATCTGGTGAGAGAGACAGTCCCGTAGCTGGCTGACGGGGCCGATGCGACTGGAAGCCAAGATGGATCTGAGCTCTCGAGTCGGTAAAAAACCGACGGGGAGTGGGTCTCCGTCCCGAGCCTCTGTCGCAAGTCGTATCCCCGGGAATGGGTGGGACTACTTTCTCCTTATTATTCTGCCATCTTTCACTTGCCCTTGGCTGAGTAGGTCAAACGAGGCTTTTTGGGGGCCGTCACGGCGCTCTGGCTGGTCCTCAGCTCCTCGCCCCTCTGAGTGAGGATGGCTATCGCAGACGCCACCTGCTCGGACGTCTCGTATTCCTGGATGGGAATGGGAAGGATCTTCCCCTGGGGTGAATCCTCCCCGTTTGTGCTGGCCCGAGCAGCCACCCGTGCTGCTACTCCAGCCCGGGTTTTCGCAGTCGGGACTTCGGTTGAGCATGGGTTGGCCGAAGCCCTAGCTGCCCTTGTTGCTTTTTTCATACTTGTGGTTTTTCCTGGCGTAAGGGTCTAAGATAGACTTTGGATCTCCTAGGCTTTTTTTTTCGAAGAACAGTGAGAGTGTCAACAAATTTTTTGGAGTGAGAGGTTTGGACTACCCTTCTTCTAGCGCCAATTTTTGTTACCCGATTGAAAGATTTAACGAGCTTTATGTGGCTATGGTCGGGTACAACAAGATAGTGTGCCAAGAGGAGTCAGCCGAGAAGGTCTTCCCCTAATGAGCTTGAAGAACTAAATGCAAGAAAAGTAAATGCATAAAGATTTGTTGAGGGGTTTAGGCTTTGTCTTAAGTGGCTCTCTTATTCATGAGCTCAATGGCTCTATTTATAGTATGTCCTAGGTTACATTGTGTTGCTCTAGCTACTTGGATAGAATTTACAATGATTGCTAATGATTTTCTGTCTGATGAGGGTAAAATGAAATCCATCAACAAATATTTGAAGGAATACATGGAGCAAGGTAACTAACCTGAGAGAGCTCCAAAATAAACCCAAAGAAAATGTAGATTCTGCTCTGGAAGTCAGAATCCAGCTCTCGAACACTGCTCAGCAAGCTCTGACAATGATCCGACGAAATCCTGCACAAAACCACGCCGGAGGGGGCTCCGGCGTCGGTCCTCCGACGCTCAAGTCAGCTAAACTTGATAGGCAAGAAAAGCTATGAAAAAATACAGTAGTAAGAGAAAGTGTTTGGTGTCGTGGCACTGAGCGAACAGACGGCGGCGTGGTGGCGCTGAGAGAACGCGTGAGTGGGCCGCGGCGGACAGGCGGCGTGATTGCCCTATTTTGAATTGAGAAACTGAGTTAGTACCGCGTGGGTGAGTAGAGTACAGTGCAGAATGCAGTGTACGGATCTGAACGACTTTACTGAAATGTATTCCAAATGATATTTGAAAGCAAAATAATTTGGAATAGGGGGGGAGTAGTTGATATGGGCTACTTGGTACTGGGCCCATGGCGCCCGGCCCATATCAACGAAACAAATCCAGAGACGGAAACTTCTCTCAACTCCAGGTCAGAGTTGGCCCAGAACTGAACCAAACAACTCTGAGAGCTAGTTTGGGGAATTGATTTGCACGTGGATACATGTGCATAATTAGTATGAACTTGAATCGGAGCAATTAATCATGTTATTAAGAGAACTATGGGTTAATCTCACTTAATCCATCTCTAATCTGTGATAAGCTTATAAGCTCAGAAACGTCTTTTTCCCACCATTAAATGCATAATTTGCCCACTACCACATACACCAGAAAAGGACAATTGGGAGAGAGCCTTCAATTGTACTACCAAATCAGAATATTCGCCACTTGGCCTAATTTCACGCGTCCTCTGGCACTGGTGGTCCCAAAAGTGCTAGGGCAACACTAAACAAAAGACTTTTCTACCCTTCAGAGATGTAAAAGGTATAAATATCTTCATTTGACTCTCTCCAAGGTATTATCACTCCAAACACTTTCTCTTACTACTGTATTTTTTCATAGCTTTTCTTGCCTATCAAGTTTAGCTGACTTGAGCGTCGGAGGACCGACGCCGGAGCCCCCTCCGGTGTGGTTTTGTGCAGGATTTCGTCGGATCATTGTCAGAGCTTGCTGAGCAGTGTTCGAGAGCTGGATTCTGACTTCCAGAGCAGAATCTACATTTTCTTTGGGTTTATTTTGGAGCTCTCTCAGGTTAGTTACCTTGCTCCATGTATTCCTTCAAATATTTGTTGATGGGTTTCATTTTACCCTCATCACTGTCTTTTTGGCCAATGCCTAGCCACTGATGTGTGGTGGCCTTTGTTTGTTATGTCCGCAAGTTGTCCTCCGCCAATGGGGATGCAGCAGCTGGCCTGGAAGCACTGCTGCACTGGGTGTCCTTCAGTCCTTTCTGATGACTGCTACCTGTAGTTGTACCCGTCCTTTCCTCAGGTGCGGGCGCTACTATTTGTTTTGCGGTTACGTCCTTCTTTCGGTGCTGGCACCCCAGCTGTCTTGTCCTGAAAGGGACTGGTTGGTGCTTCCTGCGCGCCGTGGCCCGGATGGCACGAGGTCTCCATTGCGGCGAGGTCATAGGGGGAGCGAGGTCGCCTTATAAGGCGAGGTCACCCTAAAGGTCGTGTTCGGGGCCGAACATATTTTTCTCCCCACAACACCCAGGAGGAGCCGACGAATTAAGTAAAGGTACCAGTAAGGACACCACACATACGAGTACCAAGGAGAGATTGGGAAGCCGGGACGAGAGAAGGAAAGCAACACCAGTTAGAGAGAAGAAGCGAGCACGCACAACTACGCGCCCCTCCATACATGACCAAATTCGGAGATCAGCCTTTGGCCGGCTGGGACCTAACGGGGCTAGCAACATTGTCAGGCGAAAAATATAAGAGAAACACCTAGTTGGCAAGGGACTACATTAGGAAGGAGTTATTGAACTTGACCACGACGACAGTCTTCCAACGGGAGGACTCCTTCGGATGAGCTACGGGAAATGAAGAAGGTAATTGAGGATTTACAAAAATAGCTGGAGTCCCAGCGTGGGATCAATTGTCTTGCCATTCTCTCCGTTATCCCCATCAATTCTGAATGCGCCAGTGCAGAAGAAGATCTAGTTCCCAGCTATCAATCTGTATGAAGGGACTTCAGATACCAAGGTTCACCTAACCAAATACTTAGACTTCATGATATCAATGGGGGCTACAGATGCTACTCAGTGCCAGAACTTCCCACTCACCCTTGGAGACGGACCGCACAGATGGTTTTCAGCTTTGACTCCCGGGACCATTAGCTCATTTTGTAGCGACCCACATTTTTTTTATACTAATACGAAATTTTAATTTTTGGGACATTACTAAATATAAACTCTTCATTTTATTTTTCCGTACTTGTAAATAAATTAAAACATTATCATGAACACAAATATTGGAAGAATTGCAGCGGAATGATATTAATATTAATTAAGCATATTCCAGAATTTGTAAATCGGGGATTAACAACCCATCATAAAATTACAAGCCATAAGTTTATCTTTTGCCAGTTTATTTTATTTTTATTAGCTCTTTATTCCTTAGCCATAGCGTCTTGGATCATTCCTCCCTCTCGAACTCCTGCATTGAAATTATTAAAACGGGGTGAGTGTATTAAAGACACTCAGTGGGGGTAACTTCATAATTGCACAAATTAATTTTGCCAACATAAATAATATAAAACTTGTAGAACTTGTAATGGTACTAACGGTGTACCAGCCTTAACGTGACATTTCTGGCTACACTAGGCTTAACTGTACTTGTTGACTGCAGACTTAACTTGAATTTGCTGACTGGGTTAAGCTTAACATGAGATCTGCTGGCTGGGCCAGACTTAACATGAATTTGTTGGCTGGACCAGACTTAACGTGTATACTAAATACATAGCAAAATATAATAAGGGCAATTATAACACCTGAATATTAGAAATCAATTAAGAGTTGAAGTGATTCCCCACCTTTTGAAGTATAAAAGCTTAAAGATTTTCTTGTGTCTTGTAACCTTGAGTTTAAAATGTCTTGTCTCGATTTATCTCAAATCCTTGCTATTTATAGTAATATTGGTACTAGCATTATTGTAAATCTATGTATCTATTTATTGTGGGCATGAATGCCTAGTAGATAAGATCATGTAATTTGGGAAACAAAGTTACATGAGAGGATAAGTCTATAGCTATAAAGTGTCTGCTACTCTCTTCTTAGGATGTAATGATTTGATTGCAAGTTGTCAAGTTACATGCATGTAATACAAGTCATTCAACATGTATGCTATACTTTTATAAATATTATATGCATAGTAATGATGTACGTGTGTGTATAAATATATAATAACAATAAAGTTATTAGTTGTAATGATATGGAAAAATCTTAAGCACACATGATAACCAATCAATCCTATTTATATTAAATAGATTAGCCTAACAGAAATGGTTAAACCATTTCATTACTTTTGAGATACAACAAGTAAAATAGTAATAATATTTAATAATAGCAACTCCCTTTTTATAGATAATTAATAGTAGTAATAATAATAATTGGGTAACACATATACACTACATATGCAACCCTTATATTAATATTTAAAAATATACCTCTAATAATAATATAATTAGTCATCATTTAATTAATCTAATAAAAATACACCTAAGCACTAACGCACGTTCACACTTACAAACTCTGCATACACATACCAAGATTAATTAATATATAATACTAGTGTTAACCCCGCGAAATTTCGCGGGCTTCAAAAAAATTATTTTTAACCAACTTTAATTTTATACTTTTAAGATGAAGATACGCAGGTTATATTATAGTCATTAACGCAAAAGCATGTATCGTAGAAATATATTATATTATACATATATAATTTGGGCTACATAGCAATTGAATATGAGCATCATATGATAAGAAAACTTAATTTATCACATAACTATAAATAGTAGATACCGTTCTCATAACACTACATGTATAGCTCCATGAACTATTTGGAACAAAAAACAACATTGCTCACTACAAATATATAAAGATGTATTTTGCTTCTAATCATTATACTAATACAAAAGTATTCATGCACGAAACATTTCCATAAAAAATGCCAAACACACTAAAACGACACAAAACATTAAAAAACAATGTATCCTTACAATATATAAAACTGAATATCAAAATTATCATAGTAGTCCATCACAATCCAAGCATTCTAGACATGCTGTTAAAGATCACGCATAGTGTAAAGCTCCATGTAAGAAAGGAGACAAAATAAACAGAAACTAAATCTAGCGCATAAGACGTGGAATAGTAATCATAAAATACTTCCCATCGTGACTGAACCATATAACATTGTTGCGCCTGATCCTTAACTTTGCCACAACTCCATTCCAATATTTTCCCAAACAAACCATTGAGGGTTTAGACCCTTCCATGATACACCGGCACTCATACTTAGTAGTAAATATATCGCCTTTGAAAGTGCTCCTTTGTGCAATCATTCTTGTTTCCGTACCGAAGAGTGCAGTGGCAGCTATTGGTAATTTCTATATTTATCAAAAAAATTAACAAATAAGAATTAAAAAAAAATTTAGAAAATTATTAGCAAAAAAATTATATCCAATACATAAAACACATACCAATCAATTTTTCCACTCAACCGAATCACATTTGGTATGAATCTTGTATCTCTCAGGTATGGTACAGGGCTACATTTAAATTGGACAAAGATGATAAGGTCAACTATAAAAAAAATAACAGTCTATTCACAAACATCTTTAAAACATAAGTATAATACTTTACCTAAAGATTAGTAATCGATGGAGGTGTGTCCAAGCTGGATACGGTGAATTTGTTATGCTCTTCAAATGATATTGAAAGCTCATCTACATAAATTTTAAAAAAAAATGTAATTAGCTAAATCTCATTAGACTGATAAACAAAGCACAAAAGGACCTTCTTTACACATTACATATACATACCATTCTCCATATCCCCAATCGGCAGAAAGACTGAACAACGGTTCTTGTAATACGGAGTGACACACAATGTTTCCTCATAATCATACAAAATTGTTATGCAAGAGATATCTGAAAGATGTATTCTAGCCAGGAATTTTTTTCCAGTCACATGTTATTTCGTACCTTCCATCCAATATATAGCATCTTGAATTAACCGTTCTACCAGTTGGCGTTTTTATCATTAAGGTTGATGGTAATTTTTTTTCGAACAGCCATACTAAATTTTCAGGTACGGTCTGAGAAGTAAAATAGATAATATTTCAGTTTGTATTTTGGGACATCAAAATATATTTATTAATCAAAATCAACCACTTACTAATGGATCCTTGAAGTCGACAAGAAATTCTGGAACATATTCAATATCAACCACTCTATCTGTTAAATACACAACAATAAAAAAACACAAATTGCACATGTATTAAAATGCTAATAAATTATGAGTTTTATCACTGCACAATACTTTAAGTTATAAAATATTAATTATACTTACCATAATTACGTGTGAAAGAAGTGTGTTGTGGTATCGCACCAACTTGGTGAAACGTTCCATCACCATCGAACTTTTTTACGTAAAGTGTTTTGCACAATGGAAGTGCGGCAAAGAAAAGCTTATCACCACTCTTAACATTGAAATACCCCAGGAGATCCTCCCACTTTTTCCATAAAAAGTGAGACATCCACCATATTTCCACCCAACTCTGAGACGCCACTCCTTTCTAGAATTATCCATAACATTTATGAAAAGGAAATTATCGAACAACTTCTCATAACATTTTATAAACTCATCTGGAATTGACTGCATAACAACAATACTAATCGCAATCAATTTCCCATAGACCATTAGCCAGGTACAACCTGGAATTAACCGTCCTACCAGTAACAGTCTTCAATAAACACGTAGACGGGAAAGAATCACCAAACTGCCAAGAAAATTCATCCAGCACGACCTGTAGCAAAAAAAAAACATACAAACTTTCATTGAGAAAAAAACAAAAATATAATAGACTAAAAAGGACAAATATAACCACAAAACGTACCAGAGAATTCTCAAATGGAACGACAATCTCAGCAACATATGCAACATTCACCAACTCACCTATAAAAAAATAATAAGTACAAATTACTAGAAAAAATAAATTTATTTTATTTAAAAAAGAGAAAAAGAAAAAATAAACCATGTTGATTGTTAAAAGTGGAATCCGGTCTTATACTCCCAACTTGGCAAATAATACCATCACAACCAAACTTCTTGACAAACAGTCCACTCGAAACCGGCAGCGCAGAAAAAAATAAAAATTCACCAGCTCTACACTGAAAATGATTGAGCAAATCACGCCAACTATCCCCACAGAAGCATAGAAAACGATCCTGAACCCACTCAGCCGTCAAAGACCATTGACTTCCAGCGTTATCAACAACACGAATCGATCTCCAACCATCACAGGTATAACCATACAGCTTAAAAAACCTACCAGGGGTTGACTTCACACAGAACAAACAATACATCAAACATAAAATTGTAAAAACCTAAGAAGAAAAATAAAAGGAATGAACAAAAAATGATTAGACATTAACCATTAGATGCAGATAATTAACGTCTCCAACAGGCACACACTTAAGATAGAAAGCCTCCTGGTCCAGATTGAAAAATCTTTTTTTTCAGTGAAAAAAACATATCATAATCAACACGGACATTTGGCTCTGAATGCAACGAAAATCAGGGGAGAAAAAAAATTAATGACAAAAAAAAAACACATATCGTCCAAAAAATCACATCAGGAACGCATAAAAGAACAATAAAAATACCTGCAACACGTCCCATTGAATTAGAAAACCTACGATATCAAAAAAATAATAATAATAAGGTCAAGTAAAGCCAAACATTCACTACGTGCAATTATAACCATGTAATGTTGATGAGTATATATATGAGGTCAAGTCCTTGATGAGTACGTAGATGACACTTTTAATACACACGCAAGATAATTAATCCATGTTGCGTAAATATGTATGTACACTAATAAACACAAATTTATATGTCCATCGTAACTATAGTAATGATACCTAAGCACACTTACAATTATATAAATAATTATTTAAAATAATAGTGAATATCTTGTTTATATGTTATTATTACATTTGCAATGAGTATATAATTTTGTGCTCACTGATTGTTACATGATCATTTAATTCATATCCATTTTATGTATTACTTTTATTATATGTATATATGTGACCTCTTATTTAAGAGTTAGGCGTTTAAATCTTACTCTACTAATTATGATAGTGAACGATCATATATATATCAATACATGTAGGAAATGGATGAAACTCAAGTGAATAATAAATGCAAACTTTTTTCTCATTTATTTGTTATAAACCACATTACATGCATGGCGGTGGTGGAAGACTTCTACTATAAGCCAACTTTTTATTTTAAATAAATGGCGTCGTAGGTTATAAGCCAACCATACTTAAGAAAAAAAAAATCTAGGATTTTACTAAGAGAAAACGGGGCATAAAGAAAAGATAACCACTAAACCCTAAAACCTACATCTAAACTTATCAATAATTTTACTTAAATTATATTCAGCCCCCTTAAAAATAACCATTTTTTTCCATTTCTATAAGCGTCAAACTATACAAATTTCCCTACCAAATTTGTCCCAGTGGCAACCACAAAAAGATAAGACTAAAAAAGTACTAATTATACATGCAACCACATAGTACACATATAAAAAATTAACCAATGCATGTAAGTTTTTATCGCAAGAAAAACATACCCTCAAAAAATGAATGGCAGCCCAAGAAACTGGATGATAGTGATCAATGGTATAGGAGTATGCATATAAACTATGTAGATGGGCATCAATATACACATTAAACATACAAATGAACTCATTAGGAATGACCATTATTAGTATTAATTGTGAATAACTATTATTAATTTTTAATAAATCACCCAAACTAATTATAGGACCAAGATTATTCAATGTCCATAATATAATTGCTCAATAAATAAATGTATGACACACATGTGCAAGAATTTTTGGAAAAAAATCCCTTCATTTCATTTGTACATATTGCGAAATAAATATATCATTAGGATGACAGTGATCAATGATATAGGAGTATGCGTATAAACTATGTAGATGGGCATCAATATACACATTAAACATACAAATGAACTCATTAGGAATGACCATTATTAGTATTAATTGTGAATAACTATTATTAATTTTTAATAAATCACCGAACTAATTATAGGACCAAGATTATTCAATGTCCATAATATAATTGCTCAGTAAATAAATGTATCACACACATGTGCAAGAATTTTTGGAAAATATTAATCCCTTCATTTCATTTGTACATCTTATCCAAAATAAAGGAAAAGAATCAAACTACCTAAGAAATAAACTTTAGAATGTCCTCATTTTTTTAACTTGAATGTCCTCATTTTTTCACTTGAACGGTGTAAATACACAGATTCAACAACTTGTTAAAATAAAGAAGAAAAATGCTATAGATGATTTGGACTAATTTTTTTCAGCACTATCCTTCTTCTACTTCAATCTAATACGCCCTTCTTCTCCTCAAATCTCCTGGGTGAATTCAACTCAATAGTAAAAGTGTACATACAATTGAACCATTAGAATAATTTATCATCTATTATGGCTAAATCAAAAGTTAATTAATATCAAATTCCATCATTTTGCCAACTTGTCAACTAAGCTTAAATTTTCACACTTAAATTAAACTACTTCAGAAAATATTAGTAACATGCATTTGGATAAATTTTGCACGAAAGAAGTCATTTTTTCCCAACTACTTATATATTTTTTTTAACTTAGACAAAGTCACCTCAATTTAAAGTTTCGATTAATAAAAGTATTTCGCAAGACGTAACAATAAAATAAATATATTTTCTGATGATGTGGTTTAATAATAATTTGTAAAATTATTCATAAATCCAAAATACAGGACCAAGATAACAATATTACAACTTATTCAAATTCCAACAGGAACACATTATAAACTAATAGGAGGTAAAATCGACAATCTTGATAGAATACAATTCCTTCAGATATTTAATCCCTCGGTACGCAATATCATTCTCGGCCTCATCTGGAGAACCCCAGATTTCACCACGTATGCATAAAACACCACTGGAACTATGAAGATAGACTACCGATTGGAATATTGGAAAACGCTTAATACTCATATCCTCAGTCTCATACGCAGTACATAAGTATCCCAAATGTACAGCCAAATCATGAAGGATTACCCTGAAGTTAACATAAAAAAGATGCCCTTCCATAACAAATGCAGAAAAAAAAGGACTATAGTTGAATAAATCCACACAAAATGACGTAGCACTGTGGTCTTTATAATAACTTTCGAGTACATGCAAACGAAGTGGGCACATAACATACCGATTAATAGATATGATTTTGAAATAACTCCCAACATTAAAATTTTAAAGACATTATTAATAATACTGTAAAGGATTTTAAAGCCACCATTAACAATAATTTTATAACACTAATGTATGTTTCAATCTAATAATATCATTAATTCTATTAAGAGTGTAAATTTAATATCATGTAATCCGATTATTTAACTAAATAATAGATTAATTAAGCACACTTACACCCTAGGAAGTGAGAACTTAAATCCATTCCATAATTTTAGGATTCATGGAAAAGTTAACATGGAAAGTGATTAAATATATTCCACCTTATTACGCAGCAGCAGGAAATCAATGATTAAAATCAATCATCCCCTCAATCTTAGAACACTCCAATTCAAATTTGAATACACACCTATCAATATTACCAAAAATATTTCCAGTTCTTTGCGTCATCCTCCAAATAAACCAAATAAACCCCAATTAATATACTAAAAAAAAGGAAATATGTAATTAATAGAATTTAAAAATCACGTAATCTGCGGTCAAAGTTGGAATCATTTAATCCGGTAGATTGACTCAATAAAATATTCATCTAACGCTTAATCCGATTAATTAGCGCAATGACCGCTTTATAATAAAAAAGATTTGTAATGCATGCTTCACTATTTGGATACTTAAAATATTTAAAATGATTACAAATATATAGAGATAATCAACTAATTCCATTAATCTCGGTCAAACTTGGTATCCTATAATCCACTGGATTAGCCAATCAACCGTTAAAATAACAATGTTATTCCATTAATAAAATATTTGTTTACAAATCACGTAATCCACGTTCAAAGCTGGTATCATTTAATCTGCCAGATTGACCTAAACTCCCGTTCAATTAACAACCGTTTATTTAAATATGCCCATCTCCTATCAATATATCCATGCAACGCATGATGAAATATGGAACTACTTAATTATTTAAAATGATTCCAAACAAACCAAGTAAAAAATATACCTAAAATATATTAAAATAATTAACAGAATTCCCTAATCTTTTCACCAAAATTAGTATGAAATTAAAATATATTTACATATGCTAACATTATTTTTTAAAATCCATTAAGAACAATATTTTATAACCTTAATTTATAATTTAGTTAAGCAACATCATTTTCTCACTTTAATACTTTTAATATTAATCTAACACATATTCAACGTATTAATTATACAATTAATTAATAATACACCAAGCCAACAAAATTGTGAAGAATTTACGCTAAATCGTGGAAACTTAAAATGATGTAATTATGTAATCAACATAATCCGCTTTGTAAGTGTATTTTCTCCCATGATATTCTGGCCTTGATTCAATGGGACGTGGAGGTGGGATTTGCATAATGTAATTGACACATATTCAAAGACCAAAGCTTAAGTGTAGAAGGATAAAGAATCCAATATTTTTGCGAGGCAGTAACTATGTGTAGGTTACCTTGCTGCGGATTATGTTGATTACATAATTAACAAAAATAGTAAGAATCTAATATTTCTGGGAGAAGTTAAAATTTATGAATTAAGAAGATCAATATATTTACATATGTTGACTTCACCAAACGAAGGCATTCAAAAATTTCTAACACATTCAATTACATCAGACAAAAAAAAAATTACAAACACGGGGAAGACGATCATCTTCACAGTCGATATCCCACACCCACATCCGCAGAATCAAAAAATCTCTGAGCAAATAAGGAAGTCAGGCGAGTCGAATTGATCGGAACAAAAGCACAAAACATTGGCCTTCGCGCCGGCTTCACGTACCCACATCCGCAGAATAAAAAAATGTCTGAGCGAATAAGGAAGTCAGGCTAGTCGAATTGATCGGAACAAAACCAAGAAACATTTGCCTTGGTGCTGGCTTCCATTACCAATATCGTGTAGAAGAAAGGCAACCGACGCATGATATGAAGACTTAAATACGAAAATCTAACCACAATTAAATGTCCAGGATGAAACAAATGAATCGAATGGCCAAGATTAAAATGAACTTCAAAGAAGGAGAGAGCAAGATTATGAAATAGATAGTGGGTGGGCTCGCCATATAGGATTTTACAGCCCCTCCTATATAGTATATTATGATATAAGTTGTTTGTCATTTATTAGCATTTAAATAATCACAATAATTAATTATAATTATAATAATAATAAATAATAGTAATGGTAGAAAGAATAGTGGTAGTAAACACACACCACATATTGATGCCTAAATTAACGCCACATACCTCTACACGTATACCCACTTCATAAACATACTAATATTTAATAAAAAGATATATTAATTAGTAGTAATTAAATTAAAATAATAACCATATTGGTTATATTTTTTTTTTTTAAATAGTAGCCATAGTAAGCATCTTCTTCATATTGATGCAAGGCAATTTAGCGCCACATATCCCAATACCAACCTTATATATATATAAATAAAAATAAATAATATATATATATATATATATATATATATATATATATATATATATTCGGGGTGTTATACATTTTCTCAACTGAGCAAGGATTTTCTACCCCATTTCTCCACCGACGGTTCATATTTAACACAAAGACATCGGTTGACAAACATCAAGCAAAGGGACGAAGAATCAGACAGAAAATTCCTTAAAGATTCGATAAGGTCCTCCTCGAGGGTGAAATGGTCAGCGGGGACACTAAGATGGCAGGATTGAAGAAAGGGACTGACCTTTGGAAGGAAATGCACTTGACTTGTCCTAAGACCTATGCAGAATTCAGGCATTGGGCCGTCATCCATATTTTAATGCAAGAGGCACTCCAGAAAGAGTAGGGTGATAAAACCGATCCGAAGAAGTCAGGAAAGAAGTCAGGCGGAATTGATTATAAGGCTCCAAAGAACATGAAGGCATTTAATGTAGGGGCTGAGCTGAAAGAGAAACTAAATCAAGTACTCACAATATCCGTGGACGCAGTGTACAACAACATCAAGGATAGAGAGATGTTATCCGAACCACGAAAGATCAGACAGGAGAGAGGAAAGTTGAACCCAAACAAATACTGCGTGTATCATCAGAATATCGGCCACTTTACAAGTGAATGTCGAGATCTTTTGAAGCAGTTGTGGAGGTTCTACGAAGAGGGGAAACTATCAGAATTCATGAAAAAATCACCGGGAAAAAGGCCTAGAGCAGTAGCACCACCCAGCTCGGATGACGATGACAGTGACAAACACTCGAACAGGGCGAACAAACAAGGAAGAAAAGTCCCCATAGCCCCTGTAGAGCCGGTTCGTGAAATATTGATGCTTGAACCAACTGGGCCAGTTGGTGGGTGCTCTGATGGAAGGCCTCCTATGTCTAAGAAAAAAAGAAAGATGGAGTTAAGGGCAGTGGCACAAGTGAAAGAAGTCGGGGTAAACCCATCAACCAAGCAAACTATGGACTTGACCTTCTCCAAAAAAGACTTGGATGGAGTCCTCGCTCCTCATAATGATTCCCTGGTCATTTGCACAAACATCATGGGGACGAGAGTGCACCGCCTACTCATTGACACCGGTGCCTACACAAACATCCTATTCAAAAGCACGTTGGATCAGCTGGGGAATTATGCAAGTTATATGAAAGACTGTGATCATAGGATCCTAGGATTTGGAGATGTTGTAACCATTCCTCTAGGGATAATCAAACTACCAGTCGAACTTGTATTGGCCAAGAACCCGGAAAGGAGACTAACTAGGATGGTAGAATTTCTAGTGGTAAATCAGTAGTCTACCTATAACGGGTTTCTCGGTCGTCCCTTTTTAAATGAATTCAAGGCAGTTGTTTCAACGTACTACTTCTGTGTGAAATTCCCACATCAAAAGGTGCAGGTACGGTTAAGGGCGACCAGAAGAAAGCTCGTGAATGTCTCCTGCAGCTACAACCAAAAGAATAAAGGGTCTCCATGATGGCCGAACAGTCGAGCAACAGTGCTGAAGCTGAGTCATCCATCCTTGATGAAATAATGGAATCTGTTGATACGGAGATGATGGAGGTAGACGAACAGTTGTGCAAGGACGAGCAGAATTGTGGAGGCGAGCAACTCAGCAGAGAAAGGAATAAAGAAGCTATGCCTACTCAGAACGAAGTTGATGATATTGAGCCTCGGTTGGGTGTCGAGCCAATGATGATATAAGATGAGTTAAACATGGAAGGATTTATCATTGATCCTCGCTGGAAAGGGCAAAAGCATAGAGCAACCCCGGTCAAAGAGTTGGAAGCAATAAAAGTCGACCCGAACCGAGAAGACTTAGAACTCTTCATCAGATCTAAGCTCCCAGAGCCATACAGGTCCAAGATCAATGTATTCGCATGGTCGCATGCTGATATGGTAGGCATTAGCCCTGAGCATGCTTGCCATAAGCTGAATATTGATCCAATGAAAAAGCTGGTCCAGCAAAAGAGGAGGAAATACGAACCCAACAAGTATGAAGCACTCGATGTTGAAGTCAAGAAGTTGTTAGACAACGATCTCATCCGACAAGCTCTATGTCCAAAGTGGGTGGTGAATTCAGTTCTAGTGCGAAAACCAAATGGAACATGGAGGTTGTGCATCGATTTCACAGACTTGAATGTCGTTTGCCCAAAAGATAACTTCTCGTTGCCACATACCGACCAGCTGGTCGACAACACAGCTGGGTATGGACTTTTAACTTTCATGGAAGCATTCGCGGGATATCACCAAATTGCAATGCACCCAGATGATCATGAATATACAACATTCTACACCAACAAGAACTTACTATGCTGGAAGAGGATGTCAATTGGGTTGATCAACGCAGGAGCCACATACCAACGGCTTGTCAACAAGGTGTTCGATGAACACATCAGCAAGACAATGGAGGTATACGTGGATGACATCGTTGTCAAAAGTCCAAGGAAGAAGGATCATTTACAACACCTTGCTCAAGCATTCAAAATACTCCGAGCTTACAACATGAAGCTGAATCCTAAGAAAAGCAGTTTCGAATTCCATTAGGGAAAGTTCCTTGGACATTTAGTCAGTCAACAAGGAATCGAAGCAAATCCAACAAAGGTGAAAGCAATAATGGACATGCAACCGCCAAAATTAGTCAAAGAAGTGCAAAGACTCACTGGATGCCTGACAGCTCTGAATAGATTCATATTAAGATTCGGCGATAAGTGTTGACCTTTCTTTGATGCTATCAAGAAAGGGAAATTCCAATGGACAGATAGCTGCCAACAAGCATTCGAGCAACTGAAAGAGTACCTCAGTGACACCAAGATCTCGCAAAACCTACTCCGGGAGAAAAGCTGTACCTATACTTGGCGGCATCAGAGGTGGCGATCAGCTCAGTTCTTGTACAAGCTGACGGGAAGTTCCATCTACCCATTTACTATGTGAGTCAAGCTTTACACGAAGCAGAAATTAAATACTCACCAGTGGAAAAGTTGGCGTATGAACTAGTGATGAGTGTTAGAAAGCTTTACCCATACTTTTTCGACCATCAAGTGGAGCTTTTAACAATATTCCCACTGAGGTAAATTTTACAAAGACTCACAGCTGGTTGCCTCTTGAAGTGGTCCATAGAAATTAACCAGTTTAGGATATCTTATGCACCTCGAATAGCGATCAAAGGACAATCATTAGCCGACTTCATAGTTGAGCTAACCTTTCCTCAAGATCCGATGAGAGGACATAACCACCCGTGGCATATGTATGTTGATGGTTCATCAACCAACACAGCATCAGGGGCCAGGATAGTGTTAATAAGTCCAGATAGGCATGTGTTTACCTCAGTTGTTCGATTTGAATTCATGACAACAAACAAGGAAGCTGAGTACGCAACACTAATTGCAGGACTCCGTGTTGGTCCCACTAGATAGATTGATTGCGGAAGCTTTAAAGTTATGTCTTAACAAACTTCTTATTATAAGAGCACAAAACAAGTAAGAGATTAAATAAACGAAAGCAATAAATAACACCGGATATATAGTGGTTCGTATCTGAATATCCTACGTCCACTCTCCCTTTTATCCAAGGGGTCTCACTATCAACCAACCAACTTACTTACGTACTGGAATTTTCGAAGTACCAGTTCCTTCTTACAACTCCTTTAGATCTAACCACAATCTAAAGTAATCAACCTTCAACCTTATCTTAGAGATGAACAGGTTAAAGTCCAATAACTCCTTAAGAGTAGATATGTAATGTGAACAATAAGAGTGCTAAGAGTGATTATCAAAAGCTTGGAATGTGACTTGTGCGCGTAGGATCTCTAGAGCTTTTTCTTGAGACTGCACTCTTGTATTTATAGAGAAGATTAGGGTTAGCCGTTGGAGAGCTAATCCAATCAGATCCTCTATTTAAGGAAGCTTCAATTAATCAATTCCCTAATTGATTGATTGGGTTGGTGAGATCCTTGGATTGATTAACTTCAATAACTTTCCAATCCGATCTAGTTTGACTTGATTTGAATCACCAACGGTCAAATGCTTCCTCTGCCTAACTCTGATTCTCTCCAGAGAAGGCAAGACCAGACACCAGGCAATCCTCGGTGTCTTCTGGTCCAGATCTGGTTAACAACCAGAATACTCAGTAGAAACAGGGGATCAAACTGAGCATCTTTTGATCCACCAGACTCGTCTGGTCTGGACTCGTCTGGTCTGGGGAAGGTCATCTGCCTCTGGTCAGATCTCATCTGGTGAAGTCTTCTGGTGGAGTCCTCTGGTGAAGTCCTCTGGTGGGGTCTTCTGGTGACTCTTCTGGTGAAGTCTTCTGGTCTGGCAGTTCCCCCTAGACTAAGTCCTAATCTAGATCATCATCTGGCTAACAGGTCCAGATGGTCCTATTACATCTTCTGGTTTTTTTTAACTCATCAAAACTATACAATATTTATCCTAACAATTTTCCCCTTTTTGATGGAGTTAAAACACTACCAGAACTGATCAAAAAACAGAATATAAGTAAGAAAAACAATAAAGGGATAAGACCTTAGAGTATATCTTATCAGGCAAACAATAAGACAACAATGAGTTGTCTTTGAGACATAGAAGATATGATTTTCATTGATACATAAGGATTGAATGATTACAGATACATTGAAGATCAGAGTCCTATTCTATGCATATCTTATGTTCTCTTTAGGCACAAGAAACCAGTCAAGGAACCTATCCTGGACGGCCTTCAACTCTGCAGAAGATGTTGGAGTGAAATTCACCAACATCTTGGTCTTGTATAATCTCTTCAGCTCTGCCCAATCAACCTGGTTTCCATTCATATGAGTGTTGAGATAGGTAAACTCAGGAGCAATCACCTCCAGGTTGAATTCAATGGTAGAATCCATCAATTGCTTGTACAGATCTGCATCATAAGCTTGCATCCAAGAGTGAAAGATTCTGTTGATCATCTCATCATCCTCTGGTGCTGGCCTCTGGATATAGTGTTGAATGAACCAGAGAGTCTTTGCCTCCTTCCATTTCTCAATCAAAGGCACAGGCACAGTAGAGTCAAAAGACCCTTCTGTCCTGAGAGGTAAAATGTTCATCACCTCAATAGGAGCTTTCCTCCTCTGACTAGATCCACCTGCACCAGAAGGAACACCAGCTTCTCTGGTCTTCTTGTTCTGCCTCCTAACATATCTGAGCCTCTGCTCTTCATCTATGTTTTTCCTTATCCTAGCTTGCTTCTCCTCTGGAGTCTCTTCCTTATATCTCTTCTGAGCTTCTTCAACAACAGATTCAAGGAAGCTCTTCTTGACTTTCCTAAACTTCCTCTTAGCAGATCCAGAGATTGAAATGGGATCCTGCTCTGCTTCTGAGGATTCCTCTTCTGCAGCAAGCTGCTTAGCCATGGTGAGAGATTTGAGCTCTTCCTTCTTCTTCTTCTGCAGCTCAGCCTGGACCAAAGTGTTCTCCAGCAGGTCCAGACGAGCACCATGGCTAAAGAGTGTCTCATTGGTGGTCTTCGCCAGATCAGTTCTGGCCTTCTCTTCCCCCTTTTTAACTTCATCAAGGAGGGGCTCCACTACCTGCCTTATGAGATCAGGCAAGGCAGTGTTGGAGGAAGAGTGAAGATCACGAAGTTGCTTAGCCTCCTCCAGGTAAGCCTTGGATTCTGCAACTAGCTTCTCCTGCTTTTCTAACATCTCCTGGAGGGAGTCCTTGAGCTTAGCAGTCTGCAGCATTTGAGTGGCCAACTCAACTTTTAACACAGAAACTGGCCTCATCTGCTCCAGCACGTGCTCCTAGAGCTGTTTCTGGCTGTGCATCACATCCAACTTCACAAAAAGACCATTTGCCTTAAAAGAGGCTTTAACTTCAGCAAGAGTAGACTTGATCTGCTTAAGAAAAATCCTCCTCTCCTGCCGAATCTGGTGCTCTATCATAGCAGGGGCCATACGTTGAATAGCCTTAGAAAAATGCCCAATCTGCATGATTTGCTCATTGAAGAAAGTCTTCATCTACTGGAGCACGGCAGCAGACATATCAAAATCTGCCTCATCAGAGTAGAGCTCTGGAGGAAATGAGAAGTGAGGGCCAAAATTGTATGAGAAACCCTCAGGAATGAGCATTACTCCTCTCTGGATGAGCAAAGTACGAATCAACACCTTCGCTGCCTCTGGTGTCTCTAGCTCCGCTGGATTTTGGATATTCATCTTCTTTTTTAGCTCTATCTCCCAGGCTGTGAATGTGGAGGGAGTCATCTCTTCTAGCAGCAGCATCAGATCCTCCACATCCTCTAATCTGGCCTTGCTCCAGACCTTGGCGTCAGTCAGATCCGCCAATAATGGTAAGTGCTCCAATAAGATTGGAAACTGCTCTCTTAGCCAGAGCTGAGCACTCACACTCATACTCTGCCTAATGGGACCCATTTCTGCAGATGAGAAAGTGAAGGGTTTGGGCCCAGAGGCAGAGGAGGAAGGTGCTAAGTGAGCAGGCTCAAGTGAAGCTTCCTCATCTTCACTATCATCGCTGGTAAGGCATGTGGGAGAGGGGGGAGGAGCAGGGAATCCCAATGCCATAGAAAGAGGGTTCAAGTTTGAGTTCTGATCTGATTGAGTTTGGGGAGGGTTTGGATTTTGTGAGGTAGAGGGTGAAGGAATGGGTTGCTCTGCACCAGAAGTAGTCGGGATCTCTGGTACAGAGGGTGGGATTGGAATTTGTGATGTGGAAGGGGAGGGAATGGAGGGTTCTGCACCAGAAGTAGATGTCCCTTCTGGTACAGGGGCTGGGGGAGAAGGTGTTTGAGGGATGGCTGAAGGACTGTATACGGGTGTATCTGGTAAGGTCTGCTCTGGTGAGGTAACGGGGGCACCAGAAGCAGGGGGGATGTTGGGAAAGTTTTTCTGGGGGAGATGTAGATGGGGTAACAAGGTTAATGGGGGAGGGGATAGAAGGGTTTACCTCAGCTGGGTCAACACCAGCTGGAACTGATATCTCTGGATCATCTGGTATGAGCAAAGAAGCCTCCTCTATTGCCTGTTCCAAGGCATCTCCCAGGTCAGAGCCAGAGTCTGGATCTTGCAAGATGGCTTTCTTGGCTCTGGGCTTCTTATTAAGAGGCTCAACCTCTTCTGCCACTTCTTCCTCCTCTTCTTCTGATGGCTCATCCACCAGAAGAGTCTTCCTAGCCCTTCTGCTAGTTCTGTGCTTCTTAGCAGATGCTCTCATGGCCTCCTCTGGCCTCTTCCTCTTAGCTGCTCATGCCTTCTTAGCAGCTTTATCATCATCACCCTTCTTCTTCAGCACATCAAGAAGGGGGATCTGGTCCTCCTCCGAGGAGCCAGAGAAAGCTATGGTTGAAGAACCAGTAGCCTCAGCAGTCTTCTTCTTACTCTGCTGCTTCTTCTGCTGCTTCTGCCCCTTTGCAGGTGAGGGTACTGCTTGAAGAGGGGGGCAGGGATGGCTTGCTCTCCATCAGAGTCGGCATGACCATGGAGAGGACCATCCTTGGAGAATAGTATCTTGGACTTATGGAATCCTCTGCACCAGGACTCCTTCCATTTCTTCTCCGGAAGCAATGAATCCAAAATTAAAGTTAGTTTCGTTCCCAACGAAACATTTGCAGTGAAACAGAACTACAACTCCCCTGGCTTGGAAGGACAAGCCTCCTTCTTCACCTTCAACTTGTTCTTCCTCAACACATCCCAGAAGAACTCCGTCCAATTACATTGTACTCCATCGTACAATGCTCGCATCACACACATCCTGCCAGCATCTGTGTTGTGATTTTCACACATAAGCACCTTCACCACTATATCGAACAGCACCTTATACTTCTGCCTTAAATGCTTATCTAAAAATCCTTTCGTGATGTTCTGGCAAGAAGATCTAGCAAAAAGTTTGAAAGAATCAATAATTTCATCTTCCTTATACGTCAGTGGATCTACCCCTTCTGCCGAAATGTTTTCAAATAACGCGCAGAAATCGTGCTTGGAAAACACCAAATCATCTTGGTCGATCTTGGATGAAATGTAGTCGTCGTGGATCTTCATACGAACCAGAAATGGGGCCGCATATCCGTCCAAAGTCCTAAAATTTCTTGGAACCGTCGAAATCAACTTCTACACCCCTGCTTTCTGGAGCAACTCCAGAATCGACAGCGCCACAGGGTTCTTCGTGGTGTAGAAGTCAACCACCATCTCTGTTTTCAACTTCTTCATCATCAACTCATGATCGAAGTTGCACGAATGGGCCATTGCTGTGAGAGAGAGAGAAACTTTGCAAAGAGAAGTTAGGGCTTTGAAAATATGGAAACGTGAAAAGACAGATTGAAAAAAATTTTGATTTAAATAGGGTAATACGCGTGGTAAGAACAGTAAATGAAGTGAACGCGTGTAATTTCCAAATATAAATTAGGGAACAAAATCAATTTTCGAATTGATTGACATTTTGCACAGTAATTAAATCTGATGGCCAAGATTAAAAGGCAAAATACAGATTTAATCTGGTGCGTAGGCGTGGTCATTGGGACTGTTGTGGCAGTCAAGAGAAAAAGCGAAATGATTGCCTAGGCCCTATACCCTAGTCTTAAATACACTCTGAAGTTGAAACGTTTTGGGTGTATTTACTAATATAAAAGGTGTATCCCAATGATCAGGGGTCAGAAAAGTAAAAGCATATATGTCACCTGGTATTGTAACCAGATGATACCACAACTAGTCTGGCGTTACACCTCATCTGATGGAAATCCATATGGTTCTGATCAGAGAAGACTTCAAATATTTTCTGGAATCTGACTCAGCACCTCATCTGGGACGTACCTCATCTGGTACAAGTGTCACCTGGTGCATACCTCATCTGGAGATGTAACTTCTCCGATATATCTAACCTGTAGGTATGTTAGTTGAGAAAATAATGAAGTATGTAAAATTGAAATGAAGGATACTTCTTCTCTGATGTTCCCCCTAAACCAAATCTGTCTCTGGATCCAACAAACCTAACTCAAAAGCTAACTCTCTGAATCTGGTTTCAGCCAAAGGCTTAGTCAGAATATCTGCTCTCTGCTTCTCTGTTGCAATCTTTTCCATCCTTATATCTCCCTTCTCAACATGATCTCTGATAAAATGATGTCTTATATCAACATGTTTGCATCTGGTATGAAGAACTGGATTCTGGGTGATTGCTATGACACTATTGCTATCACAGAAGATTGGAATATCCTTAGCTCTAATCTGGTAGTCCCTAAGCTGTTGACTAATCCAGAGTAGTTGTGAGCAACAGCTCCCTGCAACCATGTACTCTGCTTCTGTTGATGTAGCAACTGAAGTCTGCTTCTTAGAAAACCAAGATACAAATTTATTCCCTAAGAATTGGCATGATCCACTTGTCGACTTCCTATCTATTCTGCACCCACCATAATCTGAATCCGAATAACCACTCAACTCTAAGTTGTCGTCTGCAGGATACCATAATCCTAAATTCACTGTTCCCTTGAGATATTTCAATATCTTTCTAGCTGCTTCCAAGTGACTTTTCTTAGGATTAGCTTGAAATCTGGCACACACACCTACAACAAAGGTAATGTCTGGTCTGCTCGCAGTCAGGTACAGAAGAGAACCAATAAGGGCTCTGTACTGAGTCTGGTCCACACTCTCTCCAGACTCATCTGGATCCATGTTGAAATTTGTCATCATAGGGATCTTGACTGCTTTGCTAGATCCTACTCCAAATTTCTCTAACATGTTTCTGATGTACTTTGCCTGATTTATGAAAATCCCCTTCTCTGATTGCTTTACCTGCAAACCTAAGAAATAATTCATTTCACCCATCATAGACATCTCAAACTGACTCTGCATGAGATCACCAAACTTCTCACACAGCTTCTTGTTAGGGGATCCAAATATAATGTCATCAACATATATTTGGACCAGAAGGATGTCCTTTCCTTCTTCTTTCCTAAACAAGGTCCTATCAATCTAACCCTTAGAAAAACCATTGTCCAGAAGAAATTGAGATAGAGTGTCATACCATGCTCTGGGTGCCTGCTTCAGCCCATACAGAGCTTTCTTAAGCTTAAACACCTTGTCACCTTGTTCAAAACCAGGAGGTTGTTCCACATACACTTCCTCAATGAGAATCTCATTAAGAAAGGCATATTTCACATCCATCTGGTATACTTTGAACTTCATGTGAGCAGCATATGCTAAGAACAATCTAATGGCTTCTAGTCTGGCAACAGGAGCAAAAGTCTCATCATAGTCTATTCCTTCAGGCTGAGAATAGCCCTGAGCCACTAGCCTTGCCTTTTTCCTAGTAATGACATCATTCTCATCTTTCTTATTCTTGAAAACCCACTTAGTGCCTATCACCTTTTGATGTCTTGGTCTGTCTACCAGCTCCCAAACATCCTGTCTGGTGAATTGATTCAACTCCTCTTGCATGGCAACAATCCAATTTGAATCTTTCAGTGCTTCCCTGATGTTCTTGGGCTCAATTAAGGACACATAGCAACTGAATAAGGCAGCTAAGTTAAGAGTTCTCCTAGTCTGGACACCCTTAGTTGGATCTCCAATAATTAGGTCATTGGGGTGATCAACCAGGGTCCTCCTCCCCGTGGTCTTGTCTGATTGATCATCCTCTGCAGTACCTTGGTGAATATCACCACCTGCAGAAGAGCTTCCCCCTACAGGAGTTCCAACCTCCTCTGGTTCTGCACCTTGTGAAGACTTCTTATTCAGAGAACCAGAAGATGGGTCACCATCTGAATCTGAATTTGAGTCTGAATTAAGAATAGGTGGATTGACCTTGATTACTCTGGAAATAGTCTGATTTTGTGTCTCATCAGAAGACTTAGAGTCCACCTTGCACTCAAAAGCAGATTCATCAAAAACAACATGAGGTGTTTCTTCCACACAAAGTGAATTCTTATTAAAAAACTCTAAAAGCCTTACTGGTGCTGGAATATCCCAAAAATATTCCATCAGCCACTTTGGCATCAAAAGTTCTTAATTTAGATTTCCCATTGTCATGGATGAAACACTTACATCCAAAAACATGAAATATGAAACAGATGGGGTTTTACCTTTCCATACCTCATATGGAGTCTTATTATGTCTCTGGGCAATTATGCATATGTTCTGAGTATAACAAGCTGTGTTGATTGCATCTGGCCAAAATCTCTGTGGTGTGTTGTACTCTGCCAGAAGTGTTCTTGCAGCTTCTTTGAGAGTCCTATTCCTCCTTTCTGCTACTCCATTTTGTTGGGGTGTTCTGGCAGCAGATGTCTCATGAAAAATCCCATGGTCCTTGCAATAATCTGCAATATGTGAATTCAAGAACTCTGTCCCCTTGTCACTTCTGATTCTGACTATGCTCTGGTTCTGCTCATTCTGAATCTGCTTGAAGAACTCTGGCAGCTTAGTGATAGTTTCATTTTTCTTAAACAAGAACACTACCCAAGTGTATCTTGAAAAGTCATCTACTATCACCAAGGTGTACTTCCTACCACTGAAACTAAGAGGAGAAACAGGTCCAAACAGGTCCATGTGAAGTAGTTGAAGTACTCTGGTTGTGGTTGTGCTCTGGACATCCTTAAAGGAGGTCTTGGGTTGTTTACCATTCTGGCATGAACCACAAACCTGATCCTTCTTAAACACTTCATTAGGAAGACCTCGAATTAGACCTTTTCTGGCAATCTTTTTCAGTGTTTTGAAGTTCAGATGACACAATCTCTTGTGCCAAATCCAGCTGTTCTCTGCAGATCCTTTTGCAACCAGGCAAGCATTTCTTGGGCAACTGCTAAAATCTGCAAGATAAATGTTACCCTTCCTCAAGCCTATTAGCAAGATATCATTATAATCAGAAGAAAAGACAGTGCATGAATCACTAGAGAACTTCACTGAGTATCCCCTGTCACAGAATTGGGATACTGAAAGCAGATTATGCTTGAGTCCTTCAACATAATAGACTTCATCTACATATACTCCATTAAAGGTCAACTTTCCAACTCCTCTGGTGACTCCATAGTTGTTGTCACCAAACATCACTCTTGGCCCATCCATTGCCTTGTAATCCTGGAGATTATCTTTCTGGAAGGTCATGTGCTTGGAACATCCACTATCAATGTACCAGATATGGTTGCTTGAAAGTCCTTTCTCCAATGGGCTCTTATCTACCTCATTGATGTCTGCCATCAGACATACATCATCCTCAGACCCGAAATCAGAAGAAGAAGAAGAAGAACTGGAACTAGTATCCTCCTCCTCTGCTTCTGCCAGCAGTGCTCTCTTGTCTGCATATCTCCTATCTCTCTTGAGTCTTTTCTCTTCTATTTCCCTAGGAGTAAGTTGAGGACAATCATAACTGTAGTGACCAGTCTTGTTGCATGTGTAGCAGGCATTGTCTCCTCTGGGACTAGGACTTGGCTCTCTCCTCCTCTGGTTGTAGTCTGATCTGGCTGGACTACTCTCTCTTCTCTGGTAGTCAGGTCTGCCAGAGCTACCATCCCTTCTCTGATAGTCTGTTCTCCCAGAGCTGCTAGGGTTGTCATCTCTCCTCCTTTCTGGAGTTCTGAATCTGTTCTCCCTTGAGTCTCTAGATGTCTTCTCCTTTTCTGCAGGCTGGAAGGAACTATTCCTGTCTCTGGTAGACTCCTTCCAATGCCTTTTGTACCTGCCATATTTTGAACTCATTTTATCCAATTTACGGGTTAGAAGTGCTACCTGCTCCTTGAGGCTCAAGTCATCTGCAGTAGACTCCTTTGGCTTGTCATTAGTCTTGATAGTTGAGGAGAATGCAACTCCTTTCTGACCAGAAGAGGAAACCTCTTCTGTTTGATCCTCCTCTTGAAGATCATACTCATAAGCTTTGAGATCAGATAACAGAAGATGATGATCCAGAGTGTTGAGATCCTTGTTGTCCTTGATCACAGTTACTTTGATTCTCCACCTGCTGGTTAGTGAACGCAATATTTTACTATTTATTTCTTTCTCTGAATAGGTCTTACCTAAGGCACTAGCCTTGTTCAGGAGGTTTGTGAGACGCATATCCAGCTGGTCAATGGTCTCGTCTGGTTTTATCTTAAAAGTGTCAAGCGAGTGTTGAACAGCTTGGAGCTTGTTATCTTTAATCTTATTTGTTCCCTCACAGAGTAGTGCAAGTTTGTCCCATATCTCCTTGGCAGTGGCACACGTTCTGAATTTTTCAATCACCTCTTTAGTAAGTGTGTTGATGATCTCAGTTCTTGCTACCTGGTCCAAGTTGTAGAGTTTTCTTTCATCGTTGTCAAGCTCATCTTTCTTTTTTAGGATTCTTTGCCTGGGGACTCTGTCCTCAGCAGCTTTCTGGGCAGTTTCACTCGTTTCTTCTCTGGACTCTGACCTGCCACTATCAATAGGAGTCCAGTAAAATTGAATTGGGCCACTTTCTACCACATCTAACATGCGGTGGTGAATAGCTCCAAGATGATTACTCATCATGAAGCTCCAGTGGCTATAATCCTCGAATGAGAATTCTGGCAGTTTGCGACTCTTATAAGAATATTTCGAAGACATGTTTACTAAAATAAAGTATTTACCAAGAATTTGAACAAAAACAATAAAGAGCAATGGATCTGCCCGATGACCACCAAAAGCTTTACAAAGCAGTGGTCGTTGGACACACTGCTCTGATACCACTTGTTGGTCCCACTAGATAGATTGATTGCGGAAGCTTTAAAGTTATGTCTTAACAAACTTCTTATTATAAGAGCACAAAACAAGTAAGAGATTAAATAAATGAAAGCAATAAATAACACCGGATATATAGTGGTTCGGATCTGAATATCCTACGTCCACTCTCCCTTTTATCCAAGGGGTCTCACTATCAACCAACCAACTTACTTACGTACTGGAATTTTTGAAGTACCAGTTCCTTCTTACAACTCCTTTAGATCTAACCACAATCTAAAGTAATCAACCTTCAACCTTATCTTAGAGATGAACAGGTTAAAGTCCAATAACTCCTTAAGAGTAGATATGTAATGTGAACAATAAGAGTGCTAAGAGTGATTATCAAAAGCTTGGAATGTGACTTGTGCGCGTAGGATCTCTAGAGCTTTTTCTTGAGACTGCACTCTTGTATTTATAGAGAAGATTAGGGTTAGCCGTTGGAGAGCTAATCCAATCAGATCCTCTATTTAAGGAAGCTTCAATCAATCAATTCCCTAATTGATTGATTGAGTTGGTGAGATCCTTGGATTGATTAACTTCAATAACTTTCCAATCCGATCTAGTTTGACTTGATTTGAATCACCAACGGTCAAATGCTTCCTCTGCCTAACTCTGATTCTCTCCAGAGAAGGCAAGACCAGACACCAGGCAATCCTCGGTGTCTTCTGGTCCAGATCTGGTTAACAACCAGAATACTTAGTAGAAATAGGGGATCAAACTGAGCATCTTTTGATCCACCAGACTCGTCTGGTCTGGACTCGTCTGGTCTGGGGAAGGTCCTCTGCCTCTGGTCAGATCTCATCTGGTGAAGTCTTCTGGTGGAGTCCTCTGGTGAAGTCCTCTGGTGGGGTCTTCTGGTGACTCTTCTGGTGAAGTCTTCTGGTCTGGCAGTTCCCCCTAGACTAAGTCCTAATCTAGATCATCATCTGGCTAACAGGTCCAGATGGTCCTATTACATCTTCTGGTTTATTTTAACTCATCAAAACTATACAATATTTATCCTAACACTCCGTTTAGCACTGGCTATGGGGGTAAGGAGACTAAAAATATTTGGAGATTCACAACTGATAGTCAATATGAGGCAAAGGATGAGAACATGGCCGTATACCAAAAAATTGTTGCTCATCTGGCATCATTGTTCGAACAAATCTACATCGAACAAGTACCTAGGGATAACAATGCTCAAGCAGATGCACTTGCTCACCTGGCGACCAGAACGGGACCAGCGGGGTTATCTGAAGTCACGTTGACAAAAATACTCCACGCGTCAACGTATAATTACAAAATCAATCAAGTTGATGAGGATCTAGAAGAAGATGATTGGCGCACACCCATCATCAAATATCTCCGAGACAGTGAGCAACCAGAGGATCCCTTAGAGGCTGCCAAGATGACCAGGCGAGCAACAAGGTTTACTTTGATGAACGGACAACTGTACAAGAGAGGGTTTTCACTTCCACTCTTAAAATGCTTGGTCAGGGGGCAAGGACAAGTAGACTTGAAGGAAATCCACGAAGGTGTTTGTGGTAACCACACCGGTGGGCGAGCACTGGCATATAAAACAATGAGGTAAGGTTACTATTGGCCAACTCTGCTCCAGGACGCAATCAAAGTTGCCAAAACATATCACAGGTGCCAGTTGTTCGCTCCAAGTATCTATAAGCCACCGCATGAGTTGATATCAGTAAATAGTCCATGGTCATTTGCAAAGTGGGGGATAGAAATCATCGGAACATTCCCACAAGAACACATCACCCTCTCCCCCATCCTTATGATCAGCCAACCCACTCCATTTCCTCCTATATATACCCCTCCAAACCCCTTTCATTTGCCACATTAGTTCTTGCACTCAAGAGAGAAAAGAAAGAAAGAAAGAGAGAAAGTTAGAAGTGAGAGTAGAAGGAGAATGAGCCCTCTCCTCTCCTCCCCCTTTTGGCCTACACCACCACCACCTAGGAGGAGTGTTTTCCCCCACCATCTTGAAGTCAAGGGAGTGCTAGAAGCTAGGTTGTTCATCTTTGGTTCCTAATCTTCAAGAAAGAGAGGAAAACTACAAGGGTAAGCCCTATAAACCCATTTCTCATAATACTTCGATCATATTTTGTTTTGGGCATGAAACCCTTAGAAATGGCATGTTAAGAACCTTTCCCAAGCTTTTTTAAACTGTAAGAATGATATATGAGGTTTGAGTTTAAGTTTCCCCACGATTTTGAGCTTATATGATCGTTTATGAGAAAGTTTGACAAAGTTCGTTTCTACCCGAATTAGCTACTGTCCTTTTTTTGACGAACCCATTTCGGACCTTTATTGATGTTGAAAAATTATGAAAAATTTCCTGGATGTATTATTTGATGTATATAAGAAACTGTGAAAATTTCGTGGTCATCTGATCTATATTGAGGGAGAATAAATTCATGGAAATATATATATTTGAAACCGTGCGAAACTGGGAGCAGAGACTCTATTTAACCTTTTTGCCTATTTCCACAAGTGATAAAATTATATAAAAATTTGGGGATGTATCCCTTGTTTTATTTTAAGACATATCCAAATATCCTAGCATTTTGTATAAAATATAATGAGATATACATGTTTTAATATTATGTGGTAAATACTTGACTGAGGTTGATTCTTTGTTTTGAAAAATTCATTTAACCCTTTTACATATGTTTAAAAATCTTATAAAAATTTGGAGATGTTCTACACTGAGTCTGGAATGCTCTATAAAATATTTGGTTAATTTTGATTAAGTTTACAATAAGTTATGGATTTTTTTAAGTAAAGTATGTACTTCATGATAAACTACGTTATAAACCCATTTTCCATCAAACAGATGGTAATGATCCGTAACTCAAATGACTTAGATTTATAAATGAAAAATGTTTGGTTTTAAGTTATCTATAACATATCTTAATTTCATAATTTTTTAATGCACCTACTGTGAAATATGATTTTTAGACTTCAATGTACAATATTTTGACGAATGTCTTGCTGTTCTATTTTCAAATGCAAATGTACCCTATTTCCGTAGCTCAAATGACTTGGTACCCTTAATAAACTTTGTTCCATATCATCCGATGTATAACATACTAAAATCTCATAATTTTCCAGTAAGTCTAAATGCCTTTTTCAGTTAATACATGTATGTATGTCTTTTGTTAAATAAGTAGCACTAGAAAGAAGGAATAAGTGATACTTTTATAAACAAGCATGTTTTAGGTATATGAATGACTTTTGTTTACTTTTCCAAGAATGTGTTTGAGTGTTTTACTTTCTTTTGAGTGTTGAATGAACCCGGAAGACCCAAAACCCCAACCGGTGGACCCGTATTGAATTAGAGTAACCTTACCACCCGAATGAACAAGTTGCAACGCCTTCCTTGAACTTGAACAAAACCCTAGGACTGTTTTAATAGGATAAATACCTCCCCTATTATAGAAAAGTCCTAAGTATGATACGAAGTTGAGTAATAAACTAAAAGAATGAACGATGACTAAATGAACGGACTGTGTTAGGTAAAGTGGGGTTAACTCGGAAGCTCGGAGGTCGCCTTTATTTCTAAGCAGTCAAGAAGTTAAACTTTATCTCTAAAAGTTTCCAGGTGGGTGACACTATCTGTATAGCTAGTTAATGTTATATGGACAGTTGTCAGTTTTCTGAAACAAACGTAATGAATATCAGTAAAAGACATAAACAATCTTATGAATGTGAATGCGAGTATGCGATTATAACAATGTGCGCATGTGGTATGTGATTTGTGAACTATGTGAAAGTTGTAAGGGAAGCTGATGGAGGGATAAGGACGGAAGGGACAAGGACGCGGTGGAGTCGCTACCGGTGCCCCCCAAACAGGGATAAGGATGTGGTTGAAAGAGTACCAGTGCCCCCAAACTTTAAGGGACAAGGATGCGGTAGAGTCGCTACCGGTGCCCCCCCAACAGGGATAAGGATGTGGTTGAAAGAGTACCAGTGCCCCCATTTTTTAGGGACAAGGACGCGGTGGAAATGCCACCGGTGCCCCCCATATGAATAAGAAATGAGATTGATGGGCCTTTGAGCCATATGATTGATGGGCCTTTGAGCCATATGAATAATGGGCCTTCGGGCCATATGAATGCTTTGTTTTAAATATGTGTTTATAAGTTTTATGTTAAAGAAAACGAATACACATGACCAAAAACTATAATGAACCACCTGAAAGGTGAAAATCTTAAAAGTATTATTATTTTGGATCTCCTGACAATCTGTATAACAGCATACAGGTTACCCGCTGAGATTTTATCTCACGCCCCTCTCTAAATATTTTCAGGTTATGATGCTGAGGTCCAGGAGCTGCCGTAGATGACTACTTCCCACTCCCGCTTATTAATTAAATAAACTGCTTTTATCAAGATTGAGACATTATGCTATTTTAATACTACCATTAATCTTTTGTCACTAATGCCTCGAGAGTCATACCCCGGGCTCGTCGGGATATTTCCTCATTAAGTAATGGGATGATGGTTTTTATTAAGTAACAAACTGATGTTTTCTCAAATAAGTATCATGTTAAGTTCTTCCGCTGCATCTGTATAATTATATTTATTTTTTTATCTTTTATAAGAAATTTTCTGGCTCAGTTTTTATGGTTCACTAAGTGATGACTCGGGTTTAGGACGTTGTGACCTCAAAGGTCAACTTTCTGAATTCCGGGGCGTTACATACAGAGTATCGCACAAGACAAGCACCGGGGAAACACAGTTCACTGGCTTTCAGTACCAAAGCTGTAATACCAGACGAGCTGAAAATACCAATGGAGCAAACTGCTATGTTTGACGAGCAATCGAACAACTCAGCATTAGCAGCAGAAATGGATTTAATAGAGGAAAAAAGAATTTCAGCCGAAATAAAAAATGTTATCTACAAGAAAAGTGTTGCAAAGTACTACAATTTTCAGGTGAAGATCAGAGACTTCGAAATTGGAGACTTAGTACTTCGTAAGGTACTAGCCCCTCCACCAGGAGTATTTGGACCGACTTGGGATGGCTCGTTCAGGGTGACCAATAAGTGGCATAATGGTACTTACGATCTCGAGGATATGAAAGACAACTCGGCCCAATACTCTTGGAACACAGCCTTACTGAAGAAATATAATCAATAGGGCTATAAGTTTGTAATAATTAGCGTGTAAATTTTATGTGTAATTTTCAATTTTTTTATTATTAAATGTAAATGTTTGTGATATTAAGCGAACAACTGTGCAGTATATGTTGTTGTTTGTAAGAAATATGTTAGATATGTATGCTAGAAAGTGTAAAACTCCAAAAAAAACTCAGTTGCTCGCCCTGAAAGATAGTCCAGGAATATACAAGTTTACGCATATCCCTACCAGTTGTGTTAGACAAATATGTGGCGACCAGGTATGTTTGATAGACATTTATATTAGGCCAAGTCCACGAGACCAAAGGCCCATATACTCAAAAAGGTCAAGTTCTTTGAGAACCAAGACGACCCATACATCAAATTTTGCTAAGTGCCCTATTCTAGGAAATAGAGGAAACACTCAAAGAAAACCTAATAAAAGTTAAAGATATGAATCAGCAGGCGAGCAGTTGAGTAAGGTAAATATTGTACAGGTTGCAAATAGGAAAGTTCACTTCATTTCATTAACAAAAGTAGTTTACAATAGAGGTAGTTAAATAATACAATGAAAAGTCCCAGTTTTATTGTAAACAAAGAAGAATCTTCAAGTTTGAGGAGCTGGAGGAGGCAGTGAAGCATCAGTGGGAGGAGCAGCTTCGGTAGTGACCGTTTCGGTTATTAGTTGCTCGCCAACCGTTAAAGAGGTGCCCGCTCCATCAATCGGAGTTAGAGCAAGAGAACTCAAGCCATTGAAGAATTCCGTATCCTTGCTCGACTAGGGCAACGACTTGAACATCTTCCCCAAAGATGTCCATAGATACTTCCATTCCTTCGAGATCGGCCACAGGAACAGTGAAGCCGGCAGCGGGATGATTTTCTTTAACATATTCAGTGAAGTCCTTCTTCACTGAATCCATCACATCCTTCCCGTGATCCACGGTGAACTTCACGGATCTCACACTCTCAGCATAGGAGCAAATGTATCAAAAGTTCATGTTCTCTGCCACGTCTTGAGCATAGGCGTTATACGCCACCATGGTCTCTTTCTCTTTCCCCAGGCAAGCAACCTCGGCTTTCAGCTACTCGACTTGCTCCAACAGTTATGTTCGCTCTACTTCCAAGGCTTTCACTCGCTCGTCCGCAATGCCCAACTCTAGCATCATTCTCTCAGACTGATTGAGATCAAACTTTTCACTATCCAAGGTGGCCTTCAATTTCTGCTCCAAATCAGCCTTAACCTTGGCATGCTCGCTCCTCTCCCTGGCGAACTCCTCATCCTTCTTCGTTAGAGCGGCGGCCTTCTTCTCGTCCATTCTCTCAATTCGGTGGCCCAGGTTCCGATTTGTTCGCTCAAGTTCCAACACCTGGACGAGCACCATCTGAGACATGACTGCTTCATGGCTGGCATTGTAATTGATCAAACGAATATTTTCACTCACACTCTGACCCAAAACAAGGGTGTTGGTTGATTTGGTCCAGCACCTAGGGATATGCTCGGCAGCATGGCGCACATCGGGAATGTCCCGGAACTAGGAAGGGGCATTTTTCACATAGCTAAGGCAATGAAGGGTCGTGCCTCAGTTAGGGTGGCTCTCCGGATTGTACCTAATAATAAAAAGGAAGGCGAACATAAGAGTTTTTATTAATAAACTAACAAGACGAGCAGAAGAAACAGGGAAGGCGAACAACTTACTCTTTCACCTTGGACGGATCCCAGCCCAAGTATGAGGTGTCTTGGGAAAAGCCACCTTTCTTACTCGCCGCTACACTGGCGGCTGCTCGTTGCTCATCCACCACTTCGAGAGAGGTGGATTTAGAGGACGGAGAACGAGGGACTCTGTTGCTCAGCTCCTCGCCATGTTTGGAACGTTTGGAGTAACGCCCATCGCCAACACCGCCCCGACCATTCTCACTCCGGGGGGGCTTTTTTCCTCTCCTTCTCTTTTTCTCTTTCCTTCACCGTGTTCTTAGGGGGAGGGGAAGGTTTGAAGCCGCCCTGGGAGCAAACAGCTGTGCTTCGGGAGCGAGGAGCTAGGTCAACTTCGGACCTTAGTCGAATAAGAAAGTTTGGAGGGTCCATCTTCTTCCTGGAAGGCTCTTCAGCTGCTATCTGTCGAACGCGGTCAGCAAGGAGATGATATGCTCGAGGAATGGTAGGAACTGGAACAGTGACTCGTTGCTCTAAAAAAATGGATAAATACGATTAATTAAAAAAATGAACAGGCGAGCAAAGGTGTAGCAACCAAGAGTTAGAAAATTTTACCTTCAGGAATATCAGTCTGAGCTTCCAAGTTATAAGGACTTGTGGTCAACAGGGCAAGCTTGCGGTAATGAGGTTTTAATAAGTGGAGAAGGTCGCAATCAGCTGTGTTGCAAAGAGATATGATAGTCAAAGTGTATAGGAATTCTTTACTCAGCTCAGGATGCCCCCACTTTAAAATTCTCGGACCTGTAAAACAACAAAGAGAAGAAAATTAAAATTAGTTCTACTTGATCTATGAATAGAAAAAGTGGAGCCTACGTTTGATCTTTCCAAAGCCCTTTGGGGAATGGATGCGCGCCAGCCCGCCTGTAAAATTCGTAGCTGCTCGCCACCCCCTCCCCCCGATGAAGAAAAACTGGTTGTGCCAACACTTCACCTTGTTACGAACTCCTTCGATCAACTTTACCCAGCTCCTCGCCTTCACGTAGTACCATCCTTCATCTTCTTCCTTGTAGGTGGAGATCATCATTGCATAGTGAATCTCCACCGTGCTGATTTTGTTCTTGTATCCTTCAAGACCAAAAAGGGTCATGAAGGCTAACAAATTGCCATTCGGGGTGATTTAGGTGATCGCCAAGTTTGTGTCTTCTAAATAGCGACCGACAACGGGGTGTAGAGGGAGTGGGAAGCCGATATTAAGACATCCAGGTTGATCGCCGTACAACCTGGAGGGGGCGATCAACTGTCTCTCCCTTTTTTGGAGCGTAGAGGAAGATGTCGTAATGGATATTGTATGTTGACCGGATGCTCGCCAGATCGTCCTTAGTAATGAGGCTCGTAATCCTGCTCACCGCAAAGTCATTCACTTAGGCTCTCATTATCACGCGGGAAGGGGGAACGTAGGATCTCGAGTAGTGAGCAGCATACTCCTCTCATTCATTGTCGTGAACAACTCCTTCTGGAATTTGAGACTCAGGGGTAACCTCAGGCATAGGGAAATTTATCTCCCGTAGAAACTCCCAAGTCACAGTAAGGGCGGGTTGCTCACCTTCAGCATTGGTCGCCTCAAGTGCGCTTATCTCCTCGATTTCAACAGCTACTTCTTCAGAATCTTCCCCAAGATCAGAAGAGGTATCCCCTTCGAGTAGGGGCGAGCAGTAGGTTGATCAACAGCCTGCTCGCCGGAACTATCAATGGCGTAGGCCTCTACTAAGCAAACAACCGAGTTTGACTCGGAGCCTATTTCCTCGTCCATCAACAAGGTCCTAGGGTTTCGCTAGAGAGCTTGGCGAAAAGAGCGGCGTGGTGGAGTGACCCCTTCAACCATGGGGTGTTTCTCAGGATTTCGGCCAGAAAGGGTAGTGCTAGATGAAGGCGATGCCATTTGTGTCGGGTTTGTGGGAAGAATGTAAAAGAAAAAGAGGGAGAGAATATCTTCCGGAAAGGTTGAAGGGCGAAAATAAAGAACACGGCGGGGATGTGGCGGTTGCGTGGCGAAGGCACGGCGATAATTTTTCAAAATAATGAATGCAGTGCGGAATTGGAAAATTGAAAGCAAATTTAGAGAATAAAAGGATGAAATCAATAGATTACCTTGAATATGTGAAATGCTTGCTGGGAATTCGAAAAGAGGACACGAGAATTATGAGAGAGAGCTCGAGAAATCTTGCTAATGGAGGAAATTTAGAAAAGTTAATAGTGAGAAATGGATGAGGTATTTATAAAGAAAGGAATGGGGGCAAAATATAATTTTTGGAAACATCATAGGCCCCTATTTGCAAAAGCATGGGTACGCGTGGGCAGTGACTGACGTCACCGTCGCCCACGTTGTTACGGATTCCAAGGATCTCAGAAACTCAACCGGCGGGATATGAAAGGGCAACCCAGTCACTCGCCCAAGTTTCCCGCCCAATAAAATCAAATCTCAGTTGCTCGCCTATGTCATAAAAAAAATGTCCCATAAATATAGCTTGACCTCTGTTAGTTAATTCTCATCCTAACATAAGATCAAGCTAGGGGGCAATTGTTGATAGGCGGACAACTGGGCATGAGATTAATATCAAAAAATGTTGATTAAGGTTGAATAAACAATAATGGGCGATCAACAGTGCATAAAAGGCATAATTTATGAAAAGACGAGCAGCTGGTCAAAAGTGTCAGACACTCAAGCGAGCAGCTGGTCAGAGGTTAGAAGAAGTTGGGTGAGCAGCTCAGAAGAAAGGTCTAAGTACCTAACTTGAAGACATACAGTCGAGCAGTTGAGCACCTCGGGGAATAGTCAAGAACCCCACTAATTAGGCATTGTGTTAGGAACAAACAAGTGTCCTAACACTTGTCATTTGTATAATATACAATAGCTTAGAGTTAAACAAGTGTAAAAACACATGTCAAACATGTAAATAAGGGTAGCTAAGAGGTTGACACCTCTCACTTGCTTGTATGTCTATAAATATACTCTCATGGGAGGAAAAATATAAGTTCAAAATATTCAAAAACTTACCCAAACTCTTGCAATTTGATTTCTTAATCTTTTCTTACATAAATCCAGTACATTAGACCTTGTTTGATGATCTTTCTTAGCTTAAACAACCACTAATTCATCATATTGATCAAATTTCATCAACATATATATATAGATAAACTTTTGATTGTGGCACATATTATGAAGAGATATTGGAGGGTATTTTTCTCAAACTTAGAAGAAATTTGAGATGGTCATATGGGCTCTCTGGCAAACGAATTAGATTATGTACCAAATTGGCTCATAGATTTGGTTTTACTCCTCTTATTTGACATCAATGCTTTATTGTTAATTAAGAATATGGAATCCAGATTGATGTGTGTTATCGACATGCCTAATTAAGAATATGGAATCCAGATTGATGTGTGTTATCCACATGCATTCATTTGCTATATATATGTTATGGTTATAATTTATATGTACTTATGTGTTAGCTTGCAACTTAAAATATTTTTCTATTTTATTGAATATTTTTAGTGACTTTTTTAATGGGGTTTGAAGTTGTATTCCTTGCAGAGGTAGATTAAACATATTCCTACTGGATCTGTATACACCCCCAACACCATTTGCACAAAGCTTGATTTCTAATCGTCCTCTATTTCTATTCTTTTCAATGTATATATTTTATTTTTGCTGGAGCTAATGACTTTTTATCTGATTTAAATAATGAGTGTCAAGATTATTATTGGATTTTATGTTAAAGTTGTGGATCATATGAAACATCTTTATTTCTTCTTGTTATCAAATATGTTCTCAGGAGGTGAAGGTTTACAATTTGAGAGAATAATTATAGTTTCTTTATTGTAGTTTTCCAGTAGATTTATTAGTCGAGTGTATTAGTAGTCTCGTGCTTATTCTAACTTTATGGTTCCATGTACTTAGGTTTCTGTGTGACATTGTAATATTTTGTATTAATATCATTAATAATAAAAATAAAGTACTAAAACTCTGGGTAAAACACAAAGGCTATGTTTGTTTCGGAATTTAGGTGTGCGTGTGAAGTCACGACTTTACATCCACAAGATGTAAAATTCTTAATGAATATTAAAATATGTGTTTGTTTTGAAATTTTGGTAGAGTGAGATTTTGTTTTATGTCAAATAATATGTAAGAGTAAAGTAAAACGTGTAAGAGTAATGTAGGAAAGAAAAAAAAACATGAGTAGAAAAAAATGACATGTGAGTAATAAAGTGAATTATATTGGAAAAAATAATAATATTTTTAAATAGTACTCCTCCGTCTCAATTTTGTTTACCCAAAAGTCTCAAAAGGAAGTTTTTTTTTTTTTTTTTGCTTTACCATTTTCTAAAATGGTATAAAAACAATATCATTTTTTCAAATTCAATTCTTATAAAGTTACTTTATACTAAAAAAAAATATTAATAAAACAATTCTTAAAAAGCTATTTTATAATAAAAAGTATTAATAAATAATTTTTTTTAACAAAAATAGAGTCATTTTGAAATGACTAATCAAAATAAGCACGGAGGGAGTATAAAATAGGTGCAATTACACTGGGGGTGCAAAATTGGGTCTATAAGAGCAACTAGAGACATAACTTTTCAGGAAATACAACACACTACAATTGGACCTTTCTACCCTTCTTTATTACAAGACTAATTACTGTTGAGTTGACATTAAAGCAAGATATTGCATTATACTAGTTGTAGCTTCGTTCACGTAAACCGAAGACGTAGGCTCACACACATTACACATTCAATTTTTTTGAAAATACATTTTTGAATTTTGCTCCTCTGCGGAAGACGGCGAGTTTCGAACTGCGAAGAGAAATTTCCGATCAAGTAGAGGGTTTTCAATCGGTGTGCACCCATTGACGTTCTATGCTAGTGAGGTGATTTCTCCAAATTTTACCTGGATTATTTTCGGGGGTTTGTAATTTGAGATGTTTGAGTGCATCTGGTCTCATCCATTCAGATGGCCCCTTTATCGCTAGTATTTTTAGGCTTTATTATTTCTTGCGGGTTGTTCAACCGATTGTAGTAGTGTAATGAAGAGTTATTCTATGTTAGCATAAGCCTGGGTGAATATTATTTGCATACAGATTAGGGTTTAAGAAAATGGGTAGTTTGGAATTCTGATTTTGTAAGATGTGGTTGTGTTGTGGGCGGGTTATAATTTTTTTGTTAAATTGGATACATTTGTTAGTTTTAGCAAGAAAATGGGCCGGTCAATGGGTAGAAGGAGAAGGCTTGTATTGCCGTGTGACACCTCGAACCAAAATTCCCGAAAGAAAGATTATATGATTTAATATTTTATGTATTTTATGAATAACGTATGTCTTCGAGTTCTAATTTTTCAGGAAATGGACGAGCTTTCTGAATCGGGGGCACTCCTAGCACTTTTAAGAATAAAAGTTTAAGGTTTTAATGATATTAAAACTATATAAGTTTTCATTTTATTAAATTAGAGAAAAATACGAGGCCTTATAATTAAAGGGCGTTTTTCAAACGAAAGTTATGCGTGTTATAAAATATAGTAACAAATGAGTGTGATGATAATCTTATCATGTCTAATAATTTTTACAATATCCAAAAATAGCCAAACGAAGCACTTATAATAAATATGAGAAAACTAATACGTATGAAATAATTAATTCGATGTATAAATACAATTGTTTAAAATAGTCAACATTTATGATATTTTTCGTATATTTAAAATACGACTCCTTCATGATTAAATAATACGGTTTACATGAAAGGTGCGTAGTAAATAAAGAGTGGTAATTAAAATATAGTATGAATAGTTAAAATATCTAAGAACTTCCTTTTAAAATTTAATCCTAAACTAATTACCTTTTCATGGTCCATATATAACCATTTATCTTAACTTTTAACCTCCTTCTCTTACTTGGCTAAGATTCGGCCAACACCTCCCCTCCCCCCTATTAATAAGTTGGTTCCCTTTAACAAAATTTAGCAACAATCTTCTCCAAATAAAAAGTTCCAGCAGCTCTCTCTCCCTCTCTTCTCCTGACCATTGAAAAAAAAAAGACAAGCTTAATTTCTTCTCTTCTCTTCTCTTCAAAGCTCAAGCTACTCCTTCTTCCATAAGGAGATAGCTAAGCTCCTATACATCTCACCATATTCAATCAGCTGCAAGGCACCTACAAAAACCTGCAAAAGATTTCGCCCAAGAATTTGATCTAAGAAGGAAACTACAAAGGTTACCCCTGAGTTCATTCCTATGTGTTTAATTGCTAAATTCTTTGTTTCGATTTTTTATGTTTCGTTGCTCAGAAAATTATGAAATTAATTGTACTTGATTAAATGTAAGTAAATTAGAAATCATCCAAAGTTCGTGGTGTTTTGACTTAAGACGAAGGAGATATGACCCTTGAAAGTCGATGCATTTTTCCGATTGATTCTGTGAATGAATAATTTGTTAATTTCTGATCTTATATTTATAATCATGGTAATCCTGTGAAATTTTTACTGAATTATCTATTGATAATAAACTACAGACTGTATAAATTTCATGGTCATCAGAGTTAAATCAAAAGAGAAATAAAATCCTAAATTTGCCCTGCCCAGAATCGATTGAAACTGTAATACCCCTATTCACGGACCCAATTCCTATACTTATACTATACAGAAAATTATAAAATTTGGTATTCATATTCTCATTGAAGTATACTGTGTCTTGTTAAAATTTGATGATTTTTAGAGTTGATCCCTAAGAGAAATCGATTTTTAAACTTCATGTGTCCAGAATTAACCCTTGTGATGTTTTGCCTTGAAAAACATGTTTACTTAATCCTTTTTCGAGAAGTAAGAATTGGATGTTGTAGAGCACTTGTAATAAAGTCACCATGCCGAAATTTACAATTTTTAGAACTCCCTAAATGTGTTTTTATATTTTTGTTTAGACTTGACAGAAACATGAGTAATCTGTGATACTGTTTATAAATATTCAAAAGTGATCGACTTAGCTACTTTGAGCCCATTTATCCCCGATTTATAACGATGATAAAATCAAACTAAAAATATGATGTTAAACCTGGAATGGAGTAGTTTATGCCTGCAAAAAAATGGTATCTATAGGTCTTATATCTTAAGGAGAAATGGATGTCCGAAAATGAGATAAAATGCAATAAACCACTGTCCTTGTTTCATAAAAACGAAAATATAACTTTTTACATAATCTTTTAAGTTTGCAAAAGGTCATATTCATGTTTTATATGTATTTATGTGTTACCATGTCGAAATTTATAATTTTAAGAAGTGTCTAAATAATTATAAACAATTGCGACGTTTCTAGGTTTTATTTTACTATTTTCGATAGGATTCATGTTTAGGTATATCTTCCTTGAAAAATCACAACATAATCTTACTATATGCATGTTTAGCTGATATTCTGGAAGTCCCCATGTTTTTATTAAAGGGTTTAAATTTTTTTTAACGAAATGGTTAGAGTATAGGAAAGTTAAAGGACTGAAATTGAAAGGTTTCGGAAAAACCAAATTCGAACAGGCCGTTTGAGTCCAAAAACAATATCATGTAGGCTGTTACATATTTGTATGCACAATTATGTTAATTATCTTCATGCTTTAGAAATTATCTCAAAATATTTTTAAAGTTCAATTGTTTAATCGATCTTTTGCGAATAAATTATTCTAATGAATTATTGTGGATTATTTGAATGTGTAATGTTGTAATTTTCATATTTAAATACACACATGCTAATTATGTGTTTTGATTGAATACTTGTTTTATTTGCAAACGTGCTAAGACTTATAAAAGTATAAGTAATTTATCGTCAAATAATATTTACTCTCTAAAGAACCATTAAAAGAACAAAGTTTATTGGCCTCGTTAAACTTGATAAACTTCATTATCAGCTGCCTATATATATAAGTTATGAAAGAAGTAAAAGTTTTTATAAAGGGATTTCGAACTAAAGGACAAACAGAAAACCTTAACCAAATTAACCAAACGAAAGAAACTTATGTAAATTATGTGTCTTACAAAAATTCCCTAAGATAACTTATATGAATTAAATGATCACTAAGATTAAAGGAAATCGTGCTAGGTGAAGTGCGACCCAAGTCAGACCTCGGACGTGCCTACTTGTACTAAGTCGATAACTATTTCAAGAAGTTTGTAGCTTTTCTTTAAAAAGTTAAGAGGTGGGTGACACTATTTGTATTAGCCGATAATGTTATATGGATTGTTGGTATATTTCTGAAGTAAACTAATCAAATGTATATCTCGAACAAGTTACACTAATATAAGATTTATAAGAAGTCTCATCCAAGGGGACAATACTGCCTTAGCGTACTCCAAAGTGTACGACTAACGTAAGTTGTCTAGCACGAGTATAAAGGGGACAATACTGTCTTAGCGTACTCCAAAGTGTACGACTAACGTAAGTTGTCTAGTACGGAATTGCAAGCAAGATGTTAAAAGATACATAAACCAAACAATAATACTTAAACCGGGTTGGGATAATATATTTTCAACTATTTCAGGATCATGTCAATCTGTGTAAGAGCGTACAGGTTACCCACTGAGATTTTTATCTCACACCCAACAGTTTAATATTTTTTCAGGATATGATCGAGAGGGGTCGGAGCTGCAGCAGTGACACAGAGTTTCCCTATATTTGATGCTATATATATAAATAATTAAATAATATTGTAATCTCTTTATAAAGATAATTTTAATTATGATGCCGAGTGACAAACCTTTAAAGGTTACTTGATGAATATCTTGTACGTAAATTTCCTCTTTGACTATGACTTTTAGAGTTAAATAAAAGACCTTGTTCACTCATGCTTAATTTATATATGATCTTCCGCTGCAAAGTATTTCATTTACACTTGTCTCTTAACTAATAAAAAGAAATTTTTAAGCTCAGTTTTCAGTTACTAAGTGGCGACCTGAGTTCGGAGTGTTAAAAGCCACAGGGGCCTTCATTCCAGAAAAGGGGCGTTACATGCCGAGTGAGTCGGACGAAGAAGCAGGGTGGTTTCGGACGAAGAAGCTGGGGTGAATCACCCAACAGGTGCAAGGGGCAACCCACAAGTTAGCCCAGGTATTTTTGCATAGTGTTTGTAGTATTCACCATTTTCAGAAAAACTGGACAACGATTTGTTCTTTGGCTGTAGAAATCTGGTTTGCACTTGGGGTTTAATGAATCAATGTACCAAAGTAGTTGTATTATACCATAGTCTTCAGTGGGGTAATAACATGAAGGGCAGATGGTTTGTGTTGTGTGATGTAATTTGGCATTATAATTCTGTTATTGGTGATGTGTGGGTTTTTTATTCTTATCCGAATATCAATTTTCCTAATTTGAGCTTACATTGTTGTAGTAGATGGGAGACAGCAGGATGGATTAGGTTCTTGCCAAAAGCAAGGTAAATTTACAATTTGTATGCCCAATTTTTATTCGAATAAACACAGGACAACTTTCGGATGTTTCCCAGTATGCAGTAACATATTGTTATTTTTTTTTCTCAGAAGTAAGTAATCCAAGAGCAGTGTGGACGGTGGAAAAGCTAAGAGCAAGAAGAAAAAAGAGAAAAATAGAGAATGTGGTTTATAATTGTGTAATCAAATGTATTTGTGATTATGAACCACGACTAAAGATCAAACTTGTACAATGATGTGCAGATGTAGACACAATAGACATGCTGTTGGATGCGTCGACCTCCGAGTCTGACAATGTTAATGTATTTTAGTAGTTGTTAAGCTTTGTGTTACACACCCATGTATAATTTTGATGAGTAATTAAAGCACGTGTATCGATGTTGCAGGAAAACTAACAAGTTGAACAAGGTGTACCTTGTACCGTAGTAATTTGGTAACTAGTATGCGGGAATTACAGGCTCTCAATTTTATCGATGATCATGTGAGGGAAATAGAGAAGACACCATTCAGGTTGTTGTTTAGTGCACTACGAAAGTAGAGTACAATATGTACAAAGATGCGTGGTGGAAGTATGAAGCAGATATTAAGAAGATACTAAGGATGTTCGACCGAAGCATGAAGAAATTTAATCTGGGTGGGGTTCGGGTTGGGCTGGGTAGAGAAGATGTGCAATTAATTTTAGCATGACTGGCGGAACAAGGCTTCCAGTAAAGTTAATAGACTATCCCCCGCCTAGATGGGTGAAAAGGGTGTTTGGGAACAATAGTAATAAGAAAAAATGTGGGAATGTACTGAAGAAGAAATAAATTTTCGATAAGATGGAAGAAGTTGTGAATGTACGCTCCAGAACATATTCGTCAGCTGATGTGGCTAGGATGTTAATTTTGTATCTAATGGTCGTGTTGCTCACACCGAGAATTCGTCTGTACCGTGGTACTACACAGTATACCTGGAGAAGTTATCAGAAATTAGATCGTACGATTAGTGCACGTTGATTGTTGATATGCTGATTGAACAAATGACAACAAGCAAGAATATGAGAGTGGCTGGTTGTGCAATGTTGTTGCCGATATGTTTTAGGCAATAACAACTGAGTTTTAATATAATATTAGTTGATATTGGCAATGGAAACTGTGATACCTTTTACATGCAGTTTTGGTTATGCGAGCACACAATGTTGATTGATTCAATGCATCATGGTTCAATACCTCGAATTAGAGAGTGGGACCTTGGTCTTCTGAATATTAAAATGGTCAAGACCAACATGGAAACGTTAAAGAGCGATGTTGTGAGTTATTGTTAAGTTAATGCATTGCATTACATTTGGGTTTGTGTATTGTTAATAAGTTAAGATATTTTTATGATTTAGTTGTAATTGTACGTTGGGCAGGTACGCAGAGTGTTCTCAAAGCAACATCGAGTGAGAAGGAGGTTTAAAGAAGTCTGAAAGCTGATTGGGCAAGGGAAGTACCGGATGAGAAATATGAAGATGGCAATGAAGATGAGAGTGATTCCAGCAGGATGTCTGAGGAGGTAAGGGTTAATCAGGGTAAGGAGTGGGCGAGCCGTGATGTTCAGATGAAACGGAAAGAGCTATTATGGTATTTAGTTGTGGATTGCCGGTTGGTGTGGGTGGAGATAGTACAGGATATAATGGTATGGGTGGGAGAAATATGTACAAAAGTAACAGTTATCAAAAAAATGAGGGATCATCGTACGCCGAGGAGGGTGGGGGCTCAGGTAGAAATGAAATGATGAAAGAAAAGAAAGAGAAGTCGAGCAATAAGGATAATGAAGAGGAAATGGCAGAGGTATGTGGTGCAGAGGATTTGAAGGAAAACAACGAAGGGTCCATGTTTGATTGTGATGATACCACAAATAATGTGGTTTGTTCACAGAAAGGGAAGGTCGTGGTGGGATTTGATGAGATGGAGCATCATGTGAGGACCGGTAGCTGCACTATGGGGCAGAGCAGTAGTATGGTGGATGATTTCGAAGCGTACAAGAGGGAATTAACTGCGAAGGATGAGGAGATTAAACGAAAACACAATGAGATCCTGGCTTTGTAGCGAGCTTTGAGCGAATGGCAGGAAAGGTGTGGCATTGTGAGTGAGCCATGAGCATCCCAAGTGTTGGAGGATCCTGAAACAATCTAGCATATAGACACAATAACTGAGTTGACAATTAAGCAAAAGGAGAATGCAGACTTGATGGCTAGGAACGTTGATCTGGAGGAGATAATAAAAAACATAGTGAAGTCTGTTAAGTGCGGCTCCGAACCTGGGTTGGCTACTCCAAAGGTGCAGAGAAAAACCAGAACAGAAAAAGGGGTTGGGCTAAGCACGTTAACAAGAAATGTGAAAGCGAGGACACTGAAGGATGATAGGAAGGCCGTGCCAATTACACCGCAGCCAAATACGGTATAAATAGAAATATTCCAAGAAGATAGGCGGTCAGTTACAGGACTGGGGTGGGACAGGTCGTACGGGGCTGTGCGCAAAACATCTGATTAAATAAAGAAATCAATCGAGGACGGGTGGAGAGAGGGCAAGGATAAGTAAGCAATTAATTTAGTCGGTTAACTGAATGAGTTAGGAAATTGGTAATAATATTTATTTGAGATTTCTTCTGCAGGTTTGTGGCATGGTGTGGTAAAGGTCCAATGTCGAAGGTGCTGTTAGGCTATTTGTTGGAAGTCCTACATCACGGGCATTTATCAAATGCGGTAAAGATATCATATTTAATTTAGAAGAATATGGAACTGGTAAATGCAAGTGTGAGTCAAAAAATGGTCTTGTGGTACATATGTTTTGATGGATTGGAATAATTGTTGATAGGTCACTGATGTGTGGGGGGAGTTGGTGGTAGCGAAGATACGGGCCAAGTACCGTTGGGCACATAATGTGCATGTATTCTCGTCAACGTGTTGGGCGAGAAACACTGCATTCTTTTCCGTCATATGTTTGACATTGTTGTATTTTCTTGTGGTAACATTGTTATATACAACCAATGTGCTGGTGCAGTAATTAATTTCGAGGCACAACAAGAATACGATCGACAAATCTAAGGGGATGTGTGGACAAAAGATTTGATGAAGCAAAATTCGATGATGTTTTACTTTTCCCACTGTTGACGGGCAATGGTAGAGGATCCGGGGCAGACCACTGGATGCTACTGAAAATGGATTTGAAAGAATGTAAGTGGAGATTCTTCAACTCGATGCCGCCAAGGACATCAAACACGAAGGATGTGCATCTGGAGAGGTCAATAAAAGTGGTAAGTTTATAAGCCTAAAACTTCATATAATTCTATAGCTTTTGAACCATGGATGTGGAATGTAACTAGTTTCTTTTTTGTGCTTTCTTCTGTGCATAATTGTTAGGTTGATTATGTGGTAAAGTACCTGAAAAACTGTTGGAAGGAAAAAATCCAGGACACAAGCTGTATAAGACTAAGATGTGTAAACCAGTAGCCGATGCATGTTTGGAGCAAATACCGGAGTCTATCGACTGTGGGGTGATTGTTTGTAAAAATATCGAGAATAAAATACTAAGCAAGAATAGTGTAGCACAAAGATTTAGTCTCAAGGAAGCGGCCGATTACAGGAGGAAGATTGTTGAATGGTTTATTGATCCGATTAGTGTGACTGTGGACACCCCGTAGACCGGCTTATATTTTAAGGGCGCTTTATGAAATACTAAAATCATGTTATGTAGTTCATGTTTTATCTTGGTTGTGGGTATATGTGGCGTAGTTGTGGTATTCGTGTGGGGTTTTATTGTTCTTGGCAATGTGTTCAGTGAGAATGGATTTTATTAAATTTAGTGTGGTGGTACTTTGATGGTGTGTGATGATGATCTTAGTAAGTGAACAATTTAAGAAAAAAAACCCAGTGTAATATGTTATCATATGTTGTGAGTATATTTGAATACCGATCAACTGATGATTGGGAGTTTTGATTGTGTAGGACTAAATTTGTAGATAATAATGTAAAATGTACCAAAGGACAAAGTGGTTTCCTTCTTTGGAAAAAGGTTTTGGCGGGAAATTCGAAAACAACAATGAATGGACAATAAATTCAAATAATGTATTTTTGGCCATTTGGAAGTATAAAATTTGTTACAAAAACTAATAAAATGGCAAATTAATTAGAAGAATAGGTATCAAAAAGCGATTACAAGGAATCGATTCCAAATAAATTGATTAAAATTGATAAAATAGGTAAAACCCTAATCATATTATTATGTTAATGTAATAGGTATTTACCCGTTTGGCCCTGGAGACAGGTTTATCGATATAAGGTGCATAAAAGAAATAATTTTTTTATTTAGGTATGGTATAATAAATAAATTTTTTGTGTTTGTAATAAAATCTTAGAATGGAAAAGGTACACAATGTTGAGAAACCTAGAGCAATGTGTGTACCACCAGTTGAATAGTTGCAAAGCATTATGGAATTTTTTTTAAAAGGTGAAAGTGTGGATAGTGTTAGGGATAACGGGCAAAAATAGGCGGGAGAGGCAATCCAGTCCAATGAAATCAAGTGCTGGCACGTGCCAATACACTATGACCTGGACATATCTTCTGATACAATCGGCGTTAAAAGTTACATGCTAAAAAGGTATATGTGTGATCCTAGGTTGGAATACCAAAGGTCGCGCCCTTTCTGCCGTGAATAGACGCAAGCCTCTGCTAAATATTGTGACTGATGTGAGATTGGCCATATATACACATATCTAAGGTAGACCAATACGCTAAGAAAGAAATCACTTTACTCATTTGCAAAAGATTTTTGAAAAAAAATGGCACGAACAAGAGTTGATTGTTACCGGAAGTTGGGGGAAATGTGTTCCCCGAGGATATCATGATTGAGATTTTGTCAAAGATAGAGGTGAAGCCCTTGGCGCGTTTCAGGGCCGTGAATCAGCGGTGGGAAAACCTTTTAAGTTCAAGGTATTTCGTAAAGAAACATTTGGGAGAGATGAGGAAGAAGAACAACGTCAGATTTGTTCTTCAAATGCAGTATGGATACTACCCGTTGGGGTATGAGAAGATGGGCCCTGGCGCACCTATGAGGAGGGCTTTGCTGAAAGGTGACCCGGATACCGATTTCCTGTGTAGTTGCAACGGCTTGGTGGTGTACTGCAACCTTACCGATGACTTCTTCATATGGAATCCGGTAACGGATGAAAATGCTGTAATTCCCACCACTCCAATCGATTTCACACAAGACTCGGTTGGTGCATCTGCTTTCTTTGGACTGGGATATGATAGTGAGGCCGACGAGTACAAACTTGTGAGGATAGTCGTGCTCAGTGCGCACAACTTTGTTGCTGAATTTAGGGTGTTGTCCTTTCGGACCATGGAGTGGAGGAGGGTTGCTAACTTTCCTTATGAGTATCCGGTGGCCAATCCGGGGGTCTTTACTGCAGTTTGTTTAAATTTCCTGGTGATCGAACCGCATAGGCTGTTGGGGATTGCAATGTTCTCCTGCTCGACGAAGGAGTATGGCTACATTAAACTACCCCCGGGTCTGGAAAGCTTGCAATTTTAAGTCGAGCTATCGGCACTGGACGAGGACTGCATTGTCCTATACTCGAGCATGTGTATGTCCTTTGACGGGTTTGAGATGTGGGTCCTGTAGAATCATGGCAGGCTAGAGTCATGGAGAAGAATTGTATTCTCCCCGAACTGCCCAATCGTTGCCAATGACCGTGTCATTAGCCCACAACCACTATGACTGTTGAAGCCGGACAACCAAAAGATACTCATGAGGGTTGAGCCGGTGGGGGTCATTCTCATCTATGACATGGTGTTGGGGACGTATATACTGCTCGATGGACCTGCGGTAGGGGAGAAATATTTTACGGTGTTCCCAAATGTGCAGAGTGTGGAGTCTCCAAGGTTGTTGGTGGGATGAAACGAGGTAAGGAGAAGGTTGGTCAACCGTGTGAAACTGTAGTCTTAATATGTGGTCTTAGTTTAACTAGGGTGATCAACTAGTAGTGCATTTTATTATGGATTAGTATTTTGCAAATGCAATTATTGTGCCTGCATAGTCCTATCTTTTGTACCAGGTCGCTAAAATATTTTGGGTTTTGGGCATATGAATTCGGTAGTTAACTATAGTTTCTAACGTAGAGGTTGTGATTGGGTGATGTTCACTAGTAGGCGACAATGGTTTGGTTGTGCCGAATTTATGATGTTGTAGGACAAATATATTTTGAAATCAATGCTTGTTTGGGCTATGTTTAATTTGTATGCTCTGTTTTCTGGATGAGTCATTCTAATGTGCCCTGGAGTAACGACTATAAGTTATGATATGTGCACCGTAATGTTTTCTGTATACCACATATATTTGTGAGTATCGATGTGAAATTAGAATACCATAACAGAAAAACATGAACTATTGTGGACTAGTGTACCATAAAATAAAAGCCTGGCCTATTACAGAATTGTTATACCATTACATGAAACCTGAGTGTCAGATATTTTGTTATACCATAACACTGACATGATACCTTTTTGTAAGAGTATACAAATTTTGTGTGCTTCACAAGATACAAGTAATGTTACTACTGGTTTTGCCCGAACATGGGTTTTGCACGAAATTGGTAATCATTAATCTTAATTTAATGCAACTAATGTAGCATTTCAATAGAAAACAATTCTACAATTACAGTGGGCCCGTACAAAATAAATTAGGCCCGTGGGACATTTTACATATTTGAAGGCAGTGTCAACAAAATTAGTGGGCCACTACTACAAAAAAAAACCATTAGGAATTTCTCCATATTACCGTTGCATGTGTCCATTCAAGTAGCTGGAGTCTTTTTTGGGGGAGCCTTTTATTATAAGTAGGGAGGGCCTCTACATAAAATGAACCACTGAAGAGGAGTTTGGAATAGGCTGTGAATTACTCCAAATTAGGAATGTCAAGCTTAAATTGTAGTAATATGAGCGAGAGAGAGTGGAGAGTGGTGAGAAGGGGTAGGCGGGTAGTTGACCGGCGGCTTAACCGCCCTTCCGAGAGTTTTTTGGTGAGGCAGACATATTTTCCCAACCATAGGTTCAACCCCAGACAGTCGAAGAAGGATGGTGGTATGGCAGAGACTAGAAAACTAGTCCTGAGGAATGGTGGTTATTTTCACCCTGAAGAGAATAAGGTTGTTTCTTTTATGGTAAAAAATTTTCCGGAGAAGTGCTCGGCGAAAGATTTAATGCTCCATTGTAGTAAGATTGGTGAGGTGAAAGATGTTTACATCCCATTAAAAAAGGACAAGGGAGGTAATACCTTTGGTTTTGTGAGATTCCCTTGTAATGTCAACAAGGAAAAGATTTTGGAAGGTTTAAATGGGGTCTGGATTGGGTCCTACAAAATCAGAGCGTTCATTCCCAAATACAGGAAGGAGCCACCAACTGTCAGTTTGAACAAGGAAAAGAGGCCGATGATAAGCAACATGACAAATAGTTTTCAAGTAGGACGTGGGGTACGAAAGGAGAACGTCTCTTACGCGGATGTTATTCGAAAAAGACAGGAGCCCTCCGAGAATATCCATAATCTACTAAAATTCAAAGAAGATCAAGAGATAATTCCTTTTCACGTAGAGGAAGCGGAAAGAAAGTGGCTGGATGGAAGTTTCACAGGTTATCTAAAGAGGGATTTCTCTTGGGAAGAACACGGTGAAGAAATGGCGAGTGAGTGTCATGGCAAGCTTGTTCTCCGAGATATGGGGGGAAATTTTGTTTTGATCCAAGATGCTGATTCAATTAGTACACAAAACATGTTAAGTTCTTTTGATGAATGGACATCTTATTGGTTTGAATGGACGAGACCTTGGAAGGTTGTCGATGTCAATACTCACAGAAATATATGGACAAGATGGTTCGGAGTACCGGCACATGTTTGGTCTATTAGATTCTTCACTCTTATGAGCGCAAAATTTGGGAGACTTGTCAAATTAGATGATCAGACAGAGCACAAACAGAATCTTAGTGTTGCAAGAGTGCTTTTATCAACATCGGTGTTAAATCATATTGACAATACTTTACAAGTTAGAGTGGATGGGGCCATTTTTAGGATAAGGGTGATGGAGGAATTGTATTACTCGTGTGCATCCGAAGAAGACTCGGTCGAAGACGAAGAGGATGAAGAGATTGAAAAAACATGGCGATCGGAAAACGAGACTGAAGTCGGCCCAGCAGTAGCGGTTATGCTCGATGGTGGGGATGAGAGAGAGGACAGTATTCACAAAACACTAGATTCAGATGAAGACGACGGTCCAATTTTCAAGGAAAATACTCCTTCGGAATTGGGGGCAAATAAAGAAGATGCTTTGTTGGAAGTTGATCTGGCTCCTAGAATAGTGGAACAAATTAATGATTGTGGGGCTACCTTGCATCATGCGGAAGGTCCTGATCATAATTTGAATTTGCAAGTTTGTAATGAGGGGTCCCACGTAATTGGAGATAATGGGCTGTTAGTATTGGATCCAAAAGGTGGTATTGAAGTTCAAAGTGGTCCAACTATTCTGGCCCATCAATCTTTTAATAATGAAATGGCAATGGACCATAATTCTTTTAATAATGAAATGGGCCAAGTCCAAAAGGAAACAAAATTGGCCCAGGTTTCGGAAACCTTCATTCCAGCCCCTTTGATCGAGCTCTCTGTGAGAGAGAAGAATGAGATTTTTTTAAGGGCACGGATGGGACTTCATCCTAGTTTCTTCAATCGGCAAAGAGAGGGGCAGTCCACGGTGTTTCTACAATTCCTTCAAGCATTCCAGAATCTGAAGCCGCTCAATTTTCAATGGAGGCTTGGAAAGACGTTAGCAAAGTAAAAAGAAAAGGAAAATCAAAGATGAAAGATGGGGCCAAAGCGGAAGATCGGAAGAAATGGGCAAATTTTGTTGGAAACTTAGTTTCTGAAGAGGATATTAGAGTCTTTAATAATGATCTCAGAAATCACAATAAAAGAAGACTGGTTGACGCTCAATCGATGTTGGTCGAAGATGAGGCTCGGGCAATTTGGCAGTCTGGTAAACTGTTGGGCCTCAGAGGGGATGATAGAGAAGTTACTGAAATGTTGAAGAGGCAAAGTATCCAGGTAAATGTTTCATCTCCTGTGGGCAAGGTGAGTGTTGATGTTGTTGATAAATGAAAATTATTTCTTTCAATATTAGAGGTGTTGGGAGTACGGTGAAAAAAAAGAGGTTCAAAATCTGATTAGGAAATATTCGGCTGATTTGATGTTTATTCAAGAATCGAAAATTGAAGGTATAAACAATATTATGTGCGGATCTATTTGGGGTAACAGTACCTGTGGATGGGCTGCAAGGGACTCGGTGGGGAGGTCGGGGGGAATTATAATTTTGTGGAATTCCGATAAACTGTCTTGTTCGAGCTGGTGGCACATGGAAGGAGCGGTGATTGTAAACGCAGTATGGGGGTCAGAGAGAACTAGATGCTGTTTCGTGAATGTGTACGCGCCATGTCCATTAGAAGAGAGGCTGGATTTATGGGATAGACTACTTTCGATTGTGCAACAAAATAGAGACACTTGCATCTGCATTGCTGGAGATTTTAATTCTATTCGTTATCCCCACGAAAGAGCAGGGGTTCACGAGGCTTTAAACTGGAGGGATTTGAGGGCGTTTGATGAATTCATTAGTCATGCTAATCTGGTGGATCTCCCCCTTCATGGAAGGAAGTATACTTGGTACAGACCGAATGGAAAGTGTAAGAGCAAACTAGATCGTTTCCTGGTGAATCAAGAGTGGATGGTTAAGTGGCCAAATACCCTTCAAAAAGGTCTATCAAGATCGATTTCTGATCATTGTCCTATTCTTTTAGAGACAACTTCAATGGATTGGGGACCGAAGGCGTTCCGTTTTATCAATGCTTGGACTGATCATCCAGATTTCAAGGAGTTAGTCTCAACGCACGCAGTGGAATAACACGATGTTTGAAGGGTGGGCAGGTTATGTCGTAAAGGAGAAACTCAAAGCTTTGAAGGAAAAACTCAGAGTTTGGAACCGGGAGTCCTTTGGGATTATCGATGCTAATATTGAGAAGTTGAGAAGCGAAATACAGGAATTAGATATAGTGGATGATATATTTGGCTTGGAAGATTTTGAAGCAGTAAGGAGAAGGAAGGTAACAGCGGAGCTCTTTAAAAATTTAAACTGGAAGAATGGTTTATTTGCACAGAAAGCAAAGATGAGATGGCTTAAAGAGGGAGATATTAATACGAGTTTTTTTCACCGATCCATAATTCAAAGACGGAAAACAAATGAGATGATTGGAATCCAATTGGGGGACGACTGGATAGAAGAGGTAGACGCGGTGAAACACGGGATCAGAGATTATTTCACAAATCATTTCTCGAAGCCACAGGGGGTGCGCCTAAATCTGGAACCGAATATGGCTGTGAATATCTTATCCGAGGAAGAAAATCAGTTACTTATCTCTCCTTTTACTGAACAAGAAGTCCGAGATGCGATAGGTAAATGTGAGAGCTCTAAAAGCCCAGGTCCGGACGGTTTCAATTTCTATTTTATCAAAGTATGCTGGGATGTTTTGAAAGCTGATATTATGAAGTTCTTGGAAGAATTCCATTCCAACGGAAAATTAGTAAGGGGCTTAAATACTTCTTTCATTGTTCTTATCCCAAAGAAGGAGGATCCGCACTGCCTTAATGACTACAGGCCAATTTCTCTAATTGGATGTTTGTATAAAATTTTGGCTAAAATTCTGGCGGGAAGGTTAAGTAGAGTTATGGATGGCATAATCTCGGAAAATCAAAGTGCTTTTGTGGGAAGTAGACTTATACATGATGGGGTTGCAATTTTAAACGAGGTGGTTGAGGAAGCTAAGCGAAAGAGAGTCGGAAGAATATTTTTCAAAATTGATTTTGCTAAAGCCTATGATACAGTGGACTGGGGATTTATGGATACTATGATGGAGCAATTGAATTTTTGTCAAAAGTGGAGAAGATGGATTCTTGAATGTGTTTCGACAGCATCCTCTAATGTGCTTGTGAATGGAAGTCCAAGTGGGGAATTTAAACTTGAGAGGGGACTTCGGCAAGGGGACCCTCTATCCCCATTTCTCTTCTTAATTGTGGCAGAAGGTTTAAGTATCTTGATAAGTAAAGCTGTCCAATGTGGGCTGTTGGAACCGGCGGAGGTTGGTAAAGACAGATTGAAGATTTCTCATCTACAGTATGCCGACGATACGATCCTGATTGCATCGGCCAAAATAGAAAATGCACGGGCCATGAAGCATATTCTCAGAAACTTCGAATTGTTGTCCGGGCTCAGTGCGAATTTCGGTAAGAGCAGCCTGTTTGGGGTCAATATTGATGTGGATCAGCTGGGATTTTTGGCAAACATGCTTGGGTGTTCGGTGGGTGTTTTGCCTTTCTCTTACCTAGGGATAAAAGTTGGAATAAATCACAGGAAAAGTGCAAAATGGGATCACTTAGTACATAAAGTGAAGGTGAAACTCAAATCTTGGAAACATCGGAAAATTTCTTTTGGGGGAAGAATCACAATCCTGAAGGCTGTTTTGTTAGCGTTGCCTATCTACCATCTGTCCTTCTACTGTCTGCCGAAAAAATCTTTGAGCGTTTTGAATTCTATTTTTCGTAATTTTCTGTGGGGGGCAATGCGTTTGAGAGTAAAATTGCTTGGTTAAAATGGAAAACTATTTGTCTTCCAAAAGATTTTGGGGGCTTGGGAGTTAGGGATTTAGGGTGTTTTAATAAGGCATTAATGGGAAAATGGTTATGGCGATATTTTGTTGGGGGGAGTAGTTTGTGGGAGAGGGTTGTTTCTTCTTTACATGGCAAGTTAACTGTGAGAGAGGGTGGGTTAGTGTCTGAGGGTGGGGCTGTGATTAGATCTAAATGGTGGAGTGATGTGGTGGGTTTAGGGTTAGGGGCTGAAGGTAAATGGTTTTTTGAAAATTTTGAGCTTAAATTAGGTGATGGGGGTGTTACTAGTTTTTGGCACGGGGTTTGGGCAGGGGAGAGGTCTTTGAAAAATCTTTTTCCTAGATTTTTTCACTTGAGTCGAGATAGAGATGGTAGTATTAAATCTTTTGGAAAGTGGGAGGAGGGGGAGTGGAAATGGGAGTGGAAGTGGAGGAGGGAACTTTTTGATCGTGAAAAAAGTAGTTTTGATGAGTTTGTGAACTTGGTGAACAGGTGCAAGCTTAAAGAAAACGAAGAAGATGGATGGAAGTGGAAGCTACATTCCAAAGGGGTCTACACAACAAAATCGGCATATGAAAATCTGAGTATGGTACAGCTGGGCGATAATAGTGCTAGAGGAGGAAGGAAAGAATTCAAAATAGTTTGGAGCAAGATCGTTCCCCTAAAGGTGGCAGCTATGGCATGGAGACTCTTACATGATCGTTTACCAACAAAGATGAATTTGGCTAGAAGAGGAGCTCTCTTAAATGGAAGTGATACCAAATGTGTAGCTTGTGGCTTGGAGGATGAAACGGCGCAACACTTTTTCATAAATTGTGACTTTGCTTCGAAGATTTGGGGTGACTGCCTTCTTTGGCTTGATATACCGGCGGCATTACATTCACGAATCATAGACCACTTCTTGCTTTTTTCAGGTTTCTTAAAGAAGAAAAAGGGCAAGGAGTTTGCAATTGTAATTTGGGAGTGCATTGTATGGGTATTGTGGAAAGCACGGAACAAATGCATTTTTGAAGGCATGGAATTCAAATCGGACAAGGTAATGGATGAGATAAAAGGAAGGGTGTGGAGCTGGATACTGGTAAAAAATAGAATTGATTGTAATTCTTCTCTTAATGTTTGGTTGGAGAATCCTAGAACTATTTTAGAGTCTTAAATTCTAAATCTTTGTATATTCAATTCTCCTGGGCACATCTAATGTCAGAGAGCTTTCTTTTGTTTTAATAAAATCTTTTTTTCCGACAAAAAAAAAAAAAGAATGTCAAGCTTAAGCAAAACTACGAGCGTTGGGTCGTATCCGCGTTACGAGAGGGGGAGATGTCGGGACTATAGCCGGGCTACGTGCATCAAGATAAACAATACGCCAAGAAATCCAGGGAGATTGTATTACCACTGTGAAGATCATGGGTTTTAACATTGGTGCATATCATGCCATTGGGACGAAAGAGAGGAGGTTCACAATGGTCATTTCCGCAACGCAAAAAACCAAAGAATGGTGAACGAAATCAAGCTGACAACCCTGCTCGTAGCAAATGTAGTTACCATCGTTGCAGTGCTGCTACTGGCGTACACTATAAAATGAGAGATTGAGGCTTTACTTTGGTAGCCAGAAGTGTTAATATTTTCCGAAGTTGAATGGATGTTTCATGTGCTTACAAGATTAATCTGCCTACAAAAAAGAGGTTAAATCATATTTGTGTGTAACAAAAAAATATCTGAAATTCATAAAAATAACATAATCTCACACATCAAATGGTTAAATATTCGGGGGTCAACTTACCCAACAACAGTATATAAGGGGAGTGTAACATTGCCCAAACGGATTACTACGATGTTTGATTAACTCTGGCAGGATCTGCTTGTGGTCTTTGCCTTCTTATACTTTGGATGCTCACCAAATGACTTATTATGTGATTTCTTCGGGCATCCAGACATACGCTTAAGAATGGGAGGCAGAATCTTGGGAGTGCTTACATAGAAAGTACATGCATATCTTTCACTATCCGGTACAGGGTGGATATCACACACGTAACATTCTTTATAGGTTGTTGATAAGAAACAATCCTCAACATAGTCGTAGACCGGTGGGCCGTGATAGTTAATAACTGCAGTTGCGTATGGGCATGAGAACCCAGATAATTGCCATTTAGAACATGAGCAACTTCTGGAATTAATGTCCACACAAGTCGTTGGAGACAAATGGACCTCGAATTGGCTGGATGTACGCTGATGTACCTTCCATGAACACGATATACTTGAATCGGTCTTCCACAGCTTGTCCTTCCTAGGGCATAAAAGGCTAGACCGTTGACTGTTCCTAGACCTTCGTTCAAAGAACCACCGACTAGTCTCTAAACACAAAAGATTCACTGATGTAAATGTTGTATTGATAAAGGGATACACTAAACATGTTAGATGAGCATGATAGATGTAAGGGATACCAGAGCGAATGTGATCCAACATGTTGGTAATAGGAAGACCTCGAGACTTCTTGATCCACGAATCGATCGACTCAGCGGCGTTTGATGTCATCTCACTGTATCTTGTGATCTCTGGGGAATATGAAACAACCCATTTCTTGAAAGGCATCAGTCGACAACTAATGGACCTCCAGCTGCTTTGAATAGATCAAGATGATGCTCGAAAATACGCTTATCTGGTGCAGAAGCACATGCCTTGAACAAGTCAAAGAGCTTTGCACGTTTTGAATTCTTGGAACCACCACCAAATCTACCTTTCAAGTTTGTTAGAAGATGAAACAGGCAGAAGAAGTGCAATGATTTATCAAACACAATCAGGAACACAACTATTATTCCACAGTTTCTATGTGATACATAAGAAATATTTGTTTCGTATGCACGCATACACTACTGACTATTTTCAAAAACCATACCCAATTGTCCGTGTTCTCAGATGAAACAACCGCAACTGCAACAGGAAAAAGGCCTATGACAATGTAATAGTTACAATGATCATTCTTCGGGTGCTTAAGAACAATGTTGCAAAAGAGATAGAGTTGTACCGTTGTTCCCATCCTTCGAAGTGGCAATAAGGAGGATAACTTTAGCTCAGCCATACATGAATGTACCATCAATGAATAGCATGAGACGACAACTCTTAAAACCTTGAATGCACGCATTGAATGATAGGAACAAACGTTCAAAACGTTGTGTCTCAGAATTACACTCTAAGTCCACCACACTACCTGACACAATAATAAAACAATGAAGAATGATAATTAGCACATGAATTAGACTCAATGAATAGCAAAATGTCAACATTTTATGACAAATGGAGAAAATGCAGAATGTACCTGGGTTTGTTCTCTTGACAACCTCACAATACCAAAGAAACTGGTCATAAGAATCAATATATATGCCAAAAATCTGGTCCCGTGCTTGTTCGGCTGTACACCATCCTTTGTAATATGGAATAGTTATACCGTAGTTCAGTTGAAGGATATCCACTATTCTTTTGCCACTTATGTTGGGATTATCCCTAACTTCGTGAAGCACCAACTTCCCAATAATCTTCAGACTGAGCCGAGCGTGGTGCCGGGATATACCCCTTCCTAAGCACTTGTGCGTAAAATGACCCCTATATATCTCAAAGTGCATAGTAATATCTTGTAATCAAGTCTTAATGAACCATTCACAATGACACGTTGCAAACAAACTGCACTGAACATATACATAATCGGAAGCATTCCTAAAAAACACAAAATTATAGCCCAAAATAGCAGAATGCTTGATTAACTCTATTCTAAACTCATCTGCACCACCAACAAAGACTAACCCAATATCATCTTTAAATATGTCACCCCACAAATCCGAAAGCAAGGGTTGTTCAACAATAGACGGGCATATGTCATAATTTGGCAATGACCCAAGCTCACTGAACTCATCGTATTGACCGTCATTACAACACACCTTAGAAACCCTAAAAGACAGCTTGCTCTGACGATAACGTTTCTGTTTCAACACTAGGACAATTTTTTCATTTTGCTTCTCATGAAGAGGACTACGAGCAAGATAATCATCGCTTAAATCTATTGAATCATCATGAACATAGTGGGGTGGGGTTGGTATACATGGTTTTGAAGGTAAATTGACGCTACTGCTACTTCCAACAAATACCGATTCAATTGTAACACAAACTTCGACGGAAACAATTTTTTGCCCAGTTAATTGACACAACAACATCATATTCCTTAGATCATCATCCGAGCCAAAAACGCAATTAACAATACTACCAGATGTGTACCTGAATGATGTGATATTCGACTGCAAATCGGGCCACATTCCGAATACCGCCCGCGAGAAAGAAGAATACAATTGATCGGCGACTACGTTAACTATCTTGCATTCCGTCTTGTGGTTTACGGTGCACAGAATTACCGACGACATCCTCTGACGACCCTCTCACCGAAAAATAATTTGGGGAAACAAATGGGATAGTTAGGGGGGACGAATTTGAATACGTAATTTGAAATGGAATAAACTTTTTTTTAGGGAAAGTCACCTTTGGTGCATGTGTAAGACAATACGTTGGAAAATATATTAAACTAATGAAAGGTACAATGTCAACTCAAAGGGGTAAATGACAGCTATTGTATTGGGTTGTAATGAAATGCACCCCATTGTTATATGAAAAAGAAGGAAAACTCTATTGCAATTTTGTCTATATTAATGCACCCCACTGCAATTAATCCTATAAAATAACTTGTATTGAAAAGAGTAATATGTTTTATAGATATTTATAAGGTTTGATGAAAAATGAGATGTGAAAACTGGATTTTAAAGTATATAACTCGAACGGAACAGAAGCTGAAAAGTCCTAGTCTTGTTCGGGTGAGTTCCAAAACAAACACTTCCTACCTAGTACTATTGCAAATATAAACCAGTTATAATTTATGAGTCATAAAAAAAAATTGCAATTAAATTAAAAATAAATAAATTATGTGTAGTACATCAAGCAGCAAGAGAGGAATAGAGGATTAGATTGTGCATATCTCAAAACCCTGTTTCCTCCAAATTTGTCCAATTCCAAGCCCTACTTTTACCTCCGCCGCGCCCATCTCCCACCGCCCTCCGATAGCCGACTACAGCCTTCCGCCCACCACCGCAATCTGCCGCCTGCGACGCGGCTTCCGTCTCCCACCGCCCACCGTCCACAGCCACCTCAAATTAAGATTATGGTTCTTTTGGCCTAAGGTAAAATAATTTTGTTCATACTGTTGAGATATTGACCGGTTATTTTAATTGAGTTCTTTATTCAGCCCTGTATATGTCATGAAAGAGCAGCTACTATATTCTGACCATCTGATATTTTTGTATTCTGCTTCGGTGCTTCCTGGTTCTGATTGCATTGTGGCAACATTGTGATGCAATCAAAGTGTTTGTTGAAGGCCTTAAAACTTTTCAAAATTGAGCTCGAACTATGTTTGATTAATTTGCAAAAGAGCTTTTTTCGAGTCGAGCTCGAGCCAACTCGTTTATTTAGTTCACAAACTTAATAATTTACACATGAGCCGAGCTCGAGCCTATAAAAATTCAAACGAGCCGAGCTCTAGCTTATAGTATTCGACTCGGCTCGGCTCGTTTACATCCCTACAACTATGTCACATAAAATGTTAAATGAATTAGAAATTTTATATATTGAAATCTGTTATGAAGTTTTGTTTTTCAAAATACAAAATAAAATCATTTTACATGTTTTTATTGTTATTGGATATATTATATAAATAGTTTATTCTTCAATAGGGGCCTACTTTTAATGCCCGCCTAGGCCAAAGGAATGTCAGGGCCGGCTCTGACTCTGGTTGAGTTACCCATCTTGGGACTTACCTCAAACCACATGTTTCTGCACAAAAATCATAGGAAGAAGAGGTCCTCTTTTAAGTGTGCTTCATAATTCCCAAGTGCTTGAGCACATTATGTGTATAAAATTTAACAGTTCGCATATATGTTTGCAATCAAATTTATGGATATGTGGATACATATATATACAAATTGCGTTGACTTTATGTTAACATATATCCATATATATTAAGCCGACGAGAAAATTTTTGTTCTGGCTGCTCTGCTAGTTGTATATAACTTTCTGAGCTTTTTATGCACATATGTTTCTCTCCGTTTAGTATAAATATTTCTGTGACGAATTTTCTTGAATAGGATTTACTTATAATAAAATTTCGAAATGGCGGCGGCGGATGTGGTAGTGAATGGCCTTAGGAAAGAAGAGATGGGAGACGATGGCATCGATGGGCCCACTAATCCCATGGTGACACCTCTGTTGACGGATCTTTATCAGTTCACTATGGCCTATGCTTACTGGAAAGCTGGCAAGCACAATGAACGCGCAGTGTAATTTTCTTTTTTATTATTGTTTTGTTCATCATTCATTCACTTGCATGTTTGTTCATAGAAATTCTGAGGTTGAAAGTACTGGTTGGATTTGCAGTGTTGTTTTATTTGATACATTTCGAATGTGTTTGACGAGTTATTTGTAAATTGTACTCCCTCCGTCCCCAAACACTCTTCACACTTTTGGGGGGGGGGGGGGGGGGCACACTTTCTTTAAAAAATGTGTAATGAGTAAAGTATTGAGGGTGATTTGTAAAGTTCTATAATTAAAGTAATGAAATTGGTTAGAGTGAGTGTAAAAAGTAATGACATTTTGTGTAAATATATGAATATTGTTAAGGTAAATTTAAGTTGGGATTTCCGTTTATAGGGTGTGCAAAGTGTTTGGGGATGGACGAAAAAGGAAAGTATGCACAGTGCTTGGGTACAGAGGGAGTATATGATCCTTTAATGTTCTTTTGAATCTTTTTGAAAAAAACATGTTATTCCGATTAATATCATTAGGGTTAGCTGTTAACTAGTTGATTATTAATAAATTATACAACTTGATAATGCATGCTTTTTCAGGAGATGGTCAAGAGTAATTTGACATTTTTTTGATAATTTTCTGACTGTTTAACTTCTTTAATTGATAGGACTAGCGACCTCAGTCCTAATTGCTCCATCTGATGACTGTGCTTAAAATCATGTACTCCCTCCGTCCAATATTAGTAGACCTACTTTATGGGCAGTTACTTTTTGTCATAAGTTGGAGGGTATTGTGAGGTATTGTGAGGTTCATTTATCAATAGAGTTATTATTTATGGAAAATATAAGTATCATATTTTCCATAAATAATAATTTTATTGATAAATGAACCTCACAATACCTCACAATATCCTCCAACTTATAACAAAAAATAACTGCCCAAAAAGTAGGCCTACTAATATTGGACGGAGGGAGTATCTTCTAAGGGAATTACTTAGTTCAATAGCTTTTGTAATTTAGTTTGGGATAGCTTAATTAATTAATGGTCATATAAATTATTGCACAGAAGTCTGACATGGAGTATCATATGCAAATTATACTGCATATTTAATAAAGTTCTCACTCTTCTTTCCATAAAGAGGGAATTTGTTTTTACATAGATAAATATCATCTTTGGAAGTTTCATCTTGGAATGATTGGAGATCATGTATCTTCGAAGGGAATTACTTAGTTCAATAGCTTTTGTAATTAAGTTTCGGATAGCTGAATTGATTAATTGTCATATGAATTACTGCAAAGACGTCTAATTAGTATCATAAATGCTGCATAGTTAACAAAGTTTCCACTCTTTCCATAAAGAGATAATTTGTTTTTACATGGATATATATCATCTTTGGAAGTTTCTAGGTGATTTTTCATCTTGGAATGATCGGAGACTATGTATTCTCAGTTCTCATTTTTCAATCTGTTGTGATGGTGTATCTAATAATGAGTTTCCTTCCCAGTTTGGTAGCTTGGAAGTTATTTTAAGATGTATTTGTCAGTAAACAGGAAACAAGGATGATAAGTTAGCCGTTGTGGGTATTTGTTTTTTGCAATTACATTGTGATGAGTTACAGTTTTGTCATGGCACGGTTTATGCTGGTAAAGAACTCTAAAATTTCAATTTTTCTGCATATTAAAGAATTTGAATATGCCATATCTGCCTAAAAATTATAAGCTTTTGATTAATGTCCTCGTTGTCCTTCAAGCTTATCAGGTCAGCTAAAATTTTTTTGTAACCTTTTGTGCCACTGCAGATTATGCAAGAGAATGTTCATGCATGCTTGATCTTTTATATGTGATGTTATGTTATCTTCAGGTTTGACTTGTACTTTCGGAGGAACCCCTTTGGTGGGGAATACACAGTTTTTGCTGGCCTAGAAGAGTGTATTAAGTTAATTGCTAACTTTAGATTTACAGAGGATGAGATTGCTTTTGTTCAAGCCTCCTTACCTCCATCTTGCGAGGTATTAACCTATGTTATTTACTTCTCATGTCAATCCATATATACTTGCTTTCTAATAATCATTTTTTGTTACTAATGGAATTTGTCAAATTGTTGGATCAAATTGTGTCTGTGGATTGTGTCTCAATTATATAAATTCTATACCTTAGTAAGTTCTGTAAATCATGTATTCTAGACCATTTTTGATACCCATTATGTATGATAACCATTCAGAACATGCTGGACAAAGTTAATTATTTTATATGACAGATAATTTAGCAAATGTCTGAAGACATGGGTAAAGAACTGCCAATAAACTTAATTGGGTTATAGCTTGAAGATCCACACCTGAGGCTTCAATAATAGTAGTAGTGTATGTTGCCACTCAAGATGTAACTTGAGACAATGCGTGTGATTCATCATTCATTGAAACAAAATGTTCAGTAAGTTTAAGTGAATAATGTGTTATACAATGTGATAATATCTATATTTCAGTCAAGAATTCTTGACTCTTTTTTTGCTCGAGTTCTCTGGCGAATTTCCACACGCTTTCCAAATATCTTAATTTATTCTTTAAGTGCTTGATTAATAGAATCTAATTAGTTTGTATATGGTCACATTGTCCCAAAATTGATTATCTAGTGTCAATTGGCTGGATTTTTTTTATGGAAATTAATACATTAGGGCACAAACTCTAGTTTGCATAACATGCTGTCCATAGTTTCGAAAGGTTGGACTTATCAATGTTTGACCTTAGATTGGCTTCTTTGAATACCTCCGTGGAGTAGATTGTTTCGATGTGGAGATACATGCCATCTCTGAAGGATATGTTGTATTCCCGAAGATACCATTGATGAGGATTGAAGGGCCAGTAGCTGTAAGTACTTTATAGTGTACTATCACAAATTCGTCTATCATTTTTGACATTTTTTTATGTTGTATTTTGTTGTTGTGATTACTCATTGATGTTGTCATTGTCTTTTAAGGTGGTTCAATTGCTTGAAACTCCACTTGTAAATCTTATTAATTTTGCGTCATTGGTTGCTACAAATGCTGCAAGACATCGATTTGTTGCTGGGAAGTCCAAACTTCTTCTTGAGTTTGGGCTTCGACGGGCGCAGGTCAATAGCGTGTCGATCTCTTTTCATTTTAAACTATTGAATTTTATTAGCAATCATTAACTGGGTGACTGCATCATATCTGTGCAGGGACCTGATGGGGGTATATCAGCATCGAAGTATTGCTTCTTGGGTGGATTCGATGCGACAAGGTTCTCTACAATGAAAACCCAATATGAAATATCACTCTTTCTATTTATGGTTATAGGCCTCTGGTTTAACGTGATTAGACATACTAATTTAAGACTACAAATACTTATTTTGAACAAGTCTATGAGCTACTGAATGTCGTGCCATGCTAGGCAGCAACAATGTACATTAAAATTTGTAAAAATCCACAAGAACTTTCAGATGTCTTCCACTTTGCATTTGACCATACGTTTCATAATTAGTGCATGAGAGAGAAAAAAGAAAAAAAGGCTACTGAGGTATGTTGTTTTAGTGATTTTAATAACCTTGTTGCTGTTGAGATACTAGGAAACAGATTCTTGCAATTTCCTCTCTGTTTCTCTCTCACCTTGAAATGTTTGCTTTTCTATTTAGGTAAATATTATTAGTCCTGATCTTGGTTCAAGAAACTCGTGATTATGATATAACTATCTTGAACTCGTGATTTATGATATAACTATAGAACCACTGAACCAGGCTAATAAGTTTTAAGTATAAACCCGAAACTAATATGTGATCTATTCTATAGCCAATGACTTTTAGATTGGGCATTTAATATTTTTTAAAACAAATCTTTAGCAGCTTGTCCTTGTAAAAAAAAAATTGACCCCCCAGTCCTAGACTTCTAGTTTGTTGTGCTGTGATAGCATGAATGAAGTGCCATGGTTGAAGAAAAAGTTATTCAGGTATTCTGTTGGTTGCCCTGCCTACTATGTATATGTTGTATGCATGTACAAGTTTGTTTTGTGCTTGATCTTTGTGAGCAGAAAACTTGACTTTATTCACTCTTTGCTATTTCTATGTTTTGCTCATGAGCCCAGAAATGGTAGCTTCTAAACTAATTGGAGATTTTTGGCAAAAATTGGGTCATCTAACTTGCCTTCAGCATAAGACATTAGATACTATTGTAGTTACACTTTTCTCATTCTGTTCCAGTTTACACATCCACTTCTTGTTAATGTTAATATTATTAAGGCTCATGCTCATCTGTCTTTGGCTTTGCTATTGGATTCTGACAGCAATGTTGCTGCTGGAAAATTATTTGGAATACCACTCCGTGGAACACATTCTCATGCCTTTGTCAGCTCATTTATGGTAGGTACCATAAACATTGTTTATGTCAAAGCTAATCTCTACTCAATATGTCCTCATATGTTGCCATGTTGGGTTCTAATTACCAATTACTATTTTAAATCTTGATTGCATCTATTCAAGAAGGTTCTTTTCTTATAAGCAACACATTTTTTAACGAAGATCATAAAGTGATTAGAAGTAGTTTACATGTACCTGTTTGTGTGTGTTTGCACATACCCCTTTTATACCTTTTGTCTTCATACTCTGGAATTTCCTTTTTGCATGTATTCATTATGTTTGATGTTCTCTTACCTTTTTGTTTTTCCCTTCAATACTGCTTGCCATATTGTATAGATGAGACAGGGCAGGATAGGTTTTAGAACAGATATACCTTAACTTCTTCCCCTTTGCATTTCAAGTAAACGTGGTTGTTTATTTTGTGATAAACTTAGAATAATATACTTATGGCATGATATGGAAACTTGATTCATGCTTCTGAAATTGGTGCAATATGCTGAGCTATTCATACAAATTGGTTTTTCTTGGCATTACTAATAAGGAATATTTGAGGTGCTCAATCTACATTTTACGATGTTAACCCTGCTGGCCACAGTTTAAAATTGTTCACATACTCTTGTGCTATGTTCGTTTTCTTTTCTATTTCTTCTTTAAAGATGCTTATTATCTCAGACAATCAAGTGATTTTGCAGAGTCCTGATGAAATCATCGAGAAATCACTCAAGAGTTCAGATGGCTCAGATGTTTGTGAGGATTTTGTTAGCCTGGTACAGGCATGGTTAAGCAAATTAAAGGTTTGATGAAGTTAATCTTTTTTTTTTTTTTTACCATTCATTTCATCTTTAAACTATTCATTATAAACAGCCTTCTTGTCCTTCTCAACCCTCAGAACTTGTGTACAAAAGACTTGTATATTTACCATAATCCTGTGTTAATTGAACCTCAAGTGTTTGGCTAAATCTTGCATTCCTTATAAAGTGTTTACTTAGCCTTCACTATATTCTTTTATCAATGAAATGCAAGAGTTTTACAAAACCTTCACTATATACTTCTATAAATGAAAGTAGTTTTGTTTGAATCTTGATACCCTTGATGGCATCCGGGAAGAACGTGACACCTTCATAATTTTTTGTGCAAATAGTCTCGAAATGTTTTATCATTGTATGACTTCCGGCCAGCAAGGAGCAAATTTCGTAACTTTCAAAAGCATGGTTAACTGTTGGGCCAATGGTTAAAGTGATTCTCTTAGGTACTCTTGCACATGCAAGAACTGTATCTTTTATCTACCTTATCTTCTCTAATTTTTAGACATATTATGATGTCTTTTCAGTTCTTGTACGTTAGTTTGATAGTTGGAGCCTGAGATAAGATGTATGTTTGGTCTCTGAAGTCATGCATGCATGCATATTTAATCATATCGATAATTATTAAGTGCCCCTTATGCTGTTTTTTTTTTTTGTTTTTTGTTCAATATTCTGGATCTGTTCAGTGGTCACAGTTATTAGGTGGAATCTTTGGGGAAACCAATCAAAGTGAATTAGCTGCTTTTATCTCATATGCCCTTGCCTTCCCAAAGAACTTTTTGGCTCTCGTTGACACGTATGATGTAAGTGAGAACTGTCACTTGTTGGATGTATCATTACACATATCTTTCTGATACGATGAATTTTGTAATTGGACATTGGTTTTTTCATGGCTTATAGTTATAAGTAGGACAGTTAAGACACTTAATTAAATTGGATTTGGAGCTGCATAATTGCTTCACTTGTGCATATGCCTCTCAACTTACATAGCCCTTATATCAATAAGTTTCAAGTACCGTGTTTCATGTATTAGTATAAAGTGGCTGTTGCCTGTTGGAGTCTTTATAGCAACACATCTTAGTGATTCACGTATTGTTCAAGGTCTTTCGAGGTACTCTTTTGGTGGATTGTTGTTAGCTGTCTATATCTTCATTTTTGTCAGTTGAGTTATTTTTTTAATCCATATAAAAGGTTTATCTTGGCAGTTTTTCATGGTGGTCCTTTATTTATTAGTTTAATAATTGAGCTTACATTATTGTGTTCTATTTTTATGATTGTATATCTGTCTATTGTTACCCTCTATGCACATCCTGAAAACAATGATATAATAAATTTGATCTTCCTGGATATTGGACCCTTATTCTGGTGAAATCTCATAAAACTGAAGCTGGTTATAATTCGGTTTTTTGTTGAAAAGATCTATATAGAGTTGTTGCTTGTCTGGTGCATCGGAATCTCAAGAGTCACGAACTAGAAATATCCATGTATCATGTTAATCTCATTGGTCAGATGTTTGTCAATATCAGTGTTCCTTCTTTGTGTGTGTGAGTGTTTCCCCTATCTTTGGTAACAGCTTCAGTCATTATGTGAACAGGTTATGCGAAGCGGTATTCCTAATTTTTGTGCAGTTGCTCTAGCTCTCAATGATTTAGGGTGAGTAGAAAGGCTTACACCTAATTCAGTACTCCTATAAATCAAAATGTCTTCTAGGCCGTAGGAATGACAATGTATAAATTGATTTTATCTATTTTGTAGCAATCCCTGTTTGTAAGCTAAAATTTAGCAGGCAGTAATGGTTTCCTTCAAATAGATTTTCTGGGTTAAGTATTAGTTTCTTTTATTTCTGTCGTGAGAAAAATGGGCACACCTTTTCTTTCAAATTCTGCAATTTGTAATGTTTTACATCTTAATTGATACCAATGAAATAAATATCATTTTTGCAGGTATAAAGCATTAGGTGTTAGGCTGGATTCTGGTGATCTTGCCTATCTTTCATGTGAATCTCGAAAATTCTTCCAAACTATAGAGAAGGAATTTGGGTTGCAAGATTTTGGACAGACAAGCATTACAGCAAGTAATGACCTCAATGAAGAAACTTTGGATGCTTTAAATAAACAGGTATTGATATATAGCGAGTAAAATGTCAGTACTCATCAGAAATCTTTAATGTGATAGGTGGCTGAGAACAATGATGGAGCCAGCAATTTCATTTTTGGGGTCCCAATTAAATGACTATAGGTGTAAAAATCAAACATGTATAATCTCTAAAAATAAAATAAAAAATTAATGCAATTCTTTTAGTTAATACATTAACTTAATTACATCATAGCATTATGAAATAATATATTATGGCGTGATAAAATAAATATCAAAGAAACTCACTAGGTGCGATCAGTTCCTAAGATGGATCAGTCCATACAAAGTTTTGCTTTGACTTCATTTGGAGTCCACACTAGTGGATGGTGGGATTGGTCCCCCGAATTAGTCAGTAGGGCTGGATACCGAGTCATTAAAAAAACATCATAGCATTATAAAATAAATAATTTATACAATTACATCATAAAATTTCTCTTCTCTGTATTTTAAAATCTTTGTCTTGTAGCTTTATAACTAGATTCATGAATACATCTTTTTAATCAATAATAGATTTCAACTTGATATAACAAAGAAACAAAGATGAAAAATTATTGCTTCTTTTGAAAACATGAAAGGTTTACTCCCAATCTATAACAATTGATAGTTAAGGGAACTAAAATAAATCTAGTATAAAGAATTAAATTAGGAAATTTCAAATATAAATAAAAATAAATATATCTTAAAGCTCAACTTCAAGAGAGAGTTTTTAACATGAGATAAACAAATTATGTGTAGAGTTTTGCATAGGAATAAGTCTATACCATTACTTACAAGTATTCAAGTAATAAATCTGTCTGTAGAACTCTATTATTTTGCCAAGACTAGAAAACAGAAACAAGCAGATATACATTAAACAAAATAGATAAAATCCCTATTGGCCTGGTAGTGTAGACTTGAGATTTAGGAGCATGCTTCTCTCTAGGTGTTTGAAACCCCCAAGTGCTATCCATTCTTATGTTGGGCCACTCCATACAAGAGCTTAGCTCTAGCGTCAATTGGGGCGCCACTAGTGGATGGTAATGTCCCCCTAAATTAGTCGGTCCTTGGGCAGGATACCGAGTCATTAAAAAAGATAAGATTAGTCGCACATAAAGAAATGAGTTAGTCAAAATCTAACTTAACTATAAGTGATGGTCTTTTAAAAAGAAGAACATTTCAGCAAGTTACTTGAAATTACTAAAAATGCCCCCATGTAATTTTTTTATCCCGATTATTAATTAATTACTTTGTTGAGTTATAATGGCCATAGTTTGAAGTGAAGCTGGACTTAATAATTTTATTTGTGCTGATGCCCCTAATCTGATTTTTAAACATACCAAATTATTTTACTTTTCAAATAAACATAATTGGGATGGGACAATGTTCAGCCCACAGAGAGACGGGGAGATAGAGAGTGGCTGAAAATGGAAGTAGTTCAAATTTTGATTTCTACCTTGTTTATTATATATGGTTGATGTGGACTGAGACTTGTACATTATATGGCCAGGGTCATGAAATTGATGCCTTTGGAATTGGAACTCATTTGGTTACATGCTATGCTCAACCTGCTCTAGGCGTTGTGTTCAAATTGGTTGAAATAAATGATCAGCCTCGGATCAAGCTTTCAGAAGATGTTTCCAAGGTTTGATTGGTCCCCTTGGTGACATGCTGTGCTATTTTTAGGTGACTCATTGAGCTAGCTTTGTTTCAGGTCTCCATTCCATGCAAAAAGAGATCCTACAGATTATATGGGAAGGAAGGTTATCCTCTTGTAGACATTATGACTGGGGAAAACGAACCGCCTCCAAAGGTTTGCCTCTTTAATGATAGATGCTTATATCATTCTTTAAACTTCCACTTTCTAGTAAAAAATGCTAACATCTAATTGTACTAGAACTAAAAAATATTTATGTGCATACCTGCTGTTGTAGAACTAAGTTGAAAATACAATTCTTCGAGAAAAATCTTTAGTGGAACATACTGTTGGCAAAAATTTCATTTCAGAAAATACAAAGTATCTACCATTGAGTATGTATTCTCCACCTGTGGTTGTAATACAAATATTACAAAGACTCTCCTAGATTAGGAAGTTATCAAATAATGCTTCATTCATGTACAGTACTCTGTTTGATCATTATATCACTTTTTTTAATTGGTACGAGTGTTTTATCTGTTTGCCCAGCTCTTTTACCTATATTCTCTGCTCTTATATGCAGGTAGGTGTACGAATACTGTGTCGTCATCCTTTCAATGAATCCAAGAGAGCATATGTGGTGCCACAGCGTGTAGAGGAGCTTATGAAGTGTTATTGGCCTGGTAGATCAGGTTGCCTTTTTAATTTTAATGTTGAACATACATCTCTGAAATTATAATATCAGTATATTAAGTATCTGTCATATAATGTGCTTTACATTTCATTTCCCAATCAATATCTCTTTGAAGGAATTCAGGTAATTTCATTTCCCAATACATCTGTCTTCCATACATTTGCTGCTCTGATCCACATCTCCATTAAATCTTGGATTATAATAACAATTAAGTTATGTGCATTATATTAAATATTCATCATATAAACAATGTTTACTTTGGCGCTAGGAAAAGAGAGAGAAGAGTTACCAGCCATTAGTGTGATTAGAGAAGGGTGCATTATGCAACTGGAGCTGATGCGACCTGACCATATGAGGAGGCTCAACCCAACACCATACAAGGTAACTCTACCTTAATAACTTTATTTGGTTTTGGGGTTTGCTATCGACTTTGCCTTCCAAGCACCTAACGTCTTATATTGAATCTTGCCTCCTAAACTGTATAGTTGAAAAGTTTTTTTTATCCCTTAATTAGTCCACCGTCCAATATTTAAAATTTTCCATTTATTCCAACTTTAAAAAAATTGTCCAATTTAGGCCCAAATTGTTGCAAAATTGGGGAAAATGGTGTTGTTAGTCTATCCAAATTAAATCCTCAAGTGACATGTCGTCTTGAATTTTCCAACGATTTTGGGGCTAAAATTGGACATTTTTTCTAATACTGAGACTAATTAAAAAAATTAATTTTTTTGGTATCAAAGTTAGATACTAGACAAGTTATAGGACCAAGAAACTTTTCTAACTCTAAACTACACGATTTCTACACTTTACCATCTTTGGAGGGACATTTTGCATGGTATTCAACATGAGGATGGTAGAGTGTGAATTGGGAGGTTTAAGTGGGAAAAAGTAGCTTAAAATAATGGCCTTCAACATATAATTAATCCTTAATCTTGGGTTGCAGGTTAGTGTTAGTGCCAAGTTGTATGACTTCATACATTTCCTGTGGCTGAATGAAGCTCCTGTGGGAGAGCTGCAGTAATTCTCCCTCAAACATATACTGGGCAAAGTGGGTGGATGTTCTTATTTTTGATAAGCATGTGTAAATGTGGTTTGTATTGTAATTGTGGAAATATTTTCTAAATTCACCTTAGGGACATGATATGCTCCCTCTTTCTCTTTTTTTTTTTTTTTTTTTTTTTGCGTGTACAAATATAATATAATACCTTAATATAATTTGGTTAATAAGATGTATTTTACAACTTTGCTTTCTTTTTTTTATATTAACCAAATTATTGTTCAAAATGAGTGATATTTTAGGGTATATTTTCTTGGTTCAAAATATTTGATATATTTTACCTTTTTTTCATTTTATTTTTCCATTATACCTCTAATCAATTCCTAAAAAAAATTCACTCATACTTCAGTTTACCTTTAATAAATTTATTAAAAGTTGTACTTAAGAAGTATGATAAGACTCACAATAAATCCCGAGGGCATATTTTTCAATATAAAGTACTAGTATTATCCCAGCAATATTTGCGGGTTCTCTCTAGAAAAAATGTTAGATTTATTTTTAAGAACTTCATATAAATATGTTTTTATTAATTTATTATCTAATTATTAATTATTTATTTCTGGCAAATGTATTAACAGTTTTTTCCCCTTATAACCAAATTAGTTAGGCAAAATATTATAATTTATACAATAAGTCATAGATTATAATTTATCACCAAATTAATTCATATACGCAAGGAAAAATTATTTTTTTAGGATATTATCTTATGGATGTTTGCAAAGTTAGGACAATTTTTGGGCTTACAAATATAGGAAACTATCTTTATAAGCTTATAAAATTAGAAAACTAACATTGCAATCCTGCAAAATAAGGATACTATCTTTTTCGTTGGACAAATTTAGGCCAAAATTTATAAAATGTAGGTAAAATAAAGCCCGATTACGATATGCCCAGTAAGCCGAATTAAATTGTTTTTTCCCTAAACTGCCTAAAATAAAAGAGAGTGTCCTAGTTTTGCAAGTTTGTCAAGATACTGTCCTAATTTTGCAAGTTCATAAATATATTGTCTCAATTTTGCAATCTCGTAAAAGTAGTGTCCTAATTGTACAAAAACTTATAAGACAGTGTCTTAAATACCATTTTTGCCCTATAACCAATTTAGCTAATGGTAACAAAGAGTAATAGTTGTTTATTTAAAGAACATTAATTGATTAAAGTAAAATGTATTTTAAAATTATTATAAAGTGGTTCATATATGAAACAATTTAATTCTAAAACATACACTCAATAGCAATAATTATGATTAAAACATGTAATACCACATCAAGGTTAATTATGTTTTTAATCTATCATCATTGTTGTCTGAACTACGAATTGATATGTATACAATAAATACTAGCTTATAATTTATCACTAAATTAACTCATATACGCAAGGAATTTTTTTAGCACATTATCTTATGGATGTTTGAAAAATTATGACACTATCTTTTCGGGCTTACAAATATAGAAAACCATCTTTATGGACTTATAAAATTAGAACAATATCATTACAATCCTGCAAAATAAGTACACTATCTTTTACGTTGGGCAAAATTGGGCAAAATTTTATAAAGTATGGGTTAAATAAAGTCTGATTACGATATGCCCAGTAGGCCGAATTTTATAAAAATGGCCTAAATTGGACAAAATTAAAAAGAGTGTCCTAGTTTTGCAGGTTTATAAAGATATTGTCTTAATTTTGCAAGTTCGTATAGATATTGTCTCAATCTTGCAAGCTCGTAAAAATAGTGTCCTAATTGAACAAACACTCATAAAAATTGTGTCCTAAATAATAATTTTTCCGTTATAGCCAATTTAGTTGATGGTAACAAAGAGTACTAATTGTTAATTTAAAGAACATTAATTGGTTAAAGTAAAGTGTATCTAAAAAGAATTACAAAGTGGTTCATATATGAAATATTTTTTTTTATCGGTAAATGTTAGTTGTTAGTAGTTAGTTCACCAAGCGCCCCAAGTACTCCAAAAATTCTCCAAACTATCTTATAACTCCCTTTAATTCGTTCCCAAAGGGAATCGAACCTTGGTCACTCACTCAAGTGAGGAACCCAGTGGCCAGGTCATATATAAAATAATTTAATTCCAAAACATACTCTCAATACTAATATTTTAATATTAAAACACGTAATACCAAGATGAGGTTAATCATGTTTCTAATCTATTGTCAATATTGCCTGAACTATGAATACAATAAATCATACCTTATAATTTATAACTAAATTAACTCATATAAGCAAGATTTTTTTTTTGCAAGTTCGTAAATATATTTTCTCAATTTTGCAAGCCCGCAAAGACAGTGTCCTATTTTTATAAATAATCATTAGGTAGTCTCCTAAAATAACAAAATTTTCCTTATAACCAATATATTTTAGAAAAGCAAGATTTAGAAAAAAAAAAGTCAATTCGTTCGGTCTTTAGTTAAACTTTTTAATATGTGAAAACTATCTTCAAGATAATTATCTACGCAACTGTAGATGTGGTTATTTATGACCACATCTTCCGGTAAAATAGAATTTAGGTCTAATTTTATAAAATGTGGATCAAATAAATCCCGACTATGAACTTTTCAATCTTTCGCCCTATTCGACAAACGTTCCCCATGCATAAAATTTTCACTGTGGACAAAATTCACATAGACAGAACATTAGCTAAAAAAAAAAAAACAATCGCTAAAAATCCACAGTAAATATAACTGATATTGGTCCTTCAAGTTATTTTTATTAATCGAAAAAGTTAGAGGACCAAAATGACAATATTTATAGTATTTTTAATGCGGGCGAACCATGAAGAAGACAAATAAATATTTTTAATATACGCAAATAAAAATACTTCCTCTTTGATGTTTTTCGTACCAAATGTTCTTCCTTTGTATTTAGTTTGCAGTTATTGAAATTGACAACTTTAATTCGGTCCATCCATGATCAAATTAAATTTATATCATATTTTCTTAATCAACGGGAAGTGTGAGACATGATATTGGTCCTATAATTTTTTGTTATATTTAAAAAAATTAAAATCCATACCATACAATAAAAATCTATCAAAGTACGGCTCATTTACGTACGTATTAATGTCGTTAAGTTTTTATGTTAGATTATAATACTATGAATATTTTGTTAGATGCATTAATAAAAATTAAATACAATAATATAATGAGTTAATGGTAAGAATTATGTGAATGATTAGATATTAGAAGAAGAATAATTTTGCAAGAGACTTAAATCTTTACAACATAGCAAGCAAATTCCTCTAAATCCTAATTATGAGACTTAAATGTAATCTAAATCCTAATCATGTCCTTTTTATTAATTGCATTATTAATTTCTACCAATCACTTTTAATTATTTTTGGATTACAATCATTAAATTGTAATATTTTTATATGTGTTATTGGTGGTCTCATTAAATGTTAATAATTACAATGCAATTTTTAAAAAATGTTTTAAACTGTTCTAAGTACAGAGTATATGTGTGTATTGTTTCACTTCAAATAAAAAAAAAAATGCAATTTTAATATTTTACATTTAAAAAATAATTCTAAGTAAAATGAGTTTCAATAACTTTCATATTTATATTGGCTGCATTGAATTAGTTAGAATACCTACTCATAATTCGAATTATATGGAATTCAGATAATGAAATCATGGAGTTAAATTATTATATACTTGATTTAGACCATTGAAAATTTAACATTTAATTGACTATATAAATACACATAATTATTTGTAGCATGCATAAATTCGAATTATGAGATTATTTCAGATATAACGTGTAATATAAATCCTAATCATGAGGCTTAAATGTAAGATATGAATTATTTTAGGAATAATTATGTTAGGACTAATTTCAAATTTCAAGAAGTTATCCAATTATATAAACTCAAGAGCAAGGGAATCGAAACGATGAAAATGCAAGCTATGGAAGTTATTCCGACAAGAAATGGGACAACAAGAACAAGATTTCCTTTATATAAGATTGCAACAATAAATCAAATTACAATTGAATTTACACCAATCAAATTAAATCATAATCATGAAACTTAAACGAAAGCTATGAATTATTTTAGGACTAATTATTTTAGGATGGATTTTCTATCATATGTTAGATACTTTAGGACCAATTTCGAAATTTCACGAAGTTATACAATTATGACCACTTTGTTGAAATTACATTAGGGGTAGTTATTGTATACTACAATTCCAAAGCCAAAAATGCAAAATGGGGTGCAATAAATCCCATGGTACTCTTTACTACATTTGGTGGTCCCCACTATTTAACCTAAACCACATATTCATACAATTTGGTGGGCCCATGTTCAAAGTCAGCTTCTTACAAAATCTGACACATTAATGACTGATTGATGCCTTTCTGCACATTTCCCGAAGCAAACTTCTGACCAAAATTCGGGTGTTTGTAAATTTTGAACATAAACATAAATTTTATGAACACAAATATAAAATATTTTGAACATTAAATATAAATATTTGAGAATTCAAGTAAATTTATGTTCAAAATAATTTTTGAACATAAATATAAGTATTTGAAAATTCTAGCAAGTTCAGATTCAAATTCAAGAACAATTCTTTCATTATTAATTTAAAAATTACATATAAAAAATTCTAAAAATATTACATTTACAAAATTAGGCACAAACAACTCAGAAAATTATGAACAGGCTACGAAAAAATGTGCACATGCGCACAAAAATTATGAACAAACACTTTAAAATTATGAACAAATGTTGTTAAACTATGAACAGAAGGCGTTTTCTCGTTTTTCTACCAGAAATTTTCAATCCCTTTCATATTTTGATACCTGAAATAAAAGGGGAGAAAAGTCAGGTCATGCTTTTATATTTTGCTCCAAATTCGGAGTTTTACCACAAACATCTCAATTTGCAACCCATTGCCCCTATCAAATTCAGAGTTTCACAACAAACATTTCAATCCTATCTCCTAGAAAATTACTAACAATAAACAAATCACATGGAAATCATAGATTTTTTAACACTCAATTTTTAATCTCCCAGTAAAAAAAATAACAGAAAAAAAGAAAAAGAAAACTACACACGATTAATTTTAGCAGGTTGCAAAATCCTAAACTATAAAGACAATTTGAATTAGCATCACCAAATTAATGTACATACCATAACATTAAGAGAATCAGAGATGACGTTCAACATACCCTCAACAATACACTGTAATCTCCAAAAAAAAAAAAAATAGAAACTGAACCGTTCAACATACCCTCAAAAATCGCGGCTAGGGCGGTGGACGCGCCGTTGATTTTGCTGGCGTACTTCGACCGCCGTCTGCAAATCCGCAGATCCACGCGCCGTTGATTTTGCTGACTGTGGATGTCTCTATAAAGCCCACCGCGGTGCCGCCTCAACGCCGAACTCTTTCGTTTTGAGAAGCATTTCGACGCTCTCACAGATCTGAGAGACCCGCCGCTACCGCCGCCTGCATTTTCTTTTCGCCTGAGTGATGACATGCTTCGAGACCTGCCTCTACTTGTTCGCCCTTAAACCCATGGTGGTACACAGAACAGCGGCGGTGCTTTTTTGTGGGGCGGTGGCAGCCATGGAATCCCTCGGTTGAGAGAGAGAGGGATGAATATGAGAGGGGGAGAGAGAAAATTCTAAGGTTTTGAATTGTTTGGCAGAATTAAAGGAGAAGGAGACGTGAGGGAGAGATAGTGGTGGGGCCAATTTTTTAAATTGCTAAATAATAGTCAATTGTAGCAATTTGTGTCATGGGATTTTTCATGTTTTATCTTGCATTTAAGATGTTAGGATTGCAGTATAGTGTGTATTTCCCATTACATTATTTTTTTAAATGTTAAACATAAATGAATAGTGATGATTAGTCAAAGTTGCCAAAAGTAATATTTCAAAAAATATGTTGCTATAAGTTATTGTATTATTTATTATTGTAGGACTAATTTCAATAAGTTATCCAATTATATAAACTCATGAGAAGGTATTAAATTATAAATATATTAAATCATAATCATGAGATTTAAACAAAAGTTATGGATTATTTTTGGACCTATTAATTCAGGACAAATTTTGAAATTTAAAAATTTAACCAATTATACAAACTCAAGTGACTTTATTATCATATAGATATGTTAGGAATATTTCAAAAAATATGATGATAGAAGTTATTGTATTATTAAATATTGCAGGACTAATTTTGGACTAAATATTACTTTATTTTTTAAAATATTAAACATAAGTGAATAGTGATGACCAGTCAAATTAAATGACCACAGATAGTAAAAGGTAAACGTTAAGTTTAAGGCAACAAAGTTGCAAAATGTATCATGGATTCTCAATATTTAAAAGGCAACATACACCTAATTATTACATTTTATGTTGTATAGGACCAATTTTGAAATTTTAGGAAGATATCCAATTATATAAATTTAAAATAATAAATGCTACATAAGAGTTAATCTCCATCCATTCAACAAATAACATTATTAGTGAGTGATTCAAGTAAAAAAAATAGCACCAAGTTGAAACTATGTCATAAATTACTAATGTACAATAACTACACCAAAGTACACTTAATTAGGATACACAAAAATTATGACCACGTTGTTGAAATAACTCTATTTTTTTAAAATATTAAATATAAATGATAGAAATGATTAGTGTAATGATAGTTTTTTCCCTTTATATAAGATAGCAATAGTAAATTAAATTATAATTGAATTTACACCAATTAAATTAAATCTTAATCATGATACCAAAAGAAAATTATGGATTATTTTATGACTAATTATTTTAGGATGGATTTTCGACATGTTAAAGGCAAAAAATGCCTACTTATCATATGTTAGGTACTTTAGGACCAATATCGAAATCTCAGGTAGTTATACAACTACGACCACGTTGTTGAAATTACTTTATTTTTTAAATATTAAATATAAGTGAATAGTGATGATTAGTAAAATTAAATGGCCACAGATAGTAAAAGGTAAACTTTAGGTTTAAGGAAATAAAGTTGTCAAATGTATCATGAATTCTCAATATTTAAAAGGCAACATACGCCTAGTTATTATATTTTATGTAGTATAGGACTAATTTTAAAATTTTAGAAAGATATCCAATTATATAAATTTAAAATAATAAATGCTACTCCCTCCGTCCCAAACTCAACTTCCCATTTACTGTTTGCACGGTTATTAAGAAAAGAGTTGTTTATAGTATTTAAAGTGATAAAGTGATGATAAAGTGATAAAGTAGATGCCTTTGGTTATTAGTGTATGAAGAATATAATATTAAAAAGTATTGTTATTTTTTTGCCAAAAGTAGATGTAGCAAATAAGTATGGGACGGACCTTTTTGGCAATGTAGCAAACGAGTTTGGGACGGAGGGAGTACATAAGAGATAATGTCCATCCATTCAACAAATAACATGATTAGTGTATAATTCAAGGAAAAAAAATAGCACCATGTTGAAACTATGTCATAAATTACTAATGTACTATAACTACACCAAAGTGAACTTAATTAGGATACACAAATATTATGACAACCTCATTGAAATAACTTTATTTTTTTATATATTAAACATAAATTAATAGTAATGATTAGTGTAATGATATATTTTTCCCCTTATATCAACAATAATCAAATTTAATCATAATCATGAGACTTAAATACAATTTATTACATTAAATTGTATGGGGCAAAGATTGGTGGAGTTAGTGATCAACTTATGTCGTAGTTTGTAGTGACCGAATTTAAACGAAATATGTATGCAAGGAGTTAAATACTGTAAATTATATGAAATACTCATATGTAATATACGACATCCAATATATAATACATCAACCTTATACATAACAATGGAAAACAGAGACAAAGGGAATCGACTACCATTTGAACGAAAACAACAACGATACAAAGGAAATTGTCGGCACAAGCCATGCGACGAAAACTTTTATGCTACATAAAAAAAAGGAAAAAAAAGATGTTTGATTATCTATACCTAAAAATATACGATACACCGGAAATACAACACCGGAAAAATTCTTCAGACCAAATCCTCGAGCGACGGGAGCCCACGAACAACAAAATAACAAATACGAAAAAACACCTGCAAAAAAATAGGAGGGTAAAATATCAATGATTATGATCACAATAACGGAAAAAAATTTCATGTATTTGCGACGGATTTGGGCAAGCCGTCGTAAAAAATGTCGGTTTGCGACGGATATGAAATTCCGTCGCAACAGTTAATGTTTTGCGACGGAAATGTCCGTCGCAAATCCTAGGGCCCACCACCTTCGTTGTACTCCTGCTCATTTGCGACGGATATGTCGTCGCAAAGTTAAAATTGAAATTTGCGACGGAATTTTCCGTCGCAAAACGACCCGTTTAAAAGTAGCCACCCGGAAAATGACCCATTTGCCTGTTTTGCGACGGAATGGCCGTCGCAAATTTTAAATTCATATTTGCGACGGCCACTTTTCCGTCGCAAAATTGACTAGTTGAAGCTCGTCAGAGGGGTTGGTGACCAATAATTGACCTGGGTCGTCGCAAAGCGTATTTGCGACGGAATTGCCGTCGCAAAATATAGAATTTGCGACGGAAAATCAGTCCGTCGCAAATTTGTGCAGATTTATAACAATCCCCTTCCTTTTCCTTCCCTTTCACTTTCACTCTTCTTTCCCTTTCACTTTCACTCACGGAAAAAATAAGAAATGATGCGGTTTTCATATGTTCTTCACGTATAATTGGTGTATTTGTCATTGCCTTCAACCTCACCGTACGTATTTGTCATTGCCTTCTACTTCACCGTACGTTTTCACATTTTTAACCGTTTAAATGTCATATTTTTATTGTTTCAATTTTTTAGTACACTATTAGGTAATGAGCATGATATATGTTTATTTGATGGGTTTAGGTATTATTGATGATATATGTTTATTTGATGGGTACGTTAATTTTAGTTTGTGTGATATTTATACCTATTTTTAGTCGAAACTCTGCTCAATTTTTATGTACACTATTAGATAAATTGTGTGATATTTGTTTATTTGATTGGTTTACTATGATTGATATATATGGTTGTGTTGGATTGATTTTTGTGAAGGAAAATTTTGTATATCCTTATTTTTAGGCAAACTCTGCCCAATTTTTTATAACTCACGTGATATTTACTTTTAATCTGTAACAGATGCAATTTCCAGATCGTGGTTGGATGTACTCAATACCTAGAATGATAGGAGGAGGCATTAACTCTGCCCTTTGCAATAAAATTGATGAGTTTATTGAGTTTGCACTACAACATCCATGCAGTATGGATTGTATGGGTAATATTAGGTGTCCGTGTAAAGACAGAAGATGCAGAAATATGAGATTCTTGAGTGTTGATGAGGTTAGAACTCATCTTGTGATTTCCGGTTTTGTTCCCCGTTATTACAACTGGACCAGTCACGGTGAACAACGGTGGAATGTTGACATCGAAACCGTAGAATACTGGTATACTGGGTGGAGCGGTGGTGGAAATTTTGATGTTGGTGGTTCAAGTTATGTTCCGTATACTCAATTTGAACCACAAATAGAGGATGAACCTGATAGATATCGGATGATGATTGCAGAATCTGTTTTGGGTGGTCAACCACAATTCAATGAAACACCTATGGAGGAGGAACCAAATCATCGGTCAAAGAAGTTTTTTGATATGCTTAAAACCGTTGATCAAAAGTTGTTTCCTGGTTGTGAGACTGAGACGCAATTGTCATTCAATGCTCAAATGTTGAACATCAAAACTGAAGGCAAGGTCAGTAAAAAAGTGTTCAATCAATTTGCTAAATTGTTCAAACGAGCTCTACCTGAAGACAACACGGCGCCTGATAATTTCTATCAGAGCAAGAGGCTCTTGAAGGATATGGGTCTACCCTTTGAGAAGATTGATTGTTGTACAAACGGTTGCATGTTGTTTTGGGATGAGGATGAGGATGAGGATGAGGATCATTGCAAGATGTGTGGTCACCCACGGTACAAACCATCTGGTCGTACAAAAAGTAAGAAGAAAGTGCAGTTGAAGGCTTATAAGGCAATGTATTACCTTCCCATCACTCCTCGTCTAGAGAGGTTGTATCAGTCCAGTGCCACGGCTAAAGATATGACATGGCATGCTGAGGAGTGTTCTGGTGAGAATTCTGGAGAGATGCGGCATCCTGCAGACTCGGAGGCATGGAAACATCTTGATAGGGAGTTCCCAGATTTTGCAAGGGAGACGAGAAATGTGAGGTTAGGCTTGTGCACGGATGGTTTTGCCCCATTTGGAATGCACGGAAAAAAGTATTCATTATGGCCTGTGCTGTTGACCCCGTACAATCTACCTCCTTGGTTGTGCATGAAGCCTCAACATATATTTCTTAGTATCTTGGTGCCTGGACCACACAACCCCAAGCATAAATTGGATGTATATCTCCAGCCATTGATTAAAGAGTTGAAATCTTTGTGGTCTACGGGGGTGGAGGCCTACGACGTTCATAGGAAGCAGAACTTCACGATGCGAGCTGCACTTTTGTGGACCATTAGTGACTTTCCAGCATTTTCTATGTTGTCTGGGTGGTCAACAGCAGGAAAACTAGCATGCCCGTATTGCATGGACGGTTCTGATGCATTCTATCTTCCGTTGAGTAGAAAAGTGTCATGGTTCGACAACCATCGCAAGTTTCTTCCTCCTGATCATCCCTTTCGGAGGAACAAAACAGATTTTCTAAAGGGTAAAAATGCAGTAGGCCGCCCAAGACCACGGATTCGATCAGGTATGTGTCTGGGTACTGAATCACTACTGATGTCTATGTGTCTCATATATATAAGTTAACCATATATAAATTAATTATTTCAGGTGATTCGTTGTTGTATGAGGTTACAGTCACTGATTTGATGAAGACAACTGAGGTGGGTGCAATGGAGCACAATAAACGTATCCAGGGTGGTTGGAAGAAGAGAAGTATCTTTTGGGACTTACCTTATTGGAGCAAGTTGTTGATTCGACACAATTTGGATGTGATGCATATAGAGAAGAATGTTTTCGACAACTTGTTTCATACAGTCGTGGGTACTGAAGGGAAGACCAAAGACACTTCAAAATCCAGAGATGAGTTGAGGCTCTTCTGTTCTCGTGCTTCCCTACACAAGGATGAGCAGACAAGAACATATCCCCAGGCCTCTTACACAATTAGTAAAGCAGAAAGGAAGAATTTGTGTAAGTGGGTGAAAGAGTTGAGCTTCCCTGACAATTATGTGTCGAATTTGGGAGACAGAGTTGACACGGAAACCGGAAAGGTGTCTGGAATGAAGAGTCATGATTGTCACGTGTTCATGCAACGACTCTTACCTATTGCATTTCGGTACTCACTTCCCAAGAATGTATGGAGTGTCATCACGGAATTAAGTCTCTTTTTCAGACACTTAACGGCATCAACGATTACAGTTGAGGACATGAGGCGTTTGGATGAGGAGATCCCTGTTATTCTATGCAAACTTGAGCGGATTTTTCCACCCAGCTTCTTCGACTCGATGGAGCACTTACCCGTAAACTTAGCGTATGAAGCCTCAATTGTTGGTCCCGTACAGTATCGATGGATGTACCTTTTGAGAGGTAATTCTATACCATTTTTTAAATCGACTTTTAAGATCAATACTGAATAAATTTTCTAACACAAGAATGTTTTAGGTATTTGCACAATTTAAAGCTCAATATTGGAAATGCGGCCCACATCGAAGCATCAATTGTTAATGCATACCTTACTGAAGAGGTTGGAGCATTTTGTTCTTACTACTTCGGCGATCAAGTTCAAACCAGAATCAGAAATGTGCCTCGCAACTACGATGGTCGTGGAGTAGACCATCCCCTTCGTGATGTTGAAGGTATGTTATCTGTATTTTTGCATCCGGGTCGACCAATGGGTAAGGGCACCAAACGACCGTTCAGGGGCAGTATTGAAGAGGAAACAATACATTCATATGTTTTGATGAATTGTCCTGAAGTCCAACCGTATATAGAGTAAGTAATTTAATTTTATAGTTGAGTTTTTTACAATATGTATACTGTTGATATCTGAAAAGTAATTAATTTCTTTTTTCTGATATATAAGCATGTTCTGTGAGTATAAGCGTCAAGTAGAACCAGACATCACAGATGCAACAGTTTTTCAATCCATCCGCAATGATTTTATGTTTTGGTTCCAACGTTACGTGAGTACCACATAATTATATGATTTTTACCTTATAACAAATATGTTATTATTTTTATACATGATAATTTAATATTTACAGGGACAAAATGGCCTACTTAATAACAACCCACATCTTGAAGCTCTGAGCAAAAGACCACTACGTAGTGTGGTATCATACCACGGATATTACGCAAATGGATACAAATTTCATACTGAAGCGTATGCTTCAACGAAATCGACTACAAACAGTGGTGTTTGCGTTATCGGTGCAAACTACAACGAAGAACCCATCGATTACTATGGAGTGCTGCAAGAAGTAGTTGAAATAGAATATCCGGGTTGGCCGAGCAGGACAATAGTGTTGTTCTTGTGTGAATGGTATGATCCAGGGAACCAAGGAACAAGAGTCGACAAAAACTACAAGATTGTTGATATCAACACCGGAAAGAAGTTTCCGGCGGCATACGATCCTTATATTTTTGCAACGCAAGCATCTCAGGTATATTATTGCAAATACCCCGGATCAAGTAGGCCCAACTTGAGGACAGTTTGCAAAGTAAAGGCAAGATCACTGGTTGAAGTTTCTAATCCGTCAAACAAAGACGGTGTAGAACCAACAGATCCATTTCAAACAGAGATACAAGAGGCTCAAACAGAGGTTGATCAAGCAGGTGTGAATATTTTTGTCGACTTACTTGCTGCAAATCCAGAAATGATAATGATTGAAAGTGATCATGAGGGTGATGGACAAGAGCGCGGTGGGGAGGAAGAAGAAGAGGAAGAGGAAGAGGAAGAGGAAGAGAAATAGGATGAAGATGAGGAAGAGGATGAAGATGATGATGAGGATGACGAGGAAGAAGACGACGATTAGAATTACTAAATTATTGTATATATAACAAGTGAAAAACGAAAATGAATTAATTTGGTGAATTATGAAAAAAAAACGAGTCAATTTGGATACATACACAATTAATTGCGTACAAATGAACGAATTATAAATTTAAGCGGGAGTCGAAATAAATAAATTTACAGAAATAATAAAAATTAAATGGCCCCAATATTTATAAAAACAAGTTAGAAACGAAAATGAATTAATTTGGTGAATTGTAGAAAAAAAATGAGTCAATTTAGATACATACACAATTAATTGCGTACAAATGAACGAATTATAAATTTAAGCGGGAGTCGAAATAAATAAATTTACAGAAATAATAAAAATTAAATGGCCCCAATATTTATAAAAACAAGTTAGAAACAAAAATGAATTAATTTGGTGAATTGTAGAAAAAAAAATGAGTCAATTTGGATACATACACAATTAATTGCGTACAAATGAACGAATTATAAATTTAAGCGGGAGTCGAAATAAATAGTTTTATAGAAATAATAAAAATTAAATGGCCCCAATATTTATAAAAACAAGTTAGAAACGAAAATGAATTAATTTGGTGAATTGTAGAAAAAAAAACGAGTCAATTTGGATACATATACAATTAATTGCGTACAAATGAACGAATTATAAATTTAAGCGGGAGTCGAAATAAATAATTTTACAAAATAAAAAAAATAGTTGGGCAAAATATTTTAATAAACAACTTAGATACGAAAAGAAATTAATTTGGTGAATTATAAAAAAAAATGACTTAATTTGAATACATATACAATTAATTGCATAAAAATAAACGAAAGTAGCTTGTGCCCTAGTGGCGCGCGCCCCCTCCTCTTGCACAAGAGGTCCCGTGTTCGATTCCCCTTGGACGCAAAAAATGGATTAATTGTTCAAGGCCTAATAAGACTAATATAGAAGGTGGGCCGCATATAAAAAGAGATGGGTCGGTTGGCCCAGTGGTCCGCGCCCGCCCCGGCCGCCTCGGGTGCCCGGACTCGAACCACGCGAGCCACTTTTTTTTTTGTATAGGCTCGGTAATTTGCGACGGCCAAATTCCGTCGCAAATATTGAATTTTGCGACGGAAAACAACCCGTCGCAAATTATAACAGAAAAAAATAAAAAAAATATATATAAACATTTGCGACGGAATGTGGCCGTCGCAAATGTTGTTGACCCGAACGGGTCTGACCCGAAATATTTGCGACGGAATACTGTCCGTCGCAAATTCTGTGTGACCCGGCCGGGTCTGACCCGCCGATTTTGCGACGGATTTGTCCGTCGTTAATTTGCGACGGAAGTCGAAATCCGTCGCAAAAATTAGCTACGGCTGTTTTAGGGACGGATACGTGTCCGTCGCAGATACCGTCGCAAAACACTGTTTGCGACGGATTTTCCGTCGCTAATTCCGTCGCAAAACAGTGTTTTTTTTGTAGTGAGGGCATGTCTCAATTTATAAAAAAATTTAGCCAACGATCAACATACATGATAAAATATGGAAAAACCGAAGGTCAAGAAACACCTCGACTCAATGAAGAGCCAAGGTTTGAGAAATGAGAAGAGAAGGAGGTGCCACGCACATAGATAAAATTTGCTTTCTCTATATAAAGGTATTGATAATTATTTAGTTTTAACAACAAATGTTAAAACATCACTCCTTTTAAATTGAAGGGAGTATAAAACATCTTATATAGTTATATCGCTATATATATAACATATAATTTTAATGAAAGTTATCAGTGCATATATTATCGCCAATGTAATGCGTTAAAATTGTATCACAACTTATTAATGTAGATTAGGTTTGGAGTGGATCATCTTCTACTTATTATTTTTGTCATATTGTTAAGATAGTTAGGAGTGAGTCACAGTCGTCCTTATTAAAGAATTAATAACAGTATATCTTAAATATTGTTAAATTATCGTGATAAAAAAAATGGTATATAGGCATGTTATACAACTCATGACGTTTATTTTAAAAAGATCTTAGTTATTTAACTAAAATATAATTTGTTAGTATATATTAATTATTTTCATTGAAAAATATCCATTACAATTACACTGAATGTATATAATTCGTACTCTCGACCACGAAAAATAATTAGAATTGCATTTCGTAATATTTGTTACTAATAAAAGTTTGTGAATATATTATTAACTAGTGCGTATCCCTACGAATTTTGCGGACTGGAAAAAATGTTATTTTTATTTTCAAATTATAAGTATAAATATTTTTTATTTTAAATATCTTGTAATTTCGATATAATATTAAACGTCAATTCCATTTTTTTTTTAAAAAAAATTCAATTCCCTCTGAAACATTTCATGTATACATGTATTTTGAAAAAAAAAAAAATTAAGAAATCAAAATTAAAAAAAAATTGCTAACTTTTAGTATCATAATATTATACATGGTAAGATATTGTATATCATGACAAGCATTTTTTGAAAATAATGTGTTATTTCAGTGACAATATCTTTTGGGTAGTAAAATTTTGTAAAAAAATAATTAATGTTATAATCTATTATCCATGTAAGATATGATATTGAAGGAAAATGTTATTTGGGAATCTTGCCATCTTTTGCATGATAATATCTTTTGCAAAATATTTCAATATCCTCTTAGAAAATTAGCATATATAAATATTTTGTAAAAATATTTATTCCAAAAATATCTATTATTGTATTATACATGGTAAGATATTACATTTCATGGCAAGATTTTTTTGGGAATAATATGCTATTTCAATGACAATATCTTTTGGATAGTAATAATTTTTCAAGAAAAAAATAATGTTACAATCTATTATCCATGGTGAGATATGGTATTTGGATGACAAGATTCTTTGGGAGTCTTGTCATCTTTTACGTGACAATATCTTTTGCAAAATATTTCAATATCCTCATACAAAAATTAGCACATATAAATATTTTGCAAAAATAAATTCCAAAAATATCTAAGTAAGAAAATTGTTGAATTGTAGAAAAAATATCTGTTTTACATCCTATAGGACATGGCGGCGGCGCCGAGACTGTTCAATGGAGAATGACAAAAACTAAAAAAGGATGCGAGAAGAAAAAAAATCTAAGATCAAGAAAAATATTATAAAAAATCAGTATCATACCTTTGGTTTAATGTCGTGGTATCCGATGCAGTTTGAGGCGGCGGGAGTAGAGCAGTGAGACGGTGTCTACATACCTTGCACATCGCTGGGCTAGGCGGAGGAACGACTTAATACACAGAGAAAACTTACTACCGAAGATAATTTCGCAAAAAATTGTGAATTAAAAAAAAAAACTAACCTTTGGAAGATTCTAGGAATGAGGCGGCGTGTGCAGAGAATAAGAATGAGGCAGAGTCATGGCAGACAGTGGCAAGGAAGCCAGCGCCATAAGGGCGTTAGGAAATGAAAAAATTGAGAAAATGAAATGTGAGATGAGTAGAAATGAAAAGACAAAAATAATAGAGAAAGTTATAACCTGTCATCTACGGATAGTCTGCGCTGATTGGAGAGGGGGCGGAAGTGGCACTGTGAAAAAGATCGAAGAGGAGTGTGACGGTGTGAGAGAGATCGGAGGGGAGAGAGACGACTTATGTGCGAATGAAAATGAAAAATAATTATATTAACTCTAATTACAAATTAATGATTTTGATGTAATGATATAAAATAAATGGTTGAGATCAAAACTTAAACCAATTTTTAATGAAAGCGGAATATTTCGAAATGGAGAGGTTTGAGACATGCCACTTTATCCTTAAAATAAAATGGTGTTTACACATCACTTTGGGAGGTTTGAAAATATATTATAATAAGATAAGATTCGGAAGAACTATAATACCAAATAAAAATACACGGTCCATGCTGGTATTGCATTTTAGCCGTTTATAGAAAAGCGCGTCGAATTAATGTACTACAAAAGGTAATTTTCCAGCTACTTAGAAGCATTATTAACCACCTGCCAAAAAAAATAAAAAAAGAATCATTATTATCCAAGGAATTGGTTTTGTGGTGTACACATGGCATTTATGGGTGTGCGCTTCTTTACTTAGACTTCGGATTGATTTGAAATATAACGGCATACATTCAACTTCTATTTAAAAGATTCTTAAAATATTTTTTATTTTAAAAAGTTGACGAAGTATCAACTTTTGGTTCAAAAAGATCCTTGAATTATTATTATTTTTTTATTTTAAAAAGCCCTTAAAATATACTACATCCGTCCATGAAATATAGTCCTGTTTTTTTTGCACGTGATTTAATGCGATATGTCGGAGGGTATTACGCAATTTTCCGAAGTCCGTTTTTTAATAAAATGATCGTTTATGGAAAGTATGCGAAACGAACTTTCCATTAACGATAATATTATTAAAAAATGAATATCAGAAAATCCGGTAACACCCTTCGACATTTTGCAATAAACCACGTGCAAAAAAACATGACTATATTTCATGGACGGAGGGAGTATAATTTATGTTTCATGAAGTCTTTTTTTTTTACAATCCATTAGGACATATTTTTATTGGAATTCGAAATACATCGAAATTGGTTGATTCATCATATTCTAATGAAATGCATTAAACTGACTCAATAAAATCCGTGAATTTTTGTCATCAAGGACCTCCTGAAATAAAACTTAATAGTTTAAGGGTCTTTTAAAACAAAAAGTAATTCATGAACTTTTAAAATAAAAATTGATAGTTTATGCATTTAGATGTAAATTAAGAGAGGTACTTGAAAAAAATATGATGAGCACACACTCGCGTACATCATATTGAAATAGAATTTGAAGAATAGAAAAGGTACATTTAGACCCTAAAATATTTGCTCAAGTTCAAGTAAGATCTTAGAAGCTTTATTTTGTGTGTATGTGTATTTAAACCACTTAAATATTTTTTCAGGTTTAAGTAAAATCTTAAATAAATCCTTTATTTTAAAAAATTGAATAAATATGACATTTATGTTTTTTTTTTGAAACGGGACATTGATGTATTTTATTGCTCCAAATTGTTGTAAATAAGTGGGTAAAATAAAAGACGAGATTTGTTCACCCAATTCGTCGGGAACGACTACGTCTGGGGGCGAGCCAAGCCAGGAGTTTCACTAATATTCTTGTGTATGAGTAATTACAATTATGAGTACAATAGTCTATTTATAAGAATAAAACCCTAGTCTAAGATATGAAGCCCATTGGGTTATTGGTCCATTAATAATGTCCACATCAAATCTTCTAGATTTGGAATAATAAATCTTCTAGATTTACAACACTTCCCCTTGGACATTACGACATAACATAATTGTCTTGTCATAAAAACTCCACGTGCTAGGTATCGGCCAAATAATAAGTTAGGGAGGAATGTATTCGATCTTTCAGATCAAATCGTCTAGATTTATTTTGGGGCTACCACTCCCCCTGAAGACAACAACACTTTTGAGTCTTTGCATCCCAATACCACGAACGTACTTTTCAAAAGTAGACGTAGGTAAGGACTTAGTGAACAGATCTGCTAGATTGTCACTAGATTGCACCTTTTGAATGGTAATCACATCACTCTTCTGGAGTTCGTATGGGTAGAAAAATTTAGGTGAAATATGTTTCGTCAGGTTTCCCTTGACGTACCCATTACTCATTTGTGCGATGCAAGCTGCGTTGTCTTCAAATATAACGGTGGAAGGTGTATCGCCTTTAGCGATACCACACGAGTCACCAATGTGTTTTACCAAGGACCTTAACTAAACACATTCTCGTGCGGCTTCAAATAAAGCTATTATCTCTGAGTGGTTTGAAGACGTGGTAACCATGGTTTGTTTAACCGATCTCCATGAGATCGCGATACCACCACAGAGAAAAACGTAACCAGTCTGGGATATGGCGTTGTGGGGATCAGACAAATAACCAGCATCCGCATAACCTACTAAGGCTTTGTCTTGGTTCTTACGGTAAAACAGTCCAAGATCTTGAGACCCTTGGAGGTACCGTAGAACATTCTTAACACCATTTCAATATCTCCTTGTAGGAGAAGCGCTATGTCTCGCAAGCAAATTGACAGCAAATGCAATGTCCGGCCGAGTGCAATTTGCGAGATAGAGCAATGCTCCAACAGCACTAAGATAATGAACTTCTGACCCCAGAATTTCTTCTGAATCTTCTTTTGGTCTAAATGGGTCCTTATCCACTTCGAGGGATCGAACAACCATATGGGTGATAAGTGGATGAGATTTATCCATGTGAAATCTCTCCAATAACTTCTTCACGTAGGTCGACTGATGTATAAGAATTCCTTCTGGGAGATGCTCGATCTGCAGGCCGAGGTAGTACTTGGTTTTACTCAAGGCTTTCATTTCGAATTCGGCTTTCAAGATTGAACTGGCTTCTTCAATCTCTTTGCATGTTCCGATTATGTTTAGGTCATCAACATAGACGGATATGATGCAAAAACCATTATGCGATTTCTTCGTGAATATGCATGGGAAAGCTTTATCGAATGTGTATCCCTTCTTCTGAAGGAATTCACTAAGTCGGTTGTACCACATGAGACCCGATTGTTTCAGGCCATACAACGACTTCTGCAGTTTTATGCTATACATACTGCGGTTTTCACCATTCCTCATCTGAGGAATGTCAAATCCATCGGGGATTTTCATATAAATGTTGGCATCAAGTGATCCGTATAAGTACACGGTTACTACGTCCATTAGTCTCATTTGGAGATTCATTTTAACTGCCAAAGATATCAAATAGCGGAACGTTATTGAGTCCATGACGGGAGAATAGGTTTGATCGAAATCAATCCCGGGTCTCTGCGAAAACCCTTGAGCTACAAGCCTCGCTTTATACCTCTCCACAATATTGTTCTCATTTTGTTTTTATACAAATACCAATTTATATCCTACGGGGATAGCGCGCGTGGGTGTACGGACGATAGAGCCAAATACTTATCTTTTGTTAAGCGATGCGAGCTCTGCTTCAATTGCCTCTTTCCATTTAACCCAATCGGAGCGCTTCCGACACTCAGCGATTATTTTGAGTTTTGGATTTAGATCATTTATAATGGAAAGGGCAATTGACGCTGCAAATGTATTGTCGACGACAGTAATATTTCTATTATATGTTTCTTCCGTATCTGTGAAGTTCACAGAGACTTCGACGTTTACGTCAACCAGATCTTCCTTATTTCCTATTATATTTGAGTCTGGTCATTTCACGGTCCTAGTGCATTGAATATTTTGTGCATGTGCTTCATCACTAGGACCCTCGTCTCCTAGAGACTTTGAGTTATCTAGACGAATCTCTTCTAGAGATTTTACATTCGACTGACCAGATTTGCTAGCCTTTCGTTTAGGTGTATTACTATCTCTTAAGGGTCCTTTGCGTTTCTGGCACGTGGGGGCATGAGTACTTGTTTTGCTTGAGACCTCAACCCTTTGGGGAGAATTTACTACAGATATATGCGATTTAGTTACACCTCTATGGTCAGCGAATGCGTCTGGCAGATTATTTGTTAGATTTTGCAAGTTAATGATCTTCTGAACTTCTAGTTCAGATTGACTAGTGTGTGGATCTAGATACTGAAGATTACTTACGTTCCACGTAAGCTCCCGGCATTCATTCAATTTTGAATTCAGATCTCCCCCTAATACCGGAAAGTAATCTTCATCGAACGTGCAATCAGCGAACCGGGCCGTTAATTGATCCCCAGACAAAGGCTCGAGGTATTTCACGATGGATGGAGAGTCAAATCCGACGTAAATACCGAATTTTCTTTGTGGGCCCATAGAGGTCCGCTTTGGTAATGTTATCGGGACATATACCGCACATCCAAAAATACGCAGATGGGAAATGCTAGTTTTTTTTCCATGCACTAACTGTAGGGGGGAATGATCATTATATGCAGTTGGACGGATTTGTATTAAATGCGATGCATGTAGGACTGCATGCCCCCAGCATGAAGTGGGTAGTTTGGAGTTCATAAGCAATGGTCTCGCGATAAGTTTGATACGTTTTATTAGTGCCTCAGCAAGACCATTTTAGGCATGGATGTAGGGGACTGAATGCTCCACTTTAATTCTCAGGGCCATACAGTAATCTACAAAGGCCTTTGAGCTGAATTCAGCAACATTATCCATGCGAATCGACTTTATTGGATAATCCGGGAATTGAGCTCTAAGCTCGATAGTTTTCGCAATGAGCTTCACAAAAGCTTGATTACGGGTGGACAACAAACAAGCATATGTCCACCTAATGGAGGCATCAATAAGGGCCATGAAGTAACGAAATGGTCCCGATGCTGGGTGAATCTGTCCGAAGATGTCTCCTTGAATTCGCTCAAGAAAAACCAGAGACTCTAGTCCAACCTTAGTACGCGACGGACGTACTATTAACTTACCCTTAGAACATGCATCACAAATAAATTCATTGAGAACAATAACGAATACCTTTTGATGACTATTACTCGAGGTAATCGTAAACAAGTTATAGATAAACTTCCTTCCTTCTCCCCCGAATTGTACTATTCCTACATCCGGCCGTCCAATCTCCATCTAGCCATGAGTGTGAAATTTCATGACCCGAACTTCTTTAAATTGTGGCATCAGCGGTTAGGTCATCCAGGACAAACTATGATACGTAGGATTCTATCTAATTCAACTGGTCATAATATTTTGAATAATAGAATTCCCCAGTTTCAATGTGATATCCGTTTATCCTAATGTCTCTAAAACTGAGTAGGGCACGCTTAGATTGTGGAAACAATAAAGCATTATCGATTATGAGTTCGGTACCCATGGGGAGGACAATAAAAGCTCTTCCGGAGCCCACTATCAACGTACTATCATTGGCTATTGTAGTTATACTTCCCTTACGTTCTATCAAGTTATAAAAATACTTCCTATCTTTTAGGCTTGTATGTGTGGTGGCACTATCTACTAAACATAAATCACTATGTGCGTCCATCATGCAAGAGAAAATTGTCTAAACCTAATGGCTGATATGTTTACAAGCCATAAATGTGAACATCAATATCCAAATAAATGTAATGGACAACTATTTAAGGTAAACACATCAAAACTAAAATGATAGTATCATCCATAAAATAAAGTGAAGTATCCGAAAGAAAGGATCCAAAAACATAAAATTGTCTTATTCGAAAACAAAGTACTAGAATTAATCAAATACACAAATCACTCATCATCTCCAAAATCCTTAAGCTCAATGCCCATAGGATCTACGTTGTCTTAGTCAGGGTCTGCTTCAGGCAGGCTGGCATGATGAGATTCAACTCTAGGAGCCTTCTCCTTATCGTCCTTCTGCTGCTTTTGGTAAGTCTCAACCAAGTGTTTGGGAGTGCGACACGTGTGAGACCAATGGCCCTTGCATTCGCATCTGTAGCAGGACTGCTCAACCTTATCTTGATTGTCAGATTTTTTAGTAGCGGGATTCGTGTTAGGTGCAGCCTTTCCACGAGTCTGAGCTTGATTATCATTCAAGGTACCTGGACCACCGGACTTACTACGACCTCGGCCTTTACTACGAGTTCGTTTACTTCCTCTCCCCCTTCCACGCTTGCGACCATTTGTACTACCTTGAGCTGTAGCATGTGCTTCGGGCACAACTTTTGAGTCAACCGGTCTCGAGTTATGATTCTGCATAAGGAGTTGGTTGTGCTTTTCTGCTACTAGAAGTGCAGAAATTAGCTCAGAGTGTACAGTGTAGTTCTTAGCCATATACTGCTGCTGGAGTACAAGGTTGCTGGCGTGGAAAGTCGACAAAGTCTTCTGGATTAAGTCGTCCTCAGTTACAGTTTACTTGCATAACTTTAACTGAGATACAATACGATGTAGGGCTGAGTTGTACTCCGTTACAGACTTAAAGTCTTGAAAACGGAGGTTCAACCAATCGTATTGAGCCTGAGGGAGGAGTATGTTATTTTATTGTTGGAAACGGTCCTTTAGGGACTTCCACAACGTTCCGGGGTCTCTCTCAGTGAGATATTCATTTTTCAGGTCCTGATTAAGATGATGTCTGAGGAAAATCAGAGCTTTCACCTTTTGGGCGTCAATTGATTTTGAATCATCGACAATCGCACCGCTTAGGTTGGTTGAGGCTAGATGTATCTCAACATCCAGCGCCCATGTTAGGTAGTTACTACCATCAAGAGTAAGCTCAGCAAATTCTCTTTGTAATATCAAAGATGATACACTACAATTATTAAAGTGACATGGTAAGAGGTTTGACCAAATTTATTGACAACAGAGAAATAAAGATTTATTTGATTAATCCAGAGCACATAGAAGCAAGAATTGGGCGCCGTCTATCCAAAACATAAATTACGGTCCGACAAGTACCGGGCGCCGCCTACCCGGGCATGCGGACTATAAATAATAAACTATGTGCAGAAGTAATAATGCATGTAAGATAATTAAATTATAAAGACATGCATATGTAACAAATAGTCATATATAATATCTTGAGAATTAATCCATGAAAATAATTTTAAAGAAAATTCCAGACTTAATTAACATGCAAAAGCTTTCATGTATATTAACGAAATTTAACGAAATATTTTCAGGATTTTAAATTAATTCTAAAATCTTCGGGCAAGAATTATTACCTTGGACACGTCTCAAGTGGGTGGAGCAATCATACATGTATCGAGTTCAAAAGAAAGCTCAACATGAAATATGTTAGTAAATTCCAAGAGACGATTTAAATTTAATGCGCATGAATAAGTATATAAGTTCTCATGCTTTATTAAAATTATATAAATAAAACGTTTATAATTATTTAGCCCATATAATTTATATCTTGCTTAATATTATACCCAAAAGAAAACTCAACATAAGGATGTGTTAACAGGAAATAAATTGGGTGTGTAACTTAATAGAGTCACGTATCTTCAAAATTGATTTCATTTTTATTAGACACAAAAGTATTTATTCCCACATACCTAGAACTTGAATATAACGTTTACGTATTATTATTCCCACATACCTTTAAAAGTCCAATTAGTTGCTCAACCGCATGATTTTACGAAGCTTCCCACCGATGATATCCATCTCCACATCGAAGAAGATGAATAGAATTAATTTGCGGAAGAAACTAGCGCGGCGGCGGTGGGATGTAATACTATGGTGTATTGGAGTTGGTGAATATCGGAATATTATTTGACGGCCATGACTTGGCGGAAATTTTGAGAATTACGAATTTGGTGTATAATCTAATTGAGTAGAGCACTCGTGCTGATAACATGTTGTAAATAAGTGGGTAAAATAAAAGACGAGATTTGTTCACCCAGTTCGTCGGGAACGACTACGTCTGGGGGCGAGCCAAACCAGGAGTTTCACTAATATTCTTGTGTATGAGTAATTACAATTATGAGTACAATAGTCTATTTATAAGAATAAAACCCTAGTATAAGATATGAAGCCCATTGGATTATTGGTAATGTCCACATCAAATCTTCTAGATTTGGAATAATAAATCTTCTAAATTTACAACACAAATGAAACAATTTCCCTATTAAAATTAAATATAACACATTCTATTAAAAATAATTACTTATATTCTAAATTTGATTGTTTATGAAGAATTTATAACTTTATCAAAATTTATGAAAGATAAAGAATTTATCTGCACCAAAAAATATTTTAGGAACAAAGTACTTGAGTGATATAGATGCACCGAAATATTTTAAGAGATTACTTCCACACTTAAGCTTGAATTTACTATTTTTTTTCTCAAGCATGAATTTACTATTTTTTATATTACGTAATACAATGTATTGAATATAATGTGATTATTAATTTGGAAAATTTTCAATAAAAATGAAAATAAATATATGATAATTATAGGATTTATATATTTTCCCTTTTAAAATATAGAGATTATTACAATTTGGTTCTCCATTAGGACCATTAAAACAATTTGGTTCCTCCCATTTTAAAAAATACAACTAGGTTCTAAAATATTAATAAAAAAATCCCACCCCACCCCACCCCACCCCACCCCACCCCACCCCACCCATACTAGCTGGCATCTTCTCAAAACCCACGCACCCACTCCTCCCTCTCTTCTCTCTCTCTTTTACTTTCACCCTCTTGTTTTCTCTCTCACTCTCTCTCTTCTTTTTCTCATACGCGGCGCCGCCGCCCTCCCCTCCCTCCCATACGCGGCGGCGTCGCCGCCCTCCCTCTCCCCTCCTATCTCACCTACCCACCTCTCTCTCTCTCACTCCATCGCCGGCGATCGAACACAGATGGTGAAAGGCACGGTCGCGGCTTCGTCGCCGCCAGAATCGACGCAGCGGCGCCACCCCCCCTCTCACACGTAGCGACGCCGCCCCCTCTCCCACGCACTGGCTATGCGAAGCGCCGCCGACCCTCACACGCAGCGGCGCCGCCCCCTCTCACACGCAGCAACACCCCGCCACCACCACTGCCACCCCGCGGCGACCCCCTCTCTCACTCAATTGCGTCGGCGATGCCCCTTCTTTTCAAAGGGGGGCGACACTCAGATCCAAGCGAGAAGAGTTGTCGATCTGCGATTTGTGGCGCCGATCTGAGCGAGAAGGGCCGTCAGATTCGTCAGCCGCCCCACGCCTTAATCCCACGGTCTCAACTCCGGATCTAGCGGCCAACAAACCGAGATCGGCGCCACAACGCCTCGGTGCTACTTAAAATTAGGCATTGATCCACACACAATCGAGTTTTGCAAAATGGGTAATTACTTTTTATCTATTGCTTTTTTCAATTTTAGTCGATAATGGATTGATTCGGATATTGTTTTTATGTGCAAATTTTGAAAATTAAGAACTTCTTAGTGATGTTGGATCAAGATAGTGTTTCATTAGTGACGTTTCATTCTTTTCTTTTCTTTTTTTACTCTGAGATTGTTTGTGGAAATCTGTTTCTTGATAAATGGTTTAAAAGTCACTTTCTGTGTGGCTCTTATGAGATTCTGATGTCCCTATGGTTTTAAGGACATTGGTATATGGATTTAGTCAATTGGATATTCTGCATAATTGTTTGGTAATTGAAATATTTATAAATTCCCTGAAACAAGCTTGAATTTTCAAAACTTCTTTTAAGATGTTCATTTTTTTTTTTGTGAATGAATGAACGTTTCGACGAAGATGGGACTATTGAAGATTTGTGAAGAAACTGGAAAGAAGATTTGAAGAAGCTGGAAAGAAGATTTTGTGTAGAAACTCTGCAAATTGTAATTAAGAAATTATGTTCAAGATGTCAAGTTTTGAACACTTTTTTTGAATAATGTTCTTGCGTTTGTAATTTACTGTTTTAAATATGTATATTAATATTTTTTTGGTGTATGAACACAGATAAACCTTTTTGAATAATGATTTTGCATTGATAAATTTTCAGATGTAAATATGTAAATTTAGAGTTTCTGCACACTAATTTTGCATTTGTAAATTTCAGATTTAAAATAATATTATTTGCATATAATTTTTGCTCACTCAATAAAAAATTACCCAAATAAGTATTAAAAATTGGAAAATTGAAAAAATTGCAAGGAAAAATCAATGTTCAAAATATATATTCAAAAATTGTATTCAAAAGCGGGGATGTTTAACTGAAGAAATCACAGTAATTACTAAATTTTATGTATTATAATTTTAAAAAATATAATAGAAATATAATAAAGAACAAAAAAAAAGCAAAAAAATCAAATGTTGATATGGTGGGAAGAGAAGGGTTGGACGGTGGGTTAGGGGGTGCTAAGGGGGAAGGAGGATGGGTAAGTGGATGGGGGCCACAAAAGGAACCTAATTGTATTTTCAAAAAGGTATAGAACCAAAGAGTAATAAAACCTATAGAAAGGAACCTATTTGTCATTGCCCCTTTAGCAAATTGGTTCCCCCTTAAGTGTTATACTACACTTTGGTTCTCCCCTTTTTGTAAATAACAAATAGGTTCTAAATTGGGTCCCACTAAAAAAATTAAAAAAAACCTCAACCCCTGCCACCCACCCACCGCCCACACCCCCCACCCCCATCAATAATCAAATTCGGATATTATAATCCACCCCCAACCCACCACAATATTCTCTCTCTCTCTCTCTCTCGAATCGTGGCTTCGTCGCCGCCGCCGGAATCGATGCCGCTGGAATCGATGCAGGGAGAAGGGTACGGTCGCGGCTCCCGTCTCACACGCAGCGGCGGCGCTCCCCTCTCCCACGCACGGCTATGCGAAGCGCCGCCGTCCCTCTCTCACACGCAGCGGAGCCGCCCCCTCTCACACGCAGCAGCGCCGCCTCCCTCTCCCACGCTCCGGCTACGCGTGCGCCGCCGACCCTCTATCACACACAGCAACACCCCACCACCACCACCGACACCACGCGGCGACCCCCTCTCTCACTCAAATGCGCCGGCGACACCTCTTCTCTCCAAAGGGGGCGACACTCAGATCCAAGCGAGAAGAGTTGTTGATCTGCAATTTGCGACGCCGATCTGAGCGAGAAGGGTCGTCAGATCCGTCCGCCGCCCCACGCCTTAATCTCACTGTCTCAACTCTGGATCTGGAGGCCAACAAACCCAGGTTTCGACCACATCAGACGAACCAGGTTGTCTAATTTCGATTTTGAAAACATCAATGAACAACGATTGGGTTAAGTTCGTGTGTGATTTTTGTGCAAATGGGTGATATATTTTTAGTAGAAAGCCTTGATGATATTTTTTAGGAGAAGACCTTCTTTATACTTAATTTTTCAATTGATGCTCTGTTTTTTGAGAGATTTGTATTCTATAGAATCATTTGTGTTGCTGGGGTTGTGTTTTGATTTTGTGATTTATTGGTGGATTTATTGTTGTCTCAATTTAATTGTAATTTTTTTTAATAATAGGGAGATCGGAGAAGAAAAACGATGAAGACCAGTTATTGAAGATGAAGACAGTGTTCAATTTTTTTATTTTTTGAACTTTTTTTTTGCATTTTAAGCAAATTGCATTTTTTTGTTATGAATTTGTCAATTTTAAATTCAAAAATTTAATTTTTGAAATTAAAATATGTAATTGGTGAAATGAAACATGAGATGATGCAAAATATATGTTCAAAGTATTTATGTGTAAAGATTTTGTGCAAAATATATGATAAAAAATAAAAATACAGAAAAATGCACAATTAATAAATAATGCAAAATATTTGTTCAAAATAGTTGTTCGAAAATATTTAAGTATATGGTTGCAAAATAGTTAAGTATATGGGTGTAAAATAGTTGTTCAAAATTTTTATGCCAAAAAAATATTCAAAATATATAAAATTGAATAATTAATAGAAAAAAAATTCATAATAAAATGGAATAAGAAATAATTAATGTCAGGAGGGGGGGTGGGGAATTCGAACCAGAATGGAGGGGAGGGGAGGGGAGGGGAGGGGAGGGGAGGGGAGGATGGGTGGTGGGAGGTTAGGTTGACTTTGAATATGTGGATGGGGACCACAAAAAGGAACCTAATTGTATTTATTGGGAAGTAGAGAACCAAAGCTTAATTAATGCTATTGAAAGGAACCTATTTGTAATTCCCCCTTAAATATATCAAGTTACATTACCTTTTTTCTTTGTTATAATCATCCTCTTCATTCAATCATTTTTCTATGGCACAATCTATAATTCTTATTTTACATTTTTACATGAAATAGAGCACAATAATAATGATATAATCATCATGAAAACATTCATCCAGCATATTCAAGACAGGGAGGAAAAATAGATTTTTAATCTCATTCCCAAACAAATGTCCCCTAAATCAATTAACTTTCACATCTATTTTTTTTTTTTAATCATCGTTATATTCTTTATCAAAATTTATCATGGTTATGTCACACTCATCAAATTAATTTAACATAATACTCCATATAATTCACTTACAGGACCAAAACCTGGGCCTAGAGTAAATATAGGAAGGTAGTAGGCTAGTAGCCCAATTCAAAGGCCCAATACATTGAAGCAAAATAGACACAATGACAAACTTGCCCAATAAAAATACATGATACATGAGACAATTTCATATACAAACCAGATATCTAAATATGTTTTTATAATACATTTGAATTTGTGCATATAAAAATCGAGCAAGAGCATCAAATTTTGTAAACCGTATTATACAATATTTTTACTTTTATAATATATACAACCTTATAATGAGAGAGGGTTTTTTCGTTTTTATTTTTTCGTGTTTTTTGAGATCAAGGTTGAAAATGAGTAGACTTGATCATCATATCAAAACACTCGTCCCACAAACCCTATCTTCAATGGCCTGCCTACTCACATTCACATTCATACTACACTTCATCTCGACCACAACACTTTTCTTACTAACACTCGTAACCTTAACTTTCCCACTCACCCTCGTATAAGTTCTAATACCCAAAATACCCCTACTCAAATCACTCCCAAACCTCTTAACCTCCACTACTTTATCAACCATAACGTCAACCAAAACACTCAACCGGATACTCCTCCGGGCCCCGACCCGACCCGCCGGCGTCCGAACCTCCCCCACAACCGAGCCGCCATAGTACACGTACGTCGTCGCGTTATCGAACCTAAACGACGCCGCGTTGGGGTTCTTGAGAGACACGTCGGCCACGAGCGTCAAGTTACGGCCGGCGAGAGAGGGGTTGCCGGAGAGTGAATCCGCGCCGTCGATCTTGACGGAGTTGAGTTTGAGAAGTGGATCTTTGACGTGGAGAACTGTGAGCATGAGTACTAGTACGGTGACTAGTAGGATTAGTGATACCGCGGCGGAGCAGCCGCAGCACTTGATGCATTTCTGGCGGCGGCGCGACGTGAACTCCACCGGAAAGTCGTCGTGATTTTCGATATAGATGATCCGGTGGGCGGTGGGGGCCAGGGGCTTCGCTTGTTCTTTCTTCTCCGCCATAGGGAAGAATTTGTGTCACATGTATGTAACTTTGATAGTGTGTGTATATATATAATAAAATTAAAACTAAATTATATAGAATGGAAGCATATAGGTTGGTAAGGAGTCGTATGTTTTTGTCATAAATCAGAAATTTTGTTAACGCGTTTGGGCGTTTGCCGTTTGCTCGGGTTTGAATGTTTGACTTAATTAGTTTTTAAAAGAGAATGTCGCTTAACGTACAAAATACCTCACGAGGAAAGTATACTATTACTGAGTTAGGAAAGGGAAATTATATAGAAAATTCGGTAGCATTGTTATTTTTCCAAGACTTTGATTAGTCCTCTCGAGTCATTGAGAATTTTAAAGTGACTTTTGTTTTGAGTTTTAAGTGTATTATAAAAATTGGTTTTTGGAAATTTTTAGGACTTGGAATCTTTATAAACAGTAATGTGTGGGTTTGTTTTGAATTTTTAAAAAGAGTAGAATTTAATTTTAAGTCAAAATAAGTGAATTAAAGTTGTATTATTATATTTATTTTTGACTGTGTAGTATTATATTATTATTCAGTATGATTGAATAGTGTGAATTATGATTTAAATATATTAAATTGTATATAGAGATAATTGATTTTATTGTAAAATAAGATAATAGATCTATAGGTGTTGTATTGTAGATATTTTAAAAGGTTAAATATCAATTTGCAACATCAACTATTTTGCAACTTATACAAATTTTCTTTTATCAATTTGCAAAATATACTATAAAAATTTAGCATATTGCAATCTATATTATAAAAATTTAACTAAATTTTATTTCTCTAGTATTTTTCCACCCATACCAAGGCTATAATATATAGTCCATTTATATTATACATATTATTACTTTAATTTTTGTAACATAAAGGGACTATTTAAATACTTTGATGCAATGAGAAATTTTAAATTCAACGATTGAATGCACAATATATAATATGTAGCGTTTGTAATTAGAAAACATCTACAAATATAAATGTTTATATTTAAAATAACAATAAAACAATATATATATATATATATGTATATATATATAATCTTAATGAACAATTATAACTTTGTATGACCGAAAAATACAAGAGAAATAAAGTTTAATTTGCAAATTGTTAATCTTTTATTCTACAGGTTGCAATGAATAAAAAAATTGTACAAATTATAAATTAATAAAAGATCTATAGTGTAGGTTGCAATTTAATATTAATCCTATTTAAAACAAGTTTTCAAAATTTCAAACTATAATTTGTTTTGAAATTTCAGAACCTAGATCCTAGTCCTAATTTTTAAAACTCAAAATAAACACCTAAATGATTTAATTTTAATCATGAAAATCGTTGGATTTAGTGACATTGGGTAAGATTTGGTAGAATTATGTTGTTCAAGAATTGTGAAATTTGAATTAAATTGTATTTCTGGATTGGTGGATTGAATATTTAATTTTATAATTTATCTTTGTGTTGTTTGAACTGAGTGCAAGATTGAGATTTTTTTGCTTGAATTTAATTTTGAAATACACTTAAATTTTTTGTCACTTACATAATTTAAAAAACAGGAGGCAATGAGGACAATTTACTTCTGGGTATATTTTGAGTTGATGACCAATGGTTACCATATATAAGTTGACGACCAATAGTTACCATATGAAGGAAATATGTATAAACAAAAAAAAAAAAAAAAAAAAATCACGCCCTTAATTTATATATCATGAATTATTCTCGTGCACAATTAAAAACTCACTTAATCGAATAATTATCAAATTCCAACAAATCACTCAAATCAAACAAGCCTCAAAAAAGTTTTGAAAATTATAACTATCTCAACGAAAATTATCGGATGACAATGCAATCTAGAATTTCTAGAAGATGGTAGTAAAGCAAAACAAGGAAAAGCTGAAGCTACTTTAATTAAAATTAGAATGAAGAAAATTTATTCTAGCAAGTTGGAGAGGGATGTCTTAGAAAGTTGCATCGAAGTGTGGTAATGAAATAAAACAATCAAGTAATCGACAAGCAGAAAAGTTCGAGGAAATGTGAACTTACTAAGTATACATCTTGGTTTCTCTCCGCGTAGTTCACGTCAAATAAAATCCCGAAATTTCTGTATAGTTGGGTCCACAAAATTTCAACCTTCAAAACATTCTTAGTTGAGATAAGTTAATGGAAAATTTTCCACTTTTCTTCTCTCGAAATTTAATATTCAAAATATTATCCTCTCAAATTTCATTATTATTCGCTCTTCCAATACTATTCACTCTCATTTCTCAAACTATTATATGGCATTAATGTAAACACTAGTAATATTTTTATATTAAAAATGTCATTATTAATATTACTAATAATAGTAATTACATTAATATTATAATAATACTTTTGAAATACTAAAATAATTATAATACTTCTACTCTAAAGAAAGACATATATAATACTTATAATGTTAATATTATTATCATATTCTTAAACATATATATAGGCCATGTTTCTATTGAGTTTATGACAGTTTTGAAATATGAAATTTATATCAAATCAATATATAAGAGGGAATGATATTGTAATTTTATAGTTTTGTTAGATGATTATAATGATTGGATAATTAATGGGATTTATGCATGATTTAAATATATTAAAATGAAATGAGGGAGAGTTGATTGTATTATAATGTCTGATGATGAGTTTATATGCATTGTAGTAGGGTGGTTTTTTTTACATCAGATTTTAAAATATCAAAGTATAATCGGATTTAGATTTGTACATGCTAAAACCTGTTCCACCCACTCCAATTATATATAGGCTTGTTGAATTTTGCCTCATCTACCAATTTATCCTCCTCGATGATAATTCTTTGAAAGATATGTTTATTCATTGCCTTCCAGAGTGTCCACACCATACAATTCCAGATTGCAATCGCTATCTTTTTTTTATCTTTTTTCATTTGAAGTAGTTTTCAATATAATTAATGCATAGTGTTATATTAGTAAATAAATTAGAAAGTCGCTCTGTTTGGAAACAAACCAATATAATTGGAACATCCATAAAAGGAAAACAAGTACTCCCTCCAATTCATTTTAAAATATTGTCCCAAACAAAAGGACACGAATTTTAATAAAAGAATTATTTATTAATATTTATAAATATAAAGTTATTTTTTTAAGTAAGGGTAAAAGAGTTGTTTTAACTTTTTAATGGGTAAAATTTAAAAGGATAAGGTTTCCTTTTGGGTTAATTGCAAATAAAATTACATTTTTTTCGCAAATTACAATTTAATATAAACTTTTGAATTTTTGCAACCAAAACTCCAATTTAACATTTGATTGCAATTCGAACCAATAAATAAAATTTTTATTGTCCGAAAATGATGTTCACTTACCTGACAATGAATAATTAATAGTATTAATATGTTTAGATTGGTTCGGATAACAACACATAATTAATCATTATTTTCTGGCAGATTGTAATCTATAATTTGGTTAGAATTACTAACAAATTTTAAGTTGAGGTTTTATTTACAACGATTCAAAAGTTAAGATTAGATTGCAATTTGCAAAAAGGTCGTGATTTTATTTGCAATTAACTCTTTCCTTTTTGCTATTTTGGAAAAGGGAAAAAAAAAATCTTCCTTTAATGGAGAAATTAATAATTTAAAATGAATCGGAGGAAGTAATTTTTAAAACAAAAAACAACATTGTCATAGGGATTAGAGCTAGACTTGCCCAAACGAACTAGAACTATTGGTTCTAACTGGCAGTCCACCGGTTCTAATCGGAACAGGCGGTTTTGGAACGATCACTTAACCGAAACTAAAATCGTGTATTATAAGGTTCAGTTTCACTAAATTGTGAACCGTAATTAGTAGTTCCATGTGTAACGCCCCGACATTTAGAATTTCGAATGATGATGCTTTAGGGCTGAGGCGCTACTAAATACCGTCATTAAACCCAAATCCAGAGTTAGCGAAACTAAATCCATATTTTGTAAGCGGAAGCTATAAAGAGTTTGAAAAACAATACCCCTAAAGCAACCAGAAACCAAGGATACATATGTAAGAAAAACGAACTAAGAAACTTCGCTCACAGGCAATAATTAAACATAGGAAGTGGTAAAGCAAAATATGATGTTTTGTTACAACATATTCAACCAGTATACTTCTAATTATACATAAACACGACTGGCCTTTATCCGAGTAGCAAAAACTAAGAACATTTATTTATTTCACAATGTTTCAACAGAAAACAGTACTGCATCTTCATCATCTTTCCACATCAGACTCGACATCTAAAACAATGTAGAGGGGAAAGGGGGGGTGAGTGTCTCAAATACACTCAGTGGAACAATCTCAATGATTGCACTGTTAAAAGGCATATGCAAATAACACATAACATGAAAATGTAACTCATACTCACATAGTACGGGCCATTACCCGGATTGCACATATTACAGGCCATTACCCGGCTTGAATACATCACGGGCAATTACCCAGCTTGAATACAAATTTCACATTTGTTGCACAGTCATGACATATATCACTCACATATCACATTTTAACATAACAATCATAACATAGAATATTAAACTCAGTTAATAGTGGAAATCATCCCACCTCAGTGTGGAGTATCTTGTGTTGGAGCACAACACTTTACTATGGTTCGCAACCTTCCTCTGGCTCTACAAAGAATATTACATTGGATGCTTAGAATTCTCAGTGGAGCTATTTTTATATGATAATTAATTAATTATAGCGATAACAAGTGTTCTCTAGAGTTTCAGGGTTATTAGGCTTCATTTTAGAATGAAGGGTATAATAGTCATTTTTCTAAAATTGTTTGATTCGTCTGTTAGTCAAAAGGTATATTCAAGGGCTCTTATTGGTTAAGAGACTTACTGGAAGTACAATGAAATTCGTTAGAGCTAAAACATACTTAAAACGAAGAATTTGGAATTAAAACTAGAATTTAGGACTCGTAACCGTCCAGGGGTAAAATAGTCATTTTACCAGGATTTGTCTCACCCAACTTTAATACTAAATTGTAGGGTTTTGAATTTAGAACATTTTGACACTTTTTTGGATCGAATCGAATGAAAAACAAAGATTTTACAAGTGTTTGAAAATGAGTGACAAAATTGTAATTTCTCTAAAATCTGACCTTTGACCAGTTGACCGGTCAAACTTGACCAGAACTTTATTATTTGCAAAATGGTCCCTGGGTTTAATCTAATTCTCTTTGGCATCCCCTAAACTTATAACCTTTTATACAAATAGGTCCTATTCGGAGTTTTACACCTCCGATCGCAAAACCGAAAACACCTTTGGAATCCTTACGATCTCGGCTACCTTTTCCACCAAAAATACGAGACAGAAAGACACCTGAGACCATTATCGATCACCACGGTAATACCTGCAACTCTCGTTTTATTTTTGCTTTCAAAACCACAGCGCCGGCGATGCCACTTCTCGCCGTTTACAACCAAAATCAAGCCTCTTTTCATGACCGTTTTGCCCACTACCCCCAATTTCGACCATAATTCACTCGAATTCGTATTCCAAAATTTCAGTTCAAAAGTTTTTAAACAGCACTTTCAAGTCAATTTATCTCATGATTTATGCACCGGTTTTACAAATTAAAGATATCATTTTGATCTACGCATCGCAGGCTTCACAAAGGTATAAGGCTCGTCACCTATCATTCATTAGAACGACGGCGGTAGCCGGAGGAAAATATGAAAATATTCCAAATTTTCGGACTTTCAACAACAAATTCACGACGCTACAAGCACCGAATCAACAAAATGACTTCATTTCTAGAATCTACGAGTTACTACGATCATTTCGGTATATAGTATGACTAATTCTGATAAACGCCGGCGATCAAAGATGGCAGCGAAGAAGAAAAGTAAAGAAATAAATAAAAAGAAAGAAGAAAGATATTACCTTCTCTTTTTCCTTCGGAGTGAAGTTTTTCAGGATGAGTTAATCTATAACTCCTTATTACCATATATATCTGCCACATTTTCTTTTATTTTTAATTGTATTTAGCATACATAGTTATCCTCTTTGAATATTACTATTATTCTTTTATTTTTAATATTATTAATACATAGTTATTTGAATAACTCAAATGTCTACTATTGATTTTTTTTTTCTTTTAAGTAAAAATAAATTATCAACACACCTTTTATTATTATAAGATATACATTATACCATAATTATTTTAGGAGATTAACTCATCTTAGTATTAAAATTAACACATAAATTATAAAATTAATAACATATAAATATTGATAATTCTTATACTATCTTGGGGTGTTACAAACTACCCACCTTTTAAAAATTTCGTCCTCGAAATCCAGGTTGCTAATTCTTCCTGATTTATGTAACGTCTAATGTAACTATATCAAATTTACGGTCTATTTTCTCAAAAGTACGAGTAGAAATATATGAATTGGTAGCTCTAACTTCTAACTGTATGGGTATAAGTGTATACCTTTGATCATATTTAACTCATTTGTAGCTTTTCGTTCTGTCATGACAAAAACGTGAACATGTCTTGCATTTGACTTTCCTTTGTTGTTACGTAGCGGACAATTCATTATAGTATGTCCCGGCCTCCTACAATGATAACATACACCTGCCCTAAACAAACACTCTCCAAGGTGATTCTCCCCACAATTGGGGCAGGGTGGAATAGTATTTCTTGTCAATGATGCAGAGTTCTCCCCTCCATTGTCTTGCTTACTATGAAAATTATTATTATCTTTTCCTATATTTGAGTCTTCTGATTTCCTTTTTATTGGAATTTCCACTATCCTTTTGTTGGCATTCTCATTCTTCATACGAGATTCAATTTCTTGAGCTCTAGTAAAAGCTTCTGCAAAGGTCATAAAGCCTTGTCCCGCTAGGATTATACTAATTTCATGACGTAGGCCCTTCTCAAATCGTCTTACCTTTTTCGCCTCAGTATTCACAAGATGGGTGGCGTACCTTGAAAGTTGGTTGAACTGACGTTCATACTCCAGTACTGTCATTGATCCTTACTTCAGAAAAAGGAATTCGTTTTCCTTACGGTCTTGATACGATTGCGGCATGTAGTTCTGGATAACAATTTCCTTAAAGTTGAGCCAAGTCATAGCGGCTCTCTGTTCAGGGGTTTGTGTGCGATAATAAGCTTCCCACCAATAATCAGCCTCTTCAGTAAATTGAAATATCGCGCATGAAATCTTCTGAACATCGTTGCACTCAAAATGAGCGAAGATCTTCTCCAACGATCTCAACCATACTTTCGTTTTAGCATGATCTTCCTTTCCATTAAAGACAAGCGGTTTGAAACGTCTATATTGTGCGATGACTAGTATGGTTTCCACTTTAGGTGCATGTTGTGGCGGTGGGCAGGTTGTGTAGGGTTACCCCTAAAGTGGTGTGCTTATCCTCTAAGAATGATTATGAAATCATTGTCAGGGTTAGCGTTAGCATCTGCAGGTGTTGGTGGAGCTTCAGGTGCTGGTGAAGCTTCAGGTGTTGATGGAGCTTCTGCTAGTGGTTGCCTACATGGTCTACCACGCGCCATGAGTTGTCCCAATAAATGATTTAAAATCTAAGTCTCGTATCTAATACATAAATATTGGTATGAACCGAAAATCTCATATTAGTCATGTAATTGCTCCAACACAAAATGGAATATCTCACATTAATCATATGATATCAATGTATATACATCACATAATCAAATTATGTCACACAAAATCACATAGGCCACATAGTACACGTTGAGCAATTACTAGAGTCTAATAAAGTCGAAAGCTTAAAGATGCAGACACTGATGCAATTCTTTAGTAAATTAACTACCATGACTCAATAAAATATCGTTAAGAATGACACTCAGAATAAATCTACTTAATGCAGATCGTTGCTCTGATGCCAAATGTAACGCCCCGACATTTAGAATTTCGAATGATGATGCTTTAGGGCTGAGGCGCTACTAAATACCGTCATTAAACCTAAATCCAGAGTTAGCGAAACTAAATCCATATTTTGTAAGCGGAAGCTATAAATAGTTTGAAAAATAATACCCCTAAAGCAACCATAAACCAAGGATACATATGTAAGAAAAACGAACTAAGAAACTTTGCTCACAAGCGATAATTAAACATAGGAAGTGGTAAAGCAAAATATGATATTTTGTTACAACATATTCAACCAGCATACTTCTAATTATACATAAACACGACTGGCCTTTATCCGAGTAGCAAAAACTAAGAACATTTATTTATTTCACAATATTTCAACAGAAAACAGTACTGCATCTTTATCATCCTTCCACACCAGACTCGACATCTGAAATAATGTATAGGGGAAAGAGGGGGTGAGTATCTCAAATACACTCAGTGGAACAATCTCAATGATTGCACTGTTAAAAGGCATATGCAAATAACACATAACATGAAAATATAACTCATGCTCACATAGTACGGGTCATTACCCGGATTGTATATAGTACGGGTCATTACCCGGATTGCACATAGTACGGGCCATTACCCGGATTGCACATAGTACGGGCCATTACCCGACTTGAATACATCACGGGCCATTACCCGGCTTGAATACAAATTTCACATTTGTTGTATAGTCATGACATATATCACTCACATATCACATTTTAACATAACAATCATAACATAGAAGGTTAAACTCAGTTAAGAGTGGAAATCATCCCACCTCAGTGTGGAGTATCTTGTGTTGGAGCACAACACTTTACTATGGTTCGCAGCCTTCCTCTGGCCCTACAAAGAATATCACATTGGATGCTTAGAATTCTCAGTAGAGCTATTTTTATATGATAATTAATTAATTATAACGATAACAAGTGTTCTCTAGAGTTTCAGTGTTATTAGGCTTCATTTTAGAATGAAGGGTATAATAGTCATTTTCCTGAAATTGTTTGATTCATCTGTTAGTCAAAAGGTATATTCGAGGGCTCTTATTGGTTAAGAGACTTACTGGAAGTACAATGAAACTCGTTAGAGCTAAAATGGACTTAAAACGAAGAATTTGGAATTAAAACGAGAATTTAGGACTCGTAATCATCCAGGGGTAAAATAGTCATTTTACCAGGATTTGTCTCACCCAACTTTAATACTAAATTGTAGGGTTTTGAATTTAGAACATTTTGACACTTGTTTGGATCGAATCGAATGAAAAACGAAGATTTTACAAGCGTTTGAAAATGAGTGGCAAAATTGTAATTTCTCTAAAATTTGACCTTTGACTAGTTGACCGGTCAAACTTGACCAGAACTTTATTATTTGCAAAATGGTCCCTGGGTTTAATCTAATTCTCTTTGGCATCCCTTAAACTTATAACCTTTTATACAAATAGGTCTTATTCGGAGTGTTACACCTCCGATCACAAAACCGAAAACACCATTGGAATCCTTACGATCTCGGCTACCTTTTCCACCAAAAATACGAGACGAATAGACACCTGAGACCATCGTCGATCGCCACGGTAATACCTGCAACTCACATTTTATTTTTTCTTTCAAAACCACAGTGGCGACGACGCCACTTCTCGCCGTTTACAACCAAAATCAAGCCTCTTTTCATGACCGTTTCGCCCACTACCCCCAATTTCGACCATAATTCACTCGAATTCGTATTCTAAAATTTCAGTTCAAAAGGTTTTAAACAGCACTTTCAAGTCAATGTATCTCATGATTTATGCACTGGTTTCACAAATTAAAGATATCATTTTGATCTACGCATCGCAGGCTTCACAAAGGTATAAGGCTCGTCACCTATCGTTCACCCGAATGACGACGGTAGCCGAAGGAAAATATGAAAATATTCCGAATTTTTGGACTTTCAACAACAAATTCACGACGCTACAAGCACCGAATCAACAAAACGACTTCATTTTTGTTGATGATCGTTTCTGATCTTGATGATTAGTGGCTGTTTTTGTTGGTTAATTGATCATCAAACAATTATGTGTGATTGATCACTAATCGTAATTAGTGAATACGAAATTTTAGGTTTAGGTTTGGTTTAGAACGTTTATAAGCTTACGTGATAAATTCGGTCGTAAGATAAACGAGCTGCTTTAGATTCGTAGACGAAGTTTGGACGTGTATAATAATTTGTGCTCCTTTTTCTTAGCTGAAAAAATCTAAGTATTTATAGACATTTGCCTAGCAGGAGGTGTCGTGACTTTTGGCCTACCAGGCCTGCATGCACGACACCTGGACCTTGACTAAGTTGACATTATCTAAACTAAATTCTATCCTTATCTTGTTGGACTTGCTCGCAGTCGAGTGTTGTTCGTTATATTGGACTTGTCCTGGAGGAGTCTTTAGTCTAATTATGTTGGTCTCTTGTCTCACTTAGTTGCTGTTTTGGTATTGTGGTCGGATATGGTCGGCGAGATGCTAATTGAGCTCATCATGTAGCTTTTGATCTGATTTTGGTCGTCTATCCGTCTTGGTATAGCATGCAGGTTCTGCTCGCCAGATATCTTGGGTGAATCTTGAGTTAATTATGCTTTAATCTTTAAGTGTTTTGTGCTAATCCTAGTCGCCCAAATGCTGTTTCTGCTCGCCTATCAACAATTGCCCCCTTGCCGATCAATAAACTGTGAAGATGATGAACGAGCACTTTTTGGGTTGGCAAATTTTAAGTGTCATTGGTGCGAGCAGGAATGTCGAGGGGGCGAGCAAGTTTTCTCAGGCGGACAACATTGGTCGAGCAGACTTGGGCTGGTGACGGTTGGGATCCCAAGGCTTGGGTACGGCTCGAGGTGTGACGTGGGCAGAATGATTACTGCCGCCCACGCGCACGTGATCCCGAGGTGACGCGTCTTCCCGCTTTGTCGGACAGGTTCTGCACGCGCCAAAAAATCGCATTCCAGTCCTTCAACTCTTGGACTTGCTCGCCCGGAACCCCGTTTTTCCAGAGTATTTAAGGAAAAATTCGTGATTTTATTCACTTTTACTGTTCTTTTAAGCGCGAATTTCTCCTTCTTCTCCCTCTTTCAAACTTCTGGCGTACATTTCCAGTTCCCGGCGACTTCTAAACGACTTTGAGATAGTTTTTCCTTTGCTTTCTTCTTCTCTTTCTTCTTTTCTTGTGTTGTGTGCGTTCTAGTTCCACAAAAATCCCTACTCCGCCGTGGAAAGTTCTAAATCGCCGAGTTCTCCCTCGCCGGAATCTGTAGACATATAAGTTTTTTACCTTCACTTACTGGATGTTGTCGCATTCTGAGACCGGATCTTTCCCTCCACGGAACCCAGAAAAAGGGCCCATCGAAGAGAATCCTCTTATCGTAAACCTGGAGTACGATCCCGAGGCGGCTTCGGTTGAACGCTCCATTAACCCAGGAGCTCGTCCCTCCGGGGAAAGAGAAGAGCGAGCAAATCCTGCTCGCCAGCTCTTGGAGGAAACGAGCTCGGATCTTCACGAGAACGAGGGCGAGGAGGTTGAGGTACTTCAGCCAGTGAACCTCGACGAACTAACCTGGGCATTCCTTAGGGACATTCAATTCCCCATACCCAGGCTGATTGAGCATCAAGTTTCGGTCGCAGTTACTCGACGTATAGACTGGGGCGAGTACGAAAGGGAGCACTCAGACCGGTTTGCCATTCCTGCTCGCGGTGTACGAAAGCTCAAGGCGACCGAGTTCGCTGCGAGCTGTATAGTGTCCGCCATTACTGAGGAGGACTTGCCCAGGATTCGGAGGGATTATAAGATTCCCTTCGACATCCCGATGTATGCTCCCTTGGTGGATGACAGAGCTGATCGCCCACCGCGCGGATTGACGGCGATCAACCTCGCCACCTTAAATGCCGGAGTTTCCCTGCCGCTGCATCCTCTGGTCGGCCAATTCTTAAAAGATGTGAACCTGGCCATCACCCAACTTACCCCTGTTGGGTGGATAAATCTGATGGCTCTGATGGTCATGTTCGCCCTAGAAGGATACCCCAATAAGTTGTCCACCGAGGAGGTTTGCTACCTGATGACGATCACGGGTTGCACCGGGGAAGAAGTGGGTTGGCATTATTTAAAGGCACGACCCGGCCAGAAACTGGTGGAGGACATCCCCGGAAAGGTGCGAGATTGGAAGCATGACTGGTTTTGGATTGGAGGAGACTGGCGTACTTCTGCTCGCCCTTCTGGGGGTCCTTTCCGGATTGAGACCCCGGCGGAGTTTAGGGAATTAAAGCGTGAGTCTTACCTCTTCTATAATTTTGAAGTGGTTTGACTAATTTTAATTCTCTTTTTGTTTTGTTTCAGGTCCCAAGAACTTGGGGTGGCGAACTGTCAAGAACAGTATCAGCGACCAATTTTTGTTCGTCGCGTGTCTGATCGCTCTTCGTCGCCGAGAAGATCGCAGCATTTGCCATCTCTTCTCCGAGGCCACATTACGAGTTGCCCACCTTACAACTTATCCTCACCATCTTGAGTCTCTAGCTCCCATTCCGGAGGGTAAGTATTTTTTCTTGTTGGGCGAACAGATCTGTTCGAAATTATACTTAGAGTTATCTAACTTGTTTTACCCTTTCCTTGCAGACCAGCTCGTCGCCGTTGCCACTCACCCCTCTTTCTACGAGCTCGATAATCGTGTGTGGGAGATGCCGACAAAAAGAGGTCGCAAGAAGTTGGATCCCCTTTCGAAGATTATTGCCCTCGCGGCTAAGGGTAGAAAAGACGACCTAGACAAGCCGGGGGGTCGGGCTCGGCGCAGCCGCCTGCACCAGTGGCGAGCCCACCCAAAGCTACTACTCCGAGGAAAAAGAGGCTCCTCCGCGGAGACGGCACCCCGTCTACGACTCTGAAAAAGCGGCCAAACGAGCAAAAACTGCTCAGGAGAAGGTGACCGTTGCTATTCGGCCATCCGAGGGCGACAGCGAGCAAACTCCCTCCGTGGAGCGCCCTGCCGAGCAAGCTTTGGTCGCCGCTGCTCGCGAAGGATCTGGTCCTTCATCCGATCCCACCTATCTCGGTTGGGACAAGGGTCGTCTTGACAAGTATGTCCTTCCTCACCCAGGACACTTAGCATTTTTTTTAACTAACTGAGAATTTCTTTCCAGCTACTTGCCCGAGCAATATCCTGGGCGATCTAACATGGTGCACCGGTTCGCCTGCTCGAAGGTGCCGACCAACCTCCGTGAGATCCCAGACTCCTTCGTCCGTCATGCTTCTGAAGTCGTTGCCCGCAGCTGGACTAAGGAGCTGAACGAGACTGTTAAGACACAGACGCCTCGTGACAATGGCCGTCTGTGTCTCGTCGAGGTGGGCAACACCTTGGCGGCCGTGCAGCGTCTGGTCGATCAAGTTGAAGATCTTGAGAAGGATTCTCGTCAGCATGCGGCCACTGTCAGCCGTATTGCCAAAGAGAGAGATGACGCTAACGCAATGGAAAAAATGGTGGCCGACCTGGAAGACAAAGTCAGGGCACACCAAACCAGTGAGCAAAGAGCTCTGGACTTGCACGTTAAGGTCTCGGAGGAGCTTAAGGTCAAGATGGCCGAGGTCGAGCAGATGCGAGCAGAACTTGCTCGCACTCAACAACAGAAGGAGGTCGCGGAGAAATTCGCGACCGAGGCAACGTCTAAAATTGCCGACCTCGAAGCCCAGCTCGCCAACTCCATTACTCAAGAGGAACTTATTCCAAAGATGGAGGTGAGCTCAATCCTGGGTTATGTGACAGGCTACGCCGAGAGCATTCGAATTGCTCATGAGTTTAAAGCTGCCTCTGTTGTTGAAGAGATTGGCAAGGAGCTCTGCAACTTTGTCGAATCGAACCCTCCAGCCCTGGGCACAACTCTCCAGATCGGCGACCTGCCTGATTATGGGGTCAAGCTTGACTTCATTGGCCCCAATATCATTATCACAAGTCCTCCCGAAGACGAGGAAGAAGAGGAGGGTGATGTTGCCGAGGGCGAGCAGATCCAGCCCGCCGATCAAAGTGAAAAAGCTCTCCAAGAGCGAGCTGATGCCGAGGGGCTTATCGCCGAGCTGACTCAAGTGGTCCCAGTTGATACTGCTCTCGCTGGATCTCCTCTGGAAGATCCTAAAGATGATAACATTCCCCCTCCTGCCGGGCAAGGATCTTAGCGGACAGGATTAGTTAGGGCCTTGTACTTTTTCTTTTCTTTTTGTTGTTGTTGTTCGTCTTCATTGTAATTTTTGGGCGATCAAGCCTTGTCTTTAAATAGAACTATTTTGTCTTCTTTTGCTCGTCTTTTTACTTTACATTAATTGTTCTTTGCATTTTTATTCATGTTTTAACAATCTTAATGTAATTAGGCCTTGTTCCTTAAGAACTTTTCTGGCCTTAGAATTTGATGGGCTTTTGGCCTTAGGCTATGCTCATTTAAAAACGAACAACCTTTAATGTGCTTGGTTGTATAATCAACTTGCGCCTTGAGCTTGCATTTCTGTTTGAACGAACAACTTAACATTGGAAAGATCTTAAAAAATTACGAGTGTTAAAAGCGACCAAAAATGTAATCCTGTACTAGCTAGGCTGGATTTGCTCGACCAAAACAATGTCAAACTCCCAACCATTAAAAAACATAATTTACACCAGGAGTCAAAGCTGCTCGACCACTATACATTTTGTCAAGGCATCTTTAAACTCGCAAAAGGGAATAAAACTATACAAGCGGCTAGCATACCAGATCGCGACCAAATTTAGCCTGACTCAACTCTGTTCGACCACTTATACTTGGTGAAATTTTCAAAAAATTAAGCAAGTTTTTTGGATCCATCTCGTGCATCTGCCACTTTAGCTTGCCCACTGAACTTAGTAGTACGCCTACCTCAACTTCACTCTCTCATGAGGCAAGACTGCTAGCCTACTGAAAGTACTTCCTTAAGTTAGCCACATTCCAGGAATATTGGGCCGAGTTGCCATCTAAGTCTTCTATGTCATATGCTCCATTGGGTAACCTGTCTGTTACCCTGTATGGGCCCTCCCAAGTCGGGCCAAATATGCCTGGAAGTGGGGCAAGCTTCTTTCTTAAAACAAGGTCACCAACTTCGAACTTTCTTATCTTGACTTGGGAATTATAATAACGTTCTGCTCTTTGTTTGTACGTGGCATTTTTTAGCTCGGCATGTAATCTTCTTTCTTCGAGCAAATCTATTTCTGTGGCTAGAGCAGAATTGTTTGCTTGTTCATCAAAGCTGGTCGTCCTGATTGTGTTGGTCTTTAACTCAATTGGTATCACAGCCTCTGTTCCGAAAGCCATTGCAAAAGGTGTTTCTCCGGTGCTTGACCTGGGAGAAACTCTATATGCCCACAAGACCTCCGAGAGTTTTTCTGACCAACTACTCTTGCTCTCCGCTAACCGTATTTTCAACGTATGCTTGATGATCTTGTTCACAGCTTCAACTTGCCCGTTTAACTGGGGATGATAGGGAGTCGAATAGTGTTTCTTGATTCCCCACTTTGCACAGAAGTCTCTCAACTCTTTTCCGTCGAACTGCGGGCCATTATCTGTCACAATGGTTCTTGGGACCCCGAAACGACATACAATGTTCTGCCATATAAAATTGATCATATTTTGCTGTGTAATTTTTACCATGGCCTTTGCTTCTGCCCACTTTGTATAATAATCGACTGCTATGACGGCAAATCGAACATTTCCAACTCCTGCTGGGAAAGGACCAATAATGTCCATCCCCCATCTTGCAAATGGCCATGGACTATAAACCGATACGAGCTCCTGGGCTGGGGCATGAATACTTGGAGCGAAAATTTGACACTGATGAAAAGCTTTGGCTAACTGGATTGCATCTTTTCGTAAGGTTGGCCAATAATAACCTTGCCTTACAGTTTTGTAGGCCAAAGCTTGCCCCCCAGCGTGATTTCCACAAACTCCAGAATGTACATCCTCCAGAACTGTCCTTCCTTGCCCCCTAGACAAACACTTGAGTAGCGGGAGTGAAAAGCCTCTTTTGTAAAGCTGTTCGTCTACCAGAGTATATCTGGCTGCTTGTTTCGTGATTCTTACAGCTTCAAATGAGTTGCTTGGCAGTTCCCCGTTTTTCAAGTATTTGGCTATAGGAGTTCTCCAATCATCATCGTTGTTTTGTTCAACTACTTGGTTTACTTCGTAGTCCATTGTTGATGGTTGGATTTTTCTGGTAATGATAATGTCTGTCAGATCTGCTGGCCCATCGCTTGTTGCTAGTCTTGCTAGGGCATCAACTTGTGTGTTACTCGTTCGAGGTATCTACTGGATAAATACTTGGTCTAGCAGAGATACCAAGTGAGCAACTATTAGTTGATACTCGATCATTTGTTCGTCTCTGGCCTCATATTCACCTCGTACTTGGCTTACAATGAGTTGAGAATCTCCGAAAATCTGGAGTCGTCTTACTCCGACAGCTAATGATAAGTGGAGACCTGCAATGAGGGCCTCATATTCAGCTTCATTGTTGGTGGCCATGAACTCGAATCTGACTGCTGAAGTGAATATTTGCCGGTCGGGACTGATGAGCACTATCCCTGCCCCCGATGCCAGATTTGTTGACGAACCGTCCACATAAAGATGTCATGGGTGATTCAACCCTCTCATTGGATTTTGAGGGAAGGTTAATTCGACTATAAAGTCGGCTAACGCTTGTCCCTTAATCGCAGTTCGAGGTGTATATGTCACGCCAAACTGGCTTATCCCTATGGACCATTTCAAAAGACGGCCAGCGGTGTCGGGTCGGTGTAGTATTTGTTTGAGTGGGAAAATTATCAATACTTCGACTTGATGATCAAAGAAGTATGGTCTTAACTTCCTGACACTCATGACGAGAGCATATGCCAGCTTTTCGGTTGGTGAGTATTTCACCTCAGCATCATGCAAGGCCTGGCTGATATAGTAAATTGGCAGGTGAAACTTGCCTTCTGCCCGAACTAACACCGAGCTTATGGCCGTGTCAGACGCTGCCAGGTATAAATATAACTTTTCGCCGGGAATTAGTTTTGACAGAATTTTTACATCTCCCAGATATTCTTTTAGTTGATCAAAGGCTTTCTGGCAGCTTCCCGTCCAGGCAAAGTTGCCTTTTTTGACGGCCTCAAAAAATGGACGGCACTTGTCTCCCGACCGTGATATGAATCTGTTTAAAGCGGCTAGGCAACCGGTTAATCTTTGTACCTCTTTAAGAGAACGTGGTGGTTCCATATCGACGATCGCTTTCACCTTTGCTGGATTAGCTTCGATTCCCCGCTTACTGACTAGATGGCCCAAGAACTTCCCGGAATGTACTCCAAAACTACTTTTCTTTGGATTTAACTTCATATTGTACTTCCGGAGTATGTCGAACACCTGGAAAAGATGATGGAGGTGATCTTCCTTCTGTGTACTTTTCACGACTATGTCGTCGACATACACTTCCACCGTCTCCCCAATATGTTCGTCGAACATTTTGTTGACCAGCCTCTGGTAGGTTGCTCCAGCATTGATTAGACCAAACGGCATCCTCTTCCAGCATAGTAGATTTTTGTTAGTATAAAAGGCCGTGTTCTCCTGGTCATCTGGGTGCATCGGAATCTGATGGTAACCTGCAAAGGCATCCATGAATGTGAACATCTCATGCCCGGCTGTACTGTCCACCAGTTGATCGATGTGCCGGAGCGGAAAGTTGTCCTTCGGGCATGCTGCATTAAGATCTGTAAAATCTATGCATAGTCTCCAGGTTCCATTCGGCTTCCGTACCAAGACAGGATTTGCAACCCATTGTGGACACAACGCCTGTTTAATTAAGTCCTTGTCCAGTAACTTTTTGACCTCCTCTTTTAAAGCTTGATACTTGTCAGGTCCATATTTTCATCGTTTCTGGTGGACAGGTTTTCGGACTGGGTTGATATTCAACCTGTGACAGGCATTTTTCGGGTCAATTCCCACCATGTCAGCATGGGACCATGCGAAGACGTCTAAGTTAGCCTTCAGGAATTCCGTCATGCGGGTTCTGTAAGGCTCGGGGAGTTCGGACCCGATGTAAAGTTCAAGGTCATCTCGTACGGGATCAATCTTGATGGCTTCCAATTCTTCGACCGGAGTTGCCCGTCGTTTTTGCCCCTTCCATCGAGGGACAACTATTGGTCCTTCTGGACTTAGCTCATCCTCGATGTTCATGGGTTCAGCACCTAACCGGGGGTCAAAATCTTCCGCGGGTTCCGGGTTGGGTTTGGTCGCCATAATTGAGCTCTCCTGGTTATCATTCGGACGTATACTGTCAATTACGGGGGGTAATATTGCTTCTGGCAAGGTTTGCTCGCCGCCATGCAGCATCTGCTCGCCCATGGGCGAGGGCTGGTCGTCTATGTCCATCTTATCGTTCTGGACCCCAAGGATGTCTTCCAAGATTGAGGGCTCATTCTCAAGTTGACTGGTTGATGCCTCCATCATAGATACTTGTCCTTGACTTGACTGGATTTGTAGGAGACACTCTCGAGCTTTTCTTTGGTCTCCCCTTACTGTGACAACTCCACTTGCTGTTGGGAATTTTATGCAATAATGATAGGTTGAACATGCAGCCCTGAACTCATTCAAGAAAGGTCGGCCAAGGAACCCATTGTAAGTTGATTCTTGATCAACGACCAAGAAATCTACCATTCTCGCGATATTTTTCTCGGGTTCTTTGACCGTCACAAGTTGCATAGCCAAAGTTACTATTCCCAGTGGGACCGTCACAGCATTTTCAAATCCCAGAATACGATGATTGGTGTCTCTGATGTAGCCTGCACATTCTCCCATTTGATCAAGCGTTTTTTTGAAAATGACATTAGTGTAGGCTCCAGTGTCCACCAATAGTCTGTGCACCCTGGTTTCCATGATCTTAGCGCATATCACAAGCGAATCGTTGTGAGGGGTCAGTACTCCTTCCAAGTCTCTGTCGGTAAAAGTTAGTTCTGATGTTTGCATGGTGGGTGGAATAATCCCCATTTCTTGTACATGACCGATCGCTCATAATTCTGCTTTTCTTTTACGATTAGAAATTGGTGGTCGTCCATCAGAATAACCACCTATGGGTCCTGCAGGCTCCATCATCTGGATGTCTGGAACTGGCCCTCCGGCAGGCACCGGAGCTGGTCGCCCAGCTCGATTCCGACGAGGTGCTTGTTCCAAGCCCCCCTCATTAGAATCTTCGTCTCTGTCTCTTTTGCCGGGTTGCCTTTTCATGAACTCGGATAGCTTTCCCTCCTCATAAAAATGCCATAACTGCTTCAGCAAGTCACGACATTCGCTTGTAAAGTGCCCCACACTCTGGTGGTAGGCACAATACTTGTTCTGGTTTAACTTGCTCGTATCTTGACGTATCCTATGGGAAGGTGTGAGCAATTCTTTGTCCCGGACATTATTGTAAACTGTATCGATTGATACAGTAAGAACATGGTTCAATTTATCCTTCAGCTCCGTTCCTTCAGTGAACGCTTTCATGTTCTTAGGAGTTCGATAACCAGCACCGGGCTTCTTTGCACCCTCTTTCTGCTCTCCTTTATCTCCCATGTCCTTTTGCAGTGCTTCGTGCATGGAGACAAAGACTCTTGCCCGATCTCGAAACTCAGCATAAGTCTTCGGGCATCTAAGGTGTATGTCTTTCCAGAGTTCGGTGCCTTTCTTTAGTCCAGCTAGGACGGCTACAATCTTGGTATCTTCACTGACAGACTCCCCTTCTAGTAGGACCTTGTCGAATCTTTCCAAGTATGATCGGTCCAACTCGTCATCAGTTTGTTTCAAGTCGGATAACCGATGTCTTTGGGATAGATAAGACCCGGCCGTTGAGAAGTGGGACAAGAATTCTTTGCTCAGCTGGGAAAATGAGTGAATTGAAGTTGGTGGCAAAGTTGAGAACCATTTGTGGACACGATCTCCCAGAGTTAAAGGAAAATTGCGACAGTGAGTTGCATCACTTGCCCCCATTGATACCATATAATTGGTGTACTTCATCAGATGCACCCGGGGGTCCGCCGTGCCCTCATACTGAATGCTTGCTGGGAACTGGATCTTTTGCTGAATCGGGGCTTTCAGAATCACCGAAGATAAAGGAGAGACTGGAAGAGTTGTGTTCCCATATCCTCTCTGTTGGTCGAGCTGGCCTTGCATGCTTTCAATGGTCTTTCTCATAGAGGCGAGCTCTTCAAAGGATCCCCCTTGTCTCTGAGGCTGCTCGGCGAGCAGAGGTGCGCGACCATCTGTTCGCTGCAGTCCCTCAATCAGCGTGGGAAACCCCTGAGTTGGCCTCCTGGGATTGGGCTCGGCGTCTGGGCCAAGACGACCAAAAGCAGACCTAGTCAGCCTGTCATGGACTGACCGGTGAGCAGGTGTAACAGCTGGGCGAGTTACTCCTGCTGTTGGATGAACTTCCATGATTCCTCGGCCGTGGCGACCTAGTCTTTCCAGAGCACTCTGACGTGTGCCCCGACTCATCCCTTCAGCCGGATTCTGAGTTGAACCTCTCTGGCTAGCAGCCTCAACATGCTGCTTATCTTTGCCCTTGACCTTACGAGCTTGGGCACTGTCCGCCTCATTTAAATGATCCCCTCTAGCCTTCTCATGTTCACGAGTCTTTGTGGGGCTATGCCTTGCTCGTACATAAGAAGGGCCAGGTTGGGCTTGCTGTCTTTGTAAAGCCTGGAGCATGGCAATTGTGCGTGTCAATTCGTCTGGGTTACGAGCAAAGGCGTCCAACTCAGGTGGCATCAACTGGCGAGCAGCATTGGTCTGATTCTCCTGGTCATTTCTGCTCGCTCCTGCTCGCCCACCAGCTTGGGACATCCGGGAGTGTGAATCCCTTGTTATATGTTGTGAACGTTGTGTCTCTCGTGATTGAGGCATGTTCACAGGAGGTATCAAGTATTGTTCTTGGTGTTCTTGGTTTTTTCCTCAAAAGTTCAAACTTGTTCTTCAATCTTGGGGTAATCTTCGTGTTTTCAATAATTCGGAGGTTCGACACCCTTCTTCTAGCGCCAATTTGTTGATGATCGTTTCTGATCTTGATGATTAGTGGCTTTTTTGTTGGTTAATTGATCATCAAACAATTACGTGTGATTGATCACTAATCGTAATTAGTGAATACAAAATTTTAGGTTTAGGTTTGGTTTAGAACGTTTATAAGCTTACGTGATAAATTCGGTCGTAAGATAAACGAGCTGCTTTAGATTCGTAGATGAAGTTTGGACGTGTATAATAATTTGTGCTCCTTTTTCTTAGCTGAAAAAATCTAAGTATTTATAGACATTTGCCTAGCAGGAGGTGTCATGACTTTTGGCCTACCAGGCCTGCATGCACGACACCTGGACCTTGACTAAGTTGACCTTATCTAAACTAAATTCTATCCTTATCTTGTTGGACTTGCTCACAGTCGAGTGTTGTTCGTCATATTGGACTTGTCCTGGAGGAGTCTTTAGTCTAATTCTGTTGGTCTCTTGTCTCACTTAGTTGCTGTTTTGGTATTGTGGTCGGATCTGGTCGGCGAGATGCTAATTGAGCTCATCATGTAGCTTTTGATCTGATTTTGGTCGCCTATCCGTCTTGGTATAGCATGCAGGTTCTGCTCGCCAGATATCTTGGGTGAATCTTGAGTTAATTTTGCTTTAATCTTTAAGTGTTTTGTGCTAATCCTGGTCGCCCAAATGCTGTTTTTGCTCGCCTATCAACAATTTCTAGAATCTACGAGTTACTACGATCATTTCAGTATATAGTATGACTAATTCCGATAAACGCCGGCGATCGAAGACGTCAGCGAAGAAGAAAAGTAAAGAAATAGATAAAAAGAAAGAAGAAAGATATTACCTTCTCTTTTTCCTTCGGAGTGAAGTTTTTCATGATGAGTTAATCTATAACTCCTTATTACCGTATATATCTGCCACATTTTCTTTTATTTTTAATTATATTTAGTATACATAGTTATCCTCTTTGAATATTACTATTATTCTTTTATTTTTAATATTATTAATACATAGTTATTTGAATAACTCAAATGACTACTATTGAAATGTTTTTTTTTTTTTAAGTAAAAATAAATTATCACCACACCTTTTATTATTATAAGATATACATTATACCATAACTATTTTAGGAGATTAACTCATCTTAGTATTAAAATTAACACATAAATTATAAAATTGATAACATATAAATATTGATAATTCTTATACTATCTTGGGGTGTTACACCATGGTTCGAACCGGCGATTCTAATATATATATATATATATATATATAATTTTAGTATTTAATTGATTTTTTAATATTTGTATTTTTTCTCTATTGTGTAAGCACTCAATCATAAATTGTTCGTAACTCTTTTGTAAGTTATTTTCATGTAATATTTTTGAATTGTAATTGTAAACTTTGTAGGGTTTTTCTACGGTCAGGAAGACTTTCGCCCTTCCTGACGTCAGTAAACCAATAAGAGCTTGACACGTCATTTAATTTCGCCATTTGCGATCTAGCTACGCCCGAAGGAAAATTATTATTTTTTATAGAAAAAATTATAAAATTACAAAAATATCCTTATAGTGTTTCTTATAAAATTATTTTAACCTTGTATCTTTCGTATAATAATTTAAAAAAATTAAATTAGAGATTTTAAAAATGATTTAAATCTTGAAATTAAATAAAAAAAATATTCATTCTAATTTCTTTCTTTCGACCCTCTCCATTCTTCTTCTTTTTCTCTCCTTCTTCCTTTTTCTTTTCTTCATCGTTCTGCTTTAAAAAATATAATAAATCATTGCTTCTCTCAGTCTCCACCTGAAGCACTCAAAGAACCATCGCCCCATGCGATTTCTTCTCGACCTCTCGCTGCCGCTCTTCTCCCGTCGCCGCCTCCTCGTCGCGCCATTGTTGCCTCGTCGCGCCGCTGTTCCGTCCTCTCATGTACTGGGTTTCAAGGTTCCGCCGCTCACCCTCCCGCCGCCCTCTCTTATAGGTTGAGTTTTTTCATGGTATATTGAAGTCACCGACAAAACATCAAACCTAGTACGACCAGTTAGATGATTTTCGTTTCAATATCGGTTACACTATTTTATTGATTCTTTATAAAATGGGATTTGCTTTTGTAGTCAATTTAGACCTTTAGGAACAAAAATATATGTTAAATATTCACCAGACCTTTACTCAAATGATTTAACCAGAGTATTAGAAGTTAAACATTTGGAAAGATTCTCCAAGATGAGAGCACCATCAAATTGCGAACCCAACGAGCACGTTTTCCACTTTGTAAGTATAGTCATCTTATAGTATGATGCAAGACATATTCATAGAGAGCAATTATTAACACATCAATATTAAAAAAAATTATTCCGAACTCTAGCTTAAGTAATTATACATTCTCGCCTTCATGATAATGTACCAAGAAAATCAGTCGGTCGAAGTCGGCGAGCGATGACGGCAGATAGCGAACGGCGAGTGCGGCCGGCAGATGGGTGTAGGCATGAAAAAATTATACCTCATCTAAAAGTCCGAACTTGAAGAAGGGTGTGAAATTAATTCATTTAATTATTTCCCTTAACATTCCCCCTCACTCATGGGCCGGATTCAATTTTCACTCTTTGGGGAGGCCCAATTAGTGGACAATTTAATATGGGTGGAGTTGCTTTCAACGGGAATCGAACCCAGGACCTTTGTCTGGGCGTGAGCCTTGTGACTCTGATACCATGAAAGAATTCCGCCTCATCTAAAAGTCCGAACTTGTAGAAGGGTGTGAAATTAATTCATTTAATTATTTCCCTTAACACGACGGACGGAGAGAGGTGGAGGAGGCCTGTATTGAGAATATGTAGAGTGGAAAATTGGAATGTGGAACAAATGACGAGAGTTGAAGAATAAGAGTTTTGACTTTTGAGACGATTTTATTGCTTAAGATATTATTAATGTGTTATTATTAATTTTAATAATATGTAAAAGGAAGTTGTTGAAATATTAGATGTGAATTAATTAATATTATAAATTATTTAAAGTAAAAAGGATATTTTTATAAACTTATATATATTAATTTAATTTATTAATAGGGCGATATAGTGCGATTGCAATATGCAGAGTGCAAATGCGTTAATGCAGAATGCAATCCATTAAAAAAGATATTATACGTTGGATCGAAGATTCAATGGTAATAAAAGGGTTTACTGACGTCAGAAAGGGCGAAAGTCTTACTGACCGTAGAAAAACCCAACTTTGTATTTAATGTTCTTCTTTAACTTTGTAAACCTTAGTTATTAGTTATTTGTATAGTAATTTTGTTTTGTATGTTGAAATTGAAATAAAATTTTATTTGTTTAAATTCACTTTTCATTTATTTTTTGGAAGAATTTCATATCAAGATCCAAATTTTAGGAAATGTCTCAATATAAGTATTCCTTTTAAAAGTGTCTCAATTCAAGTTTCAATTTTTTCTTTTTTCTCAATTTAAGGTTTGTTTTAATTTTTAATTTTTTTTTTTTTTTTTTTGTCTCATTTCAAGCCCCAACAAACAATTACTTTTCAAATTAATTCATACCTTAACAAAAAATTAGAGACATTCGTCATAAATAAAAATAACTTTATTAATTAATTAAAAAAATATTTTTTTTATTAATATAAGGTATATTTCTAATTTATATTTTTATCATCGTGCATTAATTTAGTTTGAAAATTTAATTTATTGTTTATAGAAAATGATAACTAGCATTTTCAAATTAAATTAAAACTAATATTTATCATAAAAAAATGGAAAAAGATTATATGGAAAATGCTAGTTTTAATTTTAAAATGCTAGTTATCATATTTTTTAAGACACTAAACTAATGCACAATTATAAAGATTAGAAATATATATTATATTAATAAAAAAAGTTAGTATATCTTTTTAAATAAATGATTTTTTTATAACGAATTTCTCTAAGAAAATTGTCATATTGTATGAATTTAATTTAAAAATTAATTATTTGTTGGATCTTGAATTGAGACATAAGAATTTAAAACAAACCTTAAATTGAGAAAAATATTAAAATTGAGACTTAAATTGAGACACTTTTAAAATTAGTATTTATATTTAGACATAACTTAAAATTTGGGTCTTAATATGGAATTTTTCCTTTATTTTTTGTATTTGAATTAGGAAAAAAATTTATATGTTATTTTTTTTTAACGGTATGCTTCTGTTTTGGTTCTACTAAATTAAAATTGAAAACCGGCAGTTTGGAATCGTTGGTTAGACGGTGTAGAACCGTTGGACAACTCCAGCTATATTAAGTAAAATGTGTAGGTCCCGCATGGGCGTAGCTCAGTTGGTTCCTGGGTGGCAGATTGCTACAAGGACGCAGGATCGAGCCCTGGCAGCCGCAGTGTGAGAGTTTTATCCCTCCAATGTGGGGGATTGCTCCTTGTGGGCACCAGACACTGGTCCTCCCACCTAATGGGTCGCTGAGTCACCATGATTTACCTACTCTACCCAATCCTGTCGGGCCAGGGGGTGGGGGCCCTGGGGGCGAGGGCTTCGCCTTTTGCTACAAGTAAAATGTGTAGGTCTATCCTTGTCGACAAAAAATGGTGCGGGCTAAATATTTTAAAAGTGGACCACATAATTTTGAATTTTCTTCTTTAAATTAGTACACCCACCCAATTAATTCACACTTTCATTTTTATCAAATTAACTCATAAATAGACACGTCGCTAACTACTTTTTTTTTTTTTTTACCCTTACATGAGAATTCCTAATTTTCTAACTCCACCCTACTATTTATATTAGATGGCCCAATCACCCACCCCACTTTCCCATTCCTCTCTCACACACATATAGGTGGCAGTGATCGGGTATTAGAGAGCAACAAAATTAATAGCTGGGGTTCGAACGGTAGAAGGTGCAAAAAGGATGGCTCAGGAGCAACTACTGTTGTTGCTCCTCCATTTTTTTATGGAGCTGCTATAACTCTACAAATTTAAATTAAGAAGGGTGTATCGCTATGGAGGGGGAGAATAGGATTTCTTTTATCTGAGTATTAAGGTATTGTCTTTATAATTATACTAGGATAATACCCGCGAATTTCGCGGATTTTGATAAAAACTGTTAAATCCATTTTTAAGAACATCGTATAACTATAATTTTAATAATTTGATTATCTAATTATTAATTATTTATTTTTGACAAATGTATTAACGTTTTTTGACATATCATAATCGGAATTTATTTGACTCATATTTTATAAAATTTAGCCTAAATTGGACAAAATAAAAAAAAAGTGTCCTAATTTTGAAAGTTTGTAAAAATATCGTCCTAATTTTCCAAATTCGTAAAGATATTATCTCAATCTTGCAAGCTTATAAAAATAGTGTCCTAATTGAACAAACACTCATAAAAATAGTGTCCTAAATAACAATTTTTCTGTTATAGCCAATTTAGTTGATGGTAACGAAGAATATTAATTTTAATTTAAAGAACATTAATTGGTTAAAGTAAAGTGTATATGAAAATAATTACAAAGTTGTTCATATATGAAATAATTTAATTCCAAAACATACTCTCAATACTAATATTTTAATGTTAAAACACGTAATACCAAGATAAAGTTAATCATGTTTCTAATCTATCGTCAATATTATCTGAACTACGAATTGAATTGTATACAATAAATCATATTTTATAATTTATAACTAAATTAACTCATATAAGCAAGAACAAATTATCTCTTTGCAAGTTAGCAAATATATTTTCTCAATTTTGCAAGCCCGAAAAGATCGTGTCCTATTTTTACAAACAATCATAAGGTAGTGTCCTAAAATAACAAAATTCCCCTTATATCCAATATATTTTAGAAAAGCAAGATTTATAAATAAAAATATAGTGTCAATTCGTTCTGTATTTAAATAAAAATTTTAATATGTGAATATTATCAAAATCAATGGATGGAACAAATTAATGGATGAAACAAAATTAATGGATGGAACAAAATTTAAAGGACCATAAAATTAATGGATGGAACAAAATCGCCAAAAAAAAAGGGACCAAAAAGTTTTTAAAGAATTTTAGTTTTCCGCTTTAAAAACTCGGTGCACATTTTTAGGAATATCCTATAGGACTAATTTTGAATTTTTAACACAATATTTTAGGAATAATCTAGGACTAATTTCCTTTAAAAACTCGGCGCATGTTTTAGAAATATCCTATATTTTAGGAATAATCTAGGACTAATTTCGAATTTTTAACACAATATTTTTTAAGAATTTTAACACAATACCAAAGAGACATTAGCTAAAAAAATAGAAAACAATCGCTAGAAATCCGTAGTCAATATGACGATATTGGTCTTTCAAGTTTTTTTTATTAATCGAAAAAGTTAGAGGAACAAAATGACAACATGTATAGTAATTTTAATGCGGGAGGACCCTAAAAAATGGGAGATAAATATTTTTAATGTTGGTGATGATAGTTTAAAAATATATTTGATAAATATTTTCGTACAAAAAAAATTCGCATAATGAAACTATCAATTCTATCGTGCAATCAAAACCACAACGATTGGCTCATCACATAGTATCAGACATGCCTAGTATATGACATAAATTATTTCCAAGCACCACATGACATTAAGTCTGAATATATGCAATTGGTTAATTCGCCAGCCCAAAACAAAATAGTACTTATGTTGTCATAAAGTAAAAGTTAATGGCCTAAATTCACATTATTACTTTGTTAAAATTATGATTACTATGAAGAACTTTGCTTTTTTCTTCTAAATATTAAACATGGATAAATAGCAATGATTAGTGTATGATCGTTGATTATGGACTCCTGACATTTATTTTCTATATTTTTTATTTACCTTTTGCTAATAAAAAATATTGGAGGACCAATATCACATAAATATTTTTAACGTGAGCGAATATAGTTTGAAAAGATAAATTATGTGAATGATTAGTGATATTATAAGAAGAAGAATTTTGCAAGAAATAGGCGGACTAATTTTGGAATGAGATTTTGATTATTATATTATTGATTATTTTAGAACTAATTTTGGATAACACAAAAGTTGTTTTAAAAAATATCACATCCGATATTAAACTAACATATGTGATACTGAAATACCATGTCCGAATTTTTAGAGAAGCTATAATCCCATAGATATTTTATGAATATTTAAAAAACATAGTGAGATAAGTTATTATATGTTAGATAATTTAGGACTAAATCCGAAATTGCAAGAAGTTCCCCAATTATATAAATTTAAGAGAATTTATTGTATTGTTTATTATTTTAGGACTAATTTTGGATAATAATGTAAGTCACTATAGTATCCATCTAATTCAAGATATAAAAGTTTACATTATACACTATTAAGTCTATTTAATGTGTTTTTCTTTATATAAGATTGCGACAATAAATCAAATTATAATTTAATTTACACCAATCAAATTAAAATTGAATTTACACCAATCAAATTAAATCCTAATTATGAGACTTAAACGAAAGTTATGGATTATTTTAGGACTAATTATTTTAGATTTAATTATGGATTATTTTAGGACTAATTATTATATGATTGTTTAAGAAATATAATAATAGAAGTTAATGTATTATTTATTATTGTAGGACTAATTTTGGATAATGATGGAAGTCAATATAGAATTGATTATCTTAGGACTAATTTCGAATAACAAAAAAGTTTTTTTAAAAAAAAAATACCATATCTTAGATTATCATGTTGTAACTTGTAAGCAATTATAACAGTTGACTACTCAATATATGTTAGATCATTATAGGACCGATTTTGAAATTACAGGAAATTATATAAACTTAAGAGAATATATTATCATACAGACATTTTAGGAATATTTCAAAAAACATGTTGCTAGAAGTTATTGTATTGTTTATTATTGTAGGACTAATTCTGGATAACAATGAAAGTCATCATCGTATTGTAGGACTAATTTTAGATAAGGATGGACTAATTTTCGAAAAGGTATTTATATTCAAATTATATGGTCACGGATAATAAAAGATAAACTTTAAGGTTAAGGCAACAAAGTTGTCATAAAGTGGAATATGGATAATCAATATCTAAAAAGTAAAATATGCCTAGTTATTATATTTTATGTACTATATGGCCAATTTCGAAATTTTAGGAAGATATCCAATTATATAAATTTAAAATAATTTATTATCATATAGATATTCAAGGAATATTTCAGAAAACATGATGATGAAAGTTATTGTACTATCTATTATTGTAGGACTAATTTTGGATAACACAATTTAATTAAAATTGCTTAATTTTTTTGGGCAATCAATTTTAACGTTCGCCCACGTTTGAAGAATTTTAAAATGTACGACCAAAGAACACATCTCAGTTAGAAAAAGTAACAGTAATGGGGTTATCATGGTGCTAAAATAACAATATAGATTGTACCACAAATGAAACCGGGCATACAACAATACATGAGATAAGTTATTATATGTTAGATAATTTTGGATAATGATGGTAGTCATTATAGTATGCAGATACATGTTAGTATCTATGAATATGGGGTTTTTTTTTTTTTTTTTAAACTTGATTGCTTAATCGAAACATTTTGTTTTATTATCTGGTAATTGACACGGAATGTAATGTAGAGGTTACAGTTTGTAAATATTATTTTAGGCCTAATTATTTTAGGATGAATTTTAAACATTTTAAAGGCAACGGACGCCTAGCTATAATATGTTAGATACTTTAGGACCAATTTCGAAATTTAAAAAAGTTATACAATTATATAAATTTTAGAGAATTTATTAGCATCCTAGGAATGTTTTAAAAAACATGTATGCAAGGAGTTCGAATATATTAATGTTAATTATCATGTTGTAACTTGTAAGAAATTATAACAGTTGACAACCCAATACTGCCTCCGTCCCAATTTTGATTAGGGGGGATTACAAATAGGTTCCTTTCTATAGCATTAATTAAGCTTTGGTTCTCTACATCTCAATAAATACAATTAGGTTCATTTTAGTGGTCCCCACCCACTTATTCAACCTCAACCTAACCTCCCCCACCCCCTTCTTTAATGCTGTTGTTTCGAATCCCACGCCCCATTCCCATTCCCACGCCCCCACCCCCACCTCCCCTCCTCCCCCCTCCTTTAATTCTGGTTTGAATTCCCCTCAATCTCCTGACATTATATATTTTCAATCCCCTTTATTTTGCCTTTTAATTTCCTATTTCCTTTTATTTGACTATTAAATTTTGAACAACTATTTTAACATCCATATACTAATATATTATAATTTTTATTAATTGTGTATTTTTGCACAATTATTTTTTGAATACAATTTCTGAACATATTTTTTGAACATTGAAGTTTTCCCCTTTATTTTTTCAATTTTACACTTCTTAAATACTTATTTGGGTACTTTTTTATTGGTTGAGCAGAAAATCTATGCAAAAAATATTATATTAAATCTGAAATTTACATATTCAAAATTAGTGTGCAAAAAATTTATTTGTGTAGCCAAAAATTATAAATTTACAATATTTAGATCTGAAAATTTACCAATGCAAAAACATTGTTCAAAAAAAGTGTTCAAAATTTGACATTTGAACAAAAAAAAATTCTTCGCAGGATCTTCCTTCCAGATTCTCAATTCTTCTGAAATATCTGAAATCACCAAAACAAAAAGGAAATAATATAACTAAAAATACTCAACATCACAGAGAAAATAAATCAATAATTCAATCAATATCCTATATGTACATATTTGTCCCCTCGTAACCAGATCCGTATTCATTCATAAAAATAAAATAAAAATAATTAACCCAACAATTCTTTGCAAAATTAAAAAAAATGAAAAGGAAAAAACATGCATTAATTTGGCTGGATTAAAACAGAGAACCATTGATGTTTGCCCAAAGAAAAATAAGACTACCTGAATTTTTTTGGACGGATTATGGTGGCTTCAAGGCGGCAATATCTCGATCGCCGACCATTCTCGTTCAGATCTGAGCCGCCCCCTTTAGAGAGAGGGAGGGCGGCGGCGGAGCCGTTGCGTGAGAGAGGGATGGCGGCGGCGGCCGCTGCTGCTTTGGGTCGAAGCTTATCGGCGTTAATCCATGGATTGCGATGTCCGGCGATGAGAACGTCGACTTGGCTTCAGCATTTTCCAGCGATGAGACGTCAACTTCTGGGATCCCGGCGTCGTGCTCCAGCTATTCCATTTCCGGCGCGGCACGGTGGTGTGAAGGCGGTGAGCTGAGTGTGAGTGGGAGAGAGAGGGACGCAGGAAAGGAGAGAGAAGGACGCATCTAGGAGAGAGAGGGATATATTTTGAAATGAAATTAGGAGAGAGAGGGGAGGTTAGTAAAAGGGGTGGGGGTGGGGGTGGACGGTGGAATGGGGTTGAGTGGGTGGGACCACTTTTAGAACCTATATGCATTTTATTAAAAGTGGAGAACCAATTTGTTGTTTTAGTGTAAAGAGAGAACCTATTTGTAATAATCTCTTTTGATTATCCATTTCAAAATGACATAATTTTTAATCAATAAATTGTCTATTAATACTTTTGAGTATAAAGTAGCTTTATAGGAATTGTTTATTAATATTTTGAGTATAAAGTAACTTTTTAAGGGTTGAATTTGAAAAAAATGGTATTACTTTTTTTCCTTTATAAAAAACGGGTAAACAAAAAAATCTTCTTTTTTAGGGCTTTTGGGTAACAAAATTAGGACAAAGGGAGTATATGTTAGGTCATTATAGGACCAATTTAGAAATACATGAAGCTATACTATTACATAAATTTAAGAAAATTTAGGTACTTTAGGACCAATTTCAAAATTTCAGAAAGTTATACAATTATATATATTTAAGAGAATTTATTAGCATCACATGAATGTTTAAAAAATATTATGGTAGAAGTTATTGTATTATGCACTGCTTTAATGGAAGTCATTACAGTATTCATCTAATTCATGACATAAAAATCTACAAAATACACCATTAAGCCTAACTAATGTGTTTTCCTTTATATAAGACTGCAACTATAAATTAAATAAATGTCTGAGTCAAATGATACGGTACTCATATGTCAAACCTATATTCTAAATCATGACTCTTCACAACTCACAAATGAACTATTTTTAAGTATATTGACTGCTCGAGTCGTAAGCAAAGAAAATGAATTAGAAATTAATAGTCCCAAAATATAAGCACACGTTTGTTTAAAAAAAGTAACATAATAATGAATTAGTAATCAAAAGCTGTATTAATGGTCTAGAAATGCAAATCTCCGATACATAACATTAGCAACGTGTTGGTAAAACGTTTACACTAACTAACTGTTTTTTAATAGAAAATTCCAATCACATAAACTCGGTCATTAATATAATAATATTAAATTTGGAATTGAGGATTAATTCACAATTAATTCTAAAAAGGGCGCGGCTATTAACACCCACAAAAATACTTTGTTCACCCACTACTAAATTAACCAACCATATATTTTACTTATTTTGCTTAATGTACCCCTTAATATTTACAACTATAACCTTAATATAATATTTAGATCAATCACTAAATATACACATCGACTAATTTAAAATTAAAAAAATAGCACACGAGCACTTTCAATTTTTTATTACAGTGTCGACCCCATAAACCACCATCACCAACCCCATTTTCTTTAAAAAGACTCAATTCCTTTCATTTTTTCATGGTGTACCAATTTATAGAAGAAGAAAAATACTTTAATCTCATTTAAAATGTGTTTCTATGATTTATATTTTCACGATTATACTCTTTTTTTTTCCTTTTTCTTTTTTAGTGGTGTAATTGTGTGCGCAAAGGTAGAAAATTTTGCGTGAATTCTGAGATTTTGGGTGAATGCCGAAAGTTTGAGCGTTTAATAGATTTAATGTTTATTTTTTTATAAGGGTTAATTGCAAATAAAATCACCACCTTTTCGCAAATTGCAATCTAATCTAAACTTTTGAATCGTTGCAAATAAAACATCAACTTAATTTTTTTAGCAATTCTAACCAAATGACATATTTCAATTTCTCCGAAAATGATGATTTATTATGTGTTGTCATTCGAACCAATCTAAACATATTAATACAATTAATTATTCATTGTCAAGTAAGTGAAACACCACTTCCGGACAACAAAAAACTTATTTGTTGGTTTGAAATGCAACTTAATGTTAAGTTGAGGTTTTGTTTGCAACGATTCAAAATTTTAGATTAAATTGCAATTTGCGAAAATGTTGTGATTTTATTTGCAATTAACCCTTTTTATAAAGGGTATGTTGGTATTTTTTTTCTTATTAAACATATTCACTTTAAAAAAATAGGTGGGGGAACAAAGCACTTTTATGTGGGTGAATAGCAACACCCTCCTAAAAATTATATTTTCAATATATTCAAAACCACAAAAATATGGAAATTTAGACATCAGAATTTAAAGCATGGAGGCAAGAACAATATTATAGAAATCTGCTTAGGCAAGCACTTTTATATCAAAATTGCCTGTATATAGAAACTTGGAAGAAGGTAAACTTCTATAATTAAAACACAGAATTAATCGAGTTCCTAAAATGAGGATTATATCTTGGAGACCATAATTAAATCAAATTAATTTTACACCAATTAAATTAAACACTAATAATGAGACTTAAACACAATTTATTATATTAAATTGTATGGGGCAAAAATTGGGCGAAGTTAGTGATATTTTTGCCAATAAAAACATGAAAGTGGCGTATAAAAAGAAAAATACCAATTTTAATAAAAGATATTTTTTATCCACTTCCTTTAAAAAAAAATTCTACCCATTTTAATATTAAAATACACCTAGTCTATATAAAAAGGCCACATGACCCGCTTTCATATCCGGCCTCCTCATCACATAATAAATTATTAAATGCTAGAATTTTATTAAATATAATCATAAATCATATTTTAGTAAATGATAAATATTAAAAAATATATATATGTATGCAATTATAACAATGAAATACAGACTTGATTTCTCCTGTTAAGTCCTCAAAATGACATAATTCTAAGAGCACTATCGTGACCCACCAGCTCGCATTAAAGCTTGTATAAAGAAAAAGTGTGCGTCAAGAATTTTTGTGATAAGTTGAGTTTATGAATCGAAAGTTGAGGCTCTAAATATTTATGGAATTTTAACAATATATTGATTTGATGATTGAAATTCAGAAAATTAACATAGTGCAGACAAAAGTATATTCAATTGTTGATATATTTTCCTAATACACAGTCACGACGACCGGAAGAAGTATCGGAACGTGCCACGATGGTTCACGCAAATTATAATACGAAACAATTACGACGCAGTCCGGCCCTTTTTCTTTAAGTTGATCGATCATATAGAAGTAAATAAATATTTGTTATTCCAACATCCGATAGAGAAAATGATCATCACAATTTCACTACGGTGCAACATGTATCCAAAACGAAAACATCAAAGACAACAACAAAGACAACAATTAAACAATAAAATTCCATTATAATTTGCAAGGGAATAAAAACGTTACATCCAATTTTGCCGGCACAAGACACCCGACGAACAATCCTATCCTACAAGTATAGACGAATAATGAAAAATAATAAAAAAATATACAACATGGTATGCTCGATCGAATGATCATCCGGACACAAATCACCGGAAAGACACCCAAAATGAATAGCGAACGTAGAGAATTAATTACACAATCGGAATTGATACGACGGAAAAACAATCGGACGGTAGGAAAAAAAAGGGAAAGAAAATGGGAGGAGAGAACCAAGGGTGAAAATGAGAATGTCAAATGAACAAATTTATAGAAAAAATTGACAATGATCAACGGTTAAAATGAAACATGAAATAAATCAATGACTAAGATGATTGGACACCTCTACTCATTGAGGAGCCAAGGATGTTGGAATGAGTACATTTAAAGAATGCCACATAAGCACAGTGTTGACCCCATAAACCACCATCACCAACCCCATTTTCTTTAAAAAGACTCAATTCCTTTCATTTTTTCATGATGTACCAATTTATAGAAGAAGAAAAATACTTTAATCTCATTTAAAATGTGTTTCTATGATTTATATTTTCACGATTATACTCTTTTTTTCCCTTTTCTTTTTTAGTGGTGTAATTGTGTGCGCAAAGGTAGAAAATTTTGCGTGAATTCTGAGATTTTGGGTGAATGCCGAAAGTTTGAGCGTTTAATAGATTTAATGTTTATTTTTTATAAGGGTTAATTGCAAATAAAATCACCACCTTTTCGCAAATTGCAATCTAATCTAAACTTTTGAATCGTTGCAAATAAAACATCAACTTAATTTTTTTAGCAATTCTAACCAAATGACATATTTCAATTTCTCCGAAAATGATGATTTATTATGTGTTGTCATTCGAACCAATCTAAACATATTAATACAATTAATTATTCATTGTCAAGTAAGTGAAACACCACAATTTCGGACAACAAAAAACTTATTTGTTGGTTTGAAATGCAACTTAATGTTAAGTTGAGGTTTTGTTTGCAACGATTCAAAATTTTAGATTAAATTGCAATTTGCGAAAATGTTGTGATTTTATTTGCAATTAACCCTTTTTATAAAGGGTATGTTGGTATTTTTTTTCTTATTAAACATATTCACTTTAAAAAAATAGGTGAGGGAACAAAGCACTTTTATGTGGGTGAATAGCAACACCTTCCTAAAAATTATATTTTCAATATATTCAAAACCACAAAAATATGGAAATTTAGACATCAGAATTTAAAGCATGGAGGCAAGAACAATATTATAGAAATCTGCTTAGGCAAGCACTTTTATATCAAAATTGCCTGTATATAGAAACTTGGAAGAAGGTAAATTTCTATAATTAAAACACAGAATTAATCGAGTTCCTAAAATGAGGATTATATCTTGGAGACCATAATTAAATCAAATTAATTTTACACCAATTAAATTAAACACTAATAATGAGACTTAAACACAATTTATTATATTAAATTGTATGGGGCAAAAATTGGGCGAAGTTAGTGATATTTTTGCCAATAAAAACATGAAAGTGGCGTATAAAAAGAAAAATACCAATTTTAATAAAAGATATTTTTTATCCACTTCCTTTAAAAAAAAATTCTACCCATTTTAATATTAAAATACACCTAGTCTATATAAAAAGGCCACATGACCCGCTTTCATATCCGGCCTCCTCATCACATAATATATTATTAAATGCTAGAATTTTATTAAATATAATCATAAATCATATTTTAGTAAATGATAAATATTAAAAAATATATATATGTATGCAATTATAACAATGAAATACAGACTTGATTTCTCCTGTTAAGTCCTCAAAATGACATAATTCTAAGAGCACTATCGTGACCCACCAGCTCGCATTAAAGCTTGTATAAAGAAAAAGTGTGCGTCCAGAATTTTTGTGATAAGTTGAGTTTATGAATCGAAAGTTGAGGCTCTAAATATTTATGGAATTTTAACAATATATTGATTTGATGATTGAAATTCAGAAAATTAACATAGTGCAGACAAAAGTATATTCAATTGTTGATATATTTTCCTAATACACAGTCACGACGACCGGAAGAAGTATCGGAACGTGCCACGATGGTTCACGCAAATTATAATACGAAACAATTACGACGCAGTCCGGCCCTTTTTCTTTAAGTTGATCGATCATATAGAAGTAAATAAATATTTGTTATTCCAACATCCGATAGAGAAAATGATCATCACAATTTCACTACGGTGCAACATGTATCCAAAACGAAAACATCAAAGACAACAACAAAGACAACAATTAAACAATAAAATTCCATTATAATTTGCAAGGGAATAAAAACGTTACATCCAATTTTGCCGGCACAAGACACCCGACGAACAATCCTATCCTACAAGTATAGACGAATAATGAAAAATAATAAAAAAATATACAACATGGTATGCTCGATCGAATGATCATCCGGACACAAATCACCGGAAAGACACCCAAAGTGAATAGCGAACGTAGAGAATTAATTAGACAATCGGAATTGATACGACGGAAAAACAATCGGACGGTAGGAAAAAAAAGGGAAAGAAAATGGGAGGAGAGAACCAAGGGTGAAAATGAGAATGCCAAATGAACAAATTTATAGAAAAAATTGACAATGATCAACGGTTAAAATGAAACATGAAATAAATCAATGACTAAGATGATTGGACACCTCTACTCATTGAGGAGCCAAGGATGTTGGAATGAGTACATTTAAAGAATGCCACATAAGCACAGTGTTGACCCCATAAACCACCATCACCAACCCCATTTTCTTTAAAAGGACTCAATTCCTTTCATTTTTTCATGGTGTACCAATTTATAGAAGAAGAAATATACTTTAATCTCATTTAAAATGTGTTTCTATGATTTATATTTTCACGATTATACTCTTTTTTTTTCCTTTTCTTTTTTAGTGGTGTAATTGTGTGCGCAAAGGTAGAAAATTTTGCGTGAATTCTGAGATTTTGGGTGAATGCCGAAAGTTTGAGCGTTTAATAGATTTAATGTTTATTTTTTTATAAGGGTTAATTGCAAATAAAATCACCACCTTTTCGCAAATTGCAATCTAATCTAAACTTTTGAATCGTTGCAAATAAAACATCAACTTAATTTTTTTAGCAATTCTAACCAAATGACATATTTCAATTTCTCCGAAAATGATGATTTATTATGTGTTGTCATTCGAACCAATCTAAACATATTAATACAATTAATTATTCATTGTCAAGTAAGTGAAACACCACTTCCGGACAACAAAAAACTTATTTGTTGGTTTGAAATGCAACTTAATGTTAAGTTGAGGTTTTGTTTGCAACGATTCAAAATTTTAGATTAAATTGCAATTTGCGACAATGTTGTGATTTTATTTGCAATTAACCCTTTTTATAAAGGGTATGTTGGTATTTTTTTTCTTATTAAACATATTCACTTTAAAAAAATAGGTGGGGGAACAAAGCACTTTTATGTGGGTGAATAGCAACACCTTCCTAAAAATTATATTTTCAATATATTCAAAACCACAAAAATATGGAAATTTAGACATCAGAATTTAAAGCATGGAGGCAAGAACAATATTATAGAAATCTGCTTAGGCAAGCACTTTTATATCAAAATTGCCTGTATATAGAAACTTGGAAGAAGGTAAACTTCTATAATTAAAACACAGAATTAATCGAGTTCCTAAAATGAGGATTATATCTTGGAGACCATAATTAAATCAAATTAATTTTACACCAATTAAATTAAACACTAATAATGAGACTTAAACACAATTTATTATATTAAATTGTATGGGGCAAAAATTGGGCGAAGTTAGTGATATTTTTGCCAATAAAAACATGAAAGTGGCGTATAAAAAGAAAAATACCAATTTTAATAAAAGATATTTTTTATCCACTTCCTTTAAAAAAAAATTCTACCCATTTTAATATTAAAATACACCTAGTCTATATAAAAAGGCCACATGACCCGCTTTCATATCCGGCCTCCTCATCACATAATAAATTATTAAATGCTAGAATTTTATTAAATATAATCATAAATCATATTTTAGTAAATGATAAATATTAAAAAATATATATATGTATGCAATTATAACAATGAAATACAGACTTGATTTCTCCTGTTAAGTCCTCAAAATGACATAATTCTAAGAGCACTATCGTGACCCACCAGCTCGCATTAAAGCTTGTATAAAGAAAAAGTGTGCGTCAAGAATTTTTGTGATAAGTTGAGTTTATGAATCGAAAGTTGAGGCTCTAAATATTTATGGAATTTTAACAATATATTGATTTGATGATTGAAATTCAGAAAATTAACATAGTGCAGACAAAAGTATATTCAATTGTTGATATATTTTCCTAATACACAGTCACGACGACCGGAAGAAGTATCGGAACGTGCCACGATGGTTCACGCAAATTATAATACGAAACAATTACGACGCAGTCCGGCCCTTTTTCTTTAAGTTGATCGATCATATAGAAGTAAATAAATATTTGTTATTCCAACATCCGATAGAGAAAATGATCATCACAATTTCACTACGGTGCAACATGTATCCAAAACGAAAACATCAAAGACAACAACAAAGACAACAATTAAACAATAAAATTCCATTATAATTTGCAAGGGAATAAAAACGTTACATCCAATTTTGCCGGCACAAGACACCCGACGAACAATCCTATCCTACAAGTATAGACGAATAATGAAAAATAATAAAAAAATATACAACATGGTATGCTCGATCGAATGATCATCCGGACACAAATCACCGAAAAGACACCCAAAATGAATAGCGAACGTAGAGAATTAATTACACAATCGGAATTGATACGACGGAAAAACAATCGGACGGTAGGAAAAAAAAGGGAAAGAAAATGGGAGGAGAGAACCAAGGGTGAAAATGAGAATGTCAAATGAACAAATTTATAGAAAAAATTGACAATGATCAACGGTTAAAATGAAACATGAAATAAATCAATGACTAAGATGATTGGACACTTCTACTCATTGAGGAGCCAAGGATGTTGGAATGAGTACATTTAAAGAATGCCACATAAGCACAGTGTTGACCCCATAAACCACCATCACCAACCCCATTTTCTTTAAAAAGACTCAATTCCTTTCATTTTTTCATGGTGTACCAATTTATAGAAGAAGAAAAATACTTTAATCTCATTTAAAATGTGTTTCTATGATTTATATTTTCACGATTATACTATTTTTTTCCCTTTTCTTTTTTAGTGGTGTAATTGTGTGCGCAAAGGTAGAAAATTTTGCGTGAATTATGAGATTTTGGGTGAATGCCGAAAGTTTGAGCGTTTAATAGATTTAATGTTTATTTTTTTATAAGGGTTAATTGCAAATAAAATCACCACCTTTTCGCAAATTGCAATCTAATCTAAACTTTTGAATCGTTGCAAATAAAACATCAACTTAATTTTTTTAGCAATTCTAACCAAATGACATATTTCAATTTCTCCGAAAATGATGATTTATTATGTGTTGTCATTCTAACCAATCTAAACATATTAATACAATTAATTATTCATTGTCAAGTAAGTGAAACACCACTTCCGGACAACAAAAAACTTATTTGTTGGTTTGAAATGCAACTTAATGTTAAGTTGAGGTTTTGTTTGCAACGATTCAAAATTTTAGATTAAATTGCAATTTGCGAAAATGTTGTGATTTTATTTGCAATTAACCCTTTTTATAAAGGGTATGTTGGTATTTTTTTCTTATTAAACATATTCACTTTAAAAAAATAGGTGGGGGAACAAAGCACTTTTATGTGGGTGAATAGCAACACCCTCCTAAAAATTATATTTTCAATATATTCAAAACCACAAAAATATGGAAATTTAGACATCAGAATTTAAAGCATGGAGGCAAGAACAATATTATAGAAATCTGCTTAGGCAAGCACTTTTATATCAAAATTGCCTGTATATAGAAACTTGGAAGAAGGTAAACTTCTATAATTAAAACACATAATTAATCGAGTTCCTAAAATGAGGATTATATCTTGGAGACCATAATTAAATCAAATTAATTTTACACCAATTAAATTAAACACTAATAATGAGACTTAAACACAATTTATTATATTAAATTGTATGGGGCAAAAATTGGGCGAAGTTAGTGATATTTTTGCCAATAAAAACATGAAAGTGGCGTATAAAAAGAAAAATATCAATTTTAATAAAAGAGAATTTTTATCCACTTCCTTTAAAAAAAAATTCTACCCATTTTAATATTAAAATACACCTAGTCTATATAAAAAGGCCACATGACCCGCTTTCATATTCGGCCTCCTCATCACATAATAAATTATTAAATGCTAGAATTTTATTAAATATAATCATAAATCATATTTTAGTAAATGATAAATATTAAAAAATATATATATGTATGCAATTATAACAATGAAATACAGACTTGATTTCTCCTGTTAAGTCCTCAAAATGACATAATTCTAAGAGCACTATCGTGACCCACCAGCTCGCATTAAAGCTTGTATAAAGAAAAAGTGTGCGTCAAGAATTTTTGTGATAAGTTGAGTTTATGAATCGAAAGTTGAGGCTCTAAATATTTATGGAATTTTAACAATATATTGATTTGATGATTGAAATTCAGAAAATTAACATAGTGCAGACAAAAGTATATTCAATTGCTGATATATTTTCCTAATACACAGTCACGACGACCGGAAGAAGTATCGGAACGTGCCACGATGGTTCACGCAAATTATAATACGAAACAATTACGACGCAGTCCGGCCCTTTTTCTTTAAGTTGATCGATCATATAGAAGTAAATAAATATTTGTTATTCCAACATCCGATAGAGAAAATGATCATCACAATTTCACTACGGTGCAACATGTATCCAAAACGAAAACATCAAAGACAACAACAAAGACAACAATTAAACAATAAAATTCCATTATAATTTGCAAGGGAATAAAAACGTTACATCCAATTTTGCCGGCACAAGACACCCGACGAACAATCCTATCCTACAAGTATAGACGAATAATGAAAAAAAATAAAAAATATACAACATGGTATGCTCGATCGAATGATCATCCGGACACAAATCACCGGAAAGACACCCAAAATGAATAGCGAACGTAGAGAATTAATTACACAGCCGGAATTGATACGACGGAAAAACAATCGGACGGTAGGAAAAAAAAAGGGAAAGAAAATGGGAGGAGAGAACCAAGGGTGAAAATGAGAATGACAAATGAACAAATTTATAGAAAAAATTGACAATGATCAACGGTTAAAATGAAACATGAAATAAATCAACGACTAAGATGATTGGACACCTCTACTCATTGAGGAGCCAAGGATGTTGGAATGAGTACATTTAAAGAATGCCACATAAGCACAGTGTCGACCCCATAAACCACCATCACCAACCCCATTTTCTTTAAAAAGACTCAATTCCTTTCATTTTTTCATGGTGTACCAATTTATAGAAGATGAAAAATACTTTAATCTCATTTAAAATGTGTTTCTATGATTTATATTTTCACTATTATACTCTTTTTTTTCCCTTTTCTTTTTTAGTGGTGTAATTGTGTGCGCAAAGGTAGAAAATTTTGCGTGAATTCTGAGATTTTGGGTGAATGCCGAAAGTTTGAGCGTTTAATAGATTTAATGTTTATTTTTTTATAAGGGTTAATTGCAAATAAAATCACCACCTTTTCGCAAATTGCAATCTAATCTAAACTTTTGAATCGTTGCAAATAAAACATCAACTTAATTTTTTTAGCAATTCTAACCAAATGACATATTTCAATTTCTCCGAAAATGATGATTTATTATGTGTTGTCATTCGAACCAATCTAAACATATTAATACAATTAATTATTCATTGTCAAGTAAGTGAAACACCACAATTTCGGACAACAAAAAACTTATTTGTTGGTTTGAAATGCAACTTAATGTTAAGTTGAGGTTTTGTTTGCAACGATTCAAAATTTTAGATTAAATTGCAATTTGCGAAAATGTTGTGATTTTATTTGCAATTAACCTTTTTTATAAAGGGTATGTTGGTATTTTTTTCTTATTAAACATATTCACTTTAAAAAAATAGGTGGGGGAACAAAGCACTTTTATGTGGGTGAATAGCAACACCCTCCTAAAAATTATATTTTCAATATATTCAAAACCACAAAAATATGGAAATTTAGACATCAGAATTTAAAGCATGGAGGCAAGAACAATATTATAGAAATCTGCTTAGGCAAGCACTTTTATATCAAAATTGCCTGTATATAGAAACTTGGAAGAAGGTAAACTTCTATAATTAAAACACATAATTAATCGAGTTCCTAAAATGAGGATTATATCTTGGAGACCATAATTAAATCAAATTAATTTTACACCAATTAAATTAAACACTAATAATGAGACTTAAACACAATTTATTATATTAAATTGTATGGGGCAAAAATTGAGCGAAGTTAGTGATATTTTTGCCAATAAAAACATGAAAGTGGCGTATAAAAAGAAAAATACCAATTTTAATAAAAGATATTTTTTATCCACTTCCTTTAAAAAAAAATTCTACCCATTTTAATATTAAAATACACCTAGTCTATATAAAAAGGCCACATGACCCGTTTTCATATCCGGTCTCCTCATCACATAATAAATTATTAAATACTAGAATTTTATTAAATATAATCATAAATCATATTTTAGTAAATGATAAATATTAAAAAATATATATATGTATGCAATTATAACAATGAAATACAGACTTGATTTCTCCTGTTAAGTCCTCAAAATGACATAATTCTAAGAGCACTATCGTGACCCACCAGCTCGCATTAAAGCTTGTATAAAGAAAAAGTGTGCGTCCAGAATTTTTGTGATAAGTTGAGTTTATGAATCGAAAGTTGAGGCTCTAAATATTTATGGAATTTTAACAATATATTGATTTGATGATTGAAATTCAGAAAATTAACATAGTGCAGACAAAAGTATATTCAATTGCTGATATATTTTCCTAATACACAGTCACGACGACCGGAAGAAGTATCGGAACGTGCCACGATGGTTCACGCAAATTATAATACGAAACAATTACGACGCAGTCCGGCCCTTTTTCTTTAAGTTGATCGATCATATAGAAGTAAATAAATATTTGTTATTCCAACATCCGATAGAGAAAATGATCATCACAATTTCACTACGGTGCAACATGTATCCAAAACGAAAACATCAAAGACAACAACAAAGACAACAATTAAACAATAAAATTCCATTATAATTTGCAAGGGAATAAAAACGTTACATCCAATTTTACCGGCACAAGACACCCGACGAACAATCCTATCCTACAAGTATAGACGAATAATGAAAAATAATAAAAAATATACAACATGGTATGCTCGATCGAATGATCATCCGGACACAAATCACCGGAAAGACACCCAAAATGAATAGCGAACGTAGAGAATTAATTACACAGCCGGAATTGATACGACGGAAAAACAATCGGACGGTAGGAAAAAAAAAAGGGAAAGAAAATGGGAGGAGAGAACCAAGGGTGAAAATGAGAATGACAAATGAACAAATTTATAGAAAAAATTGACAATGATCAACGGTTAAAATGAAACATGAAATAAATCAACGACTAAGATGATTGGACACCTCTACTCATTGAGGAGCCAAGGATGTTGGAATGAGTACATTTAAAGAATGCCACATAAGCACAGTGTCGACCCCATAAACCACCATCACCAAACCCATTTTCTTTAAAAAGACTCAATTCCTTTCATTTTTTCATGGTGAACCAATTTATAGAAGAAGAAAAATACTTTAATCTCATTTCAAATGTGTTTCTATGATTTATATTTTCACGATTATACTCTTTTTTTTCCCTTTTCTTTTTTAGTGGTGTAATTGTGTGCGCAAAGGTAGAAAATTTTGCGTGAATTCTGAGATTTTGGGTGAATGCCGAAAGTTTGAGCGTTTAATAGATTTAATGTTTATTTTTTTATAAGGGTTAATTGCAAATAAAATCAACACCTTTTCGCAAATTGCAATCTAATCTAAACTTTTGAATCGTTGTAAATAAAACATCAACTTAATTTTTTTAGCAATTCTAACCAAATGACATATTTCAATTTCTCCGAAAATGATGATTTATTATGTGTTGTCATTCGAACCAATCTAAACATATTAATACAATTAATTATTCATTGTCAAGTAAGTGAAACACCACTTCCGGACAACAAAAAACTTATTTGTTGGTTTGAAATGCAACTTAATGTTAAGTTGAGGTTTTGTTTGCAACGATTCAAAATTTTAGATTAAATTGCAATTTGCGAAAATGTTGTGATTTTATTTGCAATTAACCTTTTTTATAAAGGGTATGTTGGTATTTTTTTCTTATTAAACATATTCACTTTAAAAAAATAGGTGGGGGAACAAAACACTTTTATGTGGGTGAATAGCAACACCCTCCTAAAAATTATATTTTCAATATATTCAAAACCACAAAAATATGGAAATTTAGACATCAGAATTTAAAGCATGGAGGCAAGAACAATATTATAGAAATCTGCTTAGGCAAGCACTTTTATATCAAAATTGCCTGTATATAGAAACTTGGAAGAAGGTAAACTTCTATAATTAAAACACATAATTAATCGAGTTCCTAAAATGAGGATTATATCTCGGAGACCATAATTAAATCAAATTAATTTTACAACAATTAAATTAAACACTAATAATGAGACTTAAACACAATTTATTATATTAAATTGTATGGGGCAAAAATTGGGCGAAGTTAGTGATATTTTTGCCAATAAAAACATGAAAGTGGCGTATAAAAAGAAAAATACCAATTTTAATAAAAGAGATTTTTTATCCACTTCCTTTAAAAAAAAATTCTACCCATTTTAATATTAAAATACACCCAGTCTATATAAAAAGGACACATGACCCGCTTTCATATCTGGCCTCCTCATCACATAATAAATTATTAAATGCTAGAATTTTATTAAATATAATCATAAATCATATTTTAGTAAATGATAAATATTAAAAAAATATATATATGTATGCAATTATAACAATGAAATACAGACTTGATTTCTCCTGTTAAGTCCTCAAAATGACATAATTCTAAGAGCACTATCGTGACCCACCAGCTCGCATTAAAGCTTGTATAAAGAAAAAGTGTGCGTCCAGAATTTTTGTGATAAGTTGAGTTTATGAATCGAAAGTTGAGGCTCTAAATATTTATGGAATTTTAACAATATATTGATTTGATGATTGAAATTCAGAAAATTAACATAGTGCAGACAAAAGTATATTCAATTGCTGATATATTTTCCTAATACACAGTCACGACGACCGGAAGAAGTATCGGAACGTGCCAAGATGGTTCACGCAAATTATAATACGAAACAATTACGACGCAGTCCGGCCCTTTTTCTTTAAGTTGATCGATCATATAGAAGTAAATAAATATTTGTTATTCCAACATCCGATAGAGAAAATGATCATCACAATTTCACTACGGTGCAACATGTATCCAAAACGAAAACATCAAAGACAACAACAAAGACAACAATTAAACAATAAAATTCCATTATAATTTGCAAGGGAATAAAAACGTTACATCCAATTTTGCCGGCACAAGACACCCGACGAACAATCCTATCCTACAAGTATAGACGAATAATGAAACATAATAAAAAATATACAACATGGTATGCTCGATCGAATGATCATCCGGACACAAATCACCGGAAAGACACCCAAAATGAATAGCGAACGTAGAGAATTAATTACACAGTCGGAATTGATATAACGGAAAAACAATCGGACGGTAGGAAAAAAAAAGGGAAAGAAAATGGGAGGAGAGAACCAATGGTGAAAATGAGAATGACAAATGAACAAATTTATAGAAAAAATTGACAATGATCAACGGTTAAAATGAAACATGAAATAAATCAATGACTAAGATGATTGGACATCTCTACTCATTGAGGAGCCAAGGATGTTGGAATGATTACATTTAAAGAATGCCACATAGGCATTTTTGGCTTTGCCAATATAAAGGATTTGATTTTATTAAAAAATGTGGATAATAATGAGTGGTTCATCACCCCATAAATGAATTCCTAGGCCATACTGAATAATTAATTATTATTAGCTCATATCTAAATTATATAAAAAAAATAAAAAATGGATATGACTCAGCTCCATAATAGAGCATAGTCCACCTCGAAAGCTCAATAACTGTTGTAAATCTAACAGATTTATTATTCCAAATCTTGGAGATTTGATGTGGACATTACTAATAGACCAATAACCCAATGGACTTCATATCTTAAACTAGGGTTTTATTCTTATAAATATACCATTGTACTCAGAATTCTATATACTCATACACAAGAACATTAGTGAAACTCCTGGTTTGGCTCGCCCCCAGACGTAGTCGTTCTCGATGAACTGGGTGAACAAACTTGTGTCTTTATTTATTGCTCTCAATTTACAACACGTTATCAGCACGAGTCTCTACCCGCACTAGTGTTCTACCTAAAAAAAATAATTATAAGCCTCCCGAAATCGGTAAGTTTTCTTCGGCTTAATATATTTTTAATGAAAGATTATGTAACAATAGAGATGCTATTGTGCGTACGAAATTTATCTATGCATATCCTGTATTATTATTTATTAGAATGATTATTGGTAATGGATGGCAGTAGATTAAATAAAATATTCATATACCCGTTGTTAAGCTTTATTACTGATGTGGTGTATGCTTTCGTTGAGAAACTATAAATTATATGGATTTAATATGTGGAACATATACCGATATCATGTGAATTAATTATCGTATCTAATTATTTGATCCATGCGTTCTATGTTATGATATGCACGTAAATTATTGCTTCAATTTTATTTCGTATTTGTGATAATTGGATCAAATTGTTTTTCGAATTGGATTGAAAAAAAAATATTGATTAAGCGTACGGCCGCCGCCTGTCGTGCGCCAGCAGCCGCCGACCACGGACGACCGCTAGCCGCTGCTCTCCGTTGCGCAGCTCCGGCTCAAGGCCGTTGAGCGCGCAGCAGTGCACGCCTCCGTGCGTGACCCCGGGCCGCCGCCGCTCCGCCATGAGCCGCCGTCGCAAGGTGCGAAGGGCGGCACCGCCTCCGCGCGTCACCGTGTGCAGCGTCGAGGCCGAGCGCTGCCTTCCCGCACACCGCGATGCGCCCATGGTGTCGCCCAGAAAAAAAAATACCATCGATCGCGCCTGTAGGCCACGATCAGGTGTGAGCGTCCGACCACAGAGCACGATCGCCCACGGGTGTCGCGCCTGCAGGATGCGACTGGCTAGCGACTTTTCACTTTTTCGCGAGTTGCTCCCGCCGTCTGCCGTGTGCACCCCGCACCCCTTCCGTGCATCCGTCGTCACACACGGCAATGTGCCTCAGGGACCTTGTGAAACCCTAGCCCATTTTTGGGCTCGTTTTCGGGCATCACAAAATACCAATTAATTTTAAAATCCTGAAAATATTTCGTTAAATTTCATTAATATACATGCAATATTTAGAATATTAAATATGCATGTTTATTAAGCCCGTAAATTTTCTTTGAAATTATTTTCATGTGATTATCTTATATGCTTATTTGGAAAATATGCATGTCTTTATGATTTAATTATCTTACATGCATTATTACTCCCGCACATAGTTTATTGCTTATAGTCCGCATATCATGCCCGGGTAGGCGGCGCCCGGTACTTGTCGGACCGTAATTTATGCTTTGGGTAGACGGCGCTCAATACTTGCTTCTATGTGCTCTAGAATAATCAAATAAATTCTTATTCCACCGTTGTTAATTAATTTGATCACAACTCTTACCATGTCACTTTAAAAATTATAGGGAATAATGTCCAATATTACCATGAAAGAATTCGATGAGCTTGCTCTCGATGGTAATAACTACCTGACATGGGCGCTAGATGTCGAGATCCATTTAGCCTTAAATGAGTTGAGCGAAACAATTATCGAAGGTTCGAAATCCACTAACGCCCAGAAGGCGAAAGCGTTGATTTCTCTCATGAATCACCTGAGTAAGGAATTCATTTTTCAGATCCTCATTCAGGGACCCCGGAATGTTGTGGAAGTCCCTGAGGGACCGTTTCCAACAACAAAACGAAATACTCCTCCCTCCGGTACAATACGATTGGTTGAGACTCCGTTTCTAAAGACCTTAAGTCTATAACGGAGTACAACTCTACTTTGCAACGTATTGTAACCCTGTTGATGCAGAACACTCTGTCGACATTCCATGCTAGCAACCTTATACTCCAGCAGCAGTATAGGGACAATCATATGATTGGTCGCAAACATGGAAGGGGGAGAGAGAGTAAGATGATCTGGGCTAAAGACCGAGGTCGTAGTACATCCGGTGGTCACAAAACCTCGAATTTCGCTCTTTAAAAACCTGGAAATCAAGAAAAGGTTGAGCAGTCCTGCTACAGATGCGAATGCAGAGGGCATTGGTCTCGCACGTATCGCACTCCCAAGCACTTGGTTGAGGCTTATCAATAACAGCAGAAGGACGACAAGAGGAAGGCCCCTAGAGTCGAATCTCACCATGCCAGCCTGCCTGAAGCAGACTTTGACCAAGACAACGTCGATCCTCCGGGCATCGAGCTCAAGGACTTTGGAAATGATGAGTGATTTACGTATTTGATTGTCTTAGTACTTTATTTTTGGATAAAACAATTTATGTTTTTGGATCCTTTCTTTCGGATATTTTATTTTATGGTAGATATTATGTTCTAGCTTCGATGTGTTTACCTTAACGCTGTCCATTAAATTTACTTGGATATTGCTGTACATGACTTGTAAACATATCAGCTATTAGGTTTGGGCTATTTCCTCTGGCATGATGGATTAAGATTGTGATTTATGTTTGGTAGATAGCGCCACCACTCAGACAATCTTAAGAGATAGGAAGTATTTTTATAACTTGGTAGAACGTTAGGGGAGTATAACTACAATAATCGATGATAGTATGTTGATAGTGGGCTCCAGAAGAGCTTCTATTGTCCTCCCCGTGGGTACCGAACTCATAATCTATAATGCTTTATTGTTTCCACGATCTAAGCGTACCCTGCTCAGTTTTAGAGACATTAGGATAAATGGCTATCATATTGAAACTGAAACTGAGAACAATAACAAATACCTTTTAATGACTATTACTCGAGGTAGCTGTAAACAAGTTATAGAAAAACTTCCTTCCTTCTCCTCCGAATTGTACTATTCCTACATCCGTCCATCTAATCTCCATCTAGCTATGAGTATGAAATTTTATGACCCGAACTTCTTTAAATTATGGCATCAGCGGTTAAGTCATCCAGGACAATCTATGATACGTAGGATTCTATCTAATTCAATTAGTCATAATATTTCGAATAATAGAATCCTTCCTGTTGATGAATTTATTTGTGATGCATGTTCTAAGGGTAAGTTAATAGTACACCCGTCGCGCACTAAGATTGGACTAGAGTCTCCCGTTTTTCTTGAGCGAATCCAAGGAGACATTTGCGGACCGATTCACCCAGCATCATGACCATTTCGTTATTTTATGGTCCTTATTGATGCCTCCACTAGGTGGACATATGCCTATTAGCTATCTACCCGCAATCAAGCTCTTGCAGAGCTCATTGCGAAACCTATCGAGCTTAGAGCTCAATTTCCGAATTATCCAATTAAATCGATTCGAATGGATAATGCTGCTGAGTTCAGCTCAAAGGCCTTTACAGATTACTGTATGGCCCTGGGAATTAAAGTGGAGCATTCGGTCCCCTACGTCCATACCCAAAATGGTCTTGCTGAGGTGCTAATAAAACGTATCAAACTTATCGCGAGACCATTGCATATGAACTCTAAACTACCCACTTCATGCTGGGGGCATGCAGTCCTACATGCATCGCACTTGATACAAATCCGTCCAACTGCATATAATGATCATTCCCCCTACAGCTAGTGCGTGTGAAAGAACCTAACATTTCTCATCTGCATATTTTCGGATGTGCGGTATATGTTCTGATAACATTACCGAAGCGGGCCTCTTTGGGCCCACAAAGGAAACTCGGTATTTACGTCGGATTTGACTCTCTATCCATCGTGAAATACCTTGAGCCTTTGTCCGGGGATCAATTAACGGCCCAGTTCGCTGATTGCACGTTCGATGAAGATCACTTCCCGGCATTAGGGGGAGATCCGAATTCAAAATTGAATGAATGCCGGGAGCTTACGTGGAATGTAAGTGACCTTCAATATCTAAATCCACGCACTAGTCAATCTGAACTGGAAGTTCAGAAGATCATTAACTTGCAAAATTTAGCAAACAATCTGCCAGACGCGTTCACTGACCATAGAGGTGTAACTAATTCACATATACCTGCAGTAAATGCTTCCCAAAGGGTTGAGGTCCCAAGCAAAACAAGTACTCATGCCCCCACACACCAGAAGCGTAAAGGACCCTCAAGAGATACTAGTACACCTAAACGAAAAGCTAGCAAAACTGGTCAGCAAAATGCAAAATCTCTAGAAGAGATTCGTCTAGATAACTTAAAGTCTCTAGAAGACGAGCGTCCTAGTGATGAAGCACGTGCATAAAATATTCAATGCACTAGGACCGCAGAATGACCAGACCCAGATACATTGGGAAATGAGGAAGGTCTGGTTGATGTAAAATATTGAAGTCTCTATGAATTTCATAGATACGGGAGAAACATGTAATATAAATATTACTGTCGTCGACGACACATTTGCAGCGACATTTGCTCTTTCCATTAACGATCCGGATCCAGAACCCAAAACTATCTTTGAGTACCGAAAGCGCTCCGATTGGGTAAAATGGAATGAGGCAATTGAAGCAGAGCTCGCATCGCTTAACAAAAGACAAGTATTTGGCTTTTTCGTTTATACACCCGCGTGCGCTATTCCTGTAGGATATGAATGGGTTTTTAAACGAAAACGAAATGAGAATAATACTGTGGAGAGGTATAAAGCGAGGCTTGTAGCTCAAGGGTTTTCGCAGAGATCTGGTATTGATTTCGATCAAACCTATTCTCCCGTCATGGACGCAATAACGTTCCGCTACTTGATATATTTGGCAGTTAAATTGAATCTCCAAATGAGATTAACGGACGTAGTAACCGTATACTTATACGGATCACTTGATGCCGACATTTATATGAAAATCCCCGATAGATTTGATATTCCTCAGATGAGGGATGGTGAAAATCGCAGTTTATATAGCATAAAACTGCAGAAGTCGTTGTACGGCCTGAAGCAATCGGGCCTCCGACCTAGTGAGTTCCTCCAGAAGAAGGAATACACATTCGATAAAGCTTTCCCATGCGTATTCACGAAGAAATTGCAAAGTGGTTTTTGCATCATATCCGTCTATGTTGATGACGTAAACATAATCGGAACATGCAAAGAGATTGAAGAAGTCAGTTCAATCTTGAAAGCTGAATTCGAAATGAAAGTTGGGTAAAACCAAGTACTGCCTCGGCCTGCAGATCGAACATCTCCCCAAAGGAATTCTTATACACCAGTCAACCTACGTGGAGAAGGTATTGTAGAGATTTCACATGGATAAATCTCACCCACTTAGCACCCCTAGGTTGTCCGATCCCTCGAAGTGGATAAGGACCTATTTAGGCCAAGAGAAGATCAGAAGAAATTCTGGGGCCAGAAGTTCCTTATCTTAGCGCTGTCGGAGCATTGCTCTATCTTGTAAATTGCTTTTGGCCGGACATTGCATTTGCAGTCAATTTGCTTGCGAGATATAGCGCTTCTCCTACAAGGAGACATTGGAATGTTGTTAAGCATATTCTACGGTACCTCCAAGGGTCTCAAGATCTTGGACTGTTTTACCGTAAGAATCAAGACAAAACCTTATTAGGTTATGCGGATGCTGGCTATTTGTCTGATCCCCACAACGCCATATCCCAGATTGATTACATTTTTCTCTGTGGTGGTACCGCGATCTCATGGAGATTGGTTAAGCAAACCTTGGTTACCACGTCTTCAAACCACTCAGAGATAATAGCTTTGTTTGAAGCCGCACGAGAATGTGTTTAGTTAAGGTCCTTAGTAAAACACATTGGTGACTCGTGCGGTATCGCTAAAGGCGATACACCTCCCACCGTTATATTTGAAGACAACGTCGCCTTGCATCGCACAAATGAGTAATGGGTACGTCAAGGGAAACCTGACGGAACTCGTCTCACCTAAGTTTTTTCTACCCATACGAACTCCAGAAGAGTGACGTGATTACCATTCAAAAGGTGCAATCTAGTGACAATCTAGCAGATCTGTTCACTAAGTCCTTACCTACGTCTACTTTTGAAAAAGTACATTCGTGGTATTGGGATGCAAATGCTCAAAGTATTGTTGTCTTCAGGGGGAGCAGTAACCCCGAAATAAATCTAGAAGATTTGATCTGGAAGATCGACTACATTCCCCCCTAACTTAATATTTGGCCGATACCTAGAACGTGGAGTTTTTATGACACGTTATGTCGTAATGTCCAAGGGGGAGTGTTGTAAATCTATCAGATTTATTATTCCAAATCTAGGAGATTTGATGTGGACATTACTAATGGACCAATAACCCAATGGGCTTCATATCTTAGACTAGGGTTTTATTCTTATAAATATACCATTGTACTCAGAATTGTATATACTCATACACAAGAACATTAGTGAAACTCCTGGCTTGGCTCGCCCCCAGACGTAGTCGTTCTCGACGAACTGGGTGAACAAACTTGTGTCTTTATTTATTGCTCTCAATTTACAACAATAACGTCCAACTCAACTATGAAACATATGTAGATGCACAAATTCTAGTATGCACCAAATGTACATTTCAAGTCAGAGCTCACACATGGTGGATTTCGAACTAGTGCACCACTAGGCCAACCTACCTCTCCTTTAATAGTAATACTTTATATTATACTAATGATACCTTATAATATGAATTGAGGTCGGGAACTAATTTGAGTGACGGAGTGATGCAGCGAAAGCACGATACAACGTATTATCCGTTGATTCTGAGAATACCCGGATAAACGCATATGCGATTAACGTGTTAATCTATTGATTCACGCATGAATACTAGAATAACAACGATAAAACACGAACAAGGGAAATAACCCAATATTTTAATATTCAATAATCAACTGAATTACAATAACTATGAGACTCATATTTATAATACTAAACGACTTAACGGACAAGAAATATAATAACCATAAATATAAATAAATCTAATCTAAATAAAATATCAAATAAAATATAATCGTCTTGATTTTCCAAATCTTCATATAATAATCCCAGATCTCGTCTCCATCATTCTCTCCCTCTTCGAAACGATTCGTCCTCGAATCGAAACGGATCTCATCTTCGATGGAATAAAATAATGTCTCTAAATATTTGAGCTCGAAAATGTCAGCACTACGAACATGACCCAAAACTTTGAGTCGGTAGGCAAATTGAATTTTTGGAATATCACCAACGAAATAACTATCATTATTAATAAAATAATAATTATTATTAACGTCATCTGGGTGAGGCCCAACATAGCCATAATACCCAACAGAATCCAAAATTCCAATTTGGTAGGTATAAGTCGTGGGCTCAAATAATTCTATAAGCCCATCATGTACCTCTGGATCAAACCGACAATTCATATTACTTGGCCAAAAGTGAGACCCACATAAATCAACCATGAGATCACCTTCTTCGTGAAAAAAAGTTGAAACAGGTTCATCCAAAACCGCAACATCTATCTTCTTCCCAGTATGGAAATTTGACAAACAGCGCTGGGTTTCATCGAGACACGGAGCAAAGAGTGTAGACCTTAAAATCATTGGTCGGCAGGTAATGGCGGGGGCTGTCAAATCCGGATCCGGTGGTGGCGATGTTGCAGCAGCAACAAGAACCGCCAATACTGGAGATGGTGGCCGAAAAGTCACCGGTGGTGCAATTTCGTCTCGTTGGCGGTAGCAGTAAAAAATTCCCTCAATGGCAGTAGGCAATTGAGACCAGAGGAAATCAAATTCCTCCTCCGTATCGTATCCTCGTGACATCATTGATAACTCCACAGAATCGTATGGCTCTGATACCAATTGATGCATCGAAAGCACGATACAACGTATTATCCGTTGATTATGAGAATACCCGGATAAACGTATACGCGATTAACGTGTTAATCTATTGATTCACGCATGAATACTAGAATAACAACGATAAAACACGAACAAGGGAAATAACCCAATATTTTAATATTCAATAATCAACTGAATTACAATAATTATGAGACTCATATTTATAATACTAAACGACTTAACGGATAAGAAATATAATAACCATAAATATAAATAAATCTAATCTAAATAAAATATCAAATAAAATATAATCTTCTTGATTCTCCAAATCTTCATATAATAATCTCAAATCTCGTCTCCATCACGGAGTCCCTAAGAGCGAATATTTTTTCTACGTCAATGGTCGCATTTATAAAACTAGTGATCGTCCTACCCGTGCTTCGCACAGACGGTATTTTTACCAACTTTTTACTAAAATAATTAATTAAATTAAAATTTTAAGCTAAAAAATTTCCATTTTTTTGAACATATAACTAAAATTATAACATTTTTTATCATTAACATTAAAATAATTTTTTTAACATAATATATATAAAAAGAAAAACTCATTGTATCATCAAAACAGATTCTCTTAAATTTTTTACATATAAACAAATGTTTGGACAATTTTTATTTTCTTTACATTAAAATAATTATTACTTTTAACATACATGTAATTTTTAAGGAATACAAAATAAAATAATTAATAGTAAATTAATTACATATGAATCATATGTCACACATTCTTTACAAATATCCCATAATTCTTGTTACTAAAAGCACCTACAAATTAGTTTGAATTTAAAAAAGACGCGGCTATATAAATCCCAAAATTCATAGACATACCCCTAAATATTTTTAAACTAAAATGCACATATGTTAAATGACAATATTACCATCAACTGATAGTACTTGTTAACCCCTTTCAACGAAATTTTACCAGATTTATGCACACTTGAACCCAATTATATATTTGGTCTTCAGTCCTCATGCCCTTTTGCTAAAAAAACCATATTTGAACGCGTCATTTGCTCTGAGAATACCTAAAAGAAGGTTAATGTTAGATCCATAGTTAATGCATATTATATACATTAATCCTAATATGTTCCTATTAAATAGGAGTACTAAGCATCCTCTAACAAAAAAATAATTTTAAAAATTAAGGGTATACATGTTTTTTCATACACTAATAAATAATACAATTGATTTGTATAAATGTATAAAATAAAACATATAATAAGTGACGGTTGAAGTACAACTATTAACAAAACTACTTACTCCGTTTATTTTTATAATGTCTTATTTATCCAAAAATGGTATCCCTTTTTAATTGTCAATTTATTAATATCGATACATTTGATACAATCTTACTTTTCCACGAATGCAATATCTTGTACACTTTATGTCTCATGGATATTTGCACCCTTAGGAATTAGGATTAAGAAAATGAGAAATTAATGACATATGAGTAAATGTGTGTATATATTTGTAAATGTGCACGAAAATAAGTGTATCAATTTTAGGTAGTGTGCAATCTGATGTATGACATCCAAATAAGGAAAATGTGCAAATTCTCATGAGACGGAATGAGTAATAAATTTTACTCCCTCCGTCCCAGGGGTATTTGCATCCTTGGGATCCCATATGGATTAAGAAAAATGGTAAAATAGTGGCATATGAGTATATATGTGTATATTTTTGTGAGTGTGCACGTAAATCAATATTTTTTCAGTGGTGTGCAAATTGATGAGGAGTCCAAATAAAGAAAGTGCGCAAATTTCTCTGGGACGGGGGAAGTGGTTATTTAAAAAAAAAATTGGTCTTTGATACTTAAAAAATGGTAAATTTGGTATGTGTGAATGGATAAAATAGGACAAATAATAATGAATGGAGAGATTATAAATTAAGTACTACATATTGACAGTTATACATTGAATAATAACTAAAAATAATAATTTTATTACAACTTACAAAGCAAACAAATAAGGTTGGTTAAATACAATGCACAATTCAATAATTAATATAAATCAATGGTTTTCGTCTTTACTTTGAGAACCCTATTATCATCTGATTTTAAATAATCAAAAGCAAAAATGAATGTCTGTTGCAATTACTCACAACAAACCAAAATACATAAAATTTCTTCTTCGTTTTACAAATTATTTGCATTCGCCTAATAGATCGGTTACACAATGCCCGATGTCACCGATTATTGCTAATTTATGAATGCATTACACACTAAGCAATCAAATTCTCTCACACGGTTTAGTTGCATGTCTGATTATGGGTCATACGTCAGTTCAAAAGTAACCCTGTAAATCCCTTTATGTTGCTAGAAATTGAAGTATAGAGTCTTCATTTCTAGAACATCAAAACACACAAGACTAAGGTAATAATTTTTTTTATTGTAATTAAGTATTTGTTTGATAATTATTTTAAAAACATCAAAGTGAATTACTATTGACTATTGATTAGTTTTTAAAAAGGATCGACCAAAAAAATTAAGGACAATTATGAAATAAAGATCCTATAGAAAAGGCGAAGATGTGAGAACCAGAGTATAGATAAATTAAACCAAGTGAAATACGATAAGTGTAATCATACGGCATACAACCATTGTCTTGATTATCATATTAGACTTTTTTTAAGGAATAATTTTCAAAGTAAGGGTAGCTCGCTGACTCTAAAAATTCTTCTGCATGTCTATTTAACAGTATAAAAAATGATAATTTCTTAAAATTTCTATTAATCTTCTGAACAATATTTTTCATCATTGTTCAAACATAAAGTAATAAGAAAATATACTTCAAAGAAAAAAAAACTATTACTTTAGAATTAGAAAAATCATAATACATATGGAGATATTAATCAAGTTTTTTTTACACTGGAGTAGAGCTGTACTGAAATTGAATGAGATTAGTAGATGGGCATATTTAGGAATGTGGATATAGTTCTGTGTTGGATAAAATTATAATTATAAAAAGGGTGTATTTAGTAAAAATATAAATGTGGTGGGTGAACTTAATAAATAAAGTTGCAGATAATTGTGTAGTATAATATATATTTTGATGGTTAAAAAAACAAACTTGTTTATATTAATACAATTAAATAATAACAAAGTCAATGAAATTTTTGGAATTTTCAAAATATCAACTTCGTATTAATAACGGTGACAAACACAAAAATAATAAAATAAATAAGACATGCATATATATGTGTGTGCGCGCGCGTGTGTATAAAATATCACATTATAATAATAAGCACTAAGCACAAATCTCTATAAACACGCCGTGAATTATTTCTAAACCTTAATATCCACATAAAATAATAAATTTTTGATATAATTCCAAAACATTATATCATCTTTGAAATTGAGTAAAACAAATAAAAATATCAATATAATGACTTAATTACAAATAGCAATGGTACAGAAACAATAAAAATCTATCTTGCTTCGACATCAATACCATTATAATTCTTAAAAATAACTTTATCATCTTTATGCAATCCAATATTTTTTTAATAAAAATATATCAAACTTTAGTCAGAGGAAGCATGCAACAATCTGTGTCATAATTAAACCTAGATCCATATTATGTTAGGAACAACTCTTCAGTTCTAACACACTTCAATATACTTAAACTTGAATTTTCACCATAAAAAATTTCACCCGACACTGACATGTGTTTAAAAGGGTTGAAAAACATATTAAATTTATAGTTTCAATTAGAAATCTTTAAAAAATACTTATGCATAAAAAAATATATAAATCTCACCGTAAGACTTAAATTTAGCATTATTGCATTTCACAAACAGCTAGATAATTTCATCAATATTCACTGGCTATTATTTTTCTTTAGAATAATCTTGGAAGTGATCAATTTGACTTTTAGTTGATTTTTTTAAGAAGAAAACTTAAATTGCCTATAAATAACATCTTTCGACGTCGTTCAAGCAAAAAGTAATAAAAAAATATAAAGGAAAAAAATTACATTTACATGAAAAAACATAATACATATTAACAAATTACCTTATTTTTTATTGTTTTCTTTCACACCAAATTCTAAGTCTCCCTATCTAATAGATATTTTTGTGCAAAGATGTTAATCATGTTAACACTGGATTGAAGATGAGACTGAGATATAATGAAGTGTTTGGTGGTTGTATTGAAATTAAATTAGGTTTATGGGTGAGTATTGTTAAAAGATGTTTGTGTAAGTATTGTATATTGGATAAAATTATAATTTAAAAGTTGATATACTTAGTAAAAATTATAAATTAGGTAGGTGAACTAAGTAAATAGTGGGTGTAGATAGTTGTGTCCTATATTATTTTTATTACTCGGCATTCGGTTCAAGAACTGACTAATCCGGGGGGATCAAAGTTGCATCAGATAATATATTTATCTATAAATAATTTTATATTTAATTTGATTAAAAAGTAATAATTTCAATATTGAAATTTTAATAAAAATATAACAATAACAAAAATTATCGTTAAAATATAGCAACTCTAATAAAATAAACAACAAACTAACTTAACTAAAAAGGTCAATATAAAGTACTCAACCTTGGTACAAACACAAAGAAAATCCTTCTTGCTCCGACAATAGTACGATTATACTATTTAAAAATAAATTTTCTCATCTTTACACAATCTAACATATCTTGTAAAGTTATATCAATCTTTATTGAGACAAAGCATGCGACAATCCGTGTCATTAATAAACCTAGATTCATAATAAATAAGTAACAAATCTTAAGTACTAACATACTTCAATATAATAAAACCTAGTTTTTTTTTTCTCATAAAAGTATTCACCCGACATTGGTATGTGCTAAAAAAAACATATTGAATTTGAAGTTTCAGTAAGATTAAAAAAAAGATATGTATCCAATGTTATATAAATCTCATTAGACGTAGTTTGAACTCAATAATTTCACCAATATTCACCGGTTATAATTTTTCTTCAAAATAATCTTGAAAATGATCATTTTGACTTTCAACTGAGAAATTATGAGAAAATTTTAAATTGCTATGAATGGTCCAATAACATTTTTTTATAGTTGTTCCAATAGAAAATAATACAAAATATAATATAATACAGTGAAAATAAACCATTACGTTAATATTAAAACACACCCAATATATATATATATGTGTGTGTGTGTGTGTGTGTGTGTGTGCGAGTGTGTGTGTGTGTGTATGTATATATGTATATGTATATGTATATGAAATTACCTTGCTTTGTTGATTTCTTTCACACTCAATTTTAAGTTCATCTGCCTAATAGACACTCTTACGCATATATGTTAGACACTCTTACGCATATATGTTAATTATGTTAAAGAGGTGGGGAGTGAATATGTTTGACGGTTGAGTTGAAATTGAATGAGTTTGATGTGTGAATGTTGTTAGAGATGTTTATATAAGGATTATGTGTTGAATAAAGTTATAATGTTAAAGCCGGTATGAAGTGGGTGAACTTAATAAAATAGTGGGGTTAGATAGTTGCATCCTATACTTTTTTTATGACTTGATTCCGTCAAAGAACCGACTAATTTAAGGGACCAAAGGTGTGCCCTATAATATGTTATCAATAAAATCAAAATTTAATTTGATTAGGGGTTAAGGGTTTGATATATTGGGGGTACATAGTTACATCATATTTTTATAATATATTCATCTATAAACAATTTCATATATTGCGGATACATAGTCGTGTCATATACATTTTTTTAGAACTTGATATGCTGCTCAAGAAACGACTAATTCTGGTGACCAAAGTTGCACTCTACTATACACTTCCTCCATCCCATAGAACCATTCACACCTTGAAATGCAAGATTTTTGAAAGAAAAATAGAAGTATGTGAGTGTGGAGTTGAATAAAATAATGATACTTTAATATTTTATTAACTTTTGAGAGAGAGAATTATTTTTATTTTAGGGGTATGAAGTGTGTGGTGGGACGGACGGAAAAAGGAAAGTGTGAAGGGTTATATGTGATGGGGGGAGTATTCATCTATAACAAATTTATCATTTTAATGCAATCTGACATTTCTAACAAATTTATAGCTTATTTTAGTGAGATGAAACATGCGATGATCTGTATCACCAATAAACTTGGAATCGTAATAAAATTAGAAAAAATTCTTCACTTTTGACATACTTCATCGAATCCTCTCCAAAAAAGTGTACATCCGACATTATTATGTGCAAAAAAATTAAGAAAAATATATTAATTTATAGTTTCAGTTAGAAATTAAAAATAAAATTCATCCTGAGAAATATAAATCTCAACATACAATGTCTAAATTCAATATTATTGCATTTCACATGAAGCTCAATGATTTCAACAACATTATTTGTATCTAATTTTCCTTCAACATCATCTTCAAAATGATCAATTTGTATTCCAATCGAAACATTTGGAGGATAATTTAAATTATCTATATAGGATCTAATATAATTTTTCATCACTATTCAAACATAAATTAATAAAAAATGTAAATGAATAAAAGACCATTACATAAAAAAAAACATAATCATCAACAAACTATCTTCCTTGATTGGTTTTTTCCGCACTCAATTCTAAGTTCGTCTATGTAATATATACTCTTGTTCGAAGGTGTTTTTTTCCGCTGAATTAGATAAATGAGAGGGTGAGTACATTTGGTGGGTGTATTGAAATTAAATGAGATTGGTGGATGTGTGTTATTAGAGATGTGGGTATAAGTATTATATATTAGATACAATTACAATTTTATAGTGGTTATATCTAGTAAAAATCAAGGCAATGAGCGGGTGAATTTAGAAGCAAGTGAACTTAGTAAAAAAATGGAGAAAATATCACAAATAGTCTTGTAACTTTGTTCGATTCCACAAATAGTCCTGTAAGTGTTTAGTTTAACAATTTTGGTCCATTTGATCGGAAAATTCAGAATTTTGCCGAAAAATTGCCCTAATTTTTTATTTTGGTTATGTTGATGGTCGTCATTACTATCATTTGAACCATCTCGCATCCAAGAATAAAAATCATCAATTAATTTTATGTTTTGACTACACCTACCCCAAGAATTGTGACTTCAAAATTGTAAATTTTGCCAATTCTTGCGGCAAATTTCGAGCTATTTGTGGAGAGTTGTGGGTCAAGGCATATATTATTCTCTTCTTCTCGTTGAACTCATCTTTTTGATACTTTTTTCATGTCATGTTGTGTGCTACAACAGATTTTGAGTAACTTTTCTGGCAAAAATTTAAATTTTTCTGGCGAAAAATACGAAAATTGATAAAGTAAAAAATTACAGAACTATTTATGGACTCGGAGAAATTACAAGTGCTTTGGTGATATTTTTTTCTAAAATAGTTGATGTAGATAGTTGTGCACTATATAAATTTATCTTTAAACAATTTCTTATTTAAATTGATTAAAAATTAATAATTTCTATATCTGATTTTTAATTAAAAAACAAACTTGTTTATTTATAAAAAAAATTACATTATAATAAAGTAATTTTTAAATTTTTCAAAAATAAAATTAATATTAATAATGATAACAATTACACAAACAAAATTATATAACAAATAATTTAAAGCAAATATAACAAAAATAGGTACCTCACTTCATAAAAATGGGAGGGGCATAAGAGTGGTTGAAGTACAATTATTACTGTTAATTGGTATAATTATCTATAGTTATTAATTAGAAATTAAGTATTCGTAATTATTAATGTTCTACTCATTTTAATTCACTATATAACTATCTTATTAAATTCACATATATATATATATATATAAAATACTATTTTAAGAATTGAAACACTGTAATACCCCGTCCCGTTTTATACCTTTTATTTTGCTAGAAACCTTATTTTATATTATAATCTTGTTTCTTTTAATTTTATTATTTTTGTGTGCTACTGTGTGATTTAAATTTATACTATATTCTAAATTCCCAAGTTCGAAGAAAGAAATTGTAACGCCCCGAACCCAGAATATATTAATTATATCGGATTCGAAGTGTTATTGTGATCAAAAGTCCGAACTATAAAATTTTTGAAGGGAATATAACTGAATTGAGAGAGAGAAGTTTCATGCAGCGGATAAGTGGGAAGAAATATTATAACGTAAGTGTATTTATATATATATAAAGATGGATAGAGGGTTTTGTATCTTCAGGATAATACACACTAAGTTTGGGTAATTAAAACACACGGTAAGAGTATCGTTTTGCATGGCAGTAGCGATAACATTTATTTGGGAAATAGAAATAATAGGCATCATTGTATTAGTAATAATATTTTAAGCAAATGGGAGACTTTGTGTCTTCTGTATCACTGTCCTTGCTCCCCGTAATTGTAATCTGCAAGGGGTTAGGAAAAAGGGGCGTGAGAATTGAATTCTCACTTATGGGTGATTGCAACATCATGGGATTGGTAAATCCGAAATATATTAAGTTATACTCATTAATAAAGTATTCATTTTATTTAATCAGTTGACATATATAAGAATATAAAGTTTAAACGGCATTTAAGCATATTTCGCATAATATAATTGAAATAGCACAAGTTGGTTCACATTAGGGCAAAGCCCAAATCATATCACATATTATCACAAACTGACAAACCATAAACGTACAATCATTCCACTTCCAACAAAGTTACTCTTTTCAACTCCAACCAATCAGCAAAGTTATCCTTTTCAACTCCAACCAGAACTTACTTCATCCAACCACACAAACTCACATCATCCAACCATAACATCCCTCAAAATAAGCAAGTATCAATGGCCTTCTTCCCAGTGCGTCAAACGACAGCTGACCGGGGACCAGATCTACTTGATCAACAACCTTGATTCCGAGGGCGTCCCCGACAGCGGCCCCGGAGGTCGGATTTAAAACACGATCCCGACTCCGTACATACTGACTTTCCACAAAACCGACTCAATAAACTTTACAAAGAATAATACTTGACTGACAACTGAACTGATTCATGCTCACGTAAGGTATTTACTCATGCAGTGGTGATCGATTCACAAAGCAACAGGCTAATATATAACATATATAGTTATATCACATAATCCAAACAGTTATATAGATATGTGTTACATTTATGATGGATTAGATATTTTGATTTGATTTAATCGAGTTCAGGAAATACCGGCACGACGTTATTATTAGCAGATCAATCAACAGATCATCACCCACCTGATTGTTCTGAGTTCCGGGAATATTGTGTAGGCAGACAGTCGAGTCCTTCGTGCGTGTTCCGAAAAGTACAGAATCCTAATAAGGAGTATTCCGATTAAAAGATTGACTTTTGAATTTGAAAAGCTTAAGAGTATGAAATTCGAGGGTTGAGTAGATTGTTGTCTTCAGAAAACTATTGAAAACTATTGATAAGTACACCCCTTTTAAGAGGAGATGTATCAGGGGGGGTGTATTTACTGAATTCAGTGGTGTCCTTAATAAAGGCCCTTTAAGGAAAAAAATATAATTATTAAACTTGGAATTACTTAGAAAAATAAGATTATTACTTAGAAAAATTAATGAAATTAAAGGAAAGGTTTTTCTTTCTTAAGAATTATATTTCTCGTTTTTAAACGAATCTATTAATTTCTCCAAGAAAACTCTTTTACTAAATTGGATATTTAAGAGACTTATCTTTTGGGTTCTTAATTTCTAACAGGGGTACGAGGGGAAGACGAGTTTCCCTTTGTCTACGAATTTTACTCAAAAGTGTTTTACCCTTGAAAAACATCAAAACAAGGATACTAAAGGATTTTGCTAATATCGTCATAATACTAAAACAACGACACTAAACATTCACAAGAATAATACTAGTCCACTAAGTCATTAATACCATACATCTAAAACATTAATACATATCAACCGTCAACTAAAATCAATATACTAACTCGGCTAATTCCAACAGTCCAACTTAAGTTTGTGAAGGAATAAAAAAAAAACAAGGAAAACAACTATCCAAATCCTACTTCTAAAGAGTGATACAAGAGGGCAAAATAACAATACTACTCAAGTCAACAATTAACACTAACCATCTAACTAAAACTAACAGTAAATTCTCTTTTCTTTTCCTTGTCCCAAGCTTCTAACAAAAAACTAAATAACCCAAAATCTACCCAAGAAGAAAAAAAAACGAAGTAGAAACCTTACGAGCTTCGGTTCGAGATGTTAAACGGGCGGCCTAACGGCGTCGTTTTGAAACTCGGAATTCGTTCGCGAAAATTGGGCAGCCTAACGGCGTCGTTCGGGAATTCGGAAAAACGAATCGAACAGCCTAACGACGTCAATCGAAATTTCCAGAAATTTGGCAACAGCAACCGGTTCAACGGCGTCAAAATTGAACGGAAAATTAAACGAAATGAGGTCTCGGTTAGAAATTGGAATAAACCGGTGTTCGAAATCGAATTTAAACGGAATGAAATTCGGACAATAGAGGAAGGAAATCAACTCACTGGAGATTGAGGAGGAGGCGGCGGCGGCGGAGCTAGCTTCGGCTTCGTCGGAGCGGCGGCATTGGGCTTCGAGGCGGCGGCGCTCAGCGACGGAGAGAGAGAGAGCGAGAGCGACGGACAGGGGAGGGGGTGCGCAGCCTGGGTCGTGGTGGCCTGGAGCTTCGTCGGCTGGAGGAGGCGGCGCTGGGTCGCGGCGCTGCGTCTGGAGGAGCTCCAGCGGCGACGGTGGCGAGCGGTGAGGGGCGACGTCGGGAGGTGCTCACGGCGTGGCGTGCTCGGCGAGGCTGGACGGAGCTCTGGCGCGGTGCGTCTGGGCTGGGCCACGGCGGCGTGAAGCTTCGTCGGCCGGAGGAGGGAGGAAGCGTGGAGTAGAGAGAGAAATGAGAGAATTTGGCTGAGAGGAAACTGAATTTGTGCGTGAAGAAAATGAGGAGAGAGAGTGACATTTCTCTATTTATACTAACTCCCTTTCCAAGACTTATCTATTTCCTCAATTCTTATCCAAAAAAAATTGATATTTTCGTTCCCAACTGATACGGTTTAGGGGTCGTTTGGTTTACGAGTGTAACCCCGATTCAGAAATTAATACAGTTTTAAAACTCAATTAATATTTTATTGTATTTTGATTTTTCTCAGTAAATTAAACGGATCGAAATCCTTAATTTAATTTGAATAATTAATTTCTCGTAGTCCTTTATTCGTTTGAAAGAATTCGATTTCTTTCTTCGAATTTAGGAATTTATAAAAAGGGTATGTATATTTAAATACACAAATAACACACAAAAAAATAATTAAAATTAAAAGAAACAAAGAAAAGAAAATAAAATAAGGCTTCTAATTAAGAAAAGGGTACAGAACGGGACGGGGTATTACATCCTCACCCCCTTAACAGAATTTCGCCCCCGAAATTCATGTCTTAGGTATTACTTAAGCTTTGAGGGTATTTGGCTAGGACTTCATCCTCTCTTTCCCAAGTCGCTTCTTCTTTCCCGTGTCGGCTCCACTGAACGAGCACTAAAGGTATCTCTCGATTCCTTAACAAGTGTAACTTCCTTCCCAAGATAGTTACTGGAATCTCTTCATAAGTCAGGTCACTGCTTAGACTTAATTCTACGTGATTAATAACGTGGTTTGGATCGCTTACGTATTTCCTGAGTGTAGATATGTGGAACACATTATGCACTCGTGATAACTCCGGTGGTAAAGCTATGCGATAAGCTACATCCCCGATTCTATTCAGGATGTCGAATGGTCCAATGTATCGCGGCTTTAGCTTACCTCTCTTCCCAAAACGGATTAGACCTTTCATTGGTGCAACTTTGAGAAATACTTTCTCGCCAATGTCAAATTGTAAATCCCTTCTTCGGGTGTCTGCATAAGATTTCTGACGGTCCTGGGCCGACTTGATCCTTTCTTTAATCTTTGCGACTATCTCAGCCGACTTTTCGACTAATTCGGGTCCGAGAATCTTTCGAATCCCGACTTCGTCCCAACAAACTGGCGATCTACACCTCTTCCCGTAGAGTGCTTCGTACGGCGCCATTTGTATTGTTGCTTGATAACTGTTGTTATATGCAAACTCTACCAATGGTAGATGGTTTTCCCAACTTCCTTCTAGATCTAGAGCGCAAGCTCTGAGCATATCTTCAAGCGTTTGAATGGTTCTTTCCGATTGCCCGTCAGTCTGCGGGTGGTACGCAGTGCTGAACTTCAATTCAGTACCTAAGGCTCGTTGTAGACTTCCCCAGAATTTGGAGGTAAAACGGGGGTCTCTATCGGATACTATTGAAACTGGTACTCCATGCAGTCTGACTATCTCTGCTATGTATAGTTGGGCGAGCTTGTCCAACGTGTACGTCATTCTTATAGGGATAAAATGGGCAGTTTTCGTAAGTCTGTCTACGATAACCCAAATGGCATCGTGATTCTTCACCGTTTTCGGAAAACCGGTGACAAAATCCATAGTGATGTCCTCCCATTTCCACTCTGGCATCTCCAGAGGGTGCAACAACCCTGGAGGTCGTTGGTGATCTGCTTTAACTCGTTGGCAGGTTAAACAACTCCTGACGAATTAATCTATCGATCTCTTCATACCCCTCCACCAAAAGTTCTCTTTCAATCCTCGGTACATTTTCGTCTCTCCGGGATGAACGGTGTAAGGAGTGCTATGTGCCTCTTTCAGAATTTCGTTCCTAATTCCGTCATTCTTAGGCACACAGATTCTATTATCGAACATTAAAGCTCTATCAGTACTCAACACGAACCTCTGAATGGTTCCTTCCTCAGCGCACTTGCGTATTCCTTTCAAGAATTTATCGTCCTTTTGCGCTGCTAGGATCCTTTCTCGTAAGGTCGGTTGTAGGGTGAACGCGTAAACCATGGAATTTGCACAACACTGTGTGGAAAATTCCAAGTTTAAACGAGAAAGTTCTCCTATTAGGGGTAATTGTGTGGTCGGAACGACGCTTAGTTTTGTATCCTCTTTTCTACTCAAAGTGTCTGCCACTACGTTTGCCTTTCCAGGGTGATAGTGGATAGTGCAATCGTAATCTTTTACCAACTCGAGCCATCTTCTCTGACGCATGTTCAATTCCTTATGCGTAAAGAAGTATTTTAGACTCTTATGGTCAGTGTAGATCTCACACTTTCCTCCATATAGGTAGTGTCTCCAAATTTTCAACGCGTGAACTACTGCGGCCAGTTCTAAGTCGTGCGTTGGGTAGTTTTGTTCGTGATCCTTAAGTTGTCGAGATGCATAAGCTACAACTTTCTTATTCTGCATCAGAACACAACCCAAACCTGACAAAGAAGCGTCTGTGTAAATGACGAATCCTTCTGATCCATCTGGGATGGTTAACACAGGCGACGTGGTTAGCCTCTTCTTTAGCTCTTGGAAGCTTTCTTCACAAGTTGAATTCCAAGTAAACTTCTCAGTTTTCTTGGTCAATTTCGTCAGCGCTTTCGCAATGCTGGAAAAATCTTGTATGAACCTGCGATAGTACCCTGCTAACCCAAGAAAACTCCGAATTTCATTGACGTTAGTAGGTGCCTTCCAGTTCATGATGGCTTCTACCTTTGCTGGGTCCACTTCAATTCCTTTTGCGGAGATTATATGTCCTAAGAACATAACACGGTCGATCCAAAATTCACACTTGCTGAATTTGGCATACAACTTCTCTCGTCTCATTGTCTCTAAGACTGCTTTGAGATGTTCTTCATGTTGCTCTTTGCTCTTAGAGTACACGAGTATGTCGTCGATGAAGACAATGACGAATTAATCCAGGTACGAATGAAATACTCTATTCATCAGATCCATGAAGATCGCTGGAGCATTCGTTACTCCAAAGGGCATCACGGTGAACTCGTAATATCTATACCGAGTCTGAAATGCTGTCTTCGGGATATCCTCGCTCTTGACCTTTAGCTGGTGATAACCAGACCTCAGATCGATCTTTGAGAATATCGTAGCATTCTTTAACTGATCGAACAAGTCTTCTATCCTCGGAAGAGGATATTTGTTCTTAATGGTCAGTTGATTGAGACCTCGGTAGTCTACACACATACGGAAAGTTCCATCTTTCTTCTTTACGAACAACACGGGTGCTTCCCATGGTGATGCACTAGGTCTGATGAACTTCTTTTCAAGAAAACCTTGCAGTTGTTCCTTCAGTTCTTCTAATTCCTTTGGAGCCATTCGATAGGGTGCTTTAGATACTGGTGCTGCCCCAGGTGTCAAGTCGATGGAGAACTATATCTGACGATCGGGTGGTAACCCGTTTAATTCCTCAGGGAATACGTCAAGATATCCATCCACTATTGGCACTTTGATGTGTAACTTATCGTCTATCTCTCCTGCTGAGATGTGAACGAGGTAAGCTTGGCATTTCTCTTTTCGTAATATTGCAGCAGCTTGGATTGCTGATATTACTCGGGTTTCCTTCTTGGTCTTGATTTCATGAAACGTGAAGCGTTGGCCATCACGAGTCTCGAGGTCGATCTCGCATTCGGCGCATTTTATTATCACTTTATTTCTCGTTAACCAGTCAATGCTTAAGATTATGTCAAAGGTTTTCATCTTAAGGACGTGAAGGTCGGACTCTATCAAATGATTGTCTAGCGTTAGAGGTAAACCTCTAATTTGACCCTCAATTTCCATAGTAGTTCCAGATGGAATACTAACGTTTAAAACTTTTCCTTTTTCCTCGACTAATCCTAACTTTCTTTTAAAGTTATCAGATATAAAGGAATGAGATGCTCCAGTATCAAACAATACATACGCAGGTTTTTCAAGTACAAAGACAGTACCTGCTAGTGTCTCGTGCTGCTCAGGCTGAGCTGGTCCTTTCAGGCGAAGTTGCTCTCCACTGCTTTCCCCTTCCTCTAGGATAGCATTCACGTGACCTGGCCTTCTCTGACCTTGATTAGGCGGACCTCTGACTGGGGGTCCTGCCTGACGGTTGTTAGGTGCAGGCAGCTGACGAGCCTGATAATTGTTTGCCTGCTGAGGGCGGTACTGAGCGTTATTAACTGGTTGACGGTTGATGCTCGGTGGCTGAGCACATTCATTGGACTTGTGCCCTGGTTGATGGCAACGAAAACAAATTACTCCTCCCTGATTACAGGGTCCCCAGTGTCTCCTTCCACACCTTTGACAGTTCTGGTTAGCTCGAGAGCTAACAAAGTTGTTCCCCCTGGATTGCGGAACTGGATTCCTTTTAAAGGGTGGCTGCCAATTCCGATTGACAGGGACAGTAGTCGGAGTTTGTTTGTACTCCAAGTTTTAACTGATCGAAACCATCAATGCTCGATGGAAAACTTCTCCATAATTTGGCACCTGAAGGCCAATTATAATTCCTGCTATCTCGGGCCTCAAACCCTGCTCGAACCTGCGAGCTTTTCTTTCATCGTCACCCACCAGATGTGGGGCATAACGAGACAGTTGGTTGAACCTTCTCTCGTACTCTATCACTGAGAGAGTTCCCTGTCGAAGGTTGACAAATTCTTGTTCTTTCCAATCCCTCAGGACTCGTGGAAAGTATCGATCCAGTATAGCTTTCTTAAAGTCCTCCCAAGTAAGGACCTGTCTAGCTTCTTCGTCCATAGTTCGTTCATAAGACTCCCACCATTGGGCTGCATCCTCCATCAATTGGAACTGGGCACAGGAGACCTTCTGTGCATCAGCCAGTGCCATGTGTCTGAAAATACGTTCCAATCCCGATATCCACTCCTCGACTTCAAAGGGATCTTCCTTCCCATCCAGCCTAGGTGGCTGCAGTCGTCGAAAGCGTTCGACAAAGTCATTCGCCCTGGGCGCTATCTGAGGTATAGGCCCGTACAATGGCGGAGGAGGTGGTGGAACTTGCTGCTGAATGTAGTTCTGAAGAGAGATCAGTATTTCTCTCGCAATATCATTTTCTGGCGCGGCCTGTTGAGGCGGCTCAGGTTAAGCCTGAAGGGGTGGGTCTTGTTCTATCGGATCCACGGGTTCAGGGATAGGGTTAACGCGGGGTCGTCCACGTTTACGTCCGGGTGTCATTCTAAAGGTAGTTCTGATCGAAAAGAATAATATTGTTACAATATGTATAGGTATGAGAAAATTATAAAAATATAACCGGATTAACCAAATCAACACAACGCTAGCACTGAAACACGTGTGGTACGTAATTCACCAGCTGCGTATTGGGGCCCTCAATGGTACAGTGCTCACATTCGCACAGTATTCTAGGAACCAGTGATGTGTCATTAAGTGATAATCAGATAAAATATATGACAGTCAATATATAAAACAAGTAAAACACACTGACAAGTAGTGAGCACATAATAAGTATATATATATCTAAAAAGTTTTGGTTCTACGGAGTCAGTCTCCTTACATTCGTCATGGAATGCAAAAGGGTTCTAGGTAATGCTATAGCATCGTGTCCTCACATCAATATGGACCACGAGCGACAAAAAGGGAGGGGTTAGAGCTACGCTGCAATGGTCTATAAGGAAAACGACCACGCAAAAAAGACTACTACTATAAGTCAAACGGCTACCACCTATACTATATATATGCGTCTACTACTATATACAAAGTCTGGTAGTCCAACTAGTCATCAACCTCTGACTCTGGTGGGGAATCTATCTCTACCTCTGGCTCATCTCCCTCAAATTCGATAATCTCGGGCTCTACTCTCGCTAACTCTATTATAGGATGTGCGGCTTCTCCCAAGCCGAAAGGTCCCTCTCCAGCCAGTCCACTCGCTACCCAGTAGGCGATGGAGGTATCCCGCTGCGCGAGAGCTGCCTCTAAGTGTAGGTCGGCCCTCCGAGTAGCGATGTGAGAGTACTCGTCCTGGGAGACGGCGGTTGCTCTAGCCGCAACGGCCGATGCCTGTGCTAGCATGGCGTCCTCCCAGTGACCGTCCGATGTGGCCAGGTCATGCCCGGCGAGTGCAGCGGTCTGGTAAGACAGTCCGCAGTTAACATCCGCGTGCCGAATCACCCTCTGGGCCTCCACCCAGTAAGTGTCTAGGTGAACCTGAGGTCCCTGCTCTGGGTCGTCCACCCTCATACGGTCTAACAGTCCGGCAGCGATAGGGCGGAAGATTTCGATCACTCCTCCCGCGAATCGGGTCGCAGCTGCGAAGTCAGTCTCGATGTGGGGCTCCGGGGCAGTCCTTGCCCTTTCGCGTGACTCTAAAAAGCGGGCAGTGAAGGCATCAATGGTCTCTACTTCTAATTGCTCGATCTCTAAGTACTGGGCCACTTCCATCTTAGGCTTCCTATAGGGAAAGGAAAGTTCTAGTCAAATTTTAGTTTAAAAGGAAAAATAACCGTAAAGTAAACATTTAAAGCACGTAATCAAAGAAATCACATAATATCATTTATGAAGTTCACAAATTATTCGAGCATTCTTATCAATTATTCGAGTTTCAAAAGCAACTTAGACTAGATTTTGCAGTTCCTCCTTCGTAGTACAAACGTTATTTTGAGTTATCGTAACCTTTTTGATCGGGTAATATTATGAAGTCAAGCAGCTGTGAATTTAAAGGCCTTTAAACAAATTTATAAAAGTAGTAACGTACCTTCGAGGAGCTTGTAGACAGTAACCAGAGACACGTTTCCCTCAGAAAATTTAATATTTTAATACTTAAGTGATAATAAATAATTTTATTGTGACGATAAAACAAGATTTGGGGTTGGGTCCGAAAGTTTTGAAACCTAGGCTCTGATACCACCTGTAACGCCCCGAACCCAGAATATATTAATTATATCGGATTCGAAGTGTTATTGTGATCAAAAGTCCGAACTATAAATTTTTTGAAGGGAATATAACTGAATTGAGAGAGAGAAGTTTCATGCAGCGGATAAGTGGGAAGAAATATTATAACGTAAGTGTATTTATATATATATAAAGATGGATAGAGGGTTCTGTATCTTCAGGATAATACACACTAAGTTTGGGTAATTAAAACACACGGTAAGAGTATCGTTTTGCATGGCAGTAGCGATAACATTTATTTGGGAAATAGAAATAATAGGCATCATTGTATTAGTAATAATATTTTAAGCAAATGGGAGACTTTGTGTCTTCTGTGTCACTGTCCTTGCTCCCCGTAATTGTAATCTGCAAGGGGTTAGGAAAAAGGGGCGTGAGAATTGAATTCTCATTTATGGGTGATTGCAACATCATTGGATTGGTAAATCCGAAATATATTAAGTTATACTCATTAATAAAGTATTCATTTTATTTAATCAGTTGACATATATAAGAATATAAAGTTTAAACGACATTTAAGCATATTTCGCATAATATAATTGAAATAGCACAAGTTGGTTCACATTAGGGCAAAGCCCAAATCATATCACATATTATCACAAACTGACAAACCATAAACGTACAATCATTCCACTTCCAACAAAGTTACTCTTTTCAACTCCAACCAATCAACAAAGTTATCCTTTTCAACTCCAACCAGAACTTACTTCATCCAACCACACAAACTCACATCATCCAACCATAACATCCCTCAAAATAAGCAAGTATCAATGGCCTTCTTCCCAGTGCGTCAAACGACAGCTGACCGGGGACCAGATCTACTTGATCAACAACCTTGATTCCGAGGGCGTCCCCGATAGCGGCCCCGGAGGTCGGATTTAAAACTCGATCCCGACTCCGTACATACTGACTTTCCACAAAACTGACTCAATAAACTTTACAAAGAATAATACTTGACTGACAACTGAACTGATTCATGCTCACATAAGGTGTTTACTCATGCAGTGGTGATCGATTCACAAAACAACAGGCTAATATATAACATATATAGTTATATCACATAATCCAAACAGTTATATAGATAGGTGTTACATTTATGTTGGATTAGATATTTTGATTTGATTTAATCGAGTTCAGGAAATACCGGCACGACGTTATTATTAGCAGATCAATCAACAGATCATCACCCACCTGATTGTTCTGAGTTCCAGGAATATTGTGTAGGCAGACAGTCGAGTCCTTCGTGCGTGTTCCGAAAAGTACAGAATCCTAATAAGGAGTATTCCGATTAAAAGATTGACTTTTGAATTTGAAAAGCTTAAGAGTGTGAAATTCGAGGGTTGAGTAGATTGTTGTCTTTAGAAAACTATTGAAAACTAAAGTTTTCAAAGGTTGATTTTTAATTGATAAGTACACCCCTTTTTAAGAGGAGGTGTATCAGGGGGGTGTATTTACTGAATTCAGTGGTGTCCTTAATAAAGGCCCTTTAAGGAAAAAATATATAATTATTAAACTTGGAATTACTTAGAAAAATAAGATTATTACTTAGAAAAATTAATGAAATTAAAGGAAAGGTTTTTCTTTCTTAAGAATTCTATTTCTCGTTTTTAAACGAATCTATTAATTTCTCCAAGAAAACTCTTTTACTAAATTGGATATTTAAGAGACTTATCTTTTGGGTTCTTAATTTCTAACAGGGGTACGAGGGGAATACGAGTTTCCCTTTGTCTACGAATTTTACTCAAAAGTGTTTTACCCTTGAAAAAATCAAAACAATGATACTAAAGGATTTTGCTAATATCGTCATAATACTAAAACAACGACACTAAACATTCACAAGAATAATACTAGTCCACTAAGTCATTAATACCATACATCTAAAACATTAATACATATCAACCGTCAACTAAAATCAATATACTAACTCAGCTAATTCCAACAATCCAACTTAAGTTTGTGAAGGAATAAAAAAAAAACAAGGAAAACAACTATCCAAATCCTACTTCTAAAGAGTGATACAAGAGGGCAAAATAACAATACTACTCAAGTCAACAATTAACACTAACCATCTAACTAAAACTAACAGTAAATTCTCTTTTCTTTTCCTTGTTCCAAGCTTCTAACAAAAAACTAAATAACCCAAAATCTACCCAAGAAGAAGAAAAAAAACGAAGTAGAAACCTTACGAGCTTCGGTTCGAGATGTTAAACGGGCGGCCTAACGGCGTCGTTTTGAAACTCGGAATTCGTTCGCGAAAATTGGGCAGCCTAACGGCGTCGTTCGGGAATTCGGAAAAACGAATCGAACAGCCTAACGGCGTCAATCGAAATTTCCAAAAATTTGACAACAGCAACCGGGTCAACGGCGTCAAAATTGAACGGAAAATTAAAAGAACTGAGGTCTCGGTTAGAAATTGGAATAAACCGGTGTTCGAAATCGAATTTAAACGGAATGAAATTCGGACAATAGAGGAAGGAAATCAACTCACTGGAGATTTAGGAGGAGGCGGCGGCGGCGGAGCTAGCTTCGGCTTCGTCGGAGCGGCGGCGTTGGGCTTCGAGGCGGCGGCGCTCGGCGACGGAGAGAGAGAGAGCGAGAGCGACGGACAGGGAAGGGGGTGCGCAGCCTGGGTCGTGGTGGCCTGGAGCTTCGTCGGCCGGAGGAGGCGGCGCTGCGTCAGGAGGAGCTCTAGCGGCGACGGCGGCGAGCGGTGAGGGGCGACGTCGGGAGGCGCTCGCGGCGTGGCATGCTCGGCGAGGCTGGACGGAGCTCCGGTGCGGTGCGTCTTGGCTGGGCCACGGCGGCGTGAAGCTTCGTCGGCCGGAGGAGGGAGGAAACGTGGAGTTAGAGAGAAAGGAGAGAATTTGGCTGAGAGGAAACTGAATTTGTGCGTGAAGAAAATGAGGAGAGAGAGTGACATTTCTCTATTTATACTAACTCACTTTCCAAGACTTATCTATTTCCTCAATTCTTATAAAAAAAATTGATATTTTTGTTCCCAACTGATACGGTTTAGGGGTCGTTTGGTTTACGAGTGTAACCCCGATTTAGAAATTAATACAGTTTTAAAACTCAATTAATATTTTATTGTATTTTGATTTTTCTCAGTAAATTAAACGGATCGAAATCCTTAATTTAATTTGAATAATTAATTTCTCGTAGTCCTTTATTCGTTTGAAAGAATTCGATTTAGGAATTTATAAAAAGGGTATGTATATTTAAATACACAAATAACACACAAAAAAATAATTAAAATTAAAAGAAACAAATAAAATAAAATAAAATAAGGCTTCTAATTAAGAAAAGGGTACAGAACGGGACGGGGTATTACAGAAATCGAATATTTCAAACGAATAAGGGATTACGAGAAATTAAATATTCAGAGTTTAAAATTAGGATTTCGATCCGTTTAATTTATTTAGATTAATTAAAATACTTTAAAATATTAATTGAGTTTTAAAACTGTATTGTTTTTAATTTCAAAATTTAATTGGTGCACTAAACAATTCATAAGGTGTATGAGTTGAGAAGAAAAATATCCTAAAAATCTACTTTCAATCCTATCCACATGTTATTTTCATTCTTTTAAATAAATTCATTAACTAAAATATTTCCTCTATAAATAAAGCATGCGTACGCCTTTTTTTTTTTTCCCAAATTCAATCCCCAGATTTCATTCCCAAATTCCTTTCTCCTTCTATTCTTCCTTTTCCTTCCACAGAAGAGAGCTCCGCCGTGCCTCATCCTCCTCTCGCCTCTCTCCTCCGATCGACGACCACCGTCGCATTGCCTCTCGCCCTTCGCCGTCACGCGTCCACCGCTCCAGCGACGCCTCTTCTTCCTCTCCGATCGAAGCAGAGCCGCGACGCCTCTCCCTGAAATCCCGATCGAAGCGAAGCACATCGCCGCCGTACTCCAGCCGCGACTCCGTCGCTCGTCTCCAGCCGGAGCGTCGCCGCTCCCCTTTGCACCGCGAACCGCCAAACGCTTCCCCTCTCTCCGCCGTACGACGCCGCAAAGCGCCGCCGTCGCTACTCCCTTCCAGCGACGCCGTCGCGTCACCGCCACCAGCGCGCCGCCGCCGTGCCTCAGCCAGCGTCACCGACGCGACATCTTCCTCCTCGCGAAGCCCCAACTGCCGTCGCCTCTGTTCCAGATGCAGAACTGAGCGCCGCCGTGCTCCACCGCCCTCCTCCTCTCCTGTTCCGATTGGGCCGATTTGCCCTCCCCTTGAGTGAGTCTCAATTTCTCCTTGTTTCTCCGATCCCTTTTCGATTTCAATTTCAATCATTGAATTTCCTTTCGGTTCAACCGTTCGTTTAATCTCAGTTTTATTCTTTTCGCATTTAATCGAGGCTCGTAGCCCTCTCTACCGTTCCGATGAAGAGCCCGTTGAGCACTATGTCGTAATGCTGCCCGTCTACCACCACGAACCAAACCTGGACTCGTAAGAATTGCTAAACTTCTCTCTATTTCTCGTCCTAGTTGGAATCGGAATTGAACAGTTTTAGAATTGAACAGTTTTAGATTTCCCTGATGTTGGATTGGAGAGTAGTAAATGGACTTTTGTTGTGAAATTCCTACTGGTGTTATTGGACGAACTATTAGTATCATTGGATTTATGGTTTAGTATTGTTGATATAGTTGTTTAGTATTGTTGGTTTGAGAGTTAAGTATTATTGTTTTGGTTGGATGATATTACTGAATTGATGGATTAGTATTATTGAATTAGCTGCCTGTTGTGATGAATTAGATGGTTAGTGCTATGGTTGTATTTTAGCTGAAGAAATGAGATTGGTGTGAGTTTTAAGAATGGTCATATTACTCATGTTTAGAAAAAGGAACCAAAAGATAAGTCAATTTATATCCAAAATATAGTAGGCAAATGAAAAGAGCTATTTTGGAAAATAGTATTATCCTTTTGTTTTAAAAGTATTACTAATTATAAAGAAAAATATATATTATATTATTTTTAGTATTTTATTATATGAAATTCTTTAAACAAAATAATCAATAAAGGGATTTTTTTAATTTATAAAACATAAATTTTATCCAAGAGTTCTTTTAAAATAAAATAGATTTTTTTTTTAAATTGGGACTTTTATTATATTAATATTATTCTTATTCTTTTAAATTTTTGAGAAAATATTATATATTATACTTTTAAGTTATAAAATGAGATTAGAAAACCAATAGATTGTTTTATAAAAATCAAAATAGTTGTATAACAAGGATATTAGTAAGTACACCCCCCAATACACCACCTTTTAGAAGCGGTGTATTTACCAAGATAGTGTGTGTTTTTAAGTAGGTCTATTTCAATAGGTTTATAAGATAACAACCTCTTCGGTTCTCGTAACCCAAACTTTTAAGTTTTCCTAATAATTCGAAGGTCAACTTTTAATCAAATAATTTCGTATTAGGATTCTGTGCTAATCGGAATTCGCACGAAGGATCCGACCATCTGTTTGAACATCGTTCACGGGACCCGGAGCAAACATGTGGGTGATGATCTGTTGATTGATCTGCTCATAATACGTTGTGCTGGTATACTCTGAACTCGACTAAATCAATCTAAAACAACTAATCCAACATAAATGTACACCCTATTATATAACTGTTTGAATTATGTGATATAATTATATATACCTTATATGGATGGTTTGTGTTTGTTGATTATATGAACTGATGACGATTGCATGATATAAGGGCATTTTGTGAGCATGAATCTGTTTAAGTATAAATTATGTGAATTCTCCCCACTTTGTGAAATGTCAGCTTATGAGGAAGAGGAAAGCTATTGATTAATAATAAAGTTTGTCCTCCGGATAAGATGCTCATTAGAGTTCCGGGCAAGGTCATTAATAAAGTTTGTCCTCCGGATAAGATGCTCAGTAGAGTTCTGGGCAGGGTCATTAATAAAGTTTGTCCTCCGGGTAAGGTGCTCAGTAGAGTTCCGGGCAAGGTCATTAATAAGTTCGGCTTCCGGGTAAGAACTCATTAGAGTTCCGGGTAAGGTCATTAATAAGTTCGGCTTCCGGATAAGAACTCATTAGAGTTCCGGGTAAAGTCATTAATAAGTTCGTCCTCCGGATAAGGTGCTCAGTAGAGTTCCGGGCAAGGTCATTAATAAGTTAAAATTAAATATGAGAAAGGATTTGAGAGAGATTTACGATATGTGAAAAATAATTTTGGCAGATTGTGCCGATACGTGAAAATGGTTTTGGGCTTTGCCCCTTATTGTGAATCAACTTGTGATATATCAATTATGTGAACGTGGAACCTGTTATGCCCAATTAATTATTATGTGAGCTTGTTACTTCTGTGATATATGTTATTCATATTTATATGTCAACTGCTTAAATAAATTATATACTTTCTAAATGAGTATAATTTAATATACTTCGGATTTACCAATCCCATGACGTTGCAAATCACCCATACGTGAGAATTCAAATCTCACGCCCCCTTTTTACAACCCTTGCAGATTATGAGTTTGTGGAGCAAGGACAGTAATAGAGACGACACGGAGTTCCCCGCTTAAATAAAGTGATACTATTGATATTAAGCTTTATATATATGTGTGAGATATGTTATACAAATTATTATACTCCTTCCTTCCGCTGCATAAAACTCATCTCTGATTTTATTATCCATTTTTATATCAAAAATTTTATAGTTCGTAATTTTAGTTACAAGTGGCACCTCGAATCTGAGATAATTATGTGTTTTGGATTCGGGGCGTTACAGGTGGTATCTCGAATCTGAGATAATTATGTGTTTTGGATTCGGGGCGTTACAAACACACAATGAACAATAACATCTTAAATAATATTAGAATAAAAAATAAAGAAGAAAATTATAAACATATTAATCAATTAAGATTGAAATCAAATTACATACCCCATCAAATTAAAAAAAAAAACGATTACATAAAATAATTCCTATAATTTCAGCATATTATTGAATTAATTATTATTAATAAGTGAGTATGTATAAAGTGGATTTGGTTCATATATGAATTATTAAAGGGTATTAGTTGTTTTCAATGTTTTCAAACCCGGACCGGACGGTTCGACCGGTTTAACCGGGAACCGGTCATGGTACCGGTCCGGTTCGTATCGTGCACCGGGTTTGATTTGACCCTCCACGAACCGGTAAACCGGGATCCCGAAAAAACCCTTTTTTGCAAAATTTTTGAAGTAAAAAAAAAACTGTAATTCATCAAAGAAAGGAGATGGGGGAGTTCTTGAACAATGAAAATTCACCTTTCTTCAATTGGATAACATGCTCAATTAATGTCTGCTACATACTTCTGCCATTGATATGAGATTTGGCATTTTGTGAGAGAGCTGGAAAAGAGGAGTGAAGCGGCGCAGGCGTGCAAAGGAAAACCAGTGAATAGTGTTATTAGGGTTAAGGATGAGAAATAAAAGTGTAATGGACTTCTTAGTTTTCATTTTGGGCTTTTAAACATGACATTTTAAAAAGGCCTTAACTATATATTATATACATCTAATCATTTATAATATTAATTTTACTTGTAAATTTATAATGTTTTGTATTTATTAATAGTATAATTAATTAATTATTATTTTTAAATTTACTATTTAACCATTTAATAACTTAATTTACAATTTTTAATTTTTTTTATCATGTATGTATATTATATATAATATGCATATATATAAATAAAGAGTATGAATAGAGTGAAATTAGTTTATATATGAATCATTGAAGGGTATTAGTTGTTTTCACTGAAGAGTATTAGTTGTTTTCAGTGAAGAGTATTACTAGTTTACACTGAAGAGTCTTACTTCATTTTCAACTAACAACTAAGACTCTTTAGTATAAATCAGTAATACTCTTCAGTAAATACAACTAATATTCTTCAATGAAAATAACTAATACCCTTCAGTAATTTATGTATAAACCAGTTTCACTCTATACTTTGTCATAAATAAATATCCGAGTCATCCGGTTTTTTTTTCAACGGTTCAACCGGTCGAACCAGTGACACAGTGACCCAATTCATTATTCGGTTTGATGACCGGTCCGGGTTTAAAAACATTGGTTGTTTTCACTAAAGAGTATTGATTATTTTCACTTAAAAGTATTAGTTGTTTTCATTGAATAGTCTTAGTATGTTTTCAATAGATAGATAGATAGACTAAGACTTTGAGATTGTTAATGATAATGCAATAATAATAATGGTAAACATTTATATTAATTTCTTGGATATATTATTTAATAGGATGTTTAAAAAAATCAAAATAATAATATATATGTACATGAATAATATGATGATTAAAAATTGTATACATTTTCTTTTCATTCACAAATAATATGATCAGTTATTTCAATATCAAATACATGACGTTCTAAATTTCTTTGACTTGAAGACACATCTTTGATTAGGCAAATTATAAAGTAAAAACATTTCATACATGAACCATTTGAAGGATATTAATTGTTTTCGTTAAAGGGTATTAGCGGAAGGGTACGCAAATTATTAGTTGTTTATCTAAAAGTTATTAGTTGGTTACACTAAAGAGTTTTAGTTGATTATATATTGAAAAAATAATACAAAGTGGTTTATTCACTCTATATATACTCTTCTTATTATAATACACAATTTGTTCAAATAATAAAAGAAATTAATTCAAAAATATATTCTACAAATTAATTAACACCTATATAATCAATGAATTAACAATTTAAAATCACTTATTCAAAATTTACGATATTATAAGTTTGGGAATACAAATTACCCTCATGCCTCAAGTAGACTGTATTGTTGTAAATCCGGAAGATTTTATATTCCAAATCTAGGAGATTTGGTGTGGACATTACTTAAGGACCAAGAATTATATTGGGCCTGACCCATTTAGATTAGGGTTTTACTATTATATATATCTCATTGTATTCATGAATTATGTACTCATATACACACGCATACTAGTGGAACTCCTGGCTTGGATCGCCCCCAGACGTAGTCCTTCCGGACGAACTGGGTCAACAAATCGTGTCCCTTTATTTACACGCGAAATTACAACACGTTATCAGCACGAGTCTCTAACTGATATTATACGGTACGCTTTTAATTTATTTTATATGAATCACTTGATCGTTCATGTACTTTACCAATTGATTTCGTTCCTGAATTTTCCTGTGCATAATTATATTACGTGAAAATTATTTTTGTGATTTAAATCAATAATCAACGACCGTCGTCGCCCGTAGTCGAACGGCCGTCTTCGCGCCGCCCGCCGCCGCTGCCACCGCCGCCGACCAGGTGCCGCGCAGCGTCGCGCCTCCCGTCGCACGCAGCGCCGAGCGCCACCCGCACGGCGCGCATGCCCGCAGCGTCGCGCCCGGTGCAGCGCACGCTCGCGCCCCCCCCTCGTCGCACGCAACGACCGCCGAGCACCGCCCGCACGGCGTACACGCCCACAGCATCGCGCCCGGTGCCGAGAGGCCTCGCGCCTCCGTCGCCCGCATCGGCAGCGCCGAGCGCACGCCAGTAGCGTCGCGCCCGTTGCCGCACGGCCTCGCGCCTCCAGTCTCCATCGCCGCCCGGCGCCGCGCGCACCCGCGCCCTTCGCGCCCGGTGCCGCGCGCGCCCGCGCCCTTCGTGCCCAACGCCGCGCTCACCCGCGCCCGGTGCCGCGCACGCCCGTGCCCGTCGTGCCCGGCGCCTCGTGCATCCGCGCCCATCGCGCCCGATGCCGCGCGCCCACGCCCGTCGCGCCCGATGCCACGTGCATCCTCGCACGCCGGTGCCCGTTGCCGCACGCACACAATTGACCTACGCGCGTCACCCCCGTACGCCGTGCGCAACCCACGCGACGTTCTTTCTCGGATTTTAATGATTCCTTAACCCGATTCGTTTGTGTTCTTGATATCATAAAATCCGTGTTTTCCGTTTTATTAAAGAATCCTGAAAATATTTCGTTAAATTGCGTTAATGTACATGAAATAATTATTCTAATGATTATTTCCTCTGTCCATTAAACCGTATATTTTCTGCAAATCATTTTCATGTGATTATCGTTATTTATCGTTATTGCATGTTTGAGTGATTTTATTATCCTACGTGCTTTAACACTGCGCACATAGTTTATAGTCCGCTCTTTATGCCCGGGTAGGCGGCGCCCGGTATTTATTGGACCGTAAATTTATGCCTTGGGTAGACGGCGCCCAGTATGTGCATCTATGTGCCTTAGGATAATCAAATGAGTCCTCTTTTCCTTTTCTCATTGTCTATGCGTCTTGCTCATCCCCCTCACCGTGTCGCTTCTCTTGTAGTGAATCATGTCTGAAATCACTATGAAAGAATTCGATGAGCTTGCTCTCGACGGTAGCAACTACCCGACATGGGTGCTAGATATAGAGTACTATCTAGCCTCAAATGGGTTAAGCGAAACTGTCATGGAAGGTTCAAAGTCTACTGACGCCCAGAAGGCGAAGGTATTGATTTTCCTTAGGAACCACTTGAATGAAGGTCTGAAACTCCAATATGCCTCAGAAAAGGACCCCGAAATATTGTGGAAAACCCTGAAGGAACGTTTCCAGCAATATGATTTTGCACTCCTACCTCCATCACAACATGAGAGGCTGAACGTCAGTTATGCGGACCTGAAGTCCATAACGATGCACAGCTCTGCATTGCAGCGTGTTGTGACCAACCTGATCCAGAGTTCTGTATCAATGCTTCACGCTAGCGACCCTGTACGCCTGCAGCGATACGGGCATAAACCCTCATATGGTCGTCGTAATCGTGGAAGGGGGAAAGCGAGTAAGAAATCCCGAACTAACGACCGAAGCCGTAGTTCGCTCGGTGGCCACAAGACCCGGTTTAACGCTCCTGATAAACCCAGCTCTCAGAGAATGATTGAGCAATCCTGCTTCAGATGCGGTTGCAAGGGCCATTGGTCCCGCACGTGTCGTACTCCCAAACACTTGGTCGAGGCGTACTTAAAGATACAAAAGGATGACAAAGGGAAGGCCCCAATTGATGAACCTATGGATGACCACCTGCCTGAAGCAGATTTTGACCTAGATAGTGATGATCTCTTGGGCCCGTAGCTCGAGATTTAGGATAAACGAGTAGATTCGCGTATTTAATTATCCCTGCAGTTTGTTTTCTGAATAAAACGAGTGCTTATCATGTTATGGATCCTTTCTTTCAGATATTTAATGAATGAATTTATTAGCTTTGATATATTTGCTTTAGTAGCTGTCCATGTGTTTATTCGGATATTGCTATTCTTATTTATGGCTTGTAAACAAATCAGCTATTAGGTTTGGACTATTTCCTCTTGCATGATGGACGCCGATAGTGATTTATGTCTGGTAGATAGCGCCACCACACATACGATCCTAAAGGATAGGAAGTATTTTCATAACTTGATTAATCGTAAAGGGAGTATAAGTACAATTGCGAATGACAGTACATTGATAGTGGGCTCCGGAAGAGCTTCCATTGTCCTCCCCATGGGTACTGAATTAATTATAGATAATGCTTTATTGTTCCCACAATCTAAGCGTACCCTACTCAGTTTTAGAGACATTAGAAATAATGGGTATCATATTGAAACTAAAACTGAGAACGATAACGAATACCTTTTGATGACTAGTACTCGAGGTAACCGTAAGCAAGTTATAGAAAAACTTCCATCCCTTTCCTCCGGTTTGTACTATTCCTACATCCGGCCGTCTAGTTCCCATCTAGCGATGAGTATGAAATTCCATGACCCAAATTCTTTTAAATTGTGGCATCAGCGGTTAGGTCATCCGGGACAAACAAATGATACGTAGGATTCTATCTAATTCAACTGGTCATAATATTTCGAATAATAGAATCCCTCCCGTAGATGAGTATTTATGTGATGCATGTTCTAAGGGTAAGTTGATAGTGCGCCCGTCGCGCACTAAGGTTGGACTAGAGTCTCCGGTTTTCCTAGAATGAATTCAAGGAGACATTTGTGGACCGATTTACCCAGCATCAGGACCATTCCGTTATTTCATGGTCCTTATTGATGCCTCCACTAGGTGGACATTTGCATGCTTGTTGTCCACCCGCAATCAAGCTTTTGCGAAGCTCATTGCGAAAACTATCGAGCTTAGAGCTCAATTCCCGGATTATCCAATTAAATCAATTCGTATGGATAACGCAGCTGAGTTTAGCTCGAAGGCCTTTACAGATTACTGTATGGCCCTGGGAATTAAAGTGGAGCATTCGGTCCCCTACGTCCATACCCAAAATGGTCTTGCTGAGGCGCTAATAAAACGTATCAAATTTATCGCGAGACCATTGCTAATGAATTCTAAACTACCCACCTCATGCTGGGGGCATGCAGTCCTTCATGCATCACACTTGATTCAAATCCGTCCTACTGCATATAATGATCATTCCCCCCTACAGTTAGTGCGTGGGAAAGAACCTAGCATTTCCAATCTGCGTATTTTTGGATGTGCGGTATACGTACCGATTACGATACCCAAGCGAACCTCTATGGGCCCACAAAGGAAACTCGGTATTTACGTAGGATTTAACTCTCCATCCATCGTGAAATACCTCGAGCCTTTGTCCGGGGATCAATTAACGGCCCGGTTCGCTGATTGCACGTTCGATGAAGATTACTTCCCGGCATTAGGGGGAGATCCGAATTCAAAATTGAATGAATGCCGGGAACTTACGTGGAACGTAAGTAATCTTCAGTATCTAGATCCGCGCACTAATCAATCTGAACTAGAAGTTCAGAAGATAATTAACCTGCAGAACTTAGCAAATAACCTGTCAGACGCGTTCACTGACCATAGAGGTGTGACTAGATCGCATATACCAGCAGTAAATGCTCCCCAAAGGGTTGAGGTCCCAAGTAAAATGAGTACTCATGCCCCCACACGCCAAAAGCGTAAGGGAACCTCAAGAGATAGTAACATACCTAAACGAAAGGCTAGCAAATCTGGTCAGTCGAATGGAAAATCTCTGGAAGAGATCCGTCTAGATAATCCTAAGTCTCTAAAAGACGAGAGTCCTAGTGATGAAGTACGTGCACAAAATATTCCATGCACTAGGACCGTGGAACGACCAGACCCAGATATAATGGGAAATGAGGAGGGTCTGGTTGACGTAAACGTCGAAGTCTCTGTGAATTTCACAGATACGGGAGAAACATATAATAGAAATATTACTGTCGTCGACGACACATTTGCAGCGTCAATAGCTCTTTCCATTATTAATGATCTAGATCCTGAACCCAAAACAATCGCAGAGTGCCGGAAGCGCCACGATTGGGTTAAATGGAAAGAGGCAATTGATGCGGAGCTCGCCTCGCTTAACAAAAGACAAGTATTTGGCTCAATCGTTCGTACACCCGCGCGCGCTATCCCTGTAGGATATAAATGGGTCTTTGTACGAAAACGAAATGAGAACAATATTGTGGAGAGGTACAAAGCGAGGCTGGTAGCACAAGGGTTTTCGCAGAGACCCGGGATTGATTTCGATCAAACCTATTCTCCCGTCATGGACTCAATAATGTTCCGCTATTTGATATCTTTGGCAATTAAGTTGAATCTCCAGATGAGATTAATGGACGTAGTAACCGCGTACTTATATGGATCACTAGATGCCGACATTTATATGAAAATCCCAGATGGATTTGACATTCCTTAGTTAAGGGATGGTGAAAATCGCAGTATGTATAGAATACAACTGCGTAAGTCGTTGTATGGCCTGAAGCAATCGGGCCTTATGTGGTACAACCGACTTAGTGAATTCCTTCAGATGAAGGAATACACGTTCGATAAAGCTTTCCCATGCGTATTCACGAAGAAATCGCAAGACGGTTTTTGCATCATATCCGTATATGTTGATGACCTAAACATAATCGGAACATGCAAAGAGATTGAAGAAGCCAGTTCAATCTTGAGAGCTGAATTCGAAATGAAGTCCTTGGGTAAAACCAAGTACTGCCTCGGCTTGCAGATCGAGCACCTCCCAGAAGGAGTCCTTGTTCATCAGTCGACCTACGTGAAAAAGGTATTGGAGAGATTTCACATGGATAAGTCTCATCCACTTAGCACCCCGATGGTAGTCCGATCCCTCGAAGTGGATAAGGACCCATTTAGGCCAAGAGAAGATTCAGAAGAAATTTTGGGACCAGAAGTTCCTTATCTTAGAGCTGTTGGAGCTTTGCTCTATCTTGCAAATTGCACCCGGCCGGACATTGCATTTGCAGTTAACTTGCTTGCGAGATATAGCGCTTCTCCCACGAGGAGACATTGGAATGGTGTTAAACATGTTCTACGATACCTCCAAGGATCTCAAGATCTTAGACTGTTTTATCGTAAGAACCAAGACAAAACCTTAGTAGGTTATGCGGATGCTGGCTATTTGTCTGACCCCACAACGCCATATCACAGACTGGTTATATTTTTCTCTGTGGTGGAACCGCAATCTCGTGGAGATCGGTTAAACAATCCATGGTTACCACGTCTTCAAACCACTCAGAGATCATAGCTTTATTTGAAGCCGCACGAGAATGTGTTTGGTTAAGGTCCTTGGTAAAACACATTGGTGACTCGTGTGGTATCGCCAAGGGCGATACACCTCCCACCGTTATATTTGAAGACAACGCTGCTTGCATCACACAAATGAGTAATGGGTACGTCAAGGGAAACCTGACGAAATATATTTCACCTAAGTTTTTCTACCCATACGAACTCCAGAAGAGTGGCGTAATTACCATTCAAAAGGTGCAATCTAGTAACAATCTTGCAGATTTGTTTACTAAATCCTTACCTACGTCTACTTTTGAAAAGTACGTCTGTGGTATTGGGATGCAAAGACTTAAAGCGTTGTTGTCTTCAGGGGGAGCGGTAACATCGAAATAAATCTGGAAGATTTAGATCTAGAAGATCAATAACATTCCCCCCACTTATTATCATGGCCGATCCTCAGCACGTGGAGTTTTTATGACAAGACATTTATGTCGTAATGTCCAAGGAGGAGTGTTGTAAATCCGGAAGATTTTATATTCCAAATCTAGGAGATTTGGTGTGGACATTACTTAAGGACCAAGAATTATATTGGGCCTGACCCATTTAGATTAGAGTTTTACTATTATATATATCCCATTGTATTCATGAATTATGTACTCATATACACACGCATACTAGTGGAACTCCTGGCTTGGATCGCCCCCAGACGTAGTCCTTCCGGACGAACTGGGTCAACAAATCGTGTCCCTTTATTTACACGCTAAATTACAACATGTATAATACAAATTAGAAAAATGATTTAATTAAAGAACATTAAATGATTATAAATAGTCCATATTTAAGGCAAATAATTAAGAACCAGTTAATTCTATAACACAAATTATACACCTTCATGCATATTAAATTATAATAATAGAAATATTAATCACCACATAAATTTTGATTTAACATTAACTAAATGTATAACCACCAATATTTAAATTAAGAAACATATAGTTTATTAATTAATTTATTGTCTAATATAGTACACATATTAAAAAAATATTAATAATATTTCAATAAATCATAAGAAAGATGCACACGCTATGTATGTCTCTTGGAGCATAATACTCAATATATAGAGTTTGGAAAAAATATTGATTATGGTAATACTTATGGTCCTAAGACTACCAATTTGAGTAACAGATGCAAATCTCAAATTTTTTATTACATGACAACATTTTTCTAAAGCATATCATGAACAACAATATTATTAATAAATTTATATGCAATAAAACTTTAAATACTAATGGTTGTAGAAGGGTAGTAATAGTTTTCATTGAAGAATATTAATTTCTTAGGGTATTAGTTATTTTCATTGAAGAGTATTAGTTGAAGGGTACGAAGGATATCAATTGTTTAACTAAAGGGTATTAATTGGTTACACTAAAGGGAATTAGTAGTTAAACTAAAAAATATCATAAATTGATTCAATGTATGAGCCAATTTTACTTTATTCATACTATTTTAGCTAATATGTTTATTCCACATATTAGCTAATATTATGTCCACTCGAAAATCAATATATTACTAACGTAATATAAATTAATTTTAAAAACTTATAGAACATAAAATAAACTTAATACTCACGTAAACTAATTTTTTTAAAAATTAATTCTATTACATGAAGTTTAATTATGTGAAATTTTAAAATTTAATTTTATTCTATATATATCTCTAAGCATAATTTACTAAGAATTTAGTTTAATTCTAATTTAATTTCCATGAAATGCTCTGATATAATTGAACATAAAAAAAATTCAAATTTAACATAATTACAAATTCTAAGTTCGTTAACTGCGATTTGATTATGTGAAATGGTTATATCAATTTAATATGTATCTGTTAATGCGGCTAATATCAAGTAAATAATTTGGAAAGATTTGAAGCAACCATTTTAAAATCTAATAATGCGACTAATTTTAGTGTGTCCATGCAAACCAAAATACAATTATATAAATTTTGCAATCAATTTACATAATTTAAATTTCATAACAAACTCCTATAATTTTGAGTTTTTGACTAAATTTTAAATCCAATAAATTTAAAATCTAATTATACGGCTTATCTTAAAACTGATAACTCCAATAAAATTTTAAAATCTAAATAATGCGTATATTTTCAAAAACTTTGGCCATGTCTACCAATTTGGCTAATATCTATAATATCTAAGTAATTTGTGGCCTTAAATTATTAAAAATGAGATTATTCACCATAGTGTGATATGATAAAAATAACTAATAAGAATGAAAATCATATATTAACAAAAGTATGAGTAAATACTTAAAAACTATAGATATTAACTTCTGGACAAAGTATAGAGTGAAACTGGTTTATACATGAATCACTGAAGGTATTAGTTGTTCCCAGTGTTCTAAAAGTCGGCCTAGTCGGCTGACTAATCGCCGACTACACGCTAGTCGGCCCTAGGCCGACCTAATAACCTCCAAAACGGCCTTATTACTCGCTGCCCTGCTTAGTCGGTGACTAGGGCCATGTAGTCGCCGACTAAGCCGCCTAATCGGCATTTACTTTTTTTTTTAATAATAATTATAAATTTAAAAAAGTGAAAATAAAACCCTAAAAATTAAAATAGAATTAGGGATCTATCTAAGCCCGTAAGCCGTCGACCACGCACACTGCGTGAGAGAGAGGGGGAGAAACTGAACCGCCGCTGCTCCCTGGCCACCGCCGCCGCTTCCTGGCCACAGCCGCCGCCGCCGCCGTGCGCAGGTGCTCCTTGGCCGTCGTCGCCACGCGCAGCGCTCCTTGCTGTCGTCGCTGCCCTGTACGCTTCACATCACTAGTATTCAGGTTGGGTATATACTAATATACATCTATAATTCTATATGATATTATCTAAGCGTATAACCGAATATATATATATATATATATATATATATATATATATATATATATATATATATATATTATATAGATATATTATATATCATGAATTCATGATTCTATATGATATTATCTGGAATTTGGATGACATTTTTTGAGTTTTGATTTATATTAATGTGCATTCTTGTTATCTTATTGAGTTTTGAATTTTGGTATTGTTTAGGGTGATGATAATTTTAATATTGAAGGGTTCTATGTGGTGGTGTTAATTATTTATGTATTTAATGTATTATTAATTATTAAATTTGATTAAATATTAATTATTTTATTTATTTAGGTGGTTTCGATTAGTCCCCGACTAGTCGCTCTAGTCGCTAGTTCCCGACTAGTCGCTCTAGTCGCTAGTCCCCAGTCGACCGACCGACTAGCGACTTTTAGAACACCGATTGTTCCCATCGAAGAATATTAGTTGTATTTACTGAACATTATTACTGATTTACATTAAATAGTCTTAGTTGTTCAGTGAAAATGAACTAAGACTCTTCAGCGTAAACCAGTAATACTCTTCAGTAAAAACAACTAATACTCTTCAGTGATAACAATTAATACCCTTCAATGATTTATATATAAACCAATTTCACTCTATACATACTCCTTCTGGAACTTCTATAATTTGGGAATAAAATTATGAATAACATAAATATTTTATATATAAAAGTTTAATTTTGCCCATGACCTATCATTATCAGGTATTGTGCCATCATCCCATTATCTTGATTTTTATCTTTAATTGCCGATTTAAAAGTATATATAATTGTCACGTTTGCTTGCCATAACAAAAAACAATTAATTAATCTAATTAGCATTAACTAAAAAAAAAATGCTAAGAGCAACAAGGTTTATTGTATTACTGTTAGTATTTCCGCACACTAAAAGACATTGAAATATGATGAAAAATTCTATTATAAAAAATAAGATGAAACAGTGATACATAAAAAATATAACATTAATTCTATCAAATTTTCAAGAGAATTTGAATATACTCAAATTGTCTAATAGAAGTTTCAAACCACTGATGGAATACTTTAAACAATCTACAAAGTGTTGGTGCATTTCTTCATATATTTACATGCATCAAATAAATCGATAGTAAACTAGTAATAATCTTCGATCTCGGTGTATGCCGTCAAATCTTAATAGACGTCCTCAAATTCCAATAAATGTCTTAAAATCTAAGAAACAAATTTAGAAAATTGAAAAAAAAAAAAGTAGAAATCTTAAATAAACATACAAACTAATCTAAATATATACATTGAGTATATAGGGAAAATTGGCAAAAATGCCCCGTATGTTGGCGGTATTGGTAAAAATGTCCTTTATGTTTTCAACTTTATGATAATGCCCATTATATTTTTAAAATTAGGCAAAAATGCCCCGTAACCGGCTACAATAGGTTTCTAACCGGTTTTCGCTGATGTGGCATTTTATTACCCATTTTTTCTTTTTCTTTTCAAAATCCCCTTATATTTCTAAAAGAAATAAATCAATTAAAACACAAAATTTGGGATACGGAGGGTTACCTGCTTCACTTAGTTCTTCCGCCCCGATTGGTCGAACTTTTTGCCGGAATTCGAGACGATTAGGGCTTTTCCGGAGTTGGAAACCACCAGCGCTCTGCCGGAATTGGAGGAACCGAGGAGTTTGCTGGAATTGGTAGAGGGGAGTAGTTTGCTGGAATTTGAGGAGCTTAGGAATATGCTGGAGTTTGGGGAGGATAATAGTTTGCTTGAATTTGAAGGATTTAGTAATTTGCCGGAATTTGATACGACCAGCGGCGGCGCTCGCGGAGATGGCGACGACGACGACGGCATGAGGCGGCCTTTCTCCGGATCTCTCTCGCCTGTTAACAAAGCATTACCAAAATCGATATCAAACGACGTCATTTCGCTTATCCCCTAATTTTCAAAAGAAATCGAACAATTGAACAGACGAATAGGAGAAATTGACGGAAATTTTGGGCTTTTTTTAACACGAGCAATTCCAATTGCGAAATTAGGGCAAAAATTGATATCAAACGATGTCGTTTCCCCTAATTTTCAATCAAAATCGAGCAATTGAACAGAGGAATCGGAGAAATTGATTTATTTCTTTTAGAAATATAAGGGAATTTTGAAAAGAAAAAGAAAAAATGGATAATAAAATGCCACATCAGCGAAAACCGGTTAGAAACCTATTGTAGCCGGTTACGGGGCATTTTTGCCTAATTTTGAAAATATAATGGGCATTATCATAAAGTTGAAAACATAAAGGGCATTTTTACCAATACCGCCAACATACGGGACATTTTTGCCAATTTTCCCTGAGTATATATATTCGACGAAAAATACATATTTAATGATAAAATACATCATCTAATAATTTTTTTTACATCAACATAAGAACAACACTAAAAATTTGCAAAATGGTCATGAACATATTGACGGATTTGTAGGGTATAAATAAGTAGAGGAAAATAAAACGGTTCCTACAATCATGCACAAATAATTTTTTAGTGATTCTAGAGTGCATGCAAGTGCATATTATGCACTTGGATTTTGCATCCAATTTAAAATCAATTTTGACCAATTAAAATCCAACAAAAATTTGCGGGTCAGTCCAACCCGAACAAAATTTCGCGGGTCAGTCCAACCCGTTATCAGAGGATCGCATATCTCCTTTCTTCTCCATCTTCTCTCATCGGCGCAAATTGCATATCTTCCATCTTCTCCATCCATGGCCTCCTCCTCACAGAATACATCAATTAATTGCATCTTCGAACCCGGTAAAAACTCGCGGGTCCATTACCGGTCCGATCAACAAACAGGGGCAAAATCGATGCAGTGGGATCTCTAGATCCACATCTTGCTGACGATTCAGATCGAAGTGGAATTGTGGTGTCTTCATCTTAATCTGTTTTTCTTCCATTAATGGCGAGCTTGAAGCTTTCCAGCGATGATGGTGGTTACATTTTTCTCTTCTTCCGGTGTCTACTTTTGCCCTTCCCTACAATTTTGCTTCGTTTTTCGGCCATCAATTGCTTCATTTCACTCAATAATGCACCATTCATTTCACATACCTATTGCATTTCCAATTCATTTCACATACCTATGATGAATTCCCATATTTCAGAAGTTATGCTACTGACGTTCTGGCCCAGCTTTTCTTGTATGCCTAACATTTACTTTTTTTTTCCATTTCTTTTGTCATGTGCGTGGACGGAGCAGGAATGAAAGGGCAATTCGTCGTCTACACGACAGACGAAAGGAGATTCAGTTTCCCCATAGAGTATCTCAACACTTGGATCATTAGGAAGTTATTCAGAATGTTGGAAGAGGAGTTTGGATTGCCTACGGTTGGGCCTATCACATTGCCCTGTGACTCACACAGTTGATGAGTTATGCGAAATCATTAATGCCAAAGAAAGCAGACATAGATTTAGAGAAAGCTCTGCTCTTGTCAATGGCTTCTACTATGTACATCAACTAGAAACAAGTATGCCATTATGTGGATAATTTTGTGAGCTATAGCTATATGATACATCCTTGATATGATTTTGTCCATTAAGATGGAGTTTTTCAGATGATCGTTATATATTTTTGCCTAAATATGTTTGTGTTTTTAAGGGAATTAAACCAAATTTGTCCTCTATCTTTTCACCTTTATCTAAATGGTCCTCTATTTATTTATTTTATCAATTTAGTCCTGTATTTCTTCAAGGTTTGCCAAAATGGTCCTAATTTGGTGAAAAAGGGTTCTAATTGATTTTTTGAATTTTATTTCAATATTTTTATTATTTGGCAAAGATGCCCACCTAACGTGTCACATTGAAAAAAAAACCACATCACAGGCTTCCCCCAAAAAACTAGTGCGCATGACTAAAAGGGTGACATTTTATGCTTTATGTGTTCAATTAGGACCTAAATGGAGAAATGTGAATTGATACAGGACTAAATTGGTAAAGAAAATAAATATAGGACCAAAAAGGTGAGGTTTTGTACATTTTTAGGCCAATTAGGATCATTTTGACGAAATTTGAAAAGATACGAGACTAAATTGATAAAGCAAATAAATAGAGGATCATTTTGATAAAGGTGAAAAGTTAGAGGGCGAATTTGGTTTACATCCCTGTTTTTAAGGTAGGGATTCCGGGGGATATTTAGTTGTTTTTTTTCTTGTAAAGAAGAAGAAAAATGAGATTTGATGATAATTTAGAAATGGGTCTGCATAATTTGAAAATGTATGGTTGTTTAGAATATTGTTAGAATATTGGTTTAGGTGTATTGTTAATTATTTTTTAGGTATTGTTGATAATAACTTGGGGTATTGGTGATTATAACTTGGGGTATTGGTGATTATAACTTGGGGTATTGGTGATTAAGTCTTGGGGTACTACTAAATAATTATTTGGTATATTATTATTGAGTAATTTTTGGGGTATTAGGGATATAACATGGGGTATTGGTGATTATAAGTTGGATATTGGTGATTATAACTTGGGGTATTGGTAATATAACTTGGGGTATTGGTGATTATAACTTGGGGTATTGGTTATATAAATTCGGGTATTGATGATTAAAACTTGGGGTATTGGTGATATAACTTCGGGTATTGGTGATTATAACTTGGGGTATTGGTGATATAACTTCGGGTGTTGGTGATATAACTTCGGGTATCAGTCTGAAGCGCGCGCGACCATTTGCGACGCTGTTTGTTGCCAGACCCGCGAATTTTGGTCGGGTTGGACCTGACCCGCGAGTTTTTATTGGATCTTAATTGGTCAAAATTAATTTCAAATTGATTTCAAAATTCCAAGTGCATGTTATGCACTTGGATGCACCCTAAAATTTGTGATAATTTTTTTTTTTTACCTTAATTACCAAACAAAAAATGAACGGTTATGATGAAATAGAAAAAAAATCATCAACGATCCAAAAGAGTTCCCGCCAAAATTTATTTAAAGAAAACTTGTTTGTATTATATATTTATAGATTATAGATAAAATGGTGTTGAAGGCAAAATAATTTATACGAACCAAATGTTTTGGTCAACCCGCCCCTTTTTTTTCTGTTAATTACCAGAATTCTTTAGCTTCAATAGCTTACAATCAAAGATTAAAATATCGCTATCATAAGTAATATCACAATCTTAAATTTACGGAAATAATGATGGATATATTGATATCGCATATCGATATCGCAAATTTTTGAAAAAAATGACGGAAACTTTATTAAAATCTTAGAAATTTAACATGAAATTTTAGGGAGTATCATAATATGATATTATGCATATGTTCCATTTAAAATCATTATAAAATTACATGTTTAAAGTAAGCATATAGATAATAGACTATATAAACACTGTCTAAGGAAAAAATGACGGAAACTTTATTAAAATCTTGGAAATTTAACATGAAATTTTAGGGAGTATTATAATACGATATTATGCCTATGTTCCATTTAAAATCATTATAAAATTACATGTTTAAAGTAAGCATATAGATAATAGACTATATAAACATTGTCTAAGGAAAAAATGACGGAAACTTTATTAAAATCTTGAAAATTTAACATGAAATTGTAGGGAGTATTATAATATGATATTATGCATATGTTCCATTTAAAATCATTATAAAATTACATGTTTAAAGTAAGTGTATAGATAATAGACTATATAAACATTGTCTAACGTAAAACAATTGATTTTTTTAATCGGTAAATATTACTCCTTCCGTCCCAATTTTATTTTTCCATTTGCCAAAAAGGTTCGTCTCAATTTTGTTTTCTCATCCCTAAAATGGAAACTACTTTATTCATTTAAATAATACTTTATTCATCATTCACCATTCTCAATACTACTTTATTCATTTAATACTACTTTATTCATCATTCATCATTTCCAATACTACTTTATTCATTTAAATACTAAAATTCAACTCTCGCATTAAACTCCACGCACAGTTAAATGTGAAAACAAAATTGGGATGGAGGGAGTAGTTGTTAGTAGTTAGAAGTTAGTTCTCCAAGAACCCAAATACTTTAAGAAATTTCCAAGCCACCTTATAACTCCCTTACTTCGTCCCTAGAAGGAATCGAACCTGGGTCACTCACTAGAGTGAGGAACCCAGTGGCCAGGTGGGCTAAATCACCTGGTTAAAACAATTGAAAATATAATACAAGATATAATATATAATACAATACAGAATATAGTGCATAATACAATACAGGATAACGAATATTACATGATACAATACAATTAGTACCAAAATGATGACCTATGAGGTTCAAATACAGAGGATGAAATGTCATCTTTGTCCACATAATCTTGATACCAACTCATCACATTGGAGTAATCCTGGATAAAGGGTATCAGTTGATGTAATATTAGTTATTTTTGCTAAATGATACTAGTTATGGAGGGTATTAGTTGTTTCCACTGAAGGGTACGAAGAACATTAATTATTTAACTAAAGGGTATCAATTGTCACTAAAGAGTGTTAATTGATTACACTAATTAACCAAGTGGCTTACCCACTTGGCCACCGGGTTCCTCACTCTAGTGATTGACCTGAGTTCGATTCCCTTTAGAAATGAATTATGGGAGTTATAAGGTGGCTTGGAGATTTCTTGGAGTATATGGAGGCTTGGTGAACTAATCTAACTACTAACATTTACCGATAAAAAAATTGATTACACTAATTAGTATTGCAAAGTGATTCATATATGAACCAATTTCACTATATACATACTCACTTTAATGCTAGGCCAACTTAGAATAACAATAAACATATAAACACATAAAACAATAAACATAAAAAAATTACGATATTTTTATATATTTACGATATTTTGCGATATATCTGCGAAAATTTTCGATTCTCATTCATTTTTATACTACCAGTGAACCGATATCGACATCGATAATTTATTGAGGGGGTGGAGTAGGGTGGGGTGGGGGATAAGGGTGTGGAAGGGTGGGGTGGGGTGGGCTATATGGGTAGAAAACTTTTTTTAATAAGGATATATGTGTACTTTCATGTTAAAATAGGTATATAACTTTGATGTGGGTAAAAAAAAAATTATTTTATAAAAGTGGGTGTTTTGCTTTTCCTCCCCATCAAAGTTATATACCTATTTTAACATGAAAGTACACATATATCCTTATTAAAAAAAATATTTTCTACCCATATAGCCCACCCTACCCTTCCACACCCTCACCCTACTCCACCCCCTCAATAAATTATTATGTATGAATGAAATTTTAGATTTTTTTTAAAATTGTTCATTTATTAGAAATTAGGATTGAAGTTTTTTTAGAAACTAGTGAAATTATGATTAGGATTAATTAGTCTAGTTAATCATTTTATTTACCATTAATTAATCTCTTATTATAAATATTTTTATTATTTTAAAATGTGTTTAATAAATAATTATAATACATTAACAACAATAAAACTTTAAAAAATTCTCTTCACTCCAAGGGTGGGGTGGTATTGTAGTGGAACCTATCACTTTGAGGGTGTTTATGGAATAGATGTCAATAATGGGTATATTTTTTTTTTTTTTTTTATGGGGGTGGGTAGAAATATTTTTTTCTTATTAGAATGATTATTTTACTCCCTTTTCACACTTTGATGTGGGTAAAAAACTTTTTTTTTTTTATAAAAGTGGGTGTTTTGCTTTTCCTCCCAAAGAAAATTCTATATATCATCGATAGCAAGATTTATTATTGACAAAGTATAGAGTGAAACTGGTTTATACATGAATCACTGAAGGGTATTAGTTATTTTCACTGAAGAGTATTAGTTGTATTTATTGAAGAGTATTACTGATTTACACTAAAGAGTCTTAGTTGTTCAGTTAAAATGAACTAAGACTCTTCCGTGTAAACCAGTAATACTCTTCAGTAAAAACAACTAATACTCTTCAGTGAAAACAACTAATACCCTTCAATGATTCATATATAAACCAAGTTCACTGTATACATACTCTTTATTATTATGACCAGTCATTATTACGTGGGGAAGTATGTATAGGGTGAAATTGGTTCATATATGAACAATCGAAGGGTATTAGTCGTTTTTACTAAAGAGTATTAGTTATTTTTATTGAAGAGTATTAATTGTCTTCACTGAAGAGTCTTAGTTTATTTTCAGTAAATAACTAAAACTTTTCATTGAAAACAATTAATACTCTTCATTGAAAACAACTAATATTCTTCAATAAAAATAACTAATACCCTTCAATTTTTTATGTATAAATTATTTTCACTTCTACTTTTACGACATGCTTAATTTGTGAAGGTATTTTTCTTAAAAATACACGTAGACGTCAGCCATGGTGATGAAGCAAGTTGTGTCAGCCGTAATTGTTGTTACACTTCTTGTAATCCATATCCATATTTTAATATAGAGCAAGCAGTCTTTGCACATGTGGCGCTTGTCATTTTGCTTCACTATCGAATTCTTTTCCTCTCCTTGATTCAAGTTTGCATATTTGATCTGGACCATTATTTTGTTACGTGATCGATCTCATCCGTTTGTTATGCATCATTTATCCTATAAATGTCCCGTGTTTGGTTCACAAATTTTGTTACCCTTCTTCCTGTTTCTCGATCAATTTTCCGTGACAGTTGTTATTTTATTAATTTTTTTGGAGATTTATTCCGTTCCACATTTTCAATTGTGGTATTGCTTTTCCGTCGTTGTGTCGTGTATCTTGAGCGTCCGTTGGTGCGGAACTATTCCATTTCAGATTTCCAATTGTGGGGTTGCTTTTCCGTCGTTGTGCCGTGTATCTTTGGTGTCCGTCGGTGCGGATCTTTAAATTCGAAGGAGTGTTTCGTAGTTTTGTAGTTTGTTTTTGTAGATTAGTCCAATTTTTTCCCATAGTTTTTATAGTTGATTCTTGTATATTATCATTTTTAAATTTTTAGCATGTATTTTTGAATGTAATGTTGAGGCACGATTCAATATAAACATTTGGGCAGATGTTTTTTTCACTGATTCTTATTATAAGATCGTGCGTTCTATTGTTTCGGATGTGTTGCAATGATTTTTTTTTACTGTACGTGGATATCGGATTTTCCTGTGTGTTTATCGGAATTTGGTTGATTGCTACTGCTTTAGGTTCTTAAAGAATCTTGAAATTAATTCGCTTTGTGTGTTTTAATTTTCTGGTATGTTGACAGGGATGAGCTTGGGTGTATACTTTTGTGTGGTTGGTTGTGTGTATAGTGTTTGCTTTGAGGATTTTTTATGTATGCTTGCATGGTAAAATAATGTACTAAATTTGATTCAGTAATAAAATTCGTGTATTAAATTTGATTATATAATAGCATTATTGCGAATATTAATGTAGACATTATGAGTTTTATTTTGTGTAGTTAATTGGATTAACTGGTGCATATTAATTCCATAATATCGGGCATTGTACATTAATATTCATAATAATGTTATTATGAATATTAATGTACAAAATTTTATTATTATTAAAATTAATGGATTAGATTTGGCTGACTATTATTATACTTGCCATGCATGTTTGGTTTGTGTCCAGTAACATTATTGGACTTGCCATTTTGTTATGAATTACTATGTATATTATTATACAATTTTTAGGTATGCTTGCATGGTAAAGTAATGTACTAAATTTGATTCCGTAATAAAATTCGTGAACTAAATCCGTATATTAAAATTTCGTGTATTAAATTTGATTCCGTAATAACATTATTGCGAATATTAATGTACAAATTTTGAGTTTTAGCATGTGTAATTACTTGGATTAACTGGTGCATAGTAATTCCATAATATCGGGCATTGTACATTAATATTCATAATAATGTTATAATGAATATTAATGTACAAATTTTTATTTTTATTAAAATTAATGGATTAGATTTGGCTGGCTATTATTATACTTGTCATGCGTGTTTGCTTTGTGTTCAGTAACATTATTGGACTTGCCATTTTGTTATGAATTACTATGTATATTATTATACAATTTTTTTTTAGTTTAGCATTTATGGTTGAATGGTTTCTTGTCAATATTCTGGTCCATGATAGTTGTCTTCTCATTAATTGTCCATGACAGTGATGGATTTAATCTTACCGTGGTTGCTTATTACTAGAATTGTCAGTCTGTAATTGTTGTCTTGCCGTGACGTTTAATGTGTTGCATTGGTTTTTATAGTTAGTCCTTAACATTTTTTTCTCAATAATGTTAGCTTATTATTACACTTGCCGTTTGAGATTGTGTGGTGTCCAGATTGTTATTAGACTTGCCATTGTCGTGCCATGTCATTTACTCTGACTAAAGTCGTAGACAATATTTGTTTTCCAAAAATATTGTTGTCATTTCCTCCATTATTTCTACACAATAATGTCTCATTAAGTGTGATTTGCAATATAGTTAATATGGTTTTGTTGTGAGCGTGTACGTATGCCTATTCCCATGCACATATATATATATGTGTGTGTGTGTGTTTGTGTTCATTTTCTATAATTTCTTAGGTGATTATAGTTGTTTATTATTTGGTGGTTGATATGACTCCGCTTTTGCTTTTGAGTCTCTGTAATTTCTGTACTTTAGTGATCAATGTTAGGGTCTTCCATACGTGGGTTAGTGGAGGGAGGGGTAGCATGATTATTTTAATGATTGATGATTATTTTATATGTTTAGTAGTTGAATGCTCTGGTATAATTTGTTTCAGAAAAAATGTATGCATTATATTCATTGCCAGAAATTGTATTTAAACCCGCGAAACCTCGCGGGGGCTATTACTAGTTGTATATATAGACGAAACATAATTAATAATATCAAGTTGGCTAATGTTACCTAAAAATATTTGAAAACAATCTGAAAATTTTGATAATATTTTAAAATTATTTCCAAAAAAATAAAAGACACACATTAAACATATGCATTTTCGTTTTTTTTTTTCTCAAAAATATTATGTTTTTCAAATTTTTACGAACATTTTTTTTGGATGGAGAATAATATCGTGATATATTTTTAGGCCAAGGTTGTATACAATCCTATCTTTTGTAAATACAATTCCATAAAAAAGTGTTCGGAAAAATAATCCAAAAAATTTGACAATTTTCAGAAAAAAAATTCTGAAAACGCAAAAAAGAAAAAACACTAAAAATATGAATTTTTGGAAATTTTCCCAAAAATTGTTATATTTTTCGGAAAAAATTTCCAAACATTTTTTTTGGGTGGTGTGTATTTACAAAACTTGCGATTGTATTTAACCTGGGCCATATTTTTATTCAGAAAAACATCATCCAATGCAATTGGGCTGGGGTCCAATTGTATTTGGGCCATTGTGGTCCAACCCATATTTCACCAGCCCAAAGAATTTAGTAGGCAGCCACACATCTTCCCATCTTCTATTTCTGAATCTTCTTTTACTCATACGTGGCACGCCTATTGTTTTTTCATTCCAAAATCCTGCAGGGTCTATCATTTTTAATTAATTTTTTTAATTGTTTATTAATTTTGACCGTTTCTTTTGTCAGTTAATTTTTTGGGTCAATTATCATCCGCATAATTTTTGAAAATCACCCTCATAATTATCCTCTTCCATATGTAAATAATGTTTCTCTCCTCCAACTCGATCTAGCGCCGCTTCTGCCATTAGTTCAGACACTTTTCCTTCTTCTAATTGTTGCAGATTCTCTCAATATTCAACAATGCGATGATTACATTGTCTTCTACATCACTTTAATGGTTATTCTCTGATATGCCTTCAACCGATAATTTGCAACATAATTCACTCTACGAAATGGCTTCAACTCTTAAATTCTCAGTCTGTTGCATATTATTTTTTTGTTTCTTACGACTTCTTATGTTTTAAATACTACCTATATTTTGAATCATCATATCTATTTTTTAATTTTTTAATTCTACATTTTTACGACTCTAAATTTTTGAAAACGGGTTTTTTTTTTCAAGTTCTTCACAAGCACGATATCACATGGTAGATCAATGTGTTGTATGACTGAAAGATTTGTTGTCCATAAATATATTTTCGACATAATTATATTAAATTCCCACATTTATAGGATAATTTTTGGGAAGACTTCAAATTTATATTAATTTCCTATATTATAGGATGTATATTAGGATAAAAAAATTATCAATTTTTGTATTTATATCGTTACATTTGAACAACTTTGAAAAATCCGACATTTAACATCTTATTGAAAATTCCAGTTTGTTATTATTTTTTATATTTTTTTTACTTTTTGCCATTTTGTAGTTGAAAATGTTAACGATGAGTTGCTGGATCCTAAAAAAACTCCATCAAAGTTAAGTTAATGATTGAATTGTCATTCCATCCTCCATACATATGCATTACTGCTTGCAAAGAAACAGTCTACAATTTTTTTAAAAAGAATAATAAACGTTCTAAGTTTCAAATAGTAAAAAGTTTGAGATATATTTCTTTCTTAATGTAGAATATTAGCGCATATTAGTTGTTTTCCCTGAAAAGTATTAATTATTTTTACTAAAAAGTTTTAGTTTATTTTAAAAAAATAGTTAATACTCTTCAGTGAAAACAACTTTAACCTAAGGTAGTGTTTACTTTAGAAATAAAGATTATGTGAGATATGATTAGATGAGATAAAATAAGAGGTTACATTTAGTTTTTATTATCTTATTTTATGTTTACTTTAATATACTAGTCTTCAACACGTGCGTTGCACGTTGTCCGTAACTTTGCAATATTAGTTGACATTTTTCATTAGGTAGTAGAGAAAATAATTTAGCTTTGAGACTCTTAGTCTAAGCTGTTCTTGTTGACCATTTTAAGTAGTGGTTTTTAAGAATGAATAATGTGTAACATCTCCCTTATTTGAATTCAAGAATCCTCTGCCCATATACCTTAGTACTATTGCATATTCATCAACAAAATTTATTAAATATTTATGTATACATCCACGATGAGGATATTGAATCAAAGTAAGTTTAGTTTATTTTGAGTTTTTAAAAGACTAAAATTATCTCTTAGTTTTAGAATATCCTTGTATACAATAGTTTTGCCAAATGTTTCTCATTTGATTTGATCATCAATTTCATATCTTGTTTGAAAATTCCACTTGAATATGCGCGGCATAAAGCTATCTATTAGAGAACACATGTTCAGGTAGATACACTGGAGACATAATAAATTACTTGTCATTGAAAAAAAAAATTCTCTTAGAGTAACAAGTGTGTTGCACGTCATTCAATATATTATTTTACTATCCATTCATTTAAGTTCATAGTGAATTATACGAATAAATACGTACAATTACAATGTCCATGCACCCATAATGAATAGGAAGGTTGATACCTATCTCTTTAACTAATTTTCATGTAAGCAACTCCAAATATATGCTACCATGGATTATTTTTTAATCTCTCATCTTTAGCAAGAGAGGCATAATTAGTACTATTCACTAAATTCCTGCCAATGTTACCGAGAATGCCACAAGTGGCAGAGGTATAATTAACTCCATATCTCATATTATCACCATATATCTCTGAATTAGTAGGGATTACAAGTAACCCAAATAAATTATTTGCATGCATTAATTTACATCACACTACATTATATCAACTCTCTTACAATTATCAAAATGATAACTTTTTTAATTTGTAAATAAAATTTATAAACAACGTAGTTCTATACAAGGGGTACTCAACTCACAAAAAAGGGTAGAAATCATTTTACAAAAGTATTCATATTCCCTCCAAACACACCAATAGCTCATTAATCCAATTTGTTCCATTTAAATTTTGTAAGTGTGATATTTTCAAAGTCACCCAATTCCAAATGTTAATCTTAAAGTTTTCTAACACTTTCACCATATCAGGAGCGAAATTCCTGGAAAAAATAAAAAAATCTCACCCTTGCATCTCCTTTACCATTCCAATCCAAATGCTTTAGAAAAAAAATTATTTTGCACCTTGTCTCTAGAAATCTCGCAATATTCTAGGAAACTAATAATGAAATTTTTATGTTAACACCATGTCAATATTCAACAATTTATGGATCCCATACCAAAGTTTTGAAGTAAACTTACAATTAAAGAAGATGTGTCCTCCTCCCCTTTCCCGCACATTACACATTTTTCGTCATATCTGTGTTGATTGCAATTCCCCTTCATTTGAGATTGTCCTTCCTCGTTATTTTTTGTTTAAACACCTTCCATGCTATTGTTTGGTTCGTCTTGGAGCCAAACTTTCCCACAATTTCCAAAACACCTAGCTTGATTGTTGTGGTGTGTTATTCTGCTCATTCCTCAAAACCAGTTTATAAATTTAGTATATTTTGGGCTTTAACTCATCAGCTCACTGGAACATATAAATCTCCAAACTCTCATAAGGAAAATTTATTTTATAAATCCACATTATTTAAAGTAAAATTGTAAAATTATTAAGAGAAACAAATTCATAAATTGATGTTCATACATGTATTATCATGATACACCACTTTCTATTTATATTGCAAATGTAGAAAACTTTTGATACAGTATCTGTGTCATACATGTCTTTTCATTTAAATAATAATCTTACAATTTTAAAATGACATAACATGTATACACTAAATATTGCATGCTACAATTTGTAGAGTATATGCTGAAACAAAATATATATACTTATGAATCACCATATTTTGTTTGTTCTCTCTACTCTTTTATGGAATTTCTCTCAATTTTGAAGGGTCCAAAATCCACTTTTGAGGCACAGATTTTGAAAGAGACCTTGATTGTTTATGAACCTTCACAGTCAAATGCACATACGAAACTAAAAAAAAAAATCTGGAACACTTTTCACAATTGAGATTTTCAAAATTTGCAACTTCTTGGAACTTAATTTCTCCCATATAATCTGGGGTCACGGTAATATTATTGCCTGCAGGAAAAAAACTTCAGAAGAACATGTAGCAAAGAACGCAAGTAAATGAACTCAATAAGATCAAAGTGCCACAAATAAGTGAATTAGTTCTTTACCTGACAAAAATAGAGAATGAGCAACTGAAGTCATGAAGACGGAGTGTAATCTCTGCCAATTTGCTCATTTAAGAAAGCGATGTAGAGCTTTTAGCAAGGCCAACATTGTATTGTAGAATATTTCCTAGATGTAGATGGAGAGAGAGGTAAGATGATAAATTTATGAGCAAGTATTTCAGGGTAATTATCATCTAGAATTTTGCCATCCAAAAGTAATTTCAGAAAACCCATACATTCACACATCATATATATATAATAGTCAGTCTCATTTGATCAGTACCAAAAACATGTAAGAACTCTGGAAAACATGCAAAACAGAAGGCAAACTCACCAAAGCTTCATGCAACCATGCCATGAACTCCCATTACGACTCGTGATTACTCTAGACTTCACAATATTGGAAAAGGATTTCCTTATAATAATAGTCCGCAAATAAGGATTATCTTCACGGTGAGGCATATGAAGCACAACATAGATGGTCAAATGACACTGTCCGAGGCAATGCAATTGACAAATAAATGACAAATCATGTGATAGTCAAGTGGTTATTTGTTGAGGCAAACACACTGAACATGGTCTTTAAAGCACCAAATCACTTTCACTATAAGAAAACATAAAATTGCCTACGGAAATTGCCAATATGGCTACGGAATTTCCAATAAAAAATTCGTAGTGGGGATTACTTACGAATTGCCTACAAAAATTTCTAATTGTATAGACATCTTCCCTCCCCACCTACGAAAAAATTTGCTTATGGAAAATTCCATAGGCAAATATTGTTGTTGGTAAAATTTTGTAGGCAATTATACCTAGAAATTTTATTTCGTCGACAAATTGATTTCGTAGGCAAGTTGTTTCTAGATTGAGCATAATTAGGAAATTACGTAAGCAAATCGTAGGCAATTCTTACTACAAACTTTTTTGTTGGAAAGTTTTTGTAGGCAATTCTAATTTTGTAGGCAACTCTTTATTTTCTTGTAGTGTATATTGTCTGGCGTGAAGAAGTATAAGATAATAAGCATGGTCAAAACAATCATAGATAATCCAATTGCTCCCAACTTTGATCACCTATGTTATAAGAAGTTGGTTCCATCTTTTTTTAGTTCTGGGGGTAGGGTCAGATCATGTATTCAACCACACCTAGAATTCTATTATAGATCCTATTCATTGAATATCTCAATTAGCAATTTAATTTAGAAAAAAAAAATTGGGGAAGCTTTATATTGTAGATAGTGATACTTCTAACAACTCAAATGATTAAATTCTATTAGACCATAAACCAAATACAAACTAAAAATCACATACTTGACCATAAATCCTTGCAAACTCAAAAAAAGAATCAAATTCATGAAAACAAACAAAAATTGTTAGTGCATGGGTACCCTTGCGTTTCACGGATATGAGAAACCGGTTAAGTGATCTTCTTGAAATGTGAACGTGGAAGTCTCTGGAGTAATGATCCAAGAACTCAATCATTGTTATTTCACAAAATGGACAATATTTAGACACCCAATTCATCAATATTTCAATTTCAATTACAAATAGAAATAAAAATAAAAGCCATAAAACTGAGGGATAAAGAATAAAACACCTACAGACATGGAGTCGAAATACAGAAAAAAACTAAATCCACTTTAGCAAAGAGGGAGTACAGAGAGTCGTACATACCCCAGGATAGTGGTCTCGAAGACTGGAGTCGAAGGAACAATAGACAAACCATTTCTATAAAGGTAGTTGCGAAAGAATCATTACAATTCGAAAACGTAGAAAAAATTCTGCAAATGAATCAGAAACGCCTACAGACATGGAGTCGAAATACATAAAAAAAACTAAATCCACTTTAGCAAAGAGGGAGTACAGAGAGTCGTACATACCCCAGGATAGTGGTCTCGAAGACCGGAGTCGAAGGAACAATAGATAAACCATTCCTATAAAGGTAGTTGCGAAAGAATCATTACAATTCGAAAACGTAGAAAAAAATTCTGTAAATGAATCAAAAATTCAAAAAACTATATCCAGAGATTTAGGGGACCCATGAACATATAAACTGGATAACTGTATTGTGTTTTGAATCCCGTCTTCGGTAAAAAAGAAAATCCTCCAAAGCCGCATTTAATCTGATGCGAGCAGAAACCAATTGAACAAATAAAATCATGCAGTCATATTATAAAATTGAATCTAAGGCCTACCCCGTTAGATCTCTCTGATGCACCTCCTTTCCATTTTCTCCACGGGATGTAAGAATAGAGATCATCAGTTCTTTACAGTCCCATAATGAAGAAACATAGCAGGTTAAAAGGAATCTAGTATAGTTATACAAGTGATAAATACTTAATATTCATGATTTCATAATATAGAGTATTGATTAAGTCATAACTGTTCATAATTGGCAAAAAGAAGATTGCCAAAGACCATTATCCACAACATAAGAAGATACAATACTGGTGTTTCTTAGAAAAAAATAACAAATTAGAAAATAGAATAAGATCATCATAAATCATAAATTAATTGAAGGAAATAAAATATTGAACGTAGAGTTTTCTAAAATCTTAACATAGTAACTGACATCTGCTCAGGAAACTTAGAACAATTTCACAAAGTGAAATTTACACAACTTTTCATTCAGTAATTAATGAGAGTAATACTCGATTGTATAATGTAATTAAATGATTTAACATTTTCAATAACACTTGGCCATCAGGTATAAAACGCTTTCACAAAGGTAAATATCAGAGAGTGGTGAAAAGAAGCACAGAAACATAATACCTCAACTTCGGAATGAAGGTTGATGACAAGATCGCTCAGAAGTAGCTGTTAATAATCAGAAAAATATGGTGGTACTATACAGATACTGGGTCGATGGAAGCAGTCCTTCGACAAATACTCACAGTCGCGTACCGGACCTTGCTCTTCATTCATCTCCAAGTCAATTAACAAACAATCAGTTAGTAGAATGAATTTGTAAAATAAACATCAAACGAGTGCACTTATGAAACGCATGAAAAAAAAATTATGAAACCCCTATTAGTTTTGGTAGATTACTCTGTTATGTTTTGCAAAATAAAAACAGCTCTTGGAACATGGAAGTAGAGAGTTTATCATATTGGTAGATTATGGGATGATTATTGAGGGTGCGACCGATAGGATTGTTGTGCTGAGTCCTTTGACAATCTGTTGGCCCATGTCAGTAGGCCGTTCAATATTGTGTCTCAAGGAGGGAGGAATGAAGGTCATTCGCTGGCCAGTAATGAATCTCCGTCTGCTTTGGCCTCTGAGTCTGATTTACACACTTCTTCCTCGTCGTTTGAGAGAATGGAAATTCTTAATTTGATTTGGCATTATCAAAGAAACATGTCATTCTTAATCCGATTTAATTTAATGTGATCAAGGTAACTGGTGGTCCTTTGAGATTCCATTGCTTATGAGTTACGACGGCCTTAATTGTGAAATGAAAAGGGGAGGATAAAACTGTGCAAAATGAAATATTGGAGGGGTAAATTGGTCCAAAAAAGATTTACACTCTCAAGCCACTTTTATATATAGTATATAGATATGATACAATTGAATTTAAATATTTTTATATTTTCAATATTAATAGAAATTCAAAAATATGTTATATTAAAAAAATATCCTTTATAAAAAAAAATCAATTGCCCAAATTAAAAGATAAGGCAGCATTAGGTCTGAAAATTACAGCACCAATTCGTTGATTCATCACCTCTTCCTCCTCCATCACCTAATTCATACACATATTAGGTTGATATTATTATAATCTGAATTTTGTGTGCAGCGAAGCGGAACAGCATGGAAGTCTCTCAACCAATTATGTCCTGTATCAAAGATTTAGCCTTCCAATCCTGTCGGGCCAGGGGGTGGGGGCCCTGGGGGCGAGGGCTTCGCTTTTTGCTACAAAGATTTAGCCTTCAAATATGCCCGTAAATATTTCTCTCTCTCTCTTTCTATATCATTGTATATGAGCTACATGGATAATTAATTTATATTATGAATTTCCGATGTAATGTGTTTGGCCAGTAAATGCATAAATGATAGGAAAGATTGTCTACTATAACAAGATAAAAGTACTAAAACATAATATTTCCTTTAAACTGATAAACTGAAGGGATTATAAGAAGGAGAGACTCGTGTAATTGTGAAAGATCTTAACAGTGGATCCGCTAGTTTGGTTTTGGGTGCAAACCTATCTCAAATGTCAAAATCGTTGGCTTGAATTCATTAAAAAGATGTGAAATACTGTTGAAATATTTTAAGTCAGAATTAGGCATATGCATTCATGAATATCCTTTGCGTTGTTTTTGTTTCATGTTTTAAGTCAGGTAATTCACATGCTAAATTAGTGACAACAACAATCATATAAATAAATGGGCTGCAATCACTCAGTTCTCAACTCGGCACCCTTAGTTCTCATATATAGCAGCAATCACTCAATTCCCAACTCACCAATTACATGTTTCAATTCGGGTTCAATTTGTAAAAGATAATAGTAATCAGTGTAAGTTGAATTATTTAGTATTCATTTCTTGTGGCTTTTTTTTTTAATCAATTATGTTTTCTGTAGTTATGTTTTGGTACCTTGAATTGTTTAGGATCCACTTTTTCTAAACTGTTTTTACTAGCTATTTCACTTTATGTTTTTGGTGGCTACAAGTATTTGGGACGATCTGGTAAATTAGTGTCCGAGTTCTGGTTGAAGCAATCAAAATGGTGAAAGTGGTTGTGGTACCTGAAGAAGGCAATTCCCATGCAGCTTATAGGTCAAGCTTAGCTGCCAGTTTTCTCTTTGAATTTCTTAATAGCTTCTCTAGTGTGGTTTCTTCAATTTCTGGTGGTTTGTCCGAGGAACTGAACGACTTATTGCTGGAAGGAGCTGGAAAATTTAGCAATGATGGTACACTGAGTTCAAGTGAAAACAAGTTGTTGCTATCATCAGCAAAATACGTGGTGAACTCTAGTGGTGATTATTATCATGTGGGTGAACCTATGCCCAAATTTGGTGCTGCCATCCAAGCTTCTAGTCTGTATGGTCCTCAAGTGCTTCTGCTATATGAATTTAGCTTAACCTTGGCTCATTCCAATTATTGTTTGACTTATTCATGGGAACAAAATGGAAAACTGTGTCAAAATATTCTCCTACAATCACTCAGTTCTTACATGTTCTGATAGTTCAACGATAAACAATATCTTGGAAATCTCTTTTTAGTATCTTGATAATTTGATTACAAGTTAGAATATTGTGCCATTAATCTCACTCTAGTAAAGCATTAGTGTATTTGATTGTTAAGAACTCAGTTTCTACCTTCAGTTTCACATTTTCTTGGTATTTATAGTAACAAAAGCAGCACATTATGGCTCTCTCATTGCTTGAGTAATATTGAGCATTTTCCACATTTCCCAGCATTGTGATTCCTCAGTTCTTCCCTTCGTGTTCAATGTTTTTATTTTTATTATCCTCACACAACTAAGTGCTTGACAGCATCCTGTTTTTTTCTTGTTCTGGTTCAATTTATTAGTCTTTGTCATGTTATTCTGCACACCGAAACATAAAAGAAATAAGGGTAGCTGAGGGTCTAATGGTGCATTTATCATCATCTAATCTAGATGAATTCTGTTGCATATCGACGTAATGTCAACTTATAAGCTGCAATAAGTTGTTTTTTCCTGCTGTACTTAGGTGAAGCCGTGTTCATAGATGACATTCCGTCACCCCCTAGTTGTTTGCATGGAGCACTTGTTTATTGCACAAAGCCTTTAGCTCGGGTGAAAGACATCTTCTTCAAGTCTCACCCCCAACCAACTGTTGTTATATCTGTCAAAGATATCCCGAAAGAAGGGGAAAACGTGGGAACTTTAACCAGTTTTGGTAGTGAACCTTTATTTGATGAAGATGTTACTAAGTTTGCTGGTGACCTCATCGCTTTTGTGGTAATTTGAACTTCCCTGTTTGTTGCAACTATACTTTCTTGGTCTTAATTTTTTTAGATTAGACAAACAATTGATTGCTGGACAAAATCTCTCTAGGTTGCGGATACACCGAAGAATGCGAATTTGGTTGCAAAAGTTGCTCAAATTGATTATGGTACAGATGGCTTAGATCCTCCCATTTTAACCGTTGAAGAGGCTTTCAAACAATCAAGTTTCTTTGACGTTCCTCCTTTTCTCCATCCACGACAAATTGGTGATTTCTCTAAAGGAATGGCTGAAGCTGATCACAAGATTATTTTCGCTGAGGTTCTTATAATTGTCTATTATTTTAAGATGTGTTTGGTCTTTTATTTGATCTATTGCAATACTTTCCATGTAATTAGCTGTTGAATTATGTTTATACTTTTATAGAGCTCTGGATCAGATGGCTGGATTTTTTTATTACAGCCCATCTAAGTGTAATGTTTTGATGCATCAATATGATAATATTTTGATAATATATGTTATTCTTTTTACTCTATTGATTTTGAATTGAAATTTTCAATTAAGACTTGGTTCACAATACTATTTTTATATGAAGACCCAAACTGCTCTTGCAATTCCAGATGAAGACGATCTGGTAAATTAGTTGTTGAAATATGTAATGCACACACATAAAATAATTGAATTTGTGTGGGTTGCTTAAACTAAAATGTTATTCTCTAAACTGCTACCAAGTTTGTGTAAACATGACTTTCAATCTATTTTCCATGTTCTGTAATTGTGAACTGAATTTTTTCCATTGCCAATTGACATCAGCTGAGAATTCTTCCACCATTGAAGGATTATATCCCACTCATTTAGATCATCTTTATCAGAAGATAGGAGATTTTTCATTGTGAATTAAGAGGCTCAAACATTTCACAAACTCAATTTAGGATCCAATTTGTATCAGAGATGATAGTTCGAGTTTCAATTTGTAATTTATTTATCCTATATATATAATGTGTGTGAGAGAGAGAGACAGACTTCTACGTTTCCATATATACCAGTGCATGTACACTTGCGGTGACCGTGTTTATGCATATTGAAATAGAGTCGGGAAAATAGAAACAATTAAATTAATCTTAATTAAATAAAACTAAAGGAAAATTAATTACATTATTCCTAAAATAAATTATTTGAAGATATATGATGTCCATAAAGTCACTCTCTACTTCTTAAATAGTTTCTTCCAACCAGACGGAGACGGGCTGCAAGAACCAGTCGAACATCCATATTTACCTGGACTAGGTCTACTTTTTTTTATCGTTTTGTCAATTTCTTAGGTGGTGTGCTAGGGAAAGTATCACCACTGTTATGATTTTGAAAATTCGGCGATGAAACCTCATCACCACAGTCATCACTTGAAAGATCGATGACAGAGATATCTTCATCAGCAACTATACGAACCATTTTTTAATTGTAGAAAATGGCATGTAGTCGAGAGTATATGGGATCATCTCTATAACGATAGGCCTCCGTTAATGGGTCGATCTGATTTTGAAAAAAAATACTATAGAAAAATAAATAAACATATATTTAAAGTATAAATATAGATAAAAATTTTGAAAAAATACCTTGATTAATTTTTTCCACATAGATTCTGGAGCATTTATAACATTGTCTCCTTGTTCCCAAACAACGTTTCAATAATTGATGAGATGGTGGAAACAGTATAAGCGTTTCTCCAAAGACCGAATGCGGTCTTTGACTTCCATTTTCTTAAATTAGTATTTATTGTGTCGGAGAGACGTGCAATGATCAGTGAAATATAGACGGGGTCATAGGCCTCATCGCCGTACCTCCACTTACCTTTCTTGAGGTAATTGGAGAGAATAATAATCAGTGTAGGTAATTGATTTAGTCCAATAGTCTGTGTAAAAAAAATCATTTTGGTGTGCGTTATTCATTATGATGCAATTAGACAACTTGGTAGAAAATAGTTACCTTGTACTGTTATAATTCGTAGAATGACCATATATATAGAGGTATATTGTAGTTCTTCCTAGTTCCTATAATATAGTCTTTTTAATTTCATTTACTTATTCTTACTTGATGCATTATTATAGTGAAGACTTTTACTATATCTTCACAGAATCATTCAAATACACATATTTTCCTATTACTCAAGTATTAGTTGTATGTTTTTTTCCAAAATCAAATATATAATCATATATATTCCCCTTTTTAGATAATACATGAAAACAAATGGTTGAACTGATTAGAGATTAAGATATAATTGGTAACACACACAATAACATCATTATTTTATTATACCCAATCAATCATCAAGCGACAAGAATATCCAAAATGCTCAATTTGTAAAAAATAATTATCCCAATTTTCTATATGCTAATAAGCACCTTAAGGGGAATTAAAAACCAGATTTTTTTTTTCCAAGAGAAATTCAAGAACTACCTGCCAGGTCAGGGTGCGTATTGGTAAGCTTAAGCCAGTCCATTACTCTTACTATCAACATTCCCTTTTGCATCATCTACGTGTATCCTACTAAAGACATCAGTATCTTTCTAAGTTTCAACACCATTTAAAGGTGGCCCAACCTAATATAATAAATTCAAACATTTAAATTCATGGAAACAAGAACCAATGGTATACTTTTGCAAGGGAAAATGCTGAAATTATAGTGATATAAGCAAGGATAAAAATATCGGTATCGGTAGAAATATCGAGACCTTGAAGTTGTGGAAATATCGATGAAAATATCGATATAATGTCCATATTGAAATTATCGATATGATGTCCATATTGGAAATATCGATATGTAGTGAGTAAACGCTCCCTACATATCGATATCGTTAGTACTAAAGTAAACGCTCCCTACATATCATTAATATTAGATATATAATAGGTGACAATACTAACTTCTTGGCCTTCAATAGTTGTTGCCTACATATCATTATAACACTAATTAGCACTCACAACTCAATTATCATACCCCTACTTTAATTCATTTGATATATTTCAATACTCACTTTAACATACAACATGTGTATATCAATTAATAATGTCATTTGACACACATAATCATGTGTATTAATAAAATTGAAATATAAGATAAATACGAAATTAAAATATGTAATTCGAGATTATGTTTCCTTTTGAATTCATCTTATTTTATATAGATATCCAAATCAGGGTCCGACTTTATATTTGAGGTCTTTTCCCTTCTTAATAACTCTGCCAACATTTCTGCAAAATAAATTAAACACTGTGGATTTTAATTTTGGGTTAAAAATGTACTTTTGATCTTAAAGAATGTGTTCATTTCAAAATATCTTCTTTTTTGATATGTTTTACTCCTATAGTTTTTTTCGACACTTTTTATTCCAATAAAGTTATAGTTTTGGTCTCAAGAGAATGATAAAATTGCAGATTTTGTCCCAAGAGAATTAAGTAAAATTGTCGTTTTAGTCCTAAAAATAATATATGGAATCAAAACTGCAAAAAAAAAAAAAAAAAAAAAAGAAGGGAGAAAAGGACAACTACCAGGTAACTAGTGAACCTATGAACTAAAAAATATCAGACAACAATTCTGCAAAATCCCTAAAATTGATGAACTACGATATTAAAACTACAACAAGCAAAAATCTTGAACCTTAGTTCCCAAATGATCATTTACTTTCATTTCAAATTCCTTTTAAGATAATAGCCATGCAGGATCTTTATTCAATCTATGAAGACGAAGAATTGCTAATAACTAAAACTAGAGAATACTACTAAATCAAAAAACCAAAAACCTTGTTCATACTATTAAATCAAAAAATAAAAAACCTTATTCATACTACTAAATCAAAAAACAAAAAACCTTGTTCATACTACTAAATCAGTTCGGATAAATTAAAATGTAAGAGAATAAAAGTTTTTTAGTCCCATAACTTATCGAGTGTCCGATTTTGGTCCCAAAAATTTTGACTCTTCAATTTTGGTCCCATAACTTCTATGGTTTTCCTAATTTTGGTCCCATTCTTGCTGAGAAATTTCTTTTTGGTCCCATAACTTATCGAGTGTCCGATTTTAGTCTTGAGAAATTTGACTCTTCAATTTTGGTCTCTTAACTCCTATGGTTTGTTCATTTTTCAACCACATATTAGTGATATGGAAAAAATGATTAAAAAATACAAAACAAAAAAAAATCATTTTGCGGACACATCTTCGAGGGTACCGTAAAGGCCCAAATTTGGGCAGAATGTGAATTGAGCATGACAAAAAAAGGCACCATTTTTGTATTTTTAAAGAAAATTGGACCAAAAATGGACCGTCCCTAGGAGTTACGGGACCAAAATTGAAAATTCAAAATTTTTGGGACCAAAATCGGACACTTGATAAGTTATGGGACCAAATAACTTTTTTTTTTCTCTAAAATGTAACCAATAAATAATTTTGGATAAAAAGAAATAAATTTATTCAAAACTCTTCATCTAAACTCGGCCGCCAACCATAAGCTGGACCATCCGTGCACGTGCATCGTCAGGGAGACTAAAGAAGAGCTTAAGGTTTTTATTGTTGTTGATCAACTTGGTTGCGACAAAAATTTGTTGGTCATCACTTAGAACACCCAAATTGCCCAAAGCTGCGAACAATTGTTGTCTTTGGTCTTTCAATGAGACCTCGTAGCCAATCCGCTTGCCAATGATTTGTAATTTTTCATTCGTCTTCTCACAGAATTTTCCCATCATCTTAACCATTTGTTCTCCTATACTTTCATCAAAGCGTCTCTTATTCACCTTTTTTTTCCGAAGTTGATCCCCCCACTTTTGTCGGATTGGAAAAATCATTATTGCCCCATACACCTTCTGTTTCAACATCCATTTCATTCGTGTCACCATCTTCTTCTAGTGAATCACGTTCTGCAGCTGCACAGTCTTCCCCCCCTGCCCCAGTGGCCTTATCTTGCCCAAATATGTCGGTCGATTCCTTGTAAAACGGAAATGATTTATTCTTAATTGATTTTGCATTGTGATCAATCTGCAACAAATTGACAATATTTTTATAATCACAAAACAAAAATCATTAATTCTTAGGAAAATCATGATAATATGAAATTTATAATTATACCAAAAGAGATACTTAAAAATTTAGTAACAAAATTATTTCAGTAACATACACAATACCAAAATTGGCGCAGAATAATTTATAATATGAAATTCATAATATACTTCCAAAATTATGCAAGTAACACACACAATACCAAAGAAATACTTAAACCAGAATTATTTTAGTAGAACACTACTTTCACATATTCCGCCCATATGTCCTCATCACGAAATATCATCGTCTTTCGAGCTTCATCCCACTCAAACCCGGATGTATTCAGCATGGTTTGTAAACTTCCATTTTATTTTTTCCATACGTGGATCTTGTTTTTGATATGGTCTGAAGATAGATCAATGTTTGGAAGGTGCTGTTTAAGCAACTTCTCCACAACTTTCTAGTAACCTGTCCTGAACCTATTCTTATTTTTTCAGCCCTTCTCAATAATTTCCTTCATGCAAAGCACAAATTTCTCCTCCTCGATTGGACTCCATATTCGTCATTTACATGTTGTGGAGTTAGGCCACCATTTGAAACTTGACTGTAGCTAGTATGTTCCATAATCTACCCAAGTTATTAGAAAATGAATTAAATTTGACGATAACTAGCACACTTAAATATACACATGATACTGATGAGTTATGCAACACAACAATTATAATATAATCTCAAATAATTAAAACATGGATAACTTCAAAACAAATACACATTTACTTAATTAATCTCAAATTTATGAACAATGATGTCATAAAAAAAGTCTAGCTCAATTCGTCTTATAACAATAACAACCATAACATGTTAAACTTCATCTAATTAACCCACTCATTATACATATTAGTAGCTAAATTCTCGCGCCAAGCTGTCCACTCAGGTGTACTCTCAACCACACCGATGTAATTAGTTTCAACCCCCTCATCACTCTGCACACCTTCCGGTACTTGTTGCTCCATAGGGTCAACATCCATTGTCTGTCTAATAAAGTTGTGGATGAGGCAACAAGACAAGATTATGCGGTTTTGAACTTTAATTGGGTAGAAAGATGGACTTCTTAGAATAGCCCATCTTTTTTAAGAATTCCAAATGACCTCTCAATACAATTTCGTGCCTTCAAGTGTTTCATATTGAAGTATTCCTCCTTATTTTGAGGGGCAGAAGTCTCAACCCTCCACCCTTTGAGATGATAGTGAAGTCCACGATAAGGAGTCAAAAAATTCTCCCCGTTAGTATAGCCGTTTTCACACAAATAATAATTGCATGATCAATGTGGGTGCAAAATGGTTGAATTAAGAAGAAATTATGCAAAAGATACCGAAAACTTAATTTAAAGAAAAAATAAGAATACAAATGATAAAGTCAGGACCTCGAGGTATGCGAAATCCATTGTTTCTATTTATCGCATTTTGTAAAACTGTTGAATCGGCAACACTCCCTTCCCAACCAGTCAAAACATATATGTAATTCATATTAATGTCACACACTGCCAGAATATTGACCGAAAGATCACCTTTCCTATTGCGATCACGAGCTCGATGCTCAGTTGGAACATTGACACTAATATATGTTCCATCTAGTGCCCCCAAGAACCCCTGAAATTGTAGTATTATTGTATCACTAATGAAAAAGATGTAGTATTTTCTTTAAAAAAAACCATATTATGCAGGGTTAATAATACTTTAAAAAAATTCATCTCTCGTTTGTGCAATTTTCGTCAATTGGCGCAAGATTTACCAAAAGTAAGGAGTGAAGCCTAATTACGGAATTCAGAACGCGATGAAAATATTTACTGACAGTTTGAGCAGACTTATGATATTTTATCTTCACAATACAATTTTTTTTATGATGTGCGAGAACTGACAAGAACATGGCTAATTGCGCTTATGTGGTGGTGTTACGGCTTGATTTGAGACCGCCTGAGGTCACAAGTAGGTGGCACAACCGAGAAAATGCATCTTTACTCATTCACAACTGCTCAATACACTCTTGATCAGAGATCCCTATAACTTTATGCAAAACTCTAATTTGCTTAGGAACCCTGCCTATTAGACTATAACGTTTACAAATTTGAATATTGTTGTAAGAGTTTTCCCCTTCATGCAGGATAAAGTAAACACAAACTATATTTAGAAAAGTTAAGATTGTGTTCATTAGCCCATATAAAACAGCTAATAATTCCTCCTCCTCGACCTCATCACTACCTCTATTTTCAAGATCCATCCTATGAAAATAATCTTTAATTAGTTTAATATAATATATGAAAAACTACACACATAATCACCTCTTACTAAAATAAGCACCTTTCAACAAATAAACTAATTAAGACAAAAACTTGTATGAAACCGTCTCATGACATGAGACAATACAAATTTATGAAGGAAAAAACATGAAAAAAAGAAAAATCTGCTTCTAATTTCGGGATAGTTTAGATAACAATAAAAGGCTATTAGAAGGGTACCACCTATGGACCCTTCGAATTTTATTGAGAAATATAAATTAAAGATACTTTTTAGTCGACACTTCTTGAGTTTATAAACCTTCTTTGACAACTTTTGGTCCACCCAAAGAGGCAGACTTTGCTCATTTAGAAAGATGATTGGTCGATCTTGGGGTTTCTAAGAATAAAGTGTTGGATTCAAAGAAAGACGCTTCTAAAGCTCTCTTTCGAACATACACATAACATGAAATAATAAAGACTTCTCTAAGGAGGCTCGTTGGCCTTTATGACATAAATTTTGGTTTAGGTTGTTATATGTTCATTTCTACCTTATTGTTTTTTTATTGTGTTTTTTTTCTAGGACCTGTATAGAGTGAAATTGGTTCATACATAAATTTTTAAAGGGTATTACTTGTATACACTAAAGAATATTAGTTGTTTACACTGAAAATTTTTAGTTTATTTTCACTAAACAATTAATATTTTTCAGTGAAAATAACTAATACCCTTTAATAAAAAAAAAACTAATACTCTTCAAAAATTCATGTATGGACCATTTTCACTCTTTACTTTGTCTTTTTTTTTTTTTTTTGGTTGGAAGGTTTGGAGTGATGTGGAATGGTATCAAAGTCATAGTGTGTGTTTGGAATTACAATACTATGACTACTATGACTTTGATTCCTTAAAAGTGAGGAATCCACCATACCTCTCAAATATGTGAGGTATGAGTTTCATTCCTATACACATTTCATTCTATACCATTTTACCAAGCACTTAAATTTCAAACTCTTTACATCAATAAAAAGTAAATTAGAAGAAGTGTCACATTTACAACTATATATCCACGTATATACTAAGGTACATCATGCATCTCTTAAGTAACAAAAAGTAGATAATTTGATCCTTGATCAACAATACAAGCGCTGGACGGTTTGGCTCGTCAGATTCAAATCCATGGTACAATTCATAACAGCAGTCCTATACCGATGTACAACCTTCACCACACGCAATTCGCCCCTCATCTCTGCCAAACTCCTCAATCTCACAATCCCCAATTCCACATCTCTGCTAAAATCCCCCCAAATCCGATCGCCGTTAGACGCCGCGGCCACCTTCACCGTCGCATTAACGTTCCTCCTCTCTCTCTTCCCAACTCCGCCGTCGGAGATGTCCGCCGCCCCGATCGTGGCGTTTCCGTAGAACAGAGTGGTGCTTCCGCCGTGGAAATTGAATCGCGCGAAATTCGAGTTGTGCAACCGGAGCTCGGCGACCATAGTCATGTTCAGCGACGCCGATCCGTAGCGGAGGTCCTTTACGACGACGTTTTGTAGCCTGAGAGAGGGAGCGGTGATTCGGAGGACGACGAGGCCGAATACTAAGAAGGCGATGCTCTGTAAAACGACGGCGAGGAGAACGTAAACGAGGCATTTGTTGGTGTGGGTTTTGTGGGGATTGAAGGGTTTATTGCCATAGGTGGTATATTGTTGGTCGCTTTTGTGGTGGGCTGTTGCGTTCAAATGCTTTTGTTCTTCCATGTAATTTGTAATTTGGAATATGATGAAAGATTTGTTTGGAATTGGATAAGAGCTTCCGTTCAACTTGCAGCTATAGCTTTTAATTCTCAATTCAACTTGTTAATGAAAGTAAAACATATACATACACATATATATGGATATTAGGTTTGATAAAACTGCAAATGAGTTCAAAATTAATCTATTTAATAGTTGAAAAAAAACAAAATTGCCCTTAAATTAAATTTATAGAATAATTATTATTGCTCTACATTTTGAAAGAGACGTTTTTTTACTCCAAATAAAGTTTGACAAAATAGTTGGCAAAATATTGATACCATATCAACTTGGGTACCAATAGTTTGCCAATTTTTTGGGATTTTTTTTTTTTAGTATGACAAAAAATAATTGTCCTATAAATTTAAGAAAAATTTGAGAATTTACACTTGATAGTCTTATAATTTAAATATGTTATTTTCATTTTTACAATATTAGACATTACATTTTATTTGATTGCAATGACAACTAGATAATGGTAGGGGAGGAGTATTGGGTGAGAGATCTCAGGCGAAATGTATCTTTAATTTTTTCATTACTAAGTTTTGTTTCAAAAAGTTCTTATATTATTTATTTATTTTAAAGAATTTTTGAACTATCAAATTCTTATCTCACAAGATCCCTGAAGAATAAAATTAACGGATATTGTTGAATCATTATAACGAAACTGTTAAGTAACTCTTAAAAAAAAAAAAAAAAAATTACCTAGAATTTTTGTTTAATAAAGCTACGAAATTTCTAAGAAAAAGTTTCATAGTGGGGATAGCCTATGACTTACCTGCTAATTTTTCTAATTAGATAGATATCTTCATTAGTTACTAATTTTTTTAATTAAGTAGGCATTTCTATTCGTTACTAATTGATTATAAATTTTACAGGTAAATTGTAGACAATACCTACTATTTATTGGAAATTTCATAGTTATATTGAAAATTTTCTTAGTAATTCTTTATTTTCTTGTAGTATTAATTAATGGTTTTGTTATGGTGATTCGCCAATTTTCATTAATTTTGTTTTCACGGGACTTCGTGAAACAAAAATTCAATAGTTTAAGGATTCTTTAAACAAATAAATAGTTTAAGGATCTCTCGAAATAAGAATTCAATAATTTAAGAATTCTTTAAAATAAATATATAATTTAAGGACCTTTCGGAATATTTTGCCAAATATATCATAATTCACTAATCATATACATGCAATGGAAATTATCTTGTATGAAATGATAATTTTTCATGGCAGTAGTGGAACAATAGTCCTGCATGTCAAATTGTAAAAGATACATGACATTTTTAAGATTAAAAGATTATGCTTATATTAAAAAATATCAAAAGATCATAATTTTATTGTAATTAATTAACTCATTTTATAATAATAATAATAATAATAAAAAAAAAGATAAAGTATAGAATAAAATTGGTTTATATGTGAATTAGTAAGTTATTTTCGCATTACTATGACTTGTTTAAGTATTACTCCCTCCGTCCAATATTAGTAGGCCTACTTTTTTTGCAGTTATTTTTTGTCATAAGTTGGAGGGTATTATGAGGTTTATTTATCAATAAAGTTATTGTTTATGGAAAATATAAGTCTCATATTTTTTATAAACAATAACTTTATTGATAAATAAATCTCACAATACCTCATAATACCCTCCTACTTATGACAAAAAATAACTGTCCAAAAAGTAGGCCTACTAATATCGGAGGTAGTAGTTATTGGGGTGATACATATTTCAAGTTGAATGGAAGCGGATGAGTTGAGCAGGCGTCAAAGGTGGCGGCTTTATCGAGTAAATGAGATTTAATTGTATGGGGGCACCACCAATGCATCAGGTCTATGTCTATCGCACGTCTCTATCGTCATCAAATCACACATGAATATATAGGTTTTATAGATGATAAATTTATTATGATTTTTTCTTTAGAAGATAAAGAAATTTAATACTCCCTCCGTCCACGAGTAAGTTTCCCACTTTTTTTTGTTGAATGGTTTAAGAAAGTGTATTTGTTTATTAATATATGGTGGGCCACATGTTGACTTTTGGGATAAAGTAATGAATAGTGTTGAAAAGTAAAGTGAATGAGTGGTATTTTTGGTAATATTGTGTGAATTTGAAGGTTAAATTTATACTCCCTCCGTCCCGGAACTTATTTCACGTTTTCCTTTTTTGGGTGTCCCAACTCTTATTTCACACTCCCAAAATGGAAATAAATTACACACACAAAAGTCAATAAAGCACATTTTCATTATTTAATTATTTAATTTTACACTCACACACTTCACTTTTCTTAAAGATTGTGCAAGTCAACCTATGAAATAAAACCCGGGACGGAGGGAGTATATAATAGAGTGTTGTTATTTCCATTTATGGAATGAGAAACTTACTTGTGGACGGCCCGAAAAGGAAAGTGAGAAGTTTACTCATGGACGGAGGGGGTATAATTTAGAGGACAAGAGGTCCTCCAACTCTCACAATTACCCAACGATCAATCTAATATACATTCACTCTACTACAATTTCACCTTCATTTAAAAATCCCCAATATACGATTTAAGATTCGTGAACCACTGACCAATATACGAATTGAAACCTATCATTCTCCTAACTGACAACCAAGACCAAATTTTAGCCCTGATTTCATCAATCAAAGGTAACATTATTAAAAATAAGCTCATTACATCCTTTTCAAATAGACCTCACAATACAAATCCATAAACAGTGTGCCACTTTAGACTTTTTATCTGCCCCGAATAAATTCCCGTGTTGAAGAAAATGTATAACCGGATTCCTATGGGGATCATAGAAGCACCAAGCCACTCATAGCAAGCAGACCATATGCGTTGTGCAGACCTGCACTCCACGAACAAATGGGACGAACTCTCCTCAGCTTCCCCACATATGTTGCACATCAAATCCCCACCCGCTTGAAGTAAATTTCTTCTTTGCAAGTTGTCCTTTGTCGCCAGTCTCTGTCTAAGAATTCCACATGCTACAATTTGATATCTTCTTGGCGTACAATTATTATGAATTTGTTTTAAAGTATTAAATATTTGATTAAGAGTATCAATAATCTCATCAAAATGATTAAAGTATGGATAAAAAAAAATTAATTATAATATAATACCACTAACATGATTAATGATACTCATGATAAGATTTTTTATACTCTTGATCAAATATTTGATACTTTAAAATATTTTCATGATCATAAACTTATTATAGACCGTTTTCATATAAAACTTTGTTATCACACATATATTCGATGAAGTATTCTGCGAACAAGTTGTTTAAAGAGTATTAATTATTTTTACTAAAAAAGATATTAAATTTTTTTTATTAATTAAAAGTAATAATTGTTCTATTAAAAAGTATTAATGGTAAATTAGGCCTCTGTAAATAAGTTGTGTACGTGCTATACATATTCCCCATAGGCCATATATACATTACTTGATAATATTTTTGGTAATATTTATATATTCTATATTTATATTCATTATACATATTTGTAAATCGCCCTCTATTCACTAATTATTACTCCCTCCATCCCAATTTTGTTTACCCATTTCATTATGAACCCCCTTCAAACACTTCTAAATTACACCCAATTCCACTAATAATTACGTAGAAAAACATCTTTATTTTATTTCATGCACTTCAATTGAATAATACGCAATCATAAAAAAAAATTATTTTATCCATTTAAATACTACAAATTAAGTCTCACAAAAAAGTCAACAAAAGTCAAACGGGTAAACAATATTGGGACGGAGGTAGTACTATATAAGCCATTTTTTTTAATTTGCATGAGTTAGTTAGAACAATTTATGATTTTTTTAATTACAAATTGATGTTTTAATTATTTTTTATTATGATGGATTAATTTACCATTTGAATTTTAGGTAATTAAAAAATTATTATTTAAAAATTAATTTGTAATTTTTTAATTGACCAAGCATATTTAGGTAATTTTAAATATTTTTAATTGACAATTTTAAATATTCTTAATTAAAATTGACCAGAATTCATAATTAAAAAATATAATAAGTGCATCATTACTATATTAGGTCAAACACAAGTGTAAATTTTCAAAATTATTTTGAAATCAAATTTATTGTTCATTATACTTATACATTCATATTATTTCAACATAATTTAATAATTACAATATATATATGATGTTTTTGTAAAAGATATTTGAACAAAACATATGTATTTTATTAAAAAAAATTGATCAAATAAAAAATAAAACCATATATGTACTTAATTATTCAATTAGTAATTACATATTTATAATTATTGGAATTAGCTATACACCTCTACAAAATAAAATTTACATCTTTAATTTATATTTAAAATAAAGTTGCTTAAAATTAAATTATATACTCCCTCCGTCCACGAATAAGTTTCCCACTTTTTTTTGTTGAATGGTTTAAGAAAGTGTATTTGTTTATTAATATATGGTGGGCCACATGTTGACTTTTGGGATAAAGTAATGAATAGTGTTGAAAAATAAAGTGAATGAGTGGCATTTTTGTAATATTGTGTGAGTTTAAAGGTTAAAGTTTATATATAATAAAGTGATGTTATTTCCATTTATGGAATGGGAAACTTACTCGTGGACGGCCCGAAAAGGAAAGTGGGAAGTTTACTCATGGACGGAGGGAGTAATATATATTCGACTTGCTTTAATATATTTAAAAATAAATAATTTAATGCACACATATAAAATATTAAATTTTTTTTTTATTAAATTAATATTTAATGTATTTAATTTAAACACTTTTTATATATATATATATATATATATATAATATATATATATATATATATATATATATTTAAATAAATAATTTCAATCTGCGTAATACGCGGGTTCTGTGATAGTGTTGTATAAACTAAAAGTTAATCAACAATATATATATATGGGAGTTATATCAGCAAGAAAAATGAAGAGATCATGGCCTTTGGGCTTCCGGATTTAATTCTTTTTTAGTTAGATATCCTTTTTAATTACCCATTTAATTAATTTGATTTTTATTGGGATCAATTTATGATAATAATAACCCTTGAGATTCAATTATTTAGAGAAACCATTCTTCTGATTTTATATTTAGAGGGGTGTATTCAATTGGGATTCTATCGGATTTTTTTGGACTTTAAAAAGTCTGTGGATTTAGAAAATCGATAGAGTCCATGCAGAGTTTGACTGACTTTTTTTATTGATTTATTTGGATTTTCATAGACTTTACAGGATTGTGGAATGCATTTTTTTTATTGATTTATATGGATTTACATACACTCCGGCGCTGGAACCACTGATGCAAATATATATGGAACACATTTGTATATAAAAAAAAAAGTTATCCAAATTATTTAGAAAAAAAAAATACATTAGTTAAAAAAATACATTATTATTTCATCTTCATTTACATCACCGTTATACCTCGCCCTCATTAGAAGTCTTAGGTTGTTAGAAGAGATTTTGGAGAGTAAAATTTATTTATATATTTTTAAGAGTAGACTTGACAACGGGGCTGGTAATCCCCAAAGCAAACAGGAACGGAGAATTTTTTTGCCCCGTAGGCGGGGACCGGGATATTATTCTCAGCCCGGGGGATCCCGGTCTCGTTCCCCGCAGGGAGCCGCATTATTTTTTATATAATTAATATATTTATATATAATTTTAAAGTTAAAGTAAATTACAAATAAATATTTCATAGTTTCCTACTCAATTAACTATTTATTAAAAAAAAAAAAAATAGGCGGAGAACGGGGAATCGCCGCGAGACGGGGATGGGGAAAAAAAATTTCCCATTTATTTTGCAGGGACGGAGATGGGGGATGACCCCCCGTCCCCGCCCCGTTAACATCCCAATGAAAAATAATCAAAGAAAGTCCATAAACTGTTGAATATCTAAAGATTTTTTAAGACTTTTCAAAATCCGTAGAAATCTCTGGTTATTAGAAGAGATTTTGAAGAGTGAAATCTATATATTTTGGAAGGGAAATCTAAGAAAATCCGTGGAGTATTAAAATCCATAGATTGTTGAATACCTAAATATTTTTTAAGACTTTTTAAAATCCGTATTGAATACCTTAGGATTTTTAAAGACTTTTGTGAATCTAGATTGAATACACCCAGACTTTAAAAGTCTAAAAAAATCATACAGACTCTATAACCAATACACCCCTCTTAGTATAATATTAATTTTTCCCTATAGGCTGATTAATTTTAATTTAATTATAAAATAAAGATGATTTCATTTTAATTCTATAATTGATTTGATTTTCCCACGTACATAAATATATATTAATTTTTAAAGATTATATTTGATGTCACGTGGAAATATTATGTGACACATAAATGCCTCGTCAGTTTTCGTTAAATAAATTTTTAATAGTGTCAAAATTTTGAGCATTAAATTTATAGTTGTAGATGAATCGATTCCTATATCGGTAGGCCTTGGATTGATAATTGACCTTCTTTCGAGGCTCTTGATCCATAACTTCTGAAAAACCAAATAAATATATAATAAAATTATTAAAAAGTAAAAACACAACCTTTAAATGACCGGTTGACATAGTGGATAAGGTCTTTGACTCTTTGTGAGGAGACTAAAACTAAGTCCGACTCTAATACTTCAAGGGGCCGTTTGTTTTGAAAGACTATTTGAGATTGTCTTTATAATCCCATGTAATCTCATATTTGGTTTGAAAAACTGCAAAAAGGATCATGACTCTGGACTAAACTAGGGCCCGTGTCATAATTCTAGCTAATCCCCCATTTTAAGGACTATTGAGTCCTGACAAATAAGCGGATTATTTGTTCTACTGAATTATAATTACCATTTTGTCTTCCATTTTCTATTTTTAAGTGAACAATCCACCTTTATTTAAAATAAAAATAACCGGCGCCCGATTTATCTTCATAAAAAATAATCGTCGCCCAATTTATCTCACTTGATCACACAATTCAATCCTGCAATTCAAACATAGTACATCATATTCAATAATTCAATCTAATTCAATCCCTTTCCGTTTAATCTCATCTAATTAAATCATATTTAGTCCAATTCAGTCCCCTGAAACAAACGCCCCCTAAAGCTAATCCCAGAAACAGTTTAAAAACTTGTTAAAAAACTTATTTTAAGAAAAAAATCTTAGGAATTGTAAAACCCTAAGAAACCTAAACAAACAAAGACCTTCCATTAGGGGGGGGGGGGGGGGGGGGGGGGGACATCGTTACACATTAATAATTCTGACACAAATTTTGGTTTAAATCTTAGTAATATAAATATAGATATAATTCACAGATTATTTGTACATTTTAGAAGTTCTGAGGGGCGGAATAGAAAATATGTGACTTCTAAACAATTGCCGTAGAAGTCCATGTTATCACATTAAACTTAAAGTCATCAACCAATTTCATGAGATGAGGGGCCAAAACATTTAATGTTAATACATTAATAGCTCTTTTAATAAACTAATATATTTTAATAAAATGACTAATTGAGCGGCCAAAACATTTAATAATTAAAATATATTAGTTTAATAATATTAGTTGTTTTATTAAAAAATTAATTACTTTATTTTAAAGTATTAATTATAAATAGATGTACGTTAAACGGATTTACAACACCACCAACTCACAAAGTAATATGAATGATCAACTTGTCACGTATTGATAATAAGAAATCAAGGTACTCTAATATTAAATCATACGTTTTGACTATATGCTCGAATTCTTCAAAAATAATTACTACTTCCTACATTCCTTATTATCTGTTCTATTTTATCAATTCACACAAATCAATATTATTATTTATTAGGATATTTAAAGACACTTACACCCTTATTTATTACTCCTATTTATTACAAGATGTTGATTACTTTTACTATTTATTAGAGACATTGTTGAAAAAATTAACTAAAATATGCATTGATATTGGTAAAGTGACAATTAAAAAAAAAACACAGCTTTAAATAAAATGAGGCAGTTATTAAGAAACGGAGAGAGTACGTAGTATCGGGTATTGTATGGGCGTTGGTGCTGTTTGGAATAGCGTGAGTGGCGAATCGCCTAAAAAACGGACTCGCGTATCTGGTTTCAAGAATTCAAGTATTCTATACCTTTTGCAATAATTATTTATTTATTTATTTAAAACTTAAAATTGGGTGCAATGAAATAAAAACTAAAAAGTATTAAACGCTTGACATACCATCCCATTTCACATGCAATAAAAGTAAGTTTATTATTTGCTCTTCCCATTCTAAAGACGTGATGTCGCGAATTTTTTAGAGTTTATGTATTTTAATTTTGTAGAAATTTTATGATTATAATTTCTTTTAGGAAAATTCTCCCAATGATGATGTTGATACAAATGAGAATGATACTTTGACCTTATGTATTGGATTGATGATGATATTTGAATTGTTATTCTTATATATTTTATATTATTATATATAATAAAATATAAATAAATATATGTATTATTGCCGAATATCACCTTAAAATTTTAAAAAATTAGTATGTTCGTACCCTATCTTACTGCACCTAGGGATAGTTCGGTACAGTATACCATAGTTTTAGTTCATAATGTATACCGTACCGAAAATATCGGTATTAAAAATTCAATTGTTGTCGTACCGAAAATTTCAGTATACAAAAATTTCGGTATAGTACCAGTATGATTTCGGTAACCGTTCTTTGTAAAAAAATTTGTAAAATAAACTACTAACAAACGGAAGAAGAAGACGTCTTCGGAATGCTAACAAGCAAGAACAACATAGAAATAATATGAATGTGATTTTGCAAATAATTCTCCAAAGAGAAAATATATGCCAGATTAACTCCACATATGTTGTTATTGTTGTCATGAATTTATTCACAAGACAACAATCGATTAAGACTGCCTTCTGGTCTCGAAAGATATTTTTGACGTTCTGAATTCAATATTCGACCATCTGTGTCTCTTTATTTATTTTTAGTGGAATGGAATGAGAGATTGAGAAGGGCAACCCTTGATTGTGTTAGAGAGTGAGAATTGAGGGAGACAGGAAAGTGATAAGCGTACTTCTTGTATAAGAATGAGCTATGAGCCTATAAATATATAAATTAAGAAAAATAAGTAGTTTGAGCTCTTTTTAAGTAATAAAAGTGAAATATTTCGGTATGCAACTTTTCATACCATTATCATATCGGAATTTTCGATACAGCAACATACCGTATCGAAATTTTCGATATACCAAATTTTTCAATAAATTTGGTATTTTTCGATACAGTATGCTCAGTATACCAAAGTTTTCGATATTTTTCCTAGTCCTAACTGCACCCGCACCCCTGTAGTGGAACATAACATTTTGATAATCATTATATGACTATTTTCATAGATCTAAATATGGTCCAAACCCATTTGAAAAAATATTCATGGCCCAATTACTTCAGAAGAAGCCTAAATGAGTCACAAGAGTTAGGTCCAGTTGGGCATGGAGGTTGATTGAGATGTGCACCACCTGCCTGCGAACATAGAAGGTGGATGCACATTTGTATTTCCCACAACTATTTGGGTTATAATTAGTCGGATGTAGAAAATTTCAAAAGCCTCATTCTCCGGCTTGTTTTTTTTTTTTTTTTTCAACCAACTATTAATCATAATAATTTCAAATAATTCAAAAGTCTTACTATGCACATCCCACAATTCACATTATTTATAAACAATAAACTAAAAATAATAATTGCAAAAAAAATAAAAATAATAATAACTAAAAATCTATCGATTTAAAAATTAGAAGAAAATCTATGATTTGGGGATACTTTATTCTTAAAAACTGAACTTATCGAGAGAGAGAGTAGAGGAAATCTGAGATAACGCTGATGGTGGGACACCATTAGACGAGGAGCACGCGTGAAAGGAAAAAAGTTGTTCTTTTTACGTTTATTTTACAAGGAGTAAACATTTCTTCCTTTTTATTCAAATTTTTTAGTTGATTTATTAAGAGTATAATTATACCAAAAATTATTCTCTTGGCAAAATTTGCCTACTTAGAGGGTTCAAATCAAGTTTTACATTAAAAAATATTTGTCTATTGATAGAGAATAGGGAAAATATATTTTTCATTGCATTTAATTTTATGACTACATCCACATATATATACAACTAATGAAGATTCTGGATACAATCTAAATATGTACAGATTATGAAGATACAATCAAATCTCTGTTAATGAGGAAAAACTATTTTCCTTTGGTGTGCACAGATCTTTTGGAGAGTCAATAATATCTTGAGTCGATTTTCCGTGATCTTCGTGATTTGTTACCATATCTCTAATAGGCCCCCGCAAGATGGAGGATCCATCAGAGACACCAATCTTGGAACGACACTTTGAATTTAGAAGTAGAGAGGGGTTTAACGAGAATATCTGTCAATTGATTCGAAGAGAGCCATTTGAAACATGATTGCGCACGAAGTGGTAGTCGATTGCAATATGTTTCATGCGAGAATGAAAAACAGGATTAACACAAAGGTAGGTTGCACCAAGATTATCACAGAATAGAACATGTTTTGAGGGAAGAGTGATGTGAAATTCAGAAAGTAGATTAGTTAACCAGAGTATCTCCATTGAGCATGTAGCAAGTGCACGATATTCAGCCACAGTAGACGAGCGAGCAATAGACCGTTGCTTTTTGGATGACCACGAAATAGGACAACGACCAAGATAGACAATGTAGGCGGATGTGGATGAGCGGATCGTCGTGATTACCCGCCCAATCAGAGTTAGAGAAGGCAGTTAGAGAGAGAGGAGAACCACCCCGAAGAAGTAGACCATGAAAATAGTATGCTTGAGATAGTGAAGAACTCGTTTAACTGCGGAGAAATGAGTTTCTGAAGGACAATCCATGAATTGAGATAACTTTCCTATGGCAAAAGAAATGTCTGGGCGAGTGAGAGAGAGATACTGTAAGGCGCCAACAATTTATCGATATTGGCGAGGATCGATTTTTGGAGTACCATCGTTTAGACAAAGAGTAGAAGTGGAGGATAGTGGAGAATGAACTTCCTTAGCTCCAATCATGTTAGTTCTTTCAAGGAGGTCCCGCATGTATTTGTGTTGACTTAAGAAGATGGATGTGGGAGTATGAATGACCTCGATGCCAAGGAAGTAATTAAGTGAGCCATGGTCTTTGACAGAGAAACGATTTGAGATGGTTGAGATGAAATGAGAAATAGCAGCTAAGTCATTTCCAGTGATAAGAAGATCATCAACATACATGAGAAAGAAGAGAGATACTGAACCACGTTTGAATAAGAATAAAGATGTATCGGAGTAGGCAACAGAGAAGCCATAAGTAACAAAGAATGATGTTAGTTCGACGTACCAGGCACAGAGAGCTTGTTTTAGGCCATATATCGCCTTGTTGAGGCGACAAACGAGGGAGGATGAAGGAAAGTCATGAAAGCCTGGTGGCTGAGACATGTAAACGGGGGTTTCAAGATGACCATGGAGGAATGCATTATTAACGTCAAGTTGGCGAATTGGCCAAGAGTGAGTTATGGCAAGAGTAAGAAATATATGTATGGTAGTGGGCTTAACAACATGGCTAAATGTATCACGAAAGTCAATTCCTGGACATTGATGGAAACCTTTTGCGACAAGGCGAGCCTTATATCGGTCAAGGGAACCATCAGGTTTGCGTCTTATGCGAAAATCCCATTTGCATCCAACTATATTGGCGTGTGGTAGTGGGGAAACTAGGTCCCAAATATTATTCTTGAGGAGAGCATTAAGTTCAGAGTCCATGGCTTTTCGCCATTTGGGGTCTTTAAGAGCTTGAGAGACATAGGTGGGTTATAGGGCGAGAGGAGTAGGGCGACGAGTAGTCGTAGAGTGTAAGAGTTTGGGGCAAAACTATTGTTCTTGGACCAGGTGATCATGGGATGATGATTTTGAATAGGAGCAAGAGGAAATGTCATTTGAGGTGGTGAAGAGGTATGTGTAGGAGGCGCAACAGGTGATGCAGGCAAGGAGAGAGAGAGAGAGAGAGAGAGTATTGTCGACGGGAGTGGGCGCAGGAGGAGGAATGGTTGTCTCGGATGAGGACAGAGAAGGAGGTACGGCTGGAGTAGGACGTGTGGTGGAGTCAACATTGGGAAGTGTCATGAGAACACCAGGTGAAGGAGTTGACTGAGCTTGAGGTTTAGCGAAGGGAAAGTTTCCTTTAATAAATCGAACGTGGCAGGAGATGTACACCTTGTTAGAGTTAATGTCGAGGCATGGATAGGCATGATGATGAATGTCATAGCCAAGAAAGACACAAGGAGAAGACCGAGGTTCAAGTTTAGAGCCGGCATATGGTCGAAGCCAAGGGAAGCACAGACAACCGAATTGACGTAGAGCAGCGTAGGATGGACGACGTCCAAATAAAGACTCAAATGGGCTAATGTTAGATAGGGTGGATGTAGGAAGCCTGTTGATGAGATACACAGAGTTAGAAAAGGCAAAGGGCCAAAAGGTATGGGAAATAGAGGCAGCATGGAGCAGTGTGCGAGTAGTTTCGACGATGTGCCGATGACATCGTTAAACTACACCGTTTTCTTCTGGGGTGTGAGGCGGCGTGATCATATGTCAAACACCGTGTGATTCAAGGAAGGATATAAGTGCTATGAATTCCCCCCCACCATCAGTATAAAGAGTTTTAAGGGTACGGCCTAACTGGTTTTCAATGCCACGTAAAAATATAGGAAAATATGTGCAACATCAGATTTAAGGCGAAGCGGAAAGAACCAAACATAACGATTAAAATGATCCACAAAAATGACATAATATCGAAAACCATCAATGGAAGTAGTTGGACTCGGTCCCCAAACATTAGAAAAAATAACATCCAATAGAAAACGACTAGTAATATTAGAGGCAGAAAAAGGGAGTTTAGTACTCTTATTACATAAGCAAGACGAACATGCAAAATTGGATGGAAGGGAGGCTGCGGTCGATGGTAGAAATGAGGCCAATAGCTGGTTCATCGTACGAGAGGATGGATGTCCGAGGCAACTGTGCCACAGTAATGGAGATATACTGGTAAGAGAGTTTATTTGAGGACGAGAAGAAGACTGGAAAAATGGCCAAAAGTAGAGATTATCCTTGGCTCGTCCCTGGAGAAGTATGCGACTGGTGCAGAGATCCTTAACAATAAAGTAAGATGGAAAAAACTCAATAGAAGTGGAATTTTGGGAACAAAATTGAGCAACATAAATAATCTTTTGTTTCATAGAAGGAACACATAATACATTTGAAAGAGTGAAAGATGGAGAGATAGAGGTGTTACCAGTGGTGTAATTCCAAGAGAGGAGTTATTACCTAGGACCACATCATCTGGGCCGTCATAAAGTTGATGGTAATGCAAATCTAAAAGGTTGGAGACCACGTGGTTTGAGGCTCCCGAGTCGAGTAGCCAAGATGAGGCTAAGTTTGACGACATTGAGGACTAAGCAGTGGCATCAACAACAGGACGGGCGAGACGTAAGTGTGGGAAAAGTTCCCAACACTTATCCGCGGTATGACCAGGTTTGTGGCAAAACTGGCATTCAACGGGGTCACGACTTTGGCGCCCCTTACGGGAATCACGTTGCTGGATGGAAGAGGCATGAGGCCCTCGTGATTGTGACTGTGTGTCGGGGCTGGAAACATGTGTCGGTAGAAGACCGAGCGCAGATGACGGTGCAGGAACACGATACCGAGACTGGTTCGATGGGCGGGACGAGCAAGAGGCAGACGAGTAGTTGATGGATAGTGGTTGGGGCTAAAATATTGGAGAGGGTTGAGGGGTGGGAATGGTTTCGGAGTCATGCAAGAATGTCTCGTGGTCAATGAGTTTATCGTATAATTCTTCGAAAGGGATTGGGCCATCTCTCGTGCGAAGGGCAGCAACCACTTTTTTATAGGCGGGACCAAGCCCGCGGGTGCAGTAGATTAGGAAATCAGCATCACTTGGTGGATCACCAAGCGTGGCAAGTTCATCAGCCAATATTTTAATTTGTAGAAGAAACTCAGAAACAGGGAGATTACCCCGTGTGGTGGACGACAATTTATCTATGAGATGTATGATGTGAGATTGTGATCTCTTAGAAAAGATGTGATGCAAGCGTGACCAAGCCTCGTGAGAGGACAAGGCAGTCCCAATTAGAGGGATTACGGGCTCTGTGAGAGACGATAAGATAGCATCAGTTGATCCTGACGCTTCCAATGAATAAATTTCACACTTGGTGAAGAGGATGATGCAACCGTAGGAGGAGGCGATGGGTGTGATCCATCAAGATATTAGATCCAAGCCGAAGAATAGAGATGTAAACTGCAACTTCCACGAGGCATAGTTGCGGGTTGTGAGACAGATGGGTAAATGAGATAAAGCTTTTATTTTGACAAGAGGGAGGTTAGGATGCTCAGGATTTATGGTACCAGTAATATTAGAATATGATTCATTTTGTGTGGGGGATTTGGGAGTATCTGGTGTGTTGGTCATGGTGACTGGGAAAAGAGTTGAGGTTGGCGGCAGTATATTAGGGGAGAAGGAATAAAACTAGAGAAAGAGGAATAAAGGAAAATGATTGTTACTCGGTGGAGATGAGACTCAATGATACCATGATAGAGAATAGGGTAAATATATTTTTCATTACATTTAATTTTATGACTACATCCACATATATATACAACTAATGAAGATTCTGGATACAATCTAAATATGTACAGATTATGAAGATACAATCAAATCTCTGTTAATGAGGAAATATATTTTCCTTTGGTGTGCACGGATCTTTTGGAGAGTCAATAATATCTTGAGTCGATTTTTCGTGATCTTCGTGATTTGTTACCAGATCTCTAATATCTATATCCATCAGATTAATTCTACCTCCCATGATGAGGGTTTAAATTCAAGGAAGGCTTCCAACATATGAAGTATATTCACTTTGAAGAGGAAAGGAATACTGGAAGGTATGATCACACACTTTCAAAGTTGAACTCACTCACATATGAAGCACTGGTCGTTAACCAAGCAAGAGAAAATGACAATGTTTATTCTCACATATATTTACTTTTGCTGTAAAATAGATCTTTTTGTCAATTTTCATCCTTATTTTATCCTCATAAAATATGTTTAATTGCTACATATAGATCAAGGTCATGTAATTGCTACGTGGCTAGAGTGACCAACACTACCCTCAACGACTCCTCCAATATTTAATTGCTTGTGAAGACTGAATTTTGGGAGCAAAATAAAAGATATTAAGCATTAAGGAAAAATGTTGGGTGTGAATGGACCTCCATTTGAATTCGATCAAAAATATATTTGTAGTTATAGGACTTTTACTTTGATGTACATATAGACTTTGTATCATTACTTCCTTTAGGAAAAAGACAACATTTCTTATTTTTGTGTGTAGGGAAGATAAGGATGCATTTGACATAGACATGTCGAAAGAATTGTAGTTTAACTTATGTATAGAGTTTTTATTTATATGATAATTTGTGTAATTTTAACGTTTAAAATAAATGGTTGAACATGACTGCATGATGTTTTGATGTATTTAATGGTGACACGGGCTTAATTAATGGTGGTACGAACTGAATATATGGTGAAATGGGATTAATTAATGGTGGTTTAAGCTAAAATAATGGTGGTTCAAGATTAATGAAGATGCAGTACTAGTTGAAATAATAGTGGTATTAGGGTAATAAAAGGTGGTACGAGCTAAATATAATAGAGTTGTGGGGCTAATTAAAGGGCAACTTACTTAAGGGCGCAAAATATATAGTGAAATTTCTTAGCACTTATATCATTTCAAATAATTACTTTCAACTTCAAAAGTTGCTACATTATTACATGAATGCCACTATAAATTACATTAATGCCCCTAAAACAAAAGTATCCTCCATTGTTGTTTTTTTTTTAGTTTTTGTCACTTTTTTGAATTCATATTCCTTTCCACCCCCCCCCCCCCCCCCCTCTTTAAATTCAAATTCATATCTTCCCCTGCAAAACATCTAAAAATTTTATACTTACTCTTTAAATTACCTTCACCATCTCAAAAAAAAAAAAAAAAAAATTACAAATCCATATAAATTATACTTACTCTTTGACTTCAACATTACCTTCACCATCTCAAAAATTGAAAATAGATTGCAATTTTAAGATCAACATTGAACATACCTAAATATTGTGAAATTAACTAGTAGTATAAGAATAAATGCACATTATCTACAAAGAATATTGACCAACGAAATTTAGGTTCAACATTGCGTTCATTCTCTTCAACATTTCGTAAGTGCAAAAAATTTCCTTGAAAAGTTCAACATAACATTCATAAAGGTCAAAATTTTATTATTAAGTGCAAGTATAATTTGTCCATAAGTACAAAACATACATTAATAAAGTTCAAATATTATTTCTTCCAGCATGCAAATTTCTTAGGACCCACAATGATGAAAACACCAATTCCATCCCAAAATTTCACACCCATAACATAATTGATTAAAGGAAATAATAGTACATTTAACAAAAGTTGTATTAATTATTTGAACGAGTCATCATAAGATAAGTTTATAACTATAAGCTTTGATCTTTGTGTGGTATTGATTAAAGGAATTCCATCCCAGAAAAAACAAACCCTAAAAGAAAGGCGTATTCCTATTCAATTCTAATATGAATAGATTAAATAACATCAATGGACATCAATTCACCAAATCAAAAGAACTCCAAATCGAAAGAAGAAAAACTACAGAATTAACATCTTTCATTCAGATCTACGGGAGCTGAAAATAGATTTACCATAAATGCCACCTCCACCTCCTCTAGCGCTGCCACACCGCCACCTTCCTGCCACCGCTCCTCAAGCGGCGGTCGCTTCCAACGAATAAGCTCCCAATTTTCATCTCAGAGATCCTCCTACTCCCTCCTCCGTCGCACCACAGACTAATGCTCCTTGTCGTTAACCGCCTTGGCCAGGACAGGTTCGGGTCAATCTTCAAAGGGGTCCTCACTTCGGATCATGAAAATAGTCTGTGTACTCTGCTTTTCGACTTTAAATGGCAGCGAAAATTTCAAGGAAGGGATATGGGCATTTGGGGATGGTGAGGATGGAAACAAAACTTGCAAAGAAGGATAGATGTGCATTTGGAGATAGAGGGAAAGAGAGGTAAAGAGAGAGAAGACCACACTCCATTTTTTTTTTGCAGAAAGATTTGAAGAGAGGGAGAGTAAATGGTAGAAAGAGAGATAAATTAATGGGGAGAGAAAGAGCCTCATGAGAAGAAAGAAATTGATGGAGGGGGGAGAGAGTGGAAAAATTAAATGACAGAGATTGAAGGAGCATTTAATGGGAGAAATCAAATAATGAGGGGTGTGAAATATAGGGAAAATTTGGGTATAATCGTAGTGGGGAGTAATTTTTTTGGGGAAAAACTCTCCACTCCATGATGGACAAGCCCACTTTAGGCTCCACTACATAAGATGAAGAAGTCAACGCTATAAAGTTATAATAAAGGTAAATGTACAATTTTGCCCCTATAGGAATCTTTTCTAATTTTTTACCATTTCAAAAATGAAATAAATTCCCTATAGAGATCTTTTCTACTTTCCTACCATTTTGAAATTTTTACATCTTATAAAATATTGTACATCAGAATCTTTTCTAATGTTCTACCATTTAAAAAATGAAGTAAGTTTTCTATAGAGATCTTTTCTAATTTTCTAAAATTTCGAAATTTATACATCTTATAAAATATTGTACATCAGAATCTTTTCTAATTTCCTACCATTTCAAAAATAAAATAAGTTCCCTATAGGGATCTTTTCTAATTTTCCACCATTTTGAAATTTGTACATCTTATAAAATATTGTACGTTAGAATTTTTTTGTCCCCACACATCCCACTTAAAGAAATTATACATATATATATTAAAATTATATACATTCAATATAGCATTGTACATATGGATTAAAAATTGTATATCATAGTTGTACATATAATAAAAAATTATATATCATAGTTATAACAACTAATACTCTTCAGTGAAACCAACTAATATTCTTTAGTGAAAACAACTTATAACCTTCAATGATTTACTCTATACACTCATACATATATACATACACACACACAAACACACACACACATCCAAAGGAAATAGATGTCCACAAATTAGCTCTGGTTTTCCTCTACTATCATCATTAGAAACAACTTCTAAGCAAATGCTGCAAATAACTTCTAAAATTGGTGAAATCATTTTTTGAAATATTCACACAAAATAATCCTTCAAGAAAAACGCACAAATCAGATGATATTTTTTTTCTCCCCCACTTTAATGACAATGAAAAACCATAAAGAAGATTTTGGTGGAATAGGTGCACATGTCACTTATATATATATATATATATATATATATATATATATATATATATATATATATATGTGTGTGTGTGTGTGTGTGTGTGCGTGCTAGTTAAAAAAAATGTGGTTACCTATAGGTACACCACACTAAATTTTATAACCTAGAGCTTGTTTTTCCAAATTGAGGTGTGGTGTAATGTCGGTGAACAGTACACTGACACTTTACATTGTTCACTGACATTTGACAATTGCAACAACTTTATCGATCTTTTTATACTATACTGGTTTTTTGTATACTATAGTGTAATTGTATATATCATTGATATATTGAGTATACTAGACTGTTCGTTATATTGTAGTTATATTCATTATATTCAACTTTTTTTTTATTATACTATAGTTATATCCAATATATTATAGCATTTATTCTTTATACTATAGTACTGTATTTTCAGAGTGGAGTATACTATAATTGTTATTCATTATACTATACTATAAAAAATGAAGTATACTAATTGTCATTTTTCCCAATTTAATTTAATTGGGAAAACTATTATCCTCATAATCCTCCTGCTCATATTCCAAACTAGTCCAAACAACGAGAAAACTATTATCCTCACCACTACTATCATCTTTAGCAACTTTTGGCCTATTAACATCGTTGTTGTTATCTTCATTAGTTTCCAACCCATACCCAAATCCTCTATCCAACCAGTAATTACCTTAATAAGGGCCTCGTTAAAATCCATACCAAAAGGATCTCTGGGCAAACTATCAAACTCCATGTCAAAAGGATCATTGGGCAATGAATCAACAATATTTTGAGAACCCTTATTAGATTTGGAATCATCAAAATTCCCTAAATATTTTATATTTCCTACATCTAGGCATTCCTCCAAACACCCATCACCAAAATTAATAAATTCATACACAATCTCTTCCCCATTCAACGTCATAACTTATCGATATTATCAATAAAAAATACCACAAATTCAAAAGCTTCACCTTTTATCCAAAAAAAAAACACCACAAATTCTTGCTATAACCCAACTTCATTGCACTTGGGAAGAAATCAAAGATTAACACTAAAAATTACAAGGAAAAGTAGGATATGGGTGTGATGAATAACACACATGTTACTAACGATATCAAGAAAAAACCCCGATTAGTGGTGTAGGTATAGAATATACTTGGCGCAATCGAAAGGAATACAGACCGCAACGTCCACTATCAGAAATCCATGACGAGGGTGGTGTCATTGCCAAAAAACCTAGATCAATGATGATGGTAGTGGTGGCTTCGTCGATGATGGTGGTGGTGGCATCGCACATCTCTGAAAGAGTTCGACGTCTTCTCCTCAATGGCGGCGGCGTAACCCTCATTGCCATAAAACCCTAGATCGGCATGATGGTGGGGGGGGCCCTCGTCGATGATGTATGCCTCGCCGGTGGCATTCGCAGGCCCTATAAAAAAATAGAGGAAGTAGTGGGTCGCCTCCCTCTCTTCTCAGAACCGGCAAATGAAACGATGCATCACCACTCCTTCTCTGCCGCTGGACGCTGTCACTCCTCCTCTGCCGCTGGACGATGCCACTCCTCCTCTGCCAGAAATAATTGCTCTCAACCGTCGTACTTGAGAGAGGGGAAAGAATAATCTGATTTTTTTTGGATTTTGAGTTATGAGATGAGATGGAGAGTGAGTGGTGGAGATAATCGAGGAGATAGAGTGCAGATTTGAATTAAAGTGAGAGAGAAGGTGGAGGAGAAGATAGAGTATCAAATGTAGTTGAGTGTAATTGAAAGTCGAAGGAAATTAGAGTTGATATAGTGTAGTAGAGGGTAATTATTAAAAAAAATTAATTCCAACAATAAAATTGTTAAATATACATTAACAGGAAGATGAGCATGATTACTTCCATGCTGGAAACCTAGTGAGAACCACCCATCAAGTTGTCCTCACCTTGCTAAGTGACTGATGCATCTGGAACATCAGCGGCAGGGATGGGTGGATCTGAAGTGGTGGACGCACGACTGGATAGATTCAACCTCAAACGGCTTCATAGCGGCGGACACGTGGTTGGACATATCCAATCTCAAATGGCTTCACAGCAGCGGCGGATGCGTGACTGGACAGATCCAATCTCGAAAGGCTTCATGGAGGTGGCGGACGCGCGGCTGAACAAATCTGATCTCGAACGACTTTAAGGCGGAGACACACATACATCAGTGGAATTTCTTAGTAATGGAGGCCGTCGGTGCAACAATGGAGGTTGAAGAAGACGATTAGTACAGTGAAGACGACAGAATTAACACTGCAAATGGTGACACTTGGGGGAGAGGACCGCCTTCACTTCACGGTGGCACTTGGGGGAGAGGATCGCCTTCGCTTCACGGTGTTCGGCTGGGATTTCGGGGGGAGAGGCGAGGGCTGTATTTGGGGATGAGATGATGGGATTTGAATGGAAGAAAAGAGAATTTGATGGGATAATGGCAGATGAATTGAGTTGTGGGAGAAAAATGAAAAGTAAGGACATATTAGAGAATTAACCCAAAAGTCAATGTAGTAGAGAAGAATACTTTTCGACTCATGTAGTGTAGAAGAATACTTTTGAGTTTTATGTACTACACACTAATTATTCCAATTTTTTTTCTGGATCAATCTATAAGGAAGTTGATCTCATATTTTGTAGTGCAAAGACAATTTCCCCTAATTAAATGATGGTACTTCTGAGCATATGGTTGTACAATGTTAATTAAAAAATGGTACAAAATGAAATGATGGTGGTACAAGCTAAAATAAATATTGTATGGGCATCATTAAATGATGGTACGAGCTAATATAATTGTATTATGAGGTTAATTAAAAGGTGGTATGAACTAAAATAACATTGGTGCATCATGGTTAAATAAATATTGGTACAAATTGAGGATATAGTGGTAAGACTAATCAAATGGTGGTACGAGCTGAATATATAGTGGTATGGTATTAATTAAATGATAATACAAACCAAAATAATAATGGTGTATTTTAATTAAATATTGGTATAATGTTAATTAAAAGATGCTACAAGGTGAATTATATGTTGGTGCTGAGTTCACTACTAAAAGTACCCCCCAATAGTGATGTTTTTTAGTGACACTTTTAAGTAATTGTCACAATATTACAATTATAGTGACGATCTGATTATTTTATTTGATCTTGTGTCGCTTAATAAAAAATTCGACTCGTGCCTAGTCAAAAGCTGGAAACCGTCTTGTGAAAAATTTCAGCATCCGCCTAATATTTTCACTCTTGGAGAGAGCATTTTACTAATTTCTCTCATTTGTTCACACCAATTCATCACGAGCCCTAGAATTCTTCTCCTCAGCGCCAATTGTGACCGTGAGCCCTAGAATCCTCAGCGCCAATTCATCAATCGCCACATAATTCTTCATCCTATGAAGCAAGCAACAGGTTTGTTAATATCCCAATTTTGTTTGTTTGATGATTTCACAATTTGTTTTCTTATTTCATTGATGGGTCATCTCGTTTCGGATTAATTTCATCTTGTTTCTGATTAACTTTTCATTCTTATGTGTCAATATTGAAGGGAATTAGCATATGTTCAGGCTTGCGTAATAACGTTTATGTATGCTTCAATTCGACTAGCTGTTGTAGCAATTCCCTAGTTCCTTGCGAGGAATTCTATTCGACGCCTAAAAATATTAAAATTACAATCCCAACGAATAAATATCACTTCACACCACCCATTATAATCTCCCAATTCATTCTCATCTTAGTTTCTTTTGTGTTGAGAATCCTAATTTGAAAGCAGAAAATGGGGTCTAACGCTGTTGTTCTTCTAATTTCGTTGCACGCCTGACACCTCTCTGCTAATATTGGTAATCTATCTCTCTCTATCTAGGTAGAGTTATGGTGATGATAATTATAGTATTTTTGCACAAAGAGAGGAGGAAGGGAGGGCATCCAGTAGTAGAAAATTAACTAGGTGATATATTTAGGTAGAGAAGTGTTTAAGTTGGTTCCAATTTGAGTTAAAAAAAATAGAAGACAGCGAGTGATACAGGTTCTGCCTTCTGTTTTATCTCTATTTAAATGTAGGACTGGACATAATCAAGTGGCAATGTTTTCAGGCTTACAAAATTTGGGAATCTTATGTTGCATTTATGTATGCCCTTAGCAAGAGATATAGTTTTAATGTTGTACAGTCTAATAGCCATATATTTTTGCCAACATTTCTTTGTTTAAAATTGTGATTCACATCAGGAGACGTGTGTGCTTGTTTGAGATTCTGGTTACACATCCATATTGAATTCAAATTCAAATTATTAATTGCATCTTGATTCAAAATCAATCTTTTCGATTCATGTACCTTTCTTTCATCCTTATCGATTTACACACTATTAGCTTATATAAACACTTTGACAACATACAAAATTAGCTTATTCTTTACGGGGCCAAACTTCCCCCGAGACAATTCCGGATGTCATCCCTCTATCACTCTCTGTATATATAAGTTTGTTTGTGTGTTTTATTAGGATGCGAACAATTCCCTTTAAACAATTCCAGATATACTAATGAATATTTATTCTAGATATATAATTCCCTTCAGACATTTAATGATTCATATGTATATTTTTGTGAGTTGAAGCACTGATTAAGAGCTCGCAGTGCCTATTATTATGGGTTTTTGGTTGGTTATCACTTGTTATTTTATTTAGTTTGCTAAATTATCTCTAGCAATCCAAAAAGCCATACAACTTGGATATCTCTCTTATTCTGTTTTTTGTCCCGATAATTCTTTAAATTAAAAGGAGAGAGAAATTTTCATAAAAAAGCATATGATACAAACTATAGACCTCGATAGTTCAACGGAATTGAGAAAAAAAAAAAGAAAAAAGTATTTTTGATGGTCATATACTTGTACGAACAGGATCTATTCAAACTCTAATATTTTACCTCTCATAATTTGAAAAATTACCTCTTCATGTCAATAATATTAAGGAATTGGACAAATTAGGAATTCTTTCTAGAAACATGTTATCTCTACCTTTATGTTGTTCTGTGCAGGTGTGCTTTGTAGAAGATCTTGACTGAAATACATTAGAAGTGATGGAGATTTTTGTGCAATTTAGTATATATTTTCGATAATGATTATAGTTTTTATTTTCATACTTTCATGGGGCCTGTGTTTTATATTAGTAAAAGGCTTATGGAGCATCATATTGGTCACCTCAGCAAACTGCTAACAAGGAGGTCTATTTATATCAATGGTGATATGCTAAATTCATTTCTAATACCAATATAATTAAATTATATCTCAGCTTAATTGTAATTGTTATTCATGTCCAGTTGGGTAAGCAGAGTAAATCTCGATTCTCTTTCTTATAGAGGTGCGTTCATTGATGGTCCCATTTCGGGACTTACCTCAAATTGGGATTTCAGGGGTCCTCTACCAACCGCGGCCGCGACGGGGGGATTCGGCGTTGTGCCTGGTTTCCCGACGCAGAGTATGCAATGTTGGGGAAATCGGGGTGCCCGGATCTATTTGGGATGACATTTAAATACGAATTTAAAATTAAATTATTACTAGCATGTATTAATCCTAATTAATTCAAATAATAATTATCCAACAATAAATAATTCATGCATATGAATAACCTCAAGTTAAATTCTATAGCGGAAAATCTAGGAGTTTACGCGATTACATACCTCTCGAAGCGACGACCATTGAGAAGAACGAGACAAGCTAATTGATCCTATCAACCAAAAGACCTTCTCAAATATTTCCCTTTAGCCTTGCTCGTTCACCGGTGGGAAGTGCTTAACGGACAATTTAATAAACCAAGGAATAAAGAAAAAAATTATTGTTGCTGATTTTTTCCAACACATGGAACTGTAAACTGAGGATGAAAGTATCACCCCCTATTTGTAATGGGGAATTTCGAAATTTTTGGCTTGGAATAAGATGGGAAAATATTTTCTTTGAAAATATCTATACAAGAAACTAAGTAGGAGATTTTTTGAATTAAAGAGATAATCTTGTATTCCAAGAATACTTATCTTCATTCCATAAAAAATTCAAAGAAGATCTTTCTCCCCTAAATCTTGTATTTTTCGAAAATTTAAGGAAAAAAATAGGCAACAATATTTTTCTTTTATTTTAATCACCTTATAATTATTGAGCTACTTGAGGGGCCTTTAGGAGAATTAAGATTGGACCTCCAATGGGCTTCTGAATTTCAATATTGAGCCCCAATATTATTCAGCCCATTAATATTAATTAATACCACTATCAAATTAATATTGCATTATCCATCTTAATCCATATTACGATACCAATTATTATTTCCCGTGTTTAAGATCATCTAGTCCATTAATTAATTAAGCTTCTGAATAGCTCTAAATTAATTAACTTCTTGTGCCTTGGAGTAAAGACAGCTCAACATTATTATCCGTACTGGGGAAACTAATTCTCCACTTGCAAGATTTGGTACGATAAAACTTCTGAGCCCACCAAGGGGACAAATCATACAAGCCGTACTTGTATACGTTTCTCCGTATTAAACCTTGGCAACCATCGTATGATTAATATTACTACCCAAAACACAAGGTTCGAAGTCACGACGATTCTCACCCGACATGGATCAAAGCAATAACTATTAACCAAACACAGTCCTATTTAAGTGACGGAGATTAAGAAATCAATAACCACTGAGGTCTAATTCTTCACCTTTCAGAACAAAATAATTTATCCTCGCCTGTAGGTCCACTTCAACACATATAAATGTGCTAGTGCAATCTCTTGGTCAAGACAGACCAATCTGAGAACTACACATCGACCTTTCACAGCGGATTATTCAATTCCACCTGGTTCGTGAATTTGTACGTTTAGTTACAAGTAACTGTCAATGTGATCTTTCGTGATCTGGTATCACCACATTAACTACAATGTAACACATACTATATATAGAACGGGTTGCAATAAATATTTAACATTAATTCATATCTAAAGAAAATCTGATAAAAGAATTATTTTCATAAAAAAGTGTTTAATACATGAGTTATACAAAGTAAAAGCATACTTTCACGTATAATTATAACATGCAAATCACATAGGGGGTCTCAACATCCCTTGTTCTCAATGGCCACATTTTTCCTCCGCTGCAGTCCACTTCGGCAACAACAGGGGAGATGCCTGCGACTGCTGATGGTCGCGCCATTGTCCTCCGATCCGTCGGGTCTCCAACGAATTTTGCAGCAGCAGTAAGATCGACGATTCCTTCTTCTGCTGCCCCAAGTCTACTTTTATATGGGCTTTTGGATATCCCGCGTCCGGTGTTGAAGGATGATCTTTTTCAATTACTCTTGATGAATCGATTTATCAGCACAGGGTTGCGGACTGTGGCCAGTGCCTCATCAGACGTTTGGTCCATTCTATGGGGAAAACACCATGGTACACAATTGAATTGACCGCAAAATTAAGCCAGTTGTGGAAATTGCAGAATTTCCTTTCTTTGGTTTTTTTGGGTCGGGGATTCTTCTTGGTCCATTTTGGAAGTTCTGCAGAAAGGGACCAAGTTTTTCGATTCCGTACATGGAAGTTATCTCCTGGCATTTTTCAGTTGCAACATTGGACTACTGTAAGGTTGCGTCTCACACGGCTCAGGTTTGGCTCTGAATTTTTGAACTTCCCTTTGAATTCTGGGATAAAAACTGTTGGTCCCACTAGTCAGTATTTGAATTTGTGCGGAAGCTAAATAAATAATCTTTTGTAAAATCTTTTGATCAAGAATAAATATGACAAGAGATAATAAGGAAAGCAGTAAATAAGACAAGTTATATAGTGGTTCGGATATAACGGTCCTACATCCACTCTCCCTTTATCAAGGGGCCTTACTAACCAACCAACTTACTCACAATCACTGAAATTGTCAAGTACCAGCACCTTGTTACACACTTTAGATCTAACTTCGATCTAAAGTACAATCTACTCCAACCTTATCTATCAAGATGAACAGGTTGAGTATATATTCCAACAACAAACTCCTTAAGAGTAAATATGAATTAAGAGCTATAAGAGTGCTAATTTTACTTGAGAATAATAAAGCTTGAGTATGATCTTCGTGCACGTGACTAGAGCCTTTCTTCATACTGGCACTCTTGTATTTATAGAGGTGATTAGGGTTTAGCCGTTGGTGAGCTAATCTAATCAGATATCTATTTATGGAAGCTTCAATCAATCAATTCCCTAATTGATTGATTGGGTTGGTGAGATCCTTGGATTGATTTCTTCAATGACTTTCCAATCCGATCATGTTGACTTCATTCAAAACACCAACGGTCAAATGCTTCCTTTGCACAACTCCGATTCTTCCAGAGTAGGCTGAACCAGACACCAGACGACCCAGAGGTCCTCTGGTCCAGAGTCGGTTAAGAAACAACTTTTCCCTTAGAATCTGGAGATAATTCTAAGCAACTTTTGTTTCACAAGACTCGTCTGGTCTGGACTCATCTGGTCTGGGGAAAGGTCTTCTGCCTCTGGTCTGATCTACTCTGGTGAAGTCTTCTGGTGGAGTCCTCTGGTGAAGTCTCCTGGTAACTCTTCTAGAGAAGTCTTCTGGACAATGGTTTTACTAAAGGTAAATGTTAGGATAAAAGTTGTATAGTTTTGATGAGTTAAAACAAACCAGAGAATGTAATAGGACCATCTGGACCTGTTAGCCAGATGATGGACTAGATTAGGACTTAGTCTAGGGGGAACTGCCAGACCAGAAGACTTCACCAGAAGAGTCACCAGAAGACCTACCAGAAGATCTTCCAGAGGACTTCACCAGAGGACTCCACCAGAAGACTTCACCAGATGAGACTGACCAGAGGCAGAGAACCTTCCCCAGACCAGACGAGTCCGGACTAGACGAGTCTGGTGAACCAAAAGATGCTCAGAATAATCTCTTAAATTCTAATGAGTATTCTGGTTCTTGACCAGATCCAGACCAGAAGACATTTGAGGTTGCCTGGTACCTGGTCCTGCCTTCTCTGGAGAGAATCAGAGTTAGGCATTGGAAGCACTTGACCGTTGGTGATTTAAATCAAGTCAACAAGATCAGGATTGGAAAGTTTTGAAGTCAATCAATCCAAGGATCCCACCAACCCAATCAATCAATTAGGGAATTGATTGATTGAAAGCTTCCCTAAATAGAGGATCTGATTAGATTAGCTCTCCAACGGCTATTCCCTAATCACCTCTATAAATACAAGAGTGCAGTTTCAAAGAAAGGCCCTAGATTCTCACGCGCAAGAAGACATCTTTCAAGCCTTGTTTATTCACTCTTAAGCACTCTTATTGCTCTCATATATTGTATACACTCTAAAAGGAGTTGTTGGATCTCAACCTGTTCATCTCTAAGAGAAGGTTGAAGGCTGTAGACTTTAGATCGAAGGTAGATCTAAAGTAATTGTAAGAAGGAACTGGTACTTCACAATTCCAATACGTAAGTGGTTTGTTGGTTGGTTAGTGAGACCCCTTTTGATCAAAGGGAGAGTGGACGTAGGACTTGTTGTCCGAACCACTATAAATCTGGTCCATTTACAGCTTTCATAAATTCTTTCTTAATTCATTTGTTTAAGTGCTCTTGTAAAAGATCTTGTGAAAGACATATTCTTTAAAGCTTCCGCAATTAATCTACTTAGTGGGATCAACAAGTGGTATCAGAGCAGTGTGTCCAAAGACCACTACTTTGCAAAGCTTTTTGGTGGTCAACGTGCAGATCCATTGCTCTTGGTTGTGCTTGATCAAATTTCTTGTTAATTTTTATTGAGTAAAAATGTCTTCAAAATCTTCATATAAGAGTCGCAAGTTACCAGAATTCTCCTATGAGGATTACAGCCACTGGAGCTTCATGATGAGTAATCTTCTTGGGGCTATCCATCACTGCATGTTAGATGTGGTAGAGAGTGGTCCAATTCAATTTTACTGGACTCCCATTGATAGTGGCAGGTCAGAGTCCAGAGAAGAAACAAGTGAAACTGCCCAGAAAGCTGCTGAGGACAGAGTTCCCAGGCAGAGGATCCTCAAGAAGAAAGACGAGTTAGACAATTATGAAAGGAAGCTGTATAACTTAGACCAGGTGGCAAGGACTGAAATCATCAACACACTCACAAAGGAGGTGATAGAAAAAGTCAGAACATGTGCCACTGCCAAGGAGATGTGGGATAAACTTGCCTTGATCTGTGAAGGAACAGAGAAGATTAAGGACAACAAACTCCAAGCTGTTCAACACTCGTTTGACACATTTAAGATGAAACCAGACGAAACCATTGACCAACTGGATATGCGCCTTACAAATCTCCTGAACAAGGCTAGTGCCTTAGGTAAGACTTATTCAGAGAAGGAAATTAATAGTAAAATTTTACGTTCACTAACCAGCAGGTGGAGAATCAAAGTGACTGTGATTAAAGACAACAAGGATCTCAACACTCTGGATCACCATCTTCTGTTGTCTGATCTCAAAGCTTATGAGTATGATCTTCAAGAGGAGGATCAAACAGAAGAGGTTTCCTCTTCTGGACAGAAAGGAGTTGCATTTTCCTCTACTATCAAGACAGATGATAAGCCAAAGGAGTCTACTGCAGATGACTTGATAAGATGAGTTCTAAGTATGGCAGGTACAAAAAGCATTGGAAGGAATCTACCAGAGATAGGATGACTTCCTTCAAAGCTGCAAAAAAGGAAAGAACATCTGGAGATTCTAGGGAGACCAGATACAGAACTCCAGAGAAGAGAAGAGAAAGCAACTCTGGAAGATCAGATTACCAGAGGAGGGATGGAAGTTCTAGCAAATCTGACTACCAGAGGAGAGAAAGTAGTCCAGCCAGAATAGAGTACAACCAGAGGAGGAGAGATCCAAGTCCCAGTCCCAGAGGAGACAACACCTGTTACACCTGCAACAAGCCTGGTCACTACAGCTATGATTGTCCTCAATTGACTCCTAGGGAAAGAGAAGAGAAAAGACTCAAGAGAGATAGGAGATATGCAGACAAGAGAGCACTACTGGCAGAAGCAGAGGAGGAGGATGTTGGGACATTGTTAGTTTTGATTAAGATCCCAAAGCCCCTGAAAAGATGTTTGCCTTAATATGTCTTTGTCAGGCTAGTCTTGGTTAGGATCAGTACTTAGTCATTTTACACTTCACAGGTACTCAGTGAGAGGAGAACTCACTGGTGACAATCAAGACCAAGAGCCTGAAGACGAAGAGCACCATCCTGAACTTATGGCAGTCCTCTAAGCTGGCTGAGTAAGTGTCAGTGATGAAGAGTATGACCCTGAGGTCATTACTAACTCAGTCCTGAAGGGAACATGATGTCACTGAGTTTATGGGAAGACTTGGAGTAGAGCCAAGCAATGCAAAAGGATTTTCAGCGTCAGGACAAGACCGGTGAGCTCAAGAAAAAATGAACTTAAAGAGACAAGCTTGAAGCTCAGGAATAAGTTCTGACATTCTCACCAACCTGATGACGTGGACCAATACTGGAAGGACACGCACGTACGGAACCTGACATGAGGACTGAATTCAGACTGTATGTTCAACGGGCAAGCATTTAATGTGCATTTAATGCAAATACCAAATCCATGCAAGGACGGCTGCTGCATGAAGATATGTCCGTTTGAAGCCACTCTACATAGATGACTTGAAGGCTATCTCTCCAACGGATAGTTTTTCAAATCACCTATAAATACAGAAGACCTTGAACCCATTCAAGGTTACGGGAAATTTCCAAGCCAGAAATTACTCAAACTCTCAAGCATTCAAAGCATTCAGCCTTTAAGAGAAGCACTCGAAACCATCTAAATTTCCCAAGTGTTTCTTAGCAACTGAGAGTTATTCTGTATTCCAAGCGCTAAATAGCATTATCTTAAGCTTAGAGAGATTATCCAATCCTTAGTATAGCTTTGTCTTGTAAGGATAATCTCAACCTAGTTGGAATCCAAACTGAAACCAAAACCCTAAGTTAGGTTTGTTGGGAGTAAGTCAGTTAGTGTGTTAGTAAGGAAGTTTGTATAGATCAGTGAGGTTAGCTGGTCTTGGTGCACCTTGGCACGTTAAAAACAAGAATCCCTTTTGTGGATATCCTGTTAAGTCAGGCCGTGGACGTAGGAGCTTGAGTCTCTGAACCACGTTAAACTTGCTGTGTTCTTATTGCTTTGATATTGTGCATACCTGCCATATTACTTGTTCATTCATTGCATTTGGTTTATCAGGCTTGAATCAATCAGCCTGATCCACTAAAAAGAGCACTGCCCTTACTAAACACCTTTCAGAATTGAGTAAAACAAGTTTTCAGAAAGCAAACTAAACAAGACTTTAAACTATCAGGGCTCAAACATTTCCGCACTGAACTTGAACTGATAGTTAGCCAACTGACCCGCATCAAGTGTAGTCAGTAGGTGTGTTATCAGCTCCTAGTTCTTTACCACTCTGAGTAAAGGGGACTCAGTCAGTTATTAAGTTTGAAAAATTGGTATACGTGTATTCCCCCCCATACACGTATTCCTCAGTCTTGTACCGGGACCAACAAGTGGTATCAGAGCAGTGGTTCGAAAGACCACTGACTTTGAATACTAATAGTTTCAAAGGAGAAACTGTTGGTGGTCACTGAACAGATCTGAGTTTGCTGTTCATAAAACTTGCATCATCATGACTTCGAGGAGACTTGAAGCTTCGTTACCTGAATTCTCTGTGTCTAACTTTGTCTATTTGAAGTTCAGATTAGAAGCACATCTAGATGCCATCCATGACCAGATGCCGCGTGTACTCAGAGAAGGACCGATCAAGATCACTATTCCTAACGTCAGAGGACTGGGATATGAGGATCTTGTGATTGGCGTGCAGGTTCCTAAAGAAAGGAAAGACATGACCAACGATGAAATCAAGATGGTGGGACTTGACAACGTCGCCAGAAACATCATCTTGCATACGGTGCCCTTCGAGGAGTCAGCCAGACTGATGAACTTAAAGACGGCAAAGGAGGTTTGGAATGAGCTGACCAGGATGTGCGAAGGGTCAGAAAAGATAAAGGAGAATAAGAGAAATATTGCCATTCAGAAATTTGAAGCGTTCGAGATGCTGCCTGACGAGAGCATAGATCAAATGGAGTCTAGATTCATCAAGTTGATGAATGAGTTGGTGATGTTGGACAAGGATGTCCCAAGGAGAGATGTTGCTTCAAAGATCCTGAATGCCCTTCCTGAGAGATGGGATAACAGTGTAATTATGCTTAAAAACACTCAGGATATGAGTAACATAACTTCTGCTTTACTTTTTTCAGAGCTCAAAGCGCTTGAATTTGATCTTAACAAGAGAAAGAAGAAAGTTCAGTCAGAAGAGGAAGTGAAGGAGAAAACTCCTGAGAAAAGTGTGGCATTCAAGGCCAGGTCTGAACCTGTTGAGCCCTCATCAAATTCTTCATCAAAGTCACTGATGGAGATGAGCAGGGAAGAACTCGCTGAGGAGTACAGCCTGATGGCCAGACGATTTGACAAGCTCAATTCCAGGTTTGGTCGTTATAAAAAGTTTTATCAGGACTCACATGACAGGAAACCTGAAGGAACCCACCAAAGCTCAAGGAGATATGAGGAGCGAAGGAATACTGACCAGAGGAGAGAACGTGGTGATGAAAGGAGATATTCTGAACCAAAGCCTGAAAGAAGAGACGAACAGAGACGTACTCGCGATGATAGATATCCAACCAAGTCTGAAAGCTCACCGAGAACCAGGGAACCTGACTCAAGGAGGAACCCAGAACCGAGGAAAGAAAGAGTAAGCGAGCAGATAGCATGTTACAACTGTAACAAGATTGGTCACTATCAGTACGACTGCCCGGAGCTGAGTGCGAGGGAGAGAGAGGAAAGGAGAGCCACGAGGGATCTAAGATCTGCTGATCGGAGAGCAATGGTCGCTGAAGATGCAACAGACTCTGACGGTCCTGCTGAAAGGTCACCTGAACTCTTCTCAGATGACGAGTATGATGATGTCTGTCTGATGGCTAGGGATGAGCCTGAGGTAACATCCAATTCTGTTTGTGCTTCTTACACTGGTCAAAATCCTGAGCTTAGCTCCGAGTCAGTTAGAGAAATGAACCTTCAGATCTGCCTTGATCAATTAATGGTTGATTTCTCCAGACTGCAGGAAACTAATGTCTTCTTGGTAGAGGAGAACAAGAAATTGAGTACTGAGGTTCAAAACCTGAATGAACAACTCACTCAGTCTGATCTTAAAGAATCAGCTCAAATTGTGAGACTAACTTAGGAGATTGATTTAATCAATGCTGAGCGTCTTCCAAGAGAGAAGATTCTGAAGGAATTGGCTGAGGAAGAGCTGGCCAGGAAGGAAGAGCTGAAAGTACTTAAGAGTAAGTTTGATGACCTCTTTACCAGACATGAAATCCTGAAAAAGAGTGAGGACTCTCTCAAGAAAAAGGTTGCAGCAATGAATAAATCCTCAGTGGCTAGAGAGGAAATAAATAGCAGCCAGATACTTGGGAATGAGAAAAAGGGACTTGGATATGTTCCTAAGAAATCCTCACAAGGTCAGTCTCATGTTGCGTCAGGGAGCAACACTGAGAGGGTATTTGTTCAGGCAGGCCAGAATGCACCTAAGGTTGTACTTCAGGCCCGTCAAACCGATAAGGGCAAAGAAACTGTTGACACAGTCAGGGTTGCTCCTAAGGTAGCTAAGCCAAAACCCAAGGGAAAGACAAAGCAATCTAAGGAAGCCCCTGAGAGCTCAGGCCAGGGAAAGCCTCAGCGAAAGCAGAGGAAGACTCGGGCAAAGAGCCCTCAGACTGGTCAGCGAGGGTACCATCATGCTTGGCAATACCAACAAGGAAGGCCAAACATGATGACACCCCCGTGGTTTTGGCATCCTGAGGCCTTTAACTGTTTTCCATTCCCTCACTTGCCTAGGGGGAATAGAACACAGGGTCCTTATCAAGAACAAGGCCCAAGACCTGCTGCACCCAGACCTAGGAAGAACAGGAAGCCAGCCCAAAAGGCACCCACTCAGGCTCCTGTGAAGCCTAAGTCTAGCACTCATACACCATCTTCCTCTCAGGCAAAGAAGAAGAAAGTTGTGTATGTTGATGTTTCAGGGAGACAGATTTACCAGTCTGAGGCAATCAGGGTTGTTAAGCAAGTCTGGATCCCGAAGGGTACAGCTGACACAATAGGACCCAACACCCAATGGGTACCTAAAGCCTGATTTGCTTGCAGGCGGCTGTGGATCACAACAAGAGGAGAGGAGACTCAATCAAAGCTGTTTTGTACCTAGACAGTGGTTGCTCAAGGCACATGACTGGAATTAAGAGTCTTCTCCAAGAATATCAAGCTAAAGATGGTCCACAGGTAACCTTTGGTGATAACTCAAAAGGTGTTACTAAAGGTTTTGGTGTTTTAATTATAGGTACAGTCAGAGTGGAAATTGTGTCCTTTGTGGAAGGACTGAAGCATAACCTGTTGTCAGTAAGTCAATTCTGTGACAAAGGGTTCAGTGTTGAGTTCTCATCGAATATATGTTCAGTCAAGGACAAATCAACAAAAGTGCTTCTATCAGGTATAAGGAAAGGTAATGTCTATCTCGCTGATTGGAGCAGCACTATTCCTAATACTTGCTTTGTTGCTAAAAGCTCTCTAGAGCTCAGTTGGTTATGGCATAAAAGATTAAGCCATCTGAACTTCAAGATTCTTAACAAAATTTCTAGAGAGTCACTTGTTGAAGGTCTACCTAATGAAGTTTTTAGCAAAGATCATGTGTGCAAAGCTTGTCAGGAAGGGAAGCAGGTCAGAGCGTCATTCAAAGAGAAAGCTTCTCATTCCATTGACAGGATACTTCAGCTCTTGCACATGGATTTATTTGGTCCCATAACACCTGTGAGTATGAATGGTAGAAAATATACCCTTGTGGTTATTGATGATTATTCTAGGTATACTTGGGTTATTTTCTTGTTAAATAAGAAGGAAACACGGGTGAAGCTTCCAGAGTTGCTCAGGAGACTCAACAATGAGAAGAATCAGTCCATTACTAAGATCAGATCTGACAAGGGCACTGAATTTATAAATTCATATATTTCTGACTTTTGTAATGAACTTGGTATAGCTCATGAGACTTCTGCAGCTAGAACCCCACAACAGAATGGTGTCGCTGAAAGAAGGAACATGACACTGAAGGAAGCTGCAAGGACCATGCTGGCTGAGTCAGGATTGCCCAAGAAATTCTGGGCTGAGGCAATCAACACTGCATGCTAAACTCATAACAGATCCATGCTGAACAAACAACATGCATAGACCCCTTATGAGACATGGAATAAGAGAAAACCTCGTATTTCCTATTTTCATGTATTTGGTTGTAAGTGCTTCATCCTCAACAATGGGAAGACCCAATTGAAAGCCTTTGATAGCAAATCTGATGAAGGAATATTCTTAGGATATTCTGAAGTTAGCAAAACCTTCAGGGTTTACAACTTTAGGACCCTTGTTGTGGAAGAATCACCTCATGTTGTCTTTGATGAATCTGCTAATGAGTCTAGGGTAAAGGTGTTGAATCCTGACACTGAGGAGGTCACAAAGAGAGTGACAAGGCTGAGCTTAAAGAATCAACCTGATCCAGAGGTCAAAATTGTGCCAATTCCAAGGTGGGATGATGACGATGATCAGGATAATGAATCAGGTGCCACTCCTAAGCTCAGCACATCAGGGATTGTTGAGCCTCAGACTGAGGAACAGGCTCAACCTGAGGTAAGCACCGTCTATGAAGATGCTGTTGCAGCTGAGACGGTTCCTGAGTCACCTCATCAAGGGGGAATCAATGTCCCTGACATTGAGCTTGTCAATCCCTTTGGTATAGACTCAGGATCATCCCTTTCTGTTCAATTTCCTGAATTTTATGAGCCTGTAGACACTAACATTGCAGGTACTTCAGGAACAACTCCTGGCAAAAGAACATGGTTAGAGGATCATCCCATTGATCAAATCATAGGTGATCCAACTGAGGGAGTCAGGACCAGACGGTTCCATGGTGAGAGTGCATTGTTCTGTTGCTTCCTCTCTGAGCAAGAGCCTCAAAACATTGAAGAAGCTCTCACTGACTCGAACTAGATCATTGCCATGCAAGAGGAGTTGAATCAGTTCACAAGGAATCAGATTTGGGAACTGGTAGATAGACCTAGGCATCAAGGTGTAATTGGTACCAAGTGGGTCTTCAAGAACAAGAAGGATGAGAATGGTGTTGTGGTAAGGAACAAGGCTAGACTGGTTGCAAAAGGGTATTGTCAGTCTGAAGGAATAGATTATGATGAGACTTTTGCTCCAGTGGCTAGGTTGGAAGCTATCAGGTTGTTCCTTGCATATGCAACATATAAGAAGTTCAAGGTGTATCAAATGGATGTCAAGAGTGCCTTCCTGAATGGTGTACTCAATGAAGAGGTATATGTTGAACAACCTCCCGGGTTTGAGGTTGGAGATAGAGTATACCATTTGAAGAAAGCACTCTATGGACTTAAGCAAGCACCAAGAGTTTGGTATGATACCCTCTCTCAATTCCTGACAGACCATGGGTTCAAGAAGGGAACTGTGGATAGGACATTGTTCAGGATCACTGAAGGTGATGACATTCTCTTGGTCCAGATTTATGTGGATGACATAATATTTGGATCACCAAATCATCAGCTATGTGAGAAATTCTCTAAGTTGATGACTGGTAAATTTGAGATGTCAATGATGGGAGAGATGAACTTCTTCTTAGGATTGCAGGTCAAGCAGACTGATCAAGGTATCTTCATAAATCAGGCCAAGTATACAAGAGACTTGATTAAAAAGTTTGGTGTTCAGAACAGCAATCCAGCCAGGATCCCTATGAACACAAATTGGAAGATGGATCCTGACACTGAAGGGACTTCAGTAAATCAGACTGAGTATCGAGGGCTGATAGGTTCCTTGTTGTACCTGACTGCAAGTAGGCCTGACATTACGTTTGCAGTTGGTGTGTGTGCTAGGTATCAGTCTGATCCCAAGAGAAGTCATTTGGAGGCTGCTAAGAGGATCCTTAAGTATTTGAAAAGGATAGTCAATATGGGACTATGGTATCCTTCAGATGAAACCTTAGAACTGACAGGTTATTCAGATGCAGATTATGGAGGTTGTAGGATTGATAGGAAATCAACCTCAGGGACATGTCAGTTTTTGGGAAGTAAGTTGATCTCGTGGTTTAGTAAGAAGCAGAATTTAGTGGCTACATCCACAACTGAGGCTGAGTATATGGCTGCAGGTAGTTATTGTGCTCAGATTTTGTGGTTGAGGCAACAGTTGAGGGACTACCAAGTATTTGCTAATCAGGTTCCAATCTATTGTGACAACAATAGTGCAATAGCAATTACTCAGAACCCAGTGCTTCACACAAGGTGCAAGCATGTGGATATTAGGCATCACTTCATTCGAGATCATGTGGAGAATAAAGATATTAGGATGGAAAAGATTCACACTGACAGGCAAAGAGCTGACATCTTGACTAAGCCTCTGGCTGAAGCAAGGTTTATGGAACTGTCAGTGGAGTTAGGACTCTTAGATCCGGGAGAGCAGTCAGTGTAGGGTTCTAGGGGGAACTCAAGTCAGACTCGACTCAACGAGGTATTAGGGTGCTATAATGTCTCCCTGACAGGTATGAGCTCTAACCTGACTCTTGTGAATTTCAAGCGTCTCCCTGAGTCCTTCGTCCTGAAAATCTTTATTGAATGCATTCCGTTTTCATTAAAAGCGCGCCTTTTCATAATTAAACCCACGCGTACGGACCATTTAATGCTTCAGTTACTTTTTCATATACGTGTCCGTTTTATACGGAATATGACTGACATGGGGTTTCGATTGAAACTGAGATTAATCCTGGCCCTTCACTTCAAAACCTTTCGAATTCAGGAATTAATCTCAACCCCACGTTTGAGTAACTGACTTAGTCTTATCAATCAAGAATGCCATTTGAGGTTTTTACGCAAACACAACGCACATCCGCACACTGAGTTTTCCCTTGCTCAAACACAGAAAATTTCGAAAAATCTCTTCCTTTCAAAACAATGGCATTTCTTAATTCCAACTGGACAACCGACAAGCTCGAAGACGTTGTCAATAACAAATTGGTACACATGGAGCAAGTCATCTACATGGAGGGTACCTGTCTTACGGTGGAGGAAATCAAACCCGTTTTCAAATGGATTTCCAAAGCCGGGTTGGAGACATACTTCACCACCCGCCCCATCTCCGTGCTTCCTAGAATAGTCGTGGAGGCGTATTTAAACATGTTCCTGCGGAAGGGGGAACTCTACACCAAGGTGACGGCGCTCAAGCCGACGGGGGAGAAGAACAGCGACGACGAACCTCTTTACAACTCGGAGGTAGTCACCATTGACTTAAGGAGGGCGGTCAGGGAAGTTTTTGCACTGCCATCGTCAGGCATCAACCCAAAGACGTACAAGGAGAACTCGGAGGGAGAACTTCTTGGGAAATGGACCAAGTCTGGGTCATCAGAGTTCAAGGCTCGTCAGAACAAGAATACTTTAAAGCCTGAATACAGAGCTCTGGTGGATTTGGTGTCCAAGATTGTGATGGGTGCAACTGGCTCTCACGAGCAATTGAGCCAGCCCAAGCTGAGACTCATGGGAGCAATTGTTGATGGAGTGGAAGCGAACTGGGAGCAGTTCTTCCTCGATCAAGTCCATCAGGCCGGGTTGGACAAGCTAAACCGGGATGAGGAGAAGAAGCACACCTCAGTTTGTGCCATCTTGCCGTTCGGAACGAGGATGTCCATCCTGATAGCTCATGCCTGCCATGGGTATACCTTCGATTTTGAGGATTGTCTCTCCTCAAAGAAGGTAATATTTTCCTCACCGAGTGATACCTATTCAGTGCTAGGGCTGACTGATCCCAATAAGAAAGCAAAGGGTCAGGCCAAAAAGCCAGCTGGTAAGGCCAAGAGAGTGGCTACCAGTCTCATTGAAAGGGTAGATGACCTCCTTGAGAGGAGTAAGGAAGGTGAGGAGGAGGTAGTAGCTGAGGAGGTGGAACAGCCTGAGATGGAAGCGGCTGAGAAGACGAAGAGGGTGAAAATTGTGCTGTCAGGGAAGAGCATGAAGTCAGGGACTGAGTCTGATCCCAAGAAGGCCGGGTCTGAGGCTGAGAGAACTGACGATGACGTCAGAAAGGAGAGTGATCAGGGAGAGAGGCCCCTGAAGAGGCTTAGGAAGGGACCCAAGAAGTCCCCGGCTAAGAAGTTGCCTGTAGTGAGTGAGAGGGAGGAGTCAAGCTCACCTGGAGCCTCTGACTTGGAGGAAGGTGAAAATCTGTCGAGACGGCTGAGTTGTTACAGCCTGAGACAGTACCCACTCAAACACCCACTCACCCCGAAACCCAAACACTTTCCAACCCTGACCCTACACCTCAAACCCCTCAATTACCCCAAACCACAGAGCCAAATCATCCTACTGGGTCAGTGCCATCAAACTTACCAACGAATGAGCCTGACCAGTCATCCGAGCCAAACCTTCCAAATCCCACAGACTTTCCCTCATATCCCAACCCAAAAGATTGTCCCAAATTCTCCCAAGCTAAAGATGATGATTTCCTGGTGATGCAGGAGGAGGAGGAGCTGGATGAGCACTTGATGGGTGGAGTAATTGAGAACACCCTTAGGGGTAATGCCACTGAATGGGCATCTAAGTGCTGGCCCGGACTAAACAGATACAAGGAGCTACTGGCAAATGTAGTTGAGCTCAAGGTTTGGTTGGAATTCAAACAATCAAACATGCAGGAGCAACATTTGTTGGTAGATGCTCGTGGCTGGAAGCACTGGGAGACGGAGGAGGCCAGGCCGTGTTCCTATTTTGGCCTGACTAGCTGGCTTCAACTGCTCAACTTCGATAATCTAAAGGAGCTAGTCAACAGCCTGATGTCCCAGAGCAAGGCTGACATCCTGTCTGATGAAGAAAAGGATGATGAGGATGATGATGATGCTCAGGGTGGAGCTATGGAGAAGGCAGTGTAGGAGACTGCCAAGAAAGTTGATGAGATGGTCTCTGAGCCTCAGGCTCATGGGGAAGGTGAAAGGGACACTGGTGCCAAGGGTGGACCAGTGGCTGAGGATGTTTTGAACATCTCAGCTGCCAATGAGACATCTGTCGATGAAGGGATTCCCTGCCCTAAGACAAGAGAGGAAGATGTTGAGGCATCCAAGGAGACTCTCAGTTCCGAGGGACAAGTTCCTAAGGTTCGAGATGGAGGGGCTGAGCCTGAGCAGGTGGCCCTGACCACTCAACAACTGCCTTCAGTGTACCCTGGAGAGGGGACTGATGCCGCTGGGCCTGACAAGGGAAAACAACCACTTACTGATGAGGCCGTTGATGATGATGAAGATGTGATGATCACCGGAGTCGGCCGTGCTGAGTTCACAAGCATAGTGGAGGTCAAGCAGGAGAAAACCACTGAAAATCTAGCTGAACTTCAGGAGGAAGTAATGAGGCTACGAGCTGAAAAAGAAGAAGACTCCAAGGCCCTGGCGAAGCACATCAGGTGGACAAAGTCAGCATACAACACCCTTGCCAACAGGGAGCTGATTTTGCTGAAGAGAACGATGACTGACACGGCCAAGTCAGTAAGGAATGAGCGGAAGAGGGCAAAGAAGATGCATAGGCAGACCTTGAAGCAGTTGGCTGAGAAGGATGAGCAAAGGAAGGAGGATCTCAATCAGGCTGTGGAGAAGCTTGCAGCTCAGGCTGGAGCACTATTCACTCAGGCCATTTCTGGCTCAGCGTTAAAGTTTGAGCTGGAGTCAGAACGCATTGCTCAGACTTCAAAGGACATTGCTGAAAGGCTGACCCAAGCAGATGAGCGATCTGCTCTGGTGGAGGAGAAGATTGAGAAGGTTGAGCAAAGACTCCAACTCTCCATGGAGGTCTTTGAGAAGAAGGTGAAAGCTGCAATCAGTTCAGTCTCATTTGCAGGAACATGAATTTCGATGGGAGTTGAGTTACTGAAAGAGGGAATCAATGATGTTCATTCCCTAGCCTCTTTCGTAATCAACAGCGGATCTGATGCATTCCCATCAGGGGCCAATGATGATGCCAAAAAAGGGGAAAGGAAGAAAAGATCCCGCCCTGAGGCATCGGAGGCAGTCAACCAAGGCGAAACCGTTCAAGCTGATCCTGAAGCCAATCCTGAAGGGAATGTGCTAAGGGTGAGGAAGTCAGCAAGGTTGGCGGCAGTAGAGAAGGAAGGAGAGGAAGTTGTTGCCAGGCTGAGGGCGGAGGCAGCAAAGGCAAATGCTGATGAACCTTCAAAGCAACCTGAGCCAGTTCAGAGGTCTTCTCCCATGAGCTCTAGGAAGAATCCCATCACTTACTCCGGGGAGTTGGTGGCTGAGCTATGTGCTGAAGCATGGGGAGATCATTCTAAGAAATCTGAGGCTATGCGCAGAGCTGAAATTGCTCAAAAGGAGAAGATGCGCATCTTTGAAAAAAAGGTTGAGAAGCTGATTGATATCACTGAGCTTCAACAAAGGGAGTTAGATGATGCAGTGATCAGTCTGCTTTGGAGGAAGAAGGCGAAGCCTGAGCCTAGGAAGTACAGAAAGAGGCCAACAGTTAGGAAGTCATCAATTCTTCAAGTCAGTAGGCCAGAATCAGGATTAAGGGAAGCTTATGTCGATGAATTCATCTCAGAGGCATTGAAGGAGTTTTGGTCTGATGCGAAGGATGAGTTTGTTAGATTGTGGTTTGTGGTGAAGAAATGAGGCGACACTGATGATATCAATGCCCACTTCACTGACTACATGATGGACAATCATCCTGAGCTGTTCCAAAATATCTTGGAGGAGGCTGATGCAGCTCAAGTTCAAGTGAAGGCTCCTGAGTTCACCATTCGAGCTCCTCCCTTAGTTCCTGGAACTCAAAAGCACGATACAAAGGCCATTATGATGGAAGTTTTGAAGATAGCCAAAGCTGAAGGGTACGTGAACCAACCTAGAAGACTTGACGAGCTGAAGGCAAGAGTCTATGTAGGATATGGACTTGAACCTGAAATGAGATTAGTCTAGGTGTTCACAGGCTTCTTTGTAATAAATTAGATTCATTGTAAATATTTCCAAATCAATCAATGAAATCTATTACGTTTGCCCACAGATAAAAACTCATTGTCTTTTTGGCTGTTTGTTTCAACCAAGGCGAAACCATTCAAGCTGATCCTGAAGCCAATCCTGAAGGGAATGTGCTAAGGGTGAGGAAGTCAGCAAGGTTGGCGGCAGTAGAGAAGGAAGGAGAGGAAGTTGTTGCCAGGCTGAGGGCGGAGCCAGCAAAGGCAAAGGCTGATGAACCTTCAAAGCTACCTGAGCCAGTTCAGAGGTCTTCTCCCATGCGCTCTAGGAAGAATCCCATCACTTACTCCGGGGAGTTGGTGGCTGAGCTATGTGCTGAAGCATTGGGAGATCATTCTGAGAAATCTGAGGCTATGCGCAGAGCTGAAATTGCTCAAAAGGATAAGATGCGCATCTTGGAAAAGAAGGTTGAGAAGCTAACTGATATCACTGAGCTTCAACAAAGGGAGTTAGATGATGCAGTGATCAGTCTGCTTAGGAGGAAGAAGGCGAAGCCTGAGCCTAGGAAGTACAGAAAGAGGCCAACAGTTAGGAAGTCATCAATTCTTCAAGTCAGTAGGCCAGAATCAGGATTAAGGGAAGCTTATGTCGATGAGTTCATCTCAGAGGCATTGAAGGAGTTTTGGTCTGATGCGAAGGATGAGTTTGTTAGATTGTGGTTTGTGGTGAAGAAACGGGGCGACACTGATGATATCAATGCCCACTTCACTGACTACATGATGGACAATCATCCTGAGCAGTTCCAAAAGATCTTGGAGGAGGCTGATGCAGCTCAAGTTCAAGTGAAGGCTCCTGAGTTCACCATTCGAGCTCCTCCCTTAGTTCCTGGAAATCAAAAGCACGATACAAAGGCCATTATGATGGAAGTTTTGAAGATAGCCAAAGCTGAAGGGTACGTGAACCAACCTAGAAGACTTGGCGAGCTGAAGGCAAGAGTCTATGCAGGATATGGACTTGAACCTGAAATGAGATTAGTCTAGGTTTTCACAGGCTTCTTTGTAATATATTAGATTCATTGTAACTATTTCCAATTAAATCAATGAAATCTATTACGTTTGCCCACAGACAAAAACTCATTGTCTTTTTGGCTGTTTGTTTCAACCAAGGCAAAACCGTTCAAGCTGATCCTGAAGTCAATCCTGAAGGGAATGTGCTAAGGTTGAGGAAGTCAGCAAGGTTGGCGGCAGTAGAGAAGGAAGGAGAGGAAGTTGTTGCCAGGCTGAGGGCGGAGGCAGCAAAGGCAAACACTGATGAACCTTCAAAGCAACCTGAGCCAGTTCAGAGGTCTTCTCCCATGAGCACTAGGAAGAATCCCATCATTTACTCCGGGGAGTTGGTGGCGGAGCTATGTGCTGAAGCATGGGGAGATCATTCTGAGAAATCTGAGGCTATGCGCAGAGCTGAAATTGCTCAAAAGGAGAAGATGCGCATCTTGGAAAAGAAGGTTGAGAAGCTGACTGATATCACTGAGCTTCAAGAAAGGGAGTTAGATGATGCAGTGATCAGTCTGCTTAGGAGGAAGAAGGCGAAGCCTGAGCCTAGGAAGTACAGAGAGAGGCCAACAGTTAGGAAGTTATCAATTCTTCAAGTTAGTAGGCCAGAATCAGGATTAAGGGAAGCTTATGTCGATGAGTTCATCTCAGAGGCATTGAAGAAGTTTTGGTCTGATGCGAAGGATGAGTTTGTTAGATTGTGGTTTGTGGTGAAGAAATGGGGCGACACTGATGATATCAATACCCACTTCACTGACTAAATGATGGACAATCATCCTGAGCTGTTCCAAAAGATCTTGGAGGAGGCTGATGCAGCTCAAGTTCAAGTGAAGGCTCCTGAGTTCACCATTCGAGCTCCTCCCTTAGTTCCTGGAAATCAAAAGCACGATACAAAGGCCATTATGATGGAAGTTTTGAAGATAGCCAAAGCTGAAGGGTACGTGAACCAACCTAGAAGACTTGGCGAGCTGAAGGCAAGAGTCTATGCAGGATATGGACTTGAACCTGAAATGAGATTAGTCTAGGTGTTCACAGGCTTCTTTGTAATATATTAGATTCATTGTAACTATTTCCAATTAAATCAATGAAATCTATTACGTTTGCCCACAGACAAAAACTCATTGTCTTTTTGGCTGTTTGTTTCAACCAAGGCAAAACCGTTCAAGCTGATCCTGAAGTCAATCCTGAAGGGAATGTGCTAAGGGTGAGGAAGTCAGCAAGGTTGGCGGCAGTAGAGAAGGAAGGAGAGGAAGTTGTTGCCAGGCTGAGGGCGGAGGCAGCAAAGGCAAAGGCTGATGAACCTTCAAAGCAACCTGAGCCAGTTCAGAGGTCTTCTCCCATGAGCACTAGGAAGAATCCCATCATTTACTCCGGGGAGTTGGTGGCGGAGCTATGTGCTGAAGCATGGGGAGATCATTCTGAGAAATCTGAGGCTATGCGCAGAGCTGAAATTGCTCAAAAGGAGAAGATGCGCATCTTGGAAAAGAAGGTTGAGAAGCTGACTGATATCACTGAGCTTCAAGAAAGGGAGTTAGATGATGCAGTGATCAGTCTGCTTAGGAGGAAGAAGGCGAAGCCTGAGCCTAGGAAGTACAGAGAGAGGCCAACAGTTAGGAAGTTATCAATTCTTCAAGTTAGTAGGCCAGAATCAGGATTAAGGGAAGCTTATGTCGATGAGTTCATCTCAGAGGCATTGAAGAAGTTTTGGTCTGATGCGAAGGATGAGTTTGTTAGATTGTGGTTTGTGGTGAAGAAATGGGGCGACACTGATGATATCAATGCCCACTTCACTGACTAAATGATGGACAATCATCCTGAGCTGTTCCAAAAGATCTTGGAGGAGGCTGATGCAGCTCAAGTTCAAGTGAAGGCTCCTGAGTTCACCATTCGAGCTCCTCTCTTAGTTCCTGGAACTCAAAAGCACGATACAAAGGCCATTATGATGGAAGTTTTGAAGATAGCCAAAGCTGAAGGGTACGTGAACCAACCTAGAAGACTTGACGAACTGAAGGCAAGAGTCTATGCAGGATATGGATTTGAACCTGAAATGAGATTAGTCTAGGTGTTCACAGGCTTCTTTGTAATATATTAGATTCGTTGTAACTATTTCCAAATCAATCAATGAAATCTATTACGTTTGCCCACAGACAAAAACTCATTATCTTTTTGGCTGTTTGTTTCAACCAAGGCGAAACCGTTCAAGCTGATCCTGAAGCCAATCCTGAAGGGAATGTGCTAAGGGTGAGGAAGTCAGCAAGGTTGGCGGCAGTAGAGAAGGAAGGAGAGGAAGTTGTTGCCAGGCTGAGGGCGGAGGCAGCAAAGGCAAAGGCTGATGAACCTTCAAAGCAACCTGAGCCAGTTCAGAGGTCTTCTCCCATGAGCTCTAGGGAGAATCCCATCACTTACTCCGGGGAGTTGGTGGCGGAGCTATGTGCTGAAGCATGGGGAGATCATTCTGAGAAATCTGAGGCTATGCGCAGAGCTGAAATTGCTCAAAAGGAGAAGATGCGCATCTTGGAAAAGAAGGTTGAGAAGCTGACTGATATCACTGAGCTTCAACAAATGAATTAGATGATGCAGTGATCAGTCTGCTTAGGAGGAAGAAGGCGAAGCCTGAGCCTAGGAAGTACAGAAAGAGGCCAACAGTTAGGAAGTCATCAATTCTTCAAGTTAGTAGGCCAGAATCAGGATTAAGGGAAGCTTATGTCGATGAGTTCATCTCAGAGGCATTGAAGGAGTTTTGGTCTGATGCGAAGGATGAGTTTGTTAGATTGTGGTTTGTGGTGAAGAAATGGGGCGACACTGATGATATCAATGCCCACTTCACTGACTACATGATGGACAATCATCCTGAGCTGTTCCAAAAGATCTTGGAGGAGGCTGATGCAGCTCAAGTTCAAGTGAAGGCTCCTGAGTTCACCATTCGAGCTCCTCCCTTAGTTCCTGGAACTCAAAAGCACGATACAAAGGCCATTATGATGGAAGTTTTGAAGATAGCCAAAGCTGAAGGGTACGTGAACCAACCTAGAAGACTTGACGAGCTGAAGGCAAGAGTCTATGCAGGATATGGACTTGAACCTGAAATGAGATTAGTCTAGGTGTTCACAGGCTTCTTTGTAATATATTAGATTCATTGTAACTATTTCCAAATCAATCAATGAAATCTATTACGTTTGCCCACAGACAAAAACTCATTGTCTTTTTTGCTGTTTTTTCAACCAAGGCGAAACCGTTCAAGCTGATCCTGAAGCCAATCCTGAAGGGAATGTGCTAAGGGTGAGGAAGTCAGCAAGGTTGGCGGCAGTAGAGAAGGAAGGAGAGGAAGTTGTTGCCAGGCTGAGGGCGGAGGCAGCAAAGGCAAAGGCTGATGAACCTTCAAAGCAACCTGAGCCAGTTCAGAGGTCTTCTCCCATGAGCTCTAGGAAGAATCCCATCACTTACTCCGGGGAGTTGGTGGCGGAGCTATGTGCTGAAGCATGGGGAGATCATTCTGAGAAATCTGAGGCTATGCACAGAGCTGAAATTGCTCAAAAGGAGAAGATGCGCATCTTGGTAAAGAAGGTTGAGAAGCTGACTGATATCACTGAGCTTCAACAAAGGGAGTTAGATGATGCAGTGATCAGTCTGCTTAGGAGGAAGAAGGCGAAGCCTGAGCCTAGGAAGTACAGAAAGAGGCCAACAGTTAGGAAGTCATCAATTCTTCAAGTTAGTAGGCCAGAATCAGGATTAAGGGAAGCTTATGTCGATGAGTTCATCTCAGAGGCATTGAAGGAGTTTTGGTCTGATGCGAAGGATGAGTTTGTTAGATTGTGGTTTGTGGTGAAGAAATGGGGCGACACTGATGATATCAATGCCCACTTCACTGACTACATGATGGACAATCATCCTGAGCTGTTCCAAAAGATCTTGGAGGAGGCTGATGCAGCTCAAGTTCAAGTGAAGGCTTCTGAGTTCACCATTCGAGCTCCTCCCTTAGTTCCTGGAACTCAAAAGCACGATACAAACGCCATTATGATGGAAGTTTTGAAGATAGCCAAAGCTGAAGGGTACGTGAACCAACCTAGAAGACTTGACGAGCTGAAGGCAAGAGTCTATGCAGGATATGGACTTGAACCTGAAATGAGATTAGTCTAGGTGTTCACAGTCTTCTTTGTAATATATTAGATTCATTGTAACTATTTCCAAATCAATCAATGAAATCTATTACGTTTGCCCACAGACAAAAACTCATTGTCTTTTTGGCTGTTTTTTCGACCAAGGCGAAACCGTTCAAGCTGATCCTGAAGCCAATCCTAAAGGGAATGTGCTAAGGGTGAGGAAGTCAGCAAGGTTGGCGGCAGTAGAGAAGGAAGGAGAGGAAGTTGTTGCCAGGCTGAGGGCGGAGGCAGCAAAGGCAATGGCTGGTGAACCTTCAAAGCAACCTGAGCCAGTTCAGAGGTCTTCTCCCATGAGCTCTAGGAAGAATCCCATCACTTACTCCGGGGAGTTGGTGGCGGAGCTATGTGCTGAAGCATAGGGAGATCATTCTGAGAAATCTGAGGCTATGCGCAGAGCTGAAATTGCTCAAAAGGAGAAGATGCGTATCTTGGAAAAGAAGGTTGAGAAGTTGACTGATATCACCGAACTTCAACAAAGGGAGTTAGATGATGCAGTGATCAGTCTGCTTAGGAGGAAGAAGGCGAAGCCTGAGCCTAGGAAGTACAGAAAGAGGCCAACAGTTAGGAAGTCATCAATTCTTCAAGTCAGTTGGCCAGAATCAGGATTAAGGGAAGCTTATGTCGATGAGTTCATCTCAGAGGCATTGAAGGAGTTTTGGTCTGATGCGAAGGATGAGTTTGTTAGATTGTGGTTTATGGTGAAGAAATGAGGCGACACTGATGATATCAATGCCCACTTCACTGACTACATGATGGACAATCATCCTGAGCTGTTCCAAAAGATCTTGGAGGAGGCTGATGCAGCTCAAGTTCAAGTGAAGGCTCCTGAGTTCACCATTCGAGCTCCTCCCTTAGTTCCTGGAACTCAAAAGCACGATACAAACGCCATTATGATGGAAGTTTTGAAGATAGCCAAAGCTGAAGGGTACGTGAACCAACCTAGAAGACTTGACGAGCTGAAGGCAAGAGTCTATGCAGGATATGGACTTGAACCTGAAATGAGATTAGTCTAGGTGTTCACAGGCTTCTTTGTAATAGATTAGATTCATTGTAACTATTTCCAAATCAATCAATGAAATCTATTACGTTTGCCCATAGACAAAAACTCATTGTCTTTTTGGCTGTTTGTTTAAATTCTGTACTTTATCAAGAATTGCTCTAACACTGTCTTATCTTATAGATAGGTTTATCATATTTCCTCTAAGTGTTTTGAGGATCTTTTCAGTGTTTTGGCATCATCAAAAAGGGGGAAATTGTTGGGACATTGTCAGTTTTGATTAAGATCCCAAAGCCCCTGAAAAGATGTTTGCCTTAATCTGTCTTTGTCAGGCTAGTCTTGGTTAGGATCAGTACTTAGTCATTTTACACTTCACAGGTACTCAGTGAGAGGAGAACTCACTGTTGACAATCAAGAACAAGAGCCTGAAGACGAAGAGCACTATCCTGAACTTATGGCAGTCATCTAAGCTGGCTGAGTAAGTGTCAGTGATGAAGAGTATGACCCTGAGGTCATTACTAACTCAGTCCTGAAAGGATCAGGATGTCACTGAGTTTATGGGAAGACTTGGAGTAGAGCCAAGCAATGCAAAAGGATTTTCAGCGTCAGGACAAGACCGGTGAGCTCAAGACAAAATGAACTTAAAGAGACAAGCCTGAAGCTCAGGAATAAGTTCTGACATTCTCACCAACCTGATGACGTGGACCAATACTGGAAGGACACGCACGTACGGAACCTGACATGAGGACTGAATTCAGACTGCATGTTCAACGGGCAAGCATTTAATATGCATTTAATGCAAATACCAAATCCATGCAAGGACGGCTGTTGCATGAAGATATGTCCGTTTGAAGCCACTCTACATAGATGACTTGAAGGCTATCTCTCCAACGGATAGTTTTTCAAATCACCTATAAATACAGAAGGCATTGAACCCATTCAAGGTTATGGGAAATTTCCAAGCCAGAAATTACTCAAACTCTCAAGCATTCAAAGCATTCAGCCTTTAAGAGAAGCACTCGAAACCATCTAAATTTCAGAAAGCAAACTAAACAAGACTTTAAACTATCAGGGCTCAAACATTTCCGCACTAAACTTGAACTGATAGTTAGCCAACTGACCCGCACCAAGTGTAGTCAGTAGGTGTGTTATCAGCTCCTAGTTCTTTACCACTCTGAGTAAAGGGTACTCAATCAGTTTTTAAGTTTGAAAAATTGGTATACGTGTATTCCCCCCCCCATACACATATTCCTTAGTCTTGTACCGTGACCAACAAAGGATACTAGTTCCAGTTCTTCTTCTTCTAATTTCGGATCTGATGATGATATATGCCTTATGGCAGACATCACTGAGGTAAATGAACCCACCTTATGCTTGTCAAATTCCAAATATACTGAATCCTCTCATTCATCTGGTGCTTCCAGAGAGTCTGATATGCAGCAAATGCTATCAGATCTCCAAATTTGTGTCCAATTTGCCAAAAGCTTGAAAAAGAAAATGGTAGGCTAAGAGCTGAAGTTCAGTCTCTATCTAATGAGCACAAATCTGCCAGAGAACTCATGAAAGACCATTCTAAAGAAGTCTCTGAACTTCAAGAAAAGGTCAAAGAAAGAGATACCTGGTAGATCAACTCATGAAAGAGAAGAACTCTCAAGCAGAAGAGTTCAATGAGCTCAAGGCCAAATACCAATACCTTATCAAGGGTAAGCAAGTTGAGCAACCTATCATGGAAGTATCCAAGACCAGAGAAGTCCCAACTGTTGTATCCTTGATACAAGGATCTTCTCAAAGAGTGCATGACAAGAGTGGTTTAGGATATTCTGGAATTACAACCAGATCCACTAAATCTTTATGCAATAAAGGCAAGTTGTCTCAAAGATCTGGTGAATTGGTAGAAATCTGGGATGAAAAGGATCCAAATGGAAAAGGTTACAGAGTAGTTAAAAATCCTAATCGAATTAATGATTACTCTGCTGACCATATAGATGAAGTTCCAAATGGTTCACTGAACTTGAAGAGGAAATCTTAGAGCACAAACGCCAGATAGGAGAACCTATGAAGATTAATGGTTCTGTTCAGATGCCTAACCAGATTAGGAGACCTCAGAGGAAACCTAAAAGAGTGGAACCTAAGCAAATTAGGGGACCTCAAAAGGGAAACTCTAAGAGGAAACCTAATCAGAATAGGAGATATCAAATGAGATATACTGAACCAGAGAACCTCAATCAGATTCAGGGATCTCAAAGGGGTTATGCTTAAACAATATTCCAGAACCGGAATACTCAGAAGGAATTTTATCATCAGAATAGATCCAATTTTCAGAACCAGATGAGGTCTTCCAGACCCATCTATAGAAAACCAACTGATCTGGGTAGCTATGACACCAGAGATGGTTCTTCTAGGATGTACCCTTACAACCAGACCTTTAAGACCATGTCTTTAAGGCAGGCCATTCCTAAGGCCAGATTTGAGAAAAGATACACCAGACCTGTTTATAGGAAAGGTGTTCTGATCAGACCAGTAGCTCAATATGTCATTGTAAGAGGACATGTGCTGGTAGATAGATTTTGAAGGAAGATAAGATCTCCTCATCCAGCAAGTTTAATTTGCTCTCGGTATCCCAATTTTGTGACAGAGGATACTCAGTGAAGTTTTCTAGTGATTCATGCACTGTCTTTTCTTCTGATTATAATGATATTTTGCTTATAGGCTTGAGGAAGGGTAACATTTATCTTGCAGATTTTAGCAGTTGCCCAAGAAATGCTTGCCTGGTTGCAAAGGGATCTGCAGAAGACAGCTGGTTATGGCACAAGAGATTGAGTCATCTTAACTTCAAAACACTGAACAAGATTGCCAGAAAAGGTCTTATTCGAGGCCTTCCTAATGAAGTGTTTAAGAAGGATCAGGTTTGTGGTTCATGCCAGAAGGGTAAACAACCCAAGACCTCCTTTAAGGATGTCCAGAGTACAACCACCACCAGAGTACTTCAACTACTTCAGTGGAAGGAAGTACACCTTGGTGATAGTAGATGACTTTTCAAGATACACCTGGGTAGTGTTCTTGTTTAAGAAAAATGAAACTATCACTAAGCTGCCAGAATTCTTCAAGCAGATTCAGAATGAGCAGAACCAGAGCATAGTCAGGATCAGAAGTGACAAAGGGACAGAGTTTTTGAATTCACACATTGCAGAATACTGCAAGGAACATGGGATTTTTCATGAGACATCTGCTGCCAGAGCACCACAACAAAATGGAGTAGCAGATGCTGGAACGCACCGGTGAAGGCGGTCCGTCCCCAAGATCGTTGTTGGGATACCAAACATGTATAAACATTAAAGACCTAAACATGCATCTAAAGACAAGTTTGGATCCGTTACCCTTGAAGACCGAGGCGTTGATTCCACTACTGATCTTCTAGTCTGTCTCCCAACCTCGTTCGTACACCGGGTAGACGGCGAACTAGCGAACGTGGAGAAAAGTGCCTCACAATTTCGTCTCCCTCTCAACCCCACTCACGAATTTCGGCTGCTGCACGTTTTATCTTAGAGTGCTAGGGTTTTAAACACGAAATTGAAGCCTTTATATAGACTCCTTAAGTTTCATGGGCCAGACTAGGGATCTGTTAGAAGGTATAGGGTTTGGGCTCCTCACGGACCCAAATACTCTTATGTTCAGCCCAAAACATTTATTTGGCCCGTGAACATTAATTCATTCCACTAGAGAATTAATATTGCACTCCCATCCTATCCCGAACCGAATCAGGGCTTCTATTAGACTCTATAATTCCCTGTGTTAAAGATATCGCACATCCATTAATTATTAAAGCTCCTGACCACTTTAATTAATTAACATCTATTATTCCTTGAGTAGTACCACTCAACCTTGTTGTTGTACGGATATAATCCACCTGCAGGGTTTAATACGACAATCCTTTATGAGTTTCCTCAAGGGGACGTCATCAACCTGGATCACCAGGACATGGTGCCTTAATGTCAATAAATAGACATCGTGCAAACGATGTCACTACCCAAAATACATAGTGCGTTGAATCTAACAAGATTCTCACCCATAGTAAATCAAAGTAGTGAACAAGCGCTCCACATATCTAGATATCACAATTAGGGTTAAGAATTACAAGAGTCACCAAGACCTTTAGTTCTTCATAACAGTCAGAATAGAAGAACATGTCTTAACTGTGATCCATTCAATACGACATAGCGTACTAGTATGAACTAATGGCCAAGACAAGCCACTAACAAGTTCATACTACAACTTATACCAATAGTTATGTCCAGAACTATCTCAGTTGTGAATACTGTTTATATCTTATAAGGAACTGACAATGTGATCTTCTGTGTGACTACAAACTCACCACATTATCTACAATATAAGATAAATAGACATACAAGTAATACAAGCAATTAATAAGATTGCAATAATGTGAAAAACCATTTATTTCAGATAATAAGGAAATCCAATATATCCATAAAAGCCCAACAAAAGTTTGATTTACAGTATACACCAACAGCAGAAAGGAGGAATAGAACCCTTAAGGAAGCTGCAAGGACTCTTCTAGCAGAATACAACACACCACAAAGGTTTTGGGCAGAAGCTATCAACACAGCCTGTTATACCCAAAACAAATGCCTAATTGCCAAGAGACATAGTAAGACTCCATATGAGGTATGGAAAGGTAAAACCCCACATGTTTCATATTTTCATGTTTTTTGCTGCAAGTGTTTCATCCATGACAATGGGAAATCAAAATTAAAAACATTTGATGCTAAAGTAGAAGATGGAATATTTTTAGGATATTCCACCATTAGTAAAGCATTCAGAGTTTTTAATAAGAATTCACTTTGTGTGGAGGAAACATCCCATGTTATTTTTTTATGAATCTGTTGTTGAGTGCAAGGTGGAACTAAAGTCTTCTGGAGAGATACAGAACCAGAATACTCCCAGAGTAATCAAGGTTAACCCACCTATTCTTGATTCAGACTCAGATTCAGATTCAGATAGTGACCCATCTTCTGGTTCTCTGAAGAAGAAGTCTTCACAAGGAGCAGAACCAGAAGAGGTTGGAACTCCTGTAGGGGGAAGCTCTCCTGCAGCTGGTGATATTCACCAAGGTACTGCAGTGGATGGTCAATCAGGCAAGGCCACGGGAAGGAGGACCCTGGTTGATCACCCCAATGACCTGATAATTGGAGATTCAACTAAGGGTGTCCAGACTAGGAGAACTCTTAACTTAGCCTTCTTATTTAGTTGCTATGTATCCTTGATTGAGCCCAAGAACATCAAGGAAGCACTGCAAGATTCAAATTGGATTGGTGCTATGCAAGAGGAGTTGAATCAATTCACCAGACAGGATGTTTGGGAGCTGGTAGACAGACCAAGATATCAAAAGGTGATAGGCACTAAGTGGGTTTTCAAGAATAAGAAAGATGAGAATGATGTCATCACTAGGAACAAGGCAAGGCTAGTGGCTCAGGGCTATTCTCAATCTGAAGGAATAGACTATGATGAGACATTTGCTCCTGTTGCCAGACTAGAAGCCATCAGATTGTTTCTAGCATATGCTGCTCACATGAGGTTCAAAGTATACCAGATGGATGTGAAATCTGCCTTTCTTAATGGGATTCTCATTGAGGAAGTGTATGTGGAACAACCTCCTAGTTTTGAACAAGGTGACAAGGTGTTTAAGCTTAAGAAAGCTCTTTATGGGCTGAAGCAGGCACCCAGAGCATGGTATGACACTCTTTCTCAGTTTCTTCTGGACAATGGTTTTACTAAATGAAAGATTGATAGGACCTTGTTTAGGAAAGAGGAAGGAAAGGACATCCTTCTGGTCCAAATATATGTTGATGACATTATATTTGGATCCCCTAACAAGAAGCTGTGTGAGAAGTTTGGTGAACTCATGCAGAGCCAGTTTGAGATGTCTATGATGGGAGAAATGAATTATTTCTTAGGTCTGCAGGTAAAGCAAACAGAGAAGGGAATTTTCATCAATCAGGCTAAGTACATCATAAACATGTTAGAGAAATTTGGAATAGGATCTAGCAAAGCAGCCAAGATCCCTATGATGACAAATTTCAACATGGATCTAGATGAGTCTGGAGAGAGTGTGGACCAGACTCAGTACAGAGCACTCAATGGTTCTCTTCTGTACTTGACTGCAAACAGACTAGATATAACCTTTGCAGTTGGTGTGTGTGCCAGATTTCAAGTTAATCCTAAGAAAAGTCATTTGGAAGCAGCTAGGAAGATATTGAAGTATCTTAAGGGAACAGTGAACTTGGGGTTATGGTATCCTGCAGATGACAATCTAGAGTTAAGTGGTTACTCAGATTCAGATTATGGTGGGTGCAGAATTGATAGGAAGTCTACAAGTGGAACATGCCAGTTTTTGGGAAATAAGTTGGTATCTTAGTTCTCTAAGAAGCAGACTTCAGTTGCTACATCAACAACAGAAGCAGAATATATGGTTGCAGGCAGCTGTTGTTCACAACTACTCTGGATTAGTCAACAGTTAAGTGATTACCAGATTAAAGCACAGAATATTCCAATCTTCTGTGATAGCAATAGTGCGCAATCACCCAGAATCCAGTTCTTCATACCAGATGCAAACATGTGGATATAAGACATCACTTCATAAGAGACCATGTTGAGAAGGGAGATATAAGGAGGGAAAAGATTGTAATAGAGAAACAGAGAGCATATATTCTGACTAAGCCTTTGGCTGAAGCTAGATTCAGAGAGTTAGCTTTTGAGTTAGGACTTTTGGATCCAGAGACAGATTTGGTTTAGGGGAAACATCAGAGAAGTATCCTTTGTTTAATTTTGTCACATAATCTTTATGTCTTTTCAAACTAACATGCATACAGGTTAGATATACCAGGGAAGTTGCATCTCCAGATGACATATGTACCAGATGAGGTGTGTACCAGGTTAGGTACATCCCAGATGAGGTGCAGTAACCTACTCCAGAACCAGATGAGGTTCTATCAGATGAGATGTGACACCAGACTAACCGTGGTATCATCTGGTTACAATACCAGGTGACATGTATGTATTTACTTCTCTGGCCTCTGATCATTGGGATACACTCTCAAGATTAGTAAATACACTCAAAACGTTTCAACTTCAGGGTGTATTTAAGACTAGGGTAGAGGGTCTAGACAATCATTTCGCTTTTTCTCTTGACTGCCACAAAACCCCCTCGAACCCAGTCCCAATGACCATGCCCACACACTAGAATAAATCTTTAACTTGCCTTTTAATCGTGGCCGTCAGATTTAACACAGTGCAATATGTCAATCAATTCAAAAATTGATTTTGTTCCCTTAATTAAATTTGGCAATTACACGCGTTCACACTCCATTAATTGTTCAAGCCACGCGTCTTGCCCTATTTAAATCAATCTTTTCCTCAATCCGTCCTTTCACGTTTTCTTACTTCCAAATCCCTAACCTCTCTCTGCAAGTTCTCTCTTTCTCTCTTTCACAGAAATGGCACCCAAGTGTAACTTCGATCCGGAGCATGTTTGCAAGAAATTAAAGTCAGAAATGGTGGTGGATTTCTATTCCACCAAGAATCCACAAGCACTGGAGGTTCTGGAATTACTTAGGAAATCTGGAGTGGAGGAGTTGATCTCCAAGGTTCCCAAGGACTCGCGTACGTTGGATGGGTATGCTGCCCAGTTTTTGGTCAGAATGAAGATCCACGATGACCACATCTCCTCCAAGCTTGATAAGGAGGATGTCATCTTCTCAAAGCATAATTTCTGCAGATTGTTTGGTAATCTTTCTTCAGAAGGTGTGGACCCTTTGAAGTACAAGGAAGGAGAAGCTTTGGAGTCGTTCAAGCTTTTTGCCAGAAATTCTTGGCAGAACTTGACCAAGGGCTTTTTGGATAAGCACTTGAGGCAAAGGTACAAGGTCTTATTTGACATTGTTGTCAAGGTGTTGATGTGCGAAAGCCATAGCACAGATGCCATCTTCACAGACAGGCTCTGTGTTATGAGGGCAATTTTTTACGGCGCCAAGTGCAATTGGGCTGAGTTCTTCTGGGGTGTGCTAAGGAAGAACAAATTGAAGGTGCAGAAGGAAGAGTGTCCCAGCAAGCCAGGGGAGCAGCAGTTTTTCTTTAATGCTAATGTCTCCCTAGGGACAAAGCTTACCCTGATCTTGGACTCCATCTTCCCAGAGAAGAAATGGAAGGAGTCATGGTGTAAGGGCTTTCACAAGTCCAAAATTCTCTTCTCCAAGGATGGGCCTCTTCATGGCCATCCTGACTCTAATGGGGAAGCAGCCATCCCTGCCCCCCCTCTCCAAGCAGTGCCCTCACCTGCTAAGGGGCAGAAGCAGCAGAGGAGCAAGAAGAAGTCTGCTGAAGCTACTGGTTCTTTAGCCATAGCTTTCTCTGGTTCCTCAAAGGAGGACCAGATTCCCCTTCTTGATGCTTTGAAAAAGAAGGGTGATGGTGAAGAAGCTACCAAGAAGGCTGGTGCAGCTAAGAGGAAGAGGCTAGAGGACGCCAAAAAGGCCTCTGCTAAAAAGCCCAGAACAAGCAGAAGGGCCAAGAAGACACTTCTGGTGGATGAGCCATCAGAAGAGGAAGAAGAAGAAGAGGTTGAGCCTCTTAAGAAGAAGAAGTCTCAGGCCAGGAGAGCCATCTTTCAGGAGTCAGACTCTGGATCTGACCTGGGAGATGCCTTGGAGCAGGCTATTGAGGAAGCCTCTCATCTGATGGAGGAAGCCACGGCTTCAGAGCAGCTAAACCCTTCTATCCCATCCTCTGATCCCATAAAATTTGTAACCCCCTCTACTTCTCCCCCAGAAAACCCTCCCCAAAACCCATCTTCTGCTTCTGGTGTTCCCATCTCTGCACCAGAGCAGACCCTACCTGATACACCTCAATACACTCCCTCCACCATCCCTACACAAACACCCTCTCCCCCTTCTTCAAAAATCCCCTTCCCCATATATCCTTCTCCCCCAGCCCCTGTACCAGAGGTGCCATCAACCTCTGGTGCAGATCAACCTATTCCACCCTCCTCCTCACAAAATCCCTTCCCAGCCTCTGTACTAGAAGTTCCTCCTACTTCTTCTGGTGCAGAACAGCCCCTTCCCACACCCTCTACACAAATTCCTACCCCTCCCCAATCTCACACTGACCAGATTCCCCTCTCTTCCATGACATTGGGATTTATTGCTCCTCCTCCTTCTCCCACTTTCCTGACCAGCGATGATAGTGAAGATGAGGATGCTTCACTGGAGCCGGAGGTCTTAGCACCATCCTCCTCTGCCTCCGGGCCCAAACCATTTATGTTCTCATCTGCAGACATAGGTCCCATCAGGCAGAGTATGAGTGTAAGTGCTCGGCTCTGGCTAAGAGAGCATTTTCCCATCTTGTTGGAGCACTTACCCTTGCTGGCGGATCTGACTGACGCCAAAGTCTGAAGCAAGGCCAGACTAGAGGATGTGGAGGACCTTATGCTGTTGCTGGAAGAAATGACTCCCTCCACATTCTCTGTCTGGGAGATAGAGCTTAAGAAGAAGCTAAACATCCAGAACTCGGCTGAGCTAGAGACCCCAGAAGCAGCGAAGGTGTTGATTCGCACTCTGCTCATCCAGAGAGGAGTTATGATCACTCCTGAGGGGCCTTCTTACAAATTTGGTCCTCACTTCACATTTCCTTCAGAGCTCTACTCTGATGAGGAGGACTTCGATGTCACTCCTGCCGTGCTGCACAAGATGAAGACCTTCTTCAATGAGCAGATCATGCAGATTGGGCACTTTTCTAAAGCAATTCAACACATAGCCCCTGCTATGATAGAGCACCAGATCCGGCAGGAGAGCAAGATCTTTTTAAAGCAGATCAAGTCCACTTTTGCCGCTGCCAAGGCATCCTTCAAGGCAAATAGACTATTTATGAAGCTTGATGTGATGCACAGCCAGAAGCAGCTCCAGGAGCATGTGCTGGAGCAGCTAAGGCCAGCCTCTGTGTTGAAGGTGGAAATGGCTTCTCAGATGCTGCAGACTGCAAGGCTCAATGATTCTCTCCAGGAGATGTTGGATAAGCAAGAGCGCTTGGTGGCAGAGTCCAAAGCCTATCTGGAAGAGGCCAAGCAGCTGCGTGATCTTCACTCTTCCTCCAACACTGCCTTGTTGATGAAGTTAAAAAGGGGGAAGAGAAGGCCAGAATTGATCTGGAGAAGACCACCCTGAAGACTCTCTTCAACCATGGTGCTCGTCTGGACCTGCTGGAGAACACCTTGGCCCAGGCAGAGTTGCAGAAGAAAAAGAAGGAAGAGTTGAAATCTATCACCATGGCGAGGCAGCTGGCAGTAGAAGAGGAGTCCACGGATACAGAGCAGGATCCTATGGCCGTTTCTGGACCTGCCAAGAGGAAGATAAAGAAGGTGAAGAAAAGCTTCCTTGAAGAAGTTGTTGAGAAAGCAGAGAAAAGGTTTAAGGAGGAAACACCTGAAGAAAAACAAGCCAGAATAAGGAAGAACATAGATGAAGAGCAGAGGCTCAGATATGTTAGGAGGCAAAACAAGAAAGTCAGAGAAGCTGGTGTTACTCCTGGTGCCAGTGGATCTAGCCAGAGGAGGAAGGCTCCTGTTGAAGTGATGGAGATTCTGCCACTCAGGACAGAAGGGTCCTTTGACTCTACTGTGCCTGTTCCTCTCATTGAGAAGTGGAGAGAAGCCAAGACTCTGTGGTTTATCCAGCACTACATCCAGAGGCCACCCCCAGAGGATGATGCACTTATCAATAGAACCTTCCACTCTTGGATGAAGGCTTACGATGCAGATCTCTACAAGCAGTTGATGGATTCCACCATTGAGTTCAATCTGGAAGTCACTGCCCCAGAGTTTCACTATCTCAACACACCTATGCTTGGGGACCAGATTGATTGGATAGAGTTGAAGAAGCTGTTCAAGACCAAGGTGTTGGTAAACTTCACTCCAACATCTTCTGCAGAGTTGAAGGCAGTTCAAGACAGATTCCTTGACTGGTTTCTGGTGTCAAAGGAGAACAGAAGATATGCATAGCTTAGGACTCTGAAATGAAATGTAAAATGTAATCTTTTGTCCTTTATTAATCAATGGAAAGTCATATCTTCTCTGTTCAAAAGACAACCTCTTGTTGTCTTATTTGTTTGCCTGATAAGATCTATTTTAAGGTCTTATCCTTTTATTACTTTTATGCTTTATATTTTGATCAGTTCTGGTTAAGTTTTAACTCCATCAAAAAATGGGAAATTGTTAGGATAAAAGTTGTATAGTTTTGATGAGTTAAAACAAACCAGAGAATATAATAGGACCATCTGGACATGTTAGCCAGATGATGGACTAGATTAGGGCTTAGTCTAGGGGGAACTGCCAGACCAGAAGACTTCACCAGAAGAGTCACCAGAAGACCTACCAGAAGACCTACCAGAAGATCTTCCAGAGGGCTTCACCAGAGGACTCCACCAGAAGACTTCACCAGATGAGACTGACCAGAGGCAGAGAACCTTCCCCAGACCAGACGAGTCCGGACCAGATGAGTCTGGTGAAAAAAAAGATGCTCAGAATAATCTCTTAAATTCTACTGAGTATTCTGGTTCTTGACCAGATCTAGAACAGAAGACATTTGAGGTTGCCTGGTACCTGGTCCTGCTTTCTCTGGAGAGAATCAGAGTTAGGCATTGGAAGCACTTGACCGTTGGTGATTTAAATCAAGTCAACAAGATTAGGATTGGAAAGTTTTGAAGTCAATCAATCCAAGGATCCCACCAACCCAATCAATCAATTGGGGAATTGATTGATTGAAAGCTTCCCTAAATAGAGGATCTAATTAGATTAGCTCTCCAACGGCTATTCCCTAATTACCTCTATAAATACAAGAGTGCAGTTTCAAAGAAAGGCCCTAGATTCTCACGCGCAAGAAGACATCTTTCAAGCCTTGTTTATTCACTCTTAAGCACTCTTATTGCTCTCATATATTTTATACACTCTAAAAGGAGTTGTTGGATCTCAACCTGTTCATCTCTAAGAGAAGGTTGAAGGCTGTAGACTTTAGATCGAAGGTAGATCTAAAGTAATTGTAAGAAGGAACTGGTACTTCACAATTCCAGTACGTAAGTGGTTTGTTGGTTGGTTAGTGAGACCCATTTTGATCAAAGGGAGAGTGGACGTAGGACTTGTTGTCCGAACCACTATAAATCTGGTCCATTTACAGCTTTCATAAATTCTATCTTAATTCATTTGTTTAAGCGCTCTTATAAAAGATCTTGTGAAAGACATATTCTTTAAAGCTTCCGCAATTAATCTACTTAATGGGACCAACAGTAAGATTGATAGGACCTTGTTTAGGAAAGAAGAAGGAAATGACATCCTTCTGGTCCAGATATATGTTGATGACATTATATTTGGATCTCCTAACAAGAAGTTGTGTGAGAAGTTTGGAGATCTCATGCAGAGCCAGTTTGAGATGTCAATGATGGGTGAGATGAATTATTTCTTGGGTTTGCAGGTTAAGCAGACAGAGAAGGGAATCTTCATCAATCAAGCAAAGTGCATCAGAAACATGTTAGAAAAATTTGGAATATGATCTAGCAAGGTTGCCAAGATTCCTATGTTGACAAGTTTTAACATGGATCCAGATGAGTCTGGAGAGAGTGTGGACCAGACTCAGTACAGGGCACTTATAGGTTCTCTTCTGTACCTGACTGCTAGCAGACCAAATATCACTTTTGCTGTAGGTGTATGTGCCAGATTTCAAGCTAATTCTAAGAGGAGTCACCTGGAAGCAGCTAGGAAGATTTTGAAGTATCTTAAGGGAACAATTAATTTGGGGTTATGGTAACCTGCAGATGATATCTTTGAGTTAAGTGGATATTCAGATTCGGATTATGGTTGATGCAGAATTGATAGGAAGTCTACTAGTGGTACATGTCAATTTCTTGGAAATAGGTTAGTATCCTGGTTGTCTAAGAAGCAGACTTTAGTTGCTACATCCACTACAGAAGCGAATACATTAGTTGTTGTTGTGAATACATTAGCTGCTGATGATATTACTGGAGATATGGGTGTATTTCATCAGGCTGATGATATTACTGGAGATATGGGTGTATTTCATCAGGCTGGGGGTGCATCTACTGTTGGGGGTGCATCTGCTAAATCTGATGGTGCAGCAAATTGAATTAAATGCAAAATACTAGCTATACTAGTAGTTGCTCCACAAGAGTATGGGATCCCTGTAGTATAGGGACCAAGTAGTATCGAACCCAAGGGAAAGTGTGTATGTGAGTAAATTCCTGGAGATGTACGTCTCGTAGCTAATATGAATGTATGTTCTGGGATTGAAAATTTTAATAAACTACTTTATATTCTACTACTATGCTAATAATTAAATTAAACTGAATAACTTGGGTTTAAATGCAAATATGGGATGGTGATGCTCGGGATTAGAATTCCTACGTATACTAATGGAGTCGGTACAATAACTAAAATAATCATGATGTGCAAGTAATAATCCTAAGTGTACTAAAACTAGGCAATCAACTTCCCTAATCTAGCACAAGATTGAAAGAATAAAAGCTCAAGAATTCATCCTAATACTTATTTCTATCAACCTACTTCACTAATCCACTAATCAAATTATATGGATTGTGCTTAATTATTGAGGCCCTAATTTAACTAAGGTGATGCGGTCGTCCTCCCTAGATAAACTGGTAGATTATAAACCCCTTCAAAAACCCTCTCCTTAAGCCTATTCGTTATTAAAGAGCGATGCGGTCGTCTTCTCTCTAACAATTTTCGTACTCAATTCCAAGATAATTCTAGGGTTTATTAGAAATATTCAATAATTAAGAGAACTAAAACTATACATCACAAATTATCCTAATTACGTACCAACATCCTAATTCTACGAGTTCATCCTATTCTAAGCATACAAGGGTTTTAGTCTAACATGGTGGTTTCAAGAATAAAAACAATAACGAAATTAACTATCATAAACATAATTGAAAGTATGAGTGAAATCAAGAAATTCAAGAACATAAACTATCTATGAAAAAATCTCTAAAATCTGGAAAATAATCTCTAAAATCTGAAATTAAGGTCTAAGTATCAAAGAATTCAAGAAACGAAAAGAGAAATAAAAACCGTGCAAAGTATTAATTTTTCTAACAAATCTGTATGATAAAAACCTCGATTACAAGCTTGAAATCCTTGCCAAACTCTAAAAATAACATTCTCAAGCTCTTCCCCTTCGAAAAATGAGTGTAGATATGTGTAGATGTGTAAAAATAGGCTTGAAACGGGTATTTATATGATTCGGGGCGAAAACAGGGCAAAATCCGCTCAGGGCGCTCGACCTGGGCCTTAGGTTGAGCACTAAGCGCTCGAGTGGGCTTGGTCGAGCGCCAAAATACAATAGAAGTCGTAGGGCGCTCGACCTGGTGGTGGTCGAACACTAAGTGCTCGAGTGCCTCCAGGTCGAGTGCCATCCGACTGTTGTATACTTGTTCGGAAAACCTTCATATCTTCTCAACCGGGAGTCCGTTTTGGTCAATTTAAAGTCCTACGAACTTCTCTTTTCACCCTCTTTCCAACTATGAACACCAAGGAAACAAATTGATGATTTTATGAAAATTTTACTCAAATGACTCTAAATACTCATAAAAAACACTCAAAATATGGACTAAATGGGCTACAAAACATCACAATTTCACGCCTAATCACAAATGAGGGTGTATTTACTGATTTGGGAGGTGCTGCTGATATGTAGCCTATTTCTACCATATCCCATAGTGTTTCGCCTAGCAGGAGTGGGTCTCTTACTCCCAAGACCACTGATAACAATTCTACGAAGATCGGGAGTTGGAACTACCTTTCTGGTTCTAAATCTCGTGGAATGGCTGGGAAGAATAAGGGAATCTCACGTTTAGTGGATATGGGGGCTTTGATTCCTTATAACCCAAATACTAACTCATTTACTGCTCTGAGTGGAAAATAAGGTGATGTTTTGGATGAGGAGATGGAAAATTTGAAGGAAGTACCTCCCCTCTTTCATGAGGCACTTCACACAGGTAGTTTGGTGTTCACAGAGGAGGTGGAAACTGATCATACCTTTGTAGAGGAAGAAGCTTCTGAACAATGGGAGACTAAGGCTATGAGTACAAAAAAGAAGAGAGACGCGAAGAAGCCATCAGTGACAAGCAGCTACAATCTGCGGAATGATCATACTAAAATTGAGGATGCACGGGCACGAGTGCAACACGAGTTAGCTAATGTAGTGGCCTGGAAAAAGAGAAATCCTAATTAGTACTCTCTAGGGAGTTTTCCTATTTTTATTCATACAATGCTTGTTGGTATCCTTTTATGCTGGAATTTATTTTTGCCTTGTTCGGTTGCTCCATGGGGGGTCTAACATAAGGTTTTAAATGATTTCCTGCCTATTTTGTTTTGAGCTTTTGCCCCGGGCTGTGGGGAAACTCATACATTTTTCTTTTTAATAAATTTATCTTTATTTGCTAATTATTGTGATGTTTCGTATATTTTTAGGTAGGAGCTTATGATGCTCCTACCTTTATTTTTATTGGAACTCCACTAGTTGTTGCACTTTTAGTCCTACCCGTTTTAATCTATTTCATGCAAGTATCAAGCAAATCTGTAGTGTACTTAAGCTGAAAAATAACCTGGACTTGTTTTTAGTTATTGTTTAGCTCAATTTTTTGTAGTTGCGAGAAGTTGCCCTGATTAACATTAACGTAATAAAATGTATTGCTGATCTGATAAAGAAAAGTATTGAAAGATTCAAGCATGCACCAAGGTTAATATGGTTGAATATTTTGTGAGGTAGATGCAAGCAAACAAAAGATGTATATTTTTTATTTTTTTTTATATAGTGACCGTTTGAACTTGTTCAAAAATCAAGTGTTAGTTTGTTATTATAGTTAGTTAGCTTTGATATAGTATGTTACTAAGAAATGAGACATGCTAATTCCCATTCCTATTCTACTCGCTATACAGGAGAAAATGATTTTGATATATGAATGCTGACAGAATAAAAATCTTGATTACTTTGTTTTTGGTGCAGTCTAAACTAATCATTTATATTGTTTGGATATTTTATTATTTCATTTCACATTGTACCAATTATGAGCATTTCAAAATTAATAGACAACATGTATTAAAATTGATCCTGATTTAATATATTTACTGTTGGGACAATGTCAATTTTGAGTTGATCCCAAATACCCTGAAAAAATGAATTTGCCTAAGTGTTGTAATAGTCAAGATAGTCTTGATAGGCTTTGTTAAGTTAGAATATTTTATATTCACAGGTACACAATGAGAGGAGTACTCATTGTTGACATTCAAGACTGAAGCTTGAAGAACACAAGAGCACCATCTTGAGCTTATGGCACTCTATCTAAGTTGGCTGAGTAAGTGTCAGGATGAAGAGCATGATCCTGAGATCATTGCTAACTCAGCTTGAAGGGAGCAGGACTACACTGAGTTATTGGGAAAAGACTTGGAGTAGGATCCAAGCAAGCAAAAGGAATGTCAGCGCTGGAAAATATACGTAGATGAGGACAAACCTGAACTCAAATAAGACAAGACTGAACTGAAGAATGAGTTCTGACATTCTCACCTACCTGATGACGTGGACCAATCAAAGCAAGACAAGTCATGTACGGACACTGACTTGAACCAGACATCCCTGCAAGTTTTCAACGGGCATGCATTTAATGCAAGTTACCAAATCCATGCAAGGACGACTACTGCATGGGAAATATGGTTGTTGAACATCCTACATGATGGGTGACTAGAAGCTATCTCTCCAACGGATAGATTTCAAATTGCCTATAAATACAAAGACCTTGGACCCAAACAAGGTTACGGGAAATTTCGAAGCCAGAAATTACTCAAAGCTCTCAGCTTTCAAAGTATTCAAGAAGCACTAGAAAAACCTAGAATTTCCCAAGTGTTTCTTAAGTAGAGAGTTTATTCTGTATTCCACTGAGCGCATTATATACATCTTAAGCTTAGAGTGATTATCCAATCCTTAGCATAGGTTTGCCCTGTAAGGATAATCACAAATAGTTGGAATCCAAACTGAAACCAAAACCCTCTTAGTTAGGTTTGTTGGTTGAAGTTAGTAAGTGAGTTAGAAGGAAGAAGGGTCAGTGGGACTGATCTGGGTGCACCTTGGCACGTTAAAAACAAGCTAATCCTTAGTGGATTCTTCTGTTAAATCAGGACTGTGGACGTAGGAGCTTGAATTTCTGAACCACGTTATCTCGTTGTGTTCTTTACTTGCTTTGATATTGCTCTTAACTGTTTATCTATGTTTAAGTCATTCATTGCATACTTTGTCAGTGCTGAACCAATTAGTCTGACTCAATGAACTCAGCGCACTGCCCTTCTAACCACGGCTTCGTAAGGAAAACCAAGTTTTCAGAAAGTAAACATAAACAAGTCTTTTAACTTTCAGGGCTCACACAATTCCGCACTAGAACATAAGTAGATAGTTAGCCAACTGACTTGCACTTAGTTCCGTTAGTAGGTGTATTATCTACTCAGTGTTCAACACCTAACTCTGAGCAAGGGGACTCAGTGAAGTTTTAAGAAAGAAAAATTGTATACGTGTATTCCCCCCCATACACATATTACTCAGACTTGTACGGGACCAACAAGTGGTATCAGAGCAGTGGTTCAAAAGAACACTGACTTTGCATAATAATAGTTTCAGAGGAGAAACTGTTGGTGGTCACTGAACAGATCTTTGTTTGCATTCTTTGAAAACTTTGCATCATTACTTCGAGGAGACTTGAAGCTTCATTGCCTGAATTCTCTGTCTCTAACTTTGTCTACTGGAGATTCAGATTAGAAGCACATCTAGAAGCCATCCATGACCAAATGCCGCGTGTCATCAAGGAAGGACCCATAAAGTTCACTCTTCCAAATGTCTGAGGACTGGGATATGATCATCTCCCCATTGGCGAACAGGTTCTGAAGAAGAGGAGCTTGCTGACCAATGACGAGATCAAGATAATTGGACTGGACAAAGTGGCCAGGAACATTATCCTTCACACGGTGCCTTTTGAGGAGTCAGCGAGACTGATGCACTTTACTACGGTAAAGGAGGTTTAGGATGAGCTGAACCAGATGTGCGAAGGATCAAAGAAGATAAAGGAGAACAAGAGAAACATTGACATTTAGAAATTTGAAGTGTTTGAGATGTTGCCTGAAGAAACAATCGATCAAATAGAGTCAAGATTCATCAAGATGATGAATGAGTTAGTGATGCCGGGGAAGGATATTCCCAAGAGAGAGGTTGCTTCGAAAATCTTGAATGCTCTCCCTGAGAGATGGGATAACAGTGTTGTCATGCTCAAGAATACTCAGGATATGAGTAACATTACTTCATCTCTACTATTTTCAGAGCTCAGAGCGTTGGAGTTCGATCTAAACAAGAGAAGAAAGAAAGTAGTACCTGAGGAGGAGGAGAAAGCTCCTGAGAAAAGTGTAGCTTTCAAAGCCAAGTCAGAACCTGTTAAATCTTCATCAAAGTCACTGATGGAGATGAGTAAAGAAGAGCTAGCTGAGGAGTACAGTATGATGGCCAGACAGTTTGAAAAGTTAAATTCAAGATTTGGTCAATACAAGAAATACTATCAGGACACTAGAGACAGGAAACCTGAAGGAAGCCACCAAAGTTCCAGAAGATATGAAGACCGGAGGAACACTGACCAGAGACGCGATCGAGGTGAAGAAAGGAGGTATTTAGACCTAAAACCTGATCGTAGAGATGTGGACTAGAGACTTGCTCGTGATGATAGGCACTCAGGGAAGAATGAAAGCTCATCAAGACCAAGGGAACCTGACTCAAGAAGGAACCCTGAACCAAGGAAGGAAAGAGGAGATGGGCCAGCAACATGTTACAACTGTAACAAGAGTGGGCATTATCAATATGATTGCCCTGAGCTGAGTGTAAGGGAGAGAGAAGACAGGAGGGCCAAAAGAGACCAGAGGTTTGCAGATAGGAGAGCCATGCTCGCTGAAGACGCAACTGACTCAGATGGTCCTGAGGAGAGGTCGCCTGAACTCTTTTCCGATGATGAGTACGATGATTTGTGCCTTATGGCTAGGGAGGAGCCTGAGGTATCTTATAACTCTGCATGTGGTTCACACATTAGTCAAAATCCTGAGCTTTGCTCAGAGTCAATTAGAGAAATGAACCTTCAGATCTGTTTAGATCAATTGATAGTTGATTTCTCTAGGCTACAGGAAACTAATGTCTTCTTGGCGAAGGAGAACGAGAAATTGAGTACTGAGGTTCTAAACCTGAATGATCAGTTGACTCAGTCAGATCTCAAAGAATATGATCAAATTGTGAGGCTAACTCAAGAGATTGACTTGCTCAACTTTGAGCGCCTTCCAAGAGAAAGGATTCTGAAGGAACTGGCTGATGAAGAACTAGTCAGGAAGAAGGAGCTAAAGGCACTCAAGAGTAAGTTTGATGACCTTTATGCCAGACATGAAATCCTGAAAAAGAGTGAGGACTCTCTCAAGAAAAAAGTTGCAGCAATGAATAAATCCTCAGTAGCTGTAGAGGAAATAAATAGCAACCAAAAGCTTGGGAAGGAGAAAGCTGGGATTGGATATATTCCTAAGAAATCCTCACGAGGTCAGACTCATGTTGCTTCAGGGAGCAACACTGAGGGGGTGTTTGTTCAAGCAGGCTAGAGTACAAAGAATGTTGTATTCGAGGCCCGCCAAGTTAATAAAGGCAAGGAAACTGTTGAGACAGTCAGGGTTGCCCCCAAGGTTGTGAAGCCAAAAACCTAAGTGAAAGGCTAAGCAACCAAAAGAGGCCCCTGAGAGCTCAGGCCAGAAAACTTCTCAGCAAAAGCCGAGGAGAGCTCAGGCCCAGAGCACTCAGACTGTTCAACAAGGGTATCATCATGCTTGGCAATACCAACAGGGAAGACCAAATATGATGACTCCCCTATAGTTTTGGCATCTTGAGGCCTTTAACTATTTCCCATTCCCTCACTTGCCTAGGAGGAACAAGAAACATGGCTCTTATCAAGAACAAGCCCCAAGACCTGCTGCACCAAGGCCGAGGAAGAACAGGAAGTCAGCCCAAAAGGCACCCACTCAAGCTCCTGTGACTCCAAAGCCTGACACTCATACACCATCTTCCTCTAAGGCTAAGAAGAAGAGAGTTGTGTATGTGGATATTAGTGGGAGATAGAGTTACGACTCTGAGGTAATCAGGGTAGTGAAGCAAGTCTGGACCCCGAAAGGTACAACTGACACCATAGGACCCAACATCCAATGGGTACCTAAAGCCTGATTCTGTTGCACGCGGCTGTGGGCAACAGAAGGAGGAAGGATTACTCAATCAAGGTTGTTTGGTACGTAGACAGTGGGTGCTCAAGGCACATGACTGGAATGAAGAGTCTACTTCAAGATTTTCAAGCTAAAGATGGTCCACAGGTAACCTTTGGTGATAACTCAAAAGGTTTAACTAAAGGTTTTGATGTTTTGGTAATGGGTACAATCAGAGTGGAGAATGTGTCCTTTGTTGAAGGATTGAAGCATAACCTGTTGTCAGTGAGTTAGTTCTTTGAAAAAAGTTTCAGTGTTGAGTTCTCATCGAATATTTGTTCAGTCAAGAACCAATCAACACTTCAAGTTCTTCTCTCAAGTATTAGGAAAGGTAACGTTTATTTAGCTGATTGGAGCAACACTATTCCTAATACTTGTTTTGTTGCTAAAAGCTCTTTAGAGCTCAGTTGGTTATGGCATAAAAGATTAAACCATCTGAACTTCAAGATTCTTAACAAGATTTCTAGACTTTCACTTGTTGAAGGTTTACCTAATAAAGTTTTTAGCAAGGATCATGTGTGCAAGGCCTGTTAGGAAGGGAAGCAAGTTAGAGCCACATTCAAGGAGAAAGCCACCTTTTCAACTGACAGAGTTCTTCAGCTCTTGCACATGGATTTGTTTGTCCCTGTAACAACTGTGAGTATGAATGGTAGGAAATATACCCTAGTGGTCATTGATGATTATTCTAGGTATACTTGGGTTATTTTCTTGTTGAATAAGAAGGAAACAAGTGAAGTTTCCAGAGTTGCTCAGGAGACTCAGCAATGAGCAGAATCAGTCCATTGTGAAAATTAGATCTGACAAGGGCACTAAATATATAAATTCATATATTTCTAACTTTTGCAATGAACTTGGTATAGCTCACGAGACTTCTGCAGCTAGAACCCCACAACAAAACGGTGTAGCTGAGAGAAGGAACAAGATACTAAAGGAAGTTGCCAGGACCATGCTGGCTGAGTCAGGATTGCCCAAGAAGTTCTGGCTGAGGCGATCAATACTGCATGTTATACTCAGAATAGATCCATGTTGAACAAACAACATGCTCAGACCCCCTATGAGACATGAAATAAAAGGAAGCCTCCTATCACTTATTTCTATATATTTGGGTGCAAGTGCTTCATCCTCAACAATGGGAAGACCCAATTAAAGGCTTTTGATAGCAAGTCTGATGAAGGAATATTCTTAGGATATTCTGAAGTCAGTAAAGCATTCAGAGTCTATAATTGTAGGATCCTTGTTGTGGAAGAATCACCAAGTGTTATATTTTTATGAATCTGCTACTGAGTCTAGGGTAAGAGTGTTGGATCCTAACTTTGAGGAGGTCACAAGGAGAGTGACAGGGCTGAGCTTAAAGAATCAACCTGATCTTAAGGTCAAGGCAGTGCCTATTCCATGCTGGGATGATGACGAAGATCAGGATGATGATGCAAGAGTCACTCCTAAACCCAACACATCAAGGACAGTTGAGCCTCAGACTCAACCTGAGGTAAGTACCGTCAACGAAGATGTGGTCGCAGTTGAGACGGTCACTGAATCACCATATCAAGGGGGAATCGATGTCCCTGAAATTGAGTTGGTAAATCCCTTTGGTATAGACTCAGGTTGATCCCCTTCTGTTCATTTCCCTGAATTTATAGATCCTGTAGATACTAACATTGCAGGTAAATCAGGGACAACTCCAAGTAAGAGGTCATGTCTAGAAGATCATCCCATTGGCCAAGTCATTGGTGATCCAACTGAGGGAGTCAGGACCAAGCGGTTCCATGGTGAGAGCGCTCTGTTTTGTTGCTTTCTAACTGAGCAAGAGCTTCAGAACATAGAAGAAGCTCTCACTGACTTGAACTAGATCATAGCCATACAAGAGGAGTTGAATCAGTTCACAAAGAATCAGGTTTGGGAACTGGTAGATAGACCTAGGCATCAAAGTGTGATTAGTACCAAATGGGTCTTCAAGAACAAGAAGGATGAGAATGGTGTTGTAGTAAGGAACAAGGCAAGACTGGTTGCAAAGGGGTATTGCCAGTCTGAAGGAATAGCTATGATGAGACCTTTGCTCCAGTGGCTAGGCTAGAAATAATCAGGATGTTCCTTGCATATGTAACATACAAGAAGTTCAAGGTGTATCAAATGGATTTGAAGAGTGCGTTTCTTAATGGTATCCTGAATGAAGATGTATATGTGGAACAACCCCCAGGGTTTGAGGTTGGAGACAAGGTATACCACTTGAAGAAAGCACTGTATGGACTTAAGCAAGCTCCTAGAGCTTGGTATGATACCCTCTCCCAATTCCTGACTAACCATGGGCTCAGGAAGGGAACCGTGGATAGAACATTGTTCAGGATCACTGAAGGTGAATACATTCTCTTGGTCCAAATATATGTGGATGACATCATATTTTCCTATTTGGATCACCAAATCATCAGCTCTGTGAGAAATTCTCTAAGTTGATGACTGGTAAATTTGAGATGTCTATGATGGGAGAGATGAACTTCTTTTTGGGATTGTAAGTCAAGCAAACTAATCAAGGTATTTTCATTAATCAGGCCAAATACACAAGAGACTTGATTCAGAAGTTTGGTGTTCAGCATTGCAATCCAGCTAGGATCCCAATGAATACAAATTGGAAGATGGATCCTGACACTGATGGGGTATCAGTGAATCAGACTGAGTACAGAAGGCTGATAGGTTCATTGTTGTACATGACTGCAAGCAGGCCTGACATTACTTTTGCAGTTGGTGTATGTGCTAGGTATCAGTCTGACCCTAAGAAAGTCATCTGGAGGCTGCAAAGAGGATACTTAAGTATTTAAAAAGGACATTCAATTTAGGACTATGGTATCCTTCATATGACAACCTAGAACTGACTGGTAATTCCGATGCAGATTATGGAGGTTGTAGGAATGATAGGAAATCAACCTCAGGGACATGTCAGGTTTTTAGGAAGCAAGTTGATCTCTTGGTTCTCAAAGAAGCATAACTCAGTGGCGACATCCACAACAGAGACTGAGTATATGGCGGCAGGTAGTTGTTGTGCTCAGATTCTATGGTTGAGACAACAACTGAGAGACTACCAAGTGTTTGCAAATGAAGTCCCAATTTATTGTGACAACAACAGTGCCATAGAAATCACTCAAAATCCAGTGCTTCACACAAGGTGCAAGCATGTGGATATCAGGCATCACTTCGAAGAGATCATATGGAGAAGAAGAATATCGGGATGGAGAAGATTCACACTGACAAGCAGAGAGCTGACATCTTGACTAAGCCTTTGGCTGAATCAAGGTTTATGGAACTGTAAGTGGAGTTAGATCTCTTTGATCCAGGAGAGAAGTCAGTGTAGGATCTAGGGGGAACTCAGGTTCAGAGTCGTAGGGGAAACTCAGGTTCAGACTCGACTCAACGAGGTATCAGGGTGCTACAATATCACCCTGACAGGTATGAACTTTAAAGCCTGACTCTTTAGAATTTAAACCGTCTCTCTGAATCTTCTACCCTAAAAATCGCATTAAACTATGTTCGTTATCATTTAAAGTGCGCCTTTTGATATTTAAACCTATGCGCCTCATAGCAATTAATGCGCACAATTACTTTTTCGCATACGTGTCCGTAATCTACGGAATGTGACTGACGTGAGGAAAATAGTTGTACTTGTGTTAATCATGGCCCCTTATTTCAAAACCTTTTTTAATTCAGGATTAATCTCAACCACACGTCTGAGTAACTGTTTGATTCATATCAATTTGGATAGCCATTTGAGAAATTTACGTTTACACTTATACACTCTTGCTCACTGAGTATTCTCTCACACTCAAAGCTTTTCACAACTTTCTCAAGTTTTCTCTCAAAACTCAATGGCTTCCAACACCAATGTTGACGAGTTACGATGATCTTGAGACCATCGTCAATAGCAAGTTGGTACATACTGAACAGATCATCTCCATGGACGGACCTTGCTTAAGGGTGAAGGAGATCAAGCCGGTTCTAGACTGGATATCTAAAGATGGACTGAAGGTGTACTTCTCCAAGAAGCCACATGTGGTTCTTCCAAAGGCGGTGGTGGAGGCTTACATCAATATGTTCAAGAGAGGAGGTGAATTGTTCATGTCGGTAACGGTGCACATACCCAGGGGAAAGGACGAGGAAAGAGAGGAGTTGTACGAGATGGAGGAGAGGGAGATTGAACCCCGGAAGGCGGCGAAGGAGGTTTTTGGGTTACCTTGCTCTGGCATAAGCCCTAAAACCTACAAGGAGAACAAGGAGGGTGAGCTGCTGAAGGTGTTCACCAAGTCAGGGTCGCCAAAATTCAGGGTGCGCATGCACAAGGACTTGTTGAAACCTGAGTACCGTGCACTCATTGATATTGTGAGCAAAATGGTCATGGGTACAGTTGGGTCCCATGAACAGATTATTAGGGATAAGCTCAAGATCATGGCTGCACTGATTGATAATGTCAAGGCCAATTTGGAGCAGTTATTCCTGGACCATATTGCTCACGCTGCAGTGGAGAAGGTGAAGAGAAATGATAAGGAGAAGCACATCTCAGTCGCTGCAGCACTGCCTTTTGGGACAAGGCTGTTAATGATGATCTCTCAGGCTTGTCCGGGGTGCTCATTTGATTGGGAGGATGACCTGTCAGGGAAAAAGGTTATGTTCTCAAATGAGAGTGACACCTACACCATTCTGGGCCTTCCTGGCCCTAATGCACCTCAAAAGGGTCTAGGGAAGAGAGCTGCGTCCAAGAGTAAGGAAGTGGTCATGAATCTACTAGAGAGAGTAGATGACATGTTTGAAAGGGCTTAGAAGACTGAAGCAGCAGTGGAGGCTGAGAGGCAAGCTGTTGAGAATGAGAAGGAAGAAAGGCTTGCTGACCTGAAGGTGGTGCTGAAAAAGAAGGCTACAACGACAGGCAAGAAGAGGACTGAGGACACTGACGAGGAAGTCAGGGAAGGTGTTGTAATGGAGAAGCCTAAGAGCTTCAAGAGACTGAGAAAAGGAGTGAAGGGATCTCCCATGAAGAAGAGGAGAGAGTTAAGCCATGTGGTGGAAGCTGCTGGGTCTGGCGCGGAGGAGGGCTCTGACCTTGCTCAGGTACGAGAAGTGATTGAAACTGCTGAACTTCTCCAACCTGAACAACCCAACCCCACACTCACTGAAACCCAACCCACTGAACCCACCATAACATCCACTGGACCTTCCTCAAATCCCACTGAGCCACACACAGACCAATCCCAACCCCAACCACAGTCAGAGCCAAATAATCCCAACCCCAACGAGCCTGACACTGAAGCTAGCCTACCCAACCCTGAAGATTTCCCCATATCTTTCAAAAGTCCTAAGGAACCATCTTCATCCCAACCAAACCCAAAGGAGTCCGACCCTGAACCTGAGCTATTTATCGAGGAGGAGGAAGATGACGATGAAAATGATGATCTCACGCCACTTCTATTCATCAACTCCATCAAAGATAGGGCGGAGAGTTGGGTGGTAAGGTGTTTCCCAAAGCTGCACAACTACCCAAAGCTCAGGGAACATGTTGTGAACCCGAAGATTTGGCTGGAGTACAAGCAGACCAACATGGTTAAGTAGAGGATGATGGTGGAAGTCAAAGGATAGGACTACTGGTGTTCGGAGGAGGCCAGGATGACCAACTACTTTGGAATATCTAGCTACCTGGAGTTGCTGGAGATAGAGGCAATCAGGCAGCTGGTGACCAAAATGATTGCCATGTGTAATGAAAGGTCTTTACTCTTAGACACGCCGGAGAAATAGGGCAAGGATGATGAAGGGGATGATGGCCCTGATGGTGATGGTGGTCAGGCTAGTGAGAAGATGGTGGAGGAGACTGCAAGGAGTTGGATTAGATGTCCACTGAGCCGGATGCTCAGGGGGAAGGAGGTAAGAAGGGAACTAGCTCCAAGGGTGGAGTAGTTGATGAGACTGTTGTGAACAGTTCATCTGCCAATGATGCATTAGTCGATGAAGGGATTCCCTGCCCTGAGATAAAGGAGGATAATGCAGAGGCACCCAAGGTGACTCCTAGTTCTGAGGGTTCAATTCCCAAAGTTCGAGCTGACTTAGCTGAGCCTGAGCGGGCGGCTATGATCACTCCTTAACTGCCTTTAGTGCATCCTAAAGAGGAGACTGAAGATGCAGGGGTTGTCAAGGGAAAACAACCAATCACTGAGGGTAATGTTGAAGATGGTGTTCAAATCACTGACGTCCGTAAGGCTAACTTCGCTGACATTATTACTGTGAAGCAAGAGAAGACCACGGAGAACCTGGCTGAGTTGGAGAACATGATAATCATGCTCGAAGAGGGGCAATCCAACAAAGACAAGGTGATCCACAAGCAAATACGGTACTTGAAGTCAGCCCTGAGAACTGTTGCAAACAGAAGCTCAAACATCTTCACAAAGCCATGAAGGAGACAATCACCTTAGTGAAGAAGGACAGAAAAAGGACGAAGTTCTTGCTGACTGGCGCTTTGACTCAGATGAAGGAGAAAAATGAACAACTGATGATCAAGACGGTGGAGCGGTTGGCTACTCAGTCCTCTAAACTGCTCACCAAGGCCCTGAATGACTCAGTGGAGAAGATGGCCCTGAAGTCAGCCAAGATCACATCGGAGTCAGAGAGGTTCATGCTCGAGTCAGCGAAGATGGCGGAGAGGCTGTCGAAATCTGAACAAAGCTTGCATACTTCCATGGAGGTCTTTGAGAAGACGCTTCAGACAAGTCTAGTTCAGGTTTCTTATGCGGGAGGATGTATTGAGTCTGGTGTTGAGTTGATGAAGGACCATCTGAAGGAGGTTCAGTCCTTGACCTCATTCGTCATCAACATTGGGGAGGAGGCCTTCAAAGAAGCTGTTCCAAAGGCTCTTCCTCCTACCAAGGATGATGCCAAAAAGGGGGAAATGGAGAAGACAAAGAAAAGACACTTTCTGAGGCATCTGAGGCAGAAAATGTGCAGACTCCCCGTAAGTCAGCAAGGTTGGCGGTAAATCAGGCTAATGACCCTTCGAAGCAGGTTCCTCAACTTCCAACCATTCCATAAACTTCAGAACGCTCGCCCTTAAGCACAAGAAAGAACCCAATTACTTATGACACCGATAAAGTGGCTGAGTTGTGCGAAGAGGCATGGGGATCTGCCCCTGAGAAGACTGAAGCTCAGCGCCGAGCTGAAATTGCTCAGAAGGAGAAGCATCGGATTCTGGAGTAGAAGGTTGAGAAGCTTACTGACCTGACTGAGATGCAACAGAGAAAGTTGGATGATGCATTGGTCAATATGCTGAGGAGAAAGAAGGAGAATCCTGAGCCAAGAAAGTACAGGAAGAAGCCAACGGCAAGAAAGATAAGAATACTTCAAGTGTAGAAGCCTGAGAAGATGACTCAGAGGACAGTGCTCATTGATAACTTCATCTCTGAGCAGCTGAAGGAGTTCTGGCTGGACACGAGGGATGAGTTTATCAGGCTCTGGTATATAGTGAAGAAGTGGGGCGATACTGACGATATTGATGCCCACTACAACGATGCAATGCATGCAAAGGTTCATTAGAGTAATCACGTTGTGCAGTCTCTTGTGGTATTTTCTCTTGCACATTCGGTGTGTCATTGTCTCCCCTTAACTCATTGAGATTGATCTCACTATTGGACTTATGCTCATTCATATAGTCTTCCTCTAAAAATCGAGCATTGGTACTCACCATTACCCTCTGATCTTTAGGATTATAAAAATAACTACCTTTTGTTCCCTTACGATATCCTACAAACAACCGTACTTCAGTTCTAGGTGCCAACTTATCAGCTTCCTTAACCAGCACATGTGCTGGACAACCCCAAATTCGAATGTAGTTGAGACTAGGCTTTCGCCCAGACCACAGTTCAATCGGAGTTTTTGAAACCGCTTTAGAAGGAACGTAATTTAGAAGGTACGCCACTGTTTCCAAGGCATATCCCAAAAAAGAGGTAGGTAATGAAGCATAACTCATCATTGATATCACCATTTCCAATAGAGTCTTATTCCTTCTTTCAGTCACACCATTCTGTTGGGGAGTACCAGGCGCAGTGAGCTGGGATGTAATCTCATTCTCTAATAAGTATTGCCTAAATTCATTACTAAGGTATTCGCCACCACGATCAGATCGTAGTGACTTGATACTCTTACCATAATGGTTCTCCACTTCTGCCTTAAATTCTTTGAACTTGCCAAAGCATTCAGACTTGTGGCGCATCAGATAGATGTACCCATATCTTGAGTAATCATCAATGAAAGTGACGAAATACTCAAAACCACCTTTAGCTTGAAATCAGAGTGAATCAATTCTAACACATCATTGGCCCTATTCCCCTTGGCCTTAAAAGGTCTTGAAGTCATCTTGCCTTCCAAGCAGGATTCACAGACTGAGAATGGTTCCACTTGGAGAGACTCCAAAAAACCACTACTTACAAGTCTTTGAATTCTCCTCAGATTGACATGACATAGTCTTAGGTGCCAAAGATATGTTTGATTCATCTTTGAAGGTTCTTTTCTCTTATTTGATGATGATGAATGAGTTTCAGTCATAGTACGATATGCACAAGTAATAGTGTAAAGATTGTTTTCTAATGTTCCAGAACAAATTAAAAAGTCATTTCTCATAATAACAACTTTGTCATTAAAAATAATTGAGCATCCATCCAAAAATAACTTCGAAACATAAATTAAATTCTTCCGAAAACTCAGCACGTACAAAATATTCTTTAATACTAAAACAGAATTAGAAAAACATAAGTGCACATCTCCCACTGCGACCACTGCTACTGTCGTAGTGTTGCCCAAACTGATAGTAATCTCGCCCTCACTCAGTTGCCTTGTTTGCAGAAACCCCTGCAAGGTATAACAAACATGATCAATGGCTCATGTATCTACTACCCAAGAAAGAGCAGAACAAGCCTCAAAACATGTTTCAACAACTAGAGCAAGTGACTACCAGAGTTATTCTTTTTCAGGAGAGGACAATCAGGCTTCCAATGTCCTGTCTTGTTGCACTTGAAGCATTTGCCTTTCGGCTTTTTCACGCCACCAGAAGGTGCCAAAACCTTGCTCTCACTGCTTCCACCACCCTTTTTCTGAGAAAGCTTTTTCTTCTTCCCGCCCTTGGACGAAGAAGATACAGCCTGAACAAAAATATGAGCTTGTGGACCCTTACCCATGAGACCTTCCGCCGCAACCTACTCTGCAAGAAGCTCCGCTACAGTATAGCCCTTCTTACTCATGATTATGTTCAAACGGAAGTTTTCAAACGATTTTGGGAGCGAGTTGAGGATCATATCGAACTTGGCATCACCATTGATTTCTCCCCCGAATACCTCTATCTCATTCAGATATTCCATCATCTTGAGACAGTGGTTCCTCACCGACGCTCCCTCTGGCATAGTGGTAGTCATAATTTTCCTCATAGCCTCAAAACGGGCAGCCCTATCTTTCTCACCAAAAAGCTCCTTTAGGCTCAACATCATATGTGTGGCAGTGGGCATGTTTTGATGCTATTTTTGTAAAACATTTGACACAGAGGTTAAAATGTAACAACGAGCCATCTCATCAGCCTTGTGCCACTTCTTATGAGCCTCATTTTGCTCTTCAGTGGAATCGGGTGCTAGATCGACAGGAGCAGAAGTATTGAGTACAAACTTGTACTCATCTGCAACTAGGACAATGTCCAGATTTCTCTTCCAATCCAAATAATTCAGACCAGTAAGCTTATTTTCTTTTAAAATAACCATAAGCGGGTTGAACATCATCTTAATAAATCTGAAATAAATTAAATGCAAGAAAGCATTAAAATCACATAAATTGAAGCATAAAATATTGGAAACCTTCAAAACTAACATTTAATACAACTTCCAACAGCCCAACAAACACACACGCAAGCCACGTTAGGATGGTCATTTACGCATGTGTTCATCAACCAGACACCAAGTCTTTAATTTCAATATTACGTGAACTTATCCTTATGACGAATGAAATTAATAGTCGGACCTTAACTGGCCATGTGAATTAGAACAGGGACCTCGTTGGGGGGTTATATCAAAATTCACATCTAAGTGATGACCCCAATTTAACTTTAAGAAAAATTATTCACTATTGACAGGCTCATACCAAGAACACATCGCCAGTAAATAATTCACTACAGTTGTCTTGCATTAATCTTAATTGATGAACTCATGAATAATACATCCGTTGGGGATGATTACACACTTCATCTAAAGATTAAAACATTTTTATTAGAAGTCTTAACTAGTGAGCTTGTGAATGTTGCATCAGTTAGAGGGAGACTCCCAAGGTCCCACGAGCAACAATCACCTTACTTAAAGACCAATTGTGGAGGCCAATGAATTACTTAAATTAAAATGAACTCACTTAGTCATTTACACATGAAGGTTATTTACATGCATAGCAAATTATAATAAAAAATAAATTACAACTACAAGCATGCCACAAAACGATAAATAAAAGCATAAATAAATGCACATCTATCACAACCCCTTGTAAAACTATCAAAACCAGCCTATAAAAGCTATTACAATGATAAAACAAGGGCGCGGACGGATGCCTTGCATCGGCCTCTCACGCGAAGCAAGAAATGGTCTCGAACAGCTCGAATTCACGTCACCCGAACTAAACTGGCAGAAAACTTCATCAAGATGACTGAATTAGCTCTCATCACAGGGGTTACAGCTTTGAATCTAGATAACATCACGAGGTTTCCGAAATGGGCTTACTTGCAGAAAACTGACTCCCGAGTCAAAAGTTATGGCCAAAACGGTGAACGTCACCGTCTAGGGCAAAAAACCTTTAGCACGAAAAGCCTGAAATCCGTTTCCACATCCTCCATCCGACATCACCCGCTCTAGTGATCAGAAAACACGACAAATACAAGCGAACAAAACCCTAATACAGTGATCTATGAATAATCCTATACTACCCACACTTATTATCTGGTGGGAAAAACGATTACAACATCACACACAAGGGTTGCGACAGAGAATAGATCGAAAACCATAACAACAGAATAGCATACATAACTATAAGTTTCAGGCAGAGCCAACAATCCATGAATCCTTGGCTCTGATACCATTTGATGGAACCCGCCGGTGAAGGCGGTCCGTCCCCAAGATCGTTGTTAGGATACTAAAACGTATACGATTATATAAAAACCTAAACATGCATCTAAAGACGAATTTAGATTTGTTGCCCTTGAAGATCGAGGCGTTGATTCCACTAGAGATCTTCTAGTCTTTCTCCCAACCTCGTTCCAACACCGAGTGGATGGCAAACTATCGAACGTGGAGCAAAATCACCTCCTGATCGTCTACCCAAAACCCTAATCGCCGTTTTTTTTTCTGCTGCTCTTTTTTTTAGAGTGCTAGGGTTTCAAAGACGAAATTGAGGTCTTTATATAGACTCCTTAGGTTTCATGGGTCTGACTAGGGGTCTGTTAGAAGGTATAGGATTTGGGCTCCTCACGGACCCAAATACTCTTATGTTCAGCCCAGAATATTTATTTGGCCCATGAACATTAATTCATTCCACTAGAGAATTAATGTTGCACTCCCGTCCTATCCCGAACCGAATCAGGGCTTCTATCAGACTCTATAATTCCCCATGTTAAAGATATTGCACGTCCATTAATTATTAAAGCTTCTGACTGCTTTAATTACTTAATATCTATTATTCCTTGAGTAGTACCACTCAACCTTGTTGTCGTACAGATATAATCCACCTGTAGGGTTTAATACGACAATCCTTTATGAGTTTCCTCAAGGGAACATCATCAACCTGGATCACCAGGTCACGGTGCCCTAATGCCAATAAATAGACATCATGCGAACAATGCCACTACCCAAAATACATATTGTGTTGAATCAAACAAGATTCTCACTCATGGTAAACCAAAGTAGTGAACAAGCGCTCCACACATCTAGATATCACACTTAGGGTTAAGAATTACAAGAGTCACCAAGACCTTTAGTTCTTCATGACAGTCAGAATAGAAGAACATGTATTAACTGTGATACATTCAATACGACATAGCGTACTAGTATAAACTAATGGCCAAGACAAGCCACCAACAAGTTCATACTACAACTTATACCAATAGTTATGTCCAAAACTATCTCAGTTGTGAATACTGTTTATATCTTATAAGGAACCGACAATGTGATCTTCTGTGTGACTACATACCCACCACATTATATACAATATAAGATAAGCAGACATACACAAGCAATTAATAAGATATCAATAATGTGAAAAACCATGTATTTCAGATAATAAGGAAATCAAATATACTTCCATGAATGCCCAACAAAAGTTTTGCTTTACAGTATACACCGACACCCACGTCACTGATTTTATGGCAGACAACCATCCTGAGTTACTCAAAAGGATCTTGGAGGAGGCTGACGATGCAAAGGTTCAAATCAAAGCCCCTGAGTTCTTGACTCGCCCACCACCACTCCTGCCTGGATCGAATGGATATGACTCGAAGGCTATTATGAAGGAAGTATTCAAGATTGCCAAGACTGAAGGGTACCTGAACCAACTAGAGTGCGTTGATGAGCTGAAGGATAGAGTCTACAATGGCTATGGACTCAAACCTGAAATAAGGAAAATCTAGTTGTACCCATTCTGTGTAATAGATAGGATTCATTGTACTCACACTCATATTTATCAATGAAATCTATTAATTTGCCCACAGCCAAAAACTCATTGTCTTTTTGGCTGTTATTTAAATTCTGTACTTTATCAAGAATTACTCTAACACTGATTTTATCTTATAGAATAGGACTTATTTCCACTGAGTGTTTTGTGGATCTTTTCAGTGTTTTGGCATCATCAAAAAGGGGGAAATTATTGGGACAATGTCAATTTTGAGTTGATCCCAAATACCCTAAAAAGATGAATTTGCCTAAGTGTTGTAATAGTCAGACTAGTCTTGATAGGCTTTGTTAGGAATATTTTATATTTTATATTCACAGGTATACAATGAGAGGAGTACTCGTTGTTGACATTCAAGACTGAAGCCTGAAGAACACAAGAGCACCATCATGAGCTTATGGCAGTCTATCTAAGTTGGCTGAGTAAGTGTCAGGATGAAGAGCATGATCCTGAGATCATTGCTAACTCAGCCTGAAGGGAACATGACTGCACTGAGTTATTGGGAAAAGACTTGGAGTAGGATCTAAGCAAGCAAAAGGAATGTCAGCGCTGGAGAACGTACGTAGATGAGGACAAACCTGAACTCAGATAAGACAAGACTGAATTGAAGAATGAGTTCTGACATTCTCACCTACTTGATGACGTGGACCAATTAGAGCAAGACAAGTCATGTACGGACACTGGCATTAACCTGACATCCCTACAAGTTTTCAACGGGCATGCATTTAATGCAAGTTACCAAATCCATGCAAGGACGGCTGCTGCATGGGAAAATATTCTACATGATGGGTGACTAGAAGCTATCTCTCCAACGGATAGATTTTAAATTTCCTATAAATACAGAAGACCTTGGACCCAAACAAGGTTACGGGAAATTTCAAAGCCAGAAATTACTCAAAGCTCTCAGCGTTCAAAGCATTCAAGAAGCACTCGAAAAACCTAGTATTTCCCAAGTGTTTCTTAAGTAGAGAATTTATTATGTATTCCACTGAGCGCATTATATACATCTTAAGCTTAGAGTGATTATCCAATCCTTAGCATAGGTTTGCCCTGTAAGAATAATCACAAATAGTTGGAATCCAAACTGAAACCAAAACCCTCTTAGTTAGGTTTGTTGGTTGAAGTTAGTAAGTGGGTTAGAAGGAAGAAGAGTCAGTGAGACTGATCTGGGTGCACCTTGGCACGTAAAAACAAGATAATCCTTAGTGGATTGTCCTGTTAAATCAGGACCGTGGACGTAGGAGCTTAAGTCTCTGAACCACGTTATCTCGCTGTGTTCTTTACTTGCTTTGATATTGCTCTTAACTGTTTATCTATGTTTAAGTCATTCATTGCATACTTTGTCAGTGTTGAACCAATTAGCCCGACTCATTGAACTCAACGCATTGCCCTTCTAACCACGACTTCGTAAGGAAAAACAAGTTTTCAGAAAGCAAACATAAACAAGTCTTTAAACTTTCAGGGCTCACACATTTCCACACTAGAACATAAGTAGATAGTTAGCCAACTGACTTGCACTCAGTGCCGTTAGTAGGTGTATTATCTACTCAGTGTTCAACACCTAACTCTGAGCAAGGGGACTCAGTGAAGTTTTAAGAAAGATAAATTGTATACGTGTATTCCCCCCCCCATACACGTATTACTCAGACTTGTATGGGACCAACATTTGCTCTTTAGTTGATTAAAATTATTTATTCTCGGTTTCATAATGTTCAACCTCGTTTGTGTTGCTTGTGTTTGTCACTTGTACAATCTCTAACATCTTTGCGGTGTTGTTAATTATTGTTTTGGGTTTTGTTCTAGGCATCTTTGAAGACAACAACAAAGAAAGAGGAATGACACTGTATTGAACATCTTCTGAACGTGTAATGTTGTTTATAGTAGTTATATAGTTGTATGTATTGATTTGTAAGCATTTAAATTTTATGATGACTTCTTGGCGTTTCTAGAAATTTATTGTATTAAGAATTACTTAATGAGATGGTGTTCTTTAATAAATTTTATATGTTAAGAATTACTTGGTGAATGCTAGTTATTTTATGAATTTTTTTTTATTATTTTTAACCGAATTTACAAGTAATTATTACAGGTAAAAAAAAAGGAAAAAGATACGACAATGGATTTTGGATTTGGCATAGTGTCAAAAGAATATCGTTTTTGGCATAAATGTAAGCGTTATTAAATGAGGTCGTTAAATTAGTTATCAACTTTTACGTGACGTGCAAAAGTGCCACTAAAACACACTATTGTAATGCTAGTTAGCGTCACCAAAAAGTGTTACTAAAAAATATTGATGTGATGGTTAAAAGCTTCACAAATAAATTAAAGAGTGACGTTTCCAAGCATCACAACATCAAGCTTTTGAAACGCTAAATCAGGTGACGCTTGTCCTAAGCGTCACTATAGCAAAAGTGTCACTAAACATTGCGTTTAGTGACACTTTTGTGCATCACTAAAACCCATTTTTTTATTAGTGGTTAATTAAATGGTGGTACGAGCTTAAAAACTAAAATAATAATAGTGCAGGTTAATTAAAGGGCACCACTAACGACACCCACTAATTTGCCCAGTTCACCAATTACTTAGAGCACCCATCTCATATTCTACTTATTTTCAAATATTACTTAATCTACCCACCTTAAATTTACAATTATATCCATAAAAAAATATTTTTTTTAAATCCACTTAATTAAACACACCCACTACAATTACTATACCACACTGATCAATTCAAAGGAAGAAACTGCAACCCAATAATTTACACGTATTCACCAACAATTATTATTTTTGTTGCCTTTGTTCTTAAAATTAGTTGGTTTCATATGGTTGATTAATACTCCAAAGCACACGATTCTTGATTTATTCACCACATTTCATCCAGTTTTCATGTGTTCAATAATGGAGGAATTTGAAGATCCTTTTTTATATGGAAAGTCTTTGCCTAAAATTCGTCTTAATTCATGCCCAGAGGCCAGAGCATCCTCCTTCCTTTCCTTCACAACATCTAATTATGCAATCTCTCCTCAACTTTAATTATGAATTTAAAGAAAGAGCATAATATATATATATATATATATATATATATACACACACACACACACTTTTTAACCTAACTTGATGGATTTTAAGATTTATAATTTTTTAATTTATAATTTTTTTTTTGAATTGGGTTTGTTTAGTAAAATTCACAAAAAAGAGTTAATTGAAAAGGATATATTAGTATTTTCCGTTAGGGATATTTTTGTAAAAAAAAATTAAGTGGGTTAACTAAGCAAATTAGTGTGGGTGTGTAGCCGTACCCTTAATTAAATGGTGTCACACGCTAAAGAAATAAATTTTGGCGTGGAAAAGAGAGATCATAGAGATTATATGGATGGAAATAAATGAATTGTAAGAGATTGAAAATAAAATAGAAATTTAGTTAGGCGCGGGGAAGAAAATGGGAAAGTGGAAACTTGCTTTTCCAATGGAGGAATCACTATTTTTAGGTAAATATATATTGTAAATTTTAAACAAATAGGGTGAAAAGTGGGGCGTTTATGAATATGAAGTTGATCAATAATAAAAATCGCTCTCCACATAAGCGGCCAAGACAAATTCAGCATTACACCTCTTGATCGCCCCTCATCCAAGCGATCAAGGGACAATTTTTGCAAAATATATATATATATATATATATATATATTTAATATCAAATTTAATCCTATTTTCATTGATGCTTTTATTTTTTTTAGGGTGAAGAAAAACTTTGTTGGGGACGATAAACTTGTATGGAAGAAGAGAGTTGTATAAGTAGGATATTTTTTTTTTACGGAGGTTGGATTTTATTTTTCCTGAAATGCTGATTATGATTGAAGGCAAAGAAAATGGAAAGGAAGAAGAGGGAAAGTATGGAGAAAGGAGAGCAGAGAGGTTTATTATGAAGTTATGTCAGGGTTTTGTTTCGCAGTGTGTGGAGGAAGAAAATAGAAAAAAGGAGCAATGAGGGTTTGGGGCAAAAATCGTGTGTGTGTATATGGATAAAATGTGAGGAAAACCGATTAGAGTGGTCAAACACGCGGCCCGAGATTGTCGGCCAAAATTGCCTGATGCAGGGGCGATCAAGGACCGGTCAAACCACGCAATTCCAAGCGCCTGCACCGTGTCAGGAATTGTCTGTTGCTCCATCAAGGCCGACTTTGTGGGTCCCACAACTGATTACTTGATTGCCCTTGTGGAGGGCGATTTTCTTTGTTGATCGCCCTTCCCTCGAGGGATCAACTTTATATTCGTAAAACCCCAACTTTTCACCCTATTTACACAATACGGTTTGAAATTTTGCCCCATTTAAATAAATTTAACATATTTTTAAGAATGGAGATGAGAAGTAAAATTGAAAAAAAAAAATTAAGAGTATATTCTTTTGCCTAAAAAAATAAATTAAAAATCTTGACAAATAAAAATATTAAAAATAGAATTGTTTAAGAATGGAGTTTCCTCTACTATTATTTTACAAATTACAAGTTGATTTCTCCTCATATACCAACTTTCTCAACAACATTTTTCCACAAATTTATTCAATTTTTCTCTTATTCTTATGTATTACAAAAGACTTTAAAATTCAATTTCGCATCCACCCAAACTCGAAATGGGGCGAATAACATATCAAATCAAATCTCTTTTCGAAGAGCATATATTCCAACATTTTTTTAAACATACGTTCATTTTATATAAGAGCTAAATCCTAGATTCCACCCTAGTTGGAATGTATTTGAAATAATCTGTCTTGTCAAGAGCTCCATTTACAAATTCACACAAGGGTGAGTTACATATAACTACACTTCCCTAGTGTTAATTATAAGAAACCACCCAAATTTTCTCATGTAACAAATAACCACACTTTGTGGGCCCTGCACCACAAAACATTCAGCACCCCTCACCCAGCCCTCTTCCCCCAACCCCCTCCCCCTCTCTCCTAGATAATTTGACGGCGAAAAGTCTATTTTTTATTTTATTTTTTCAGTTTTTTTATCCCCCCCCCCCCCAATTTTGTTATGGGCTGGGCTTTTAATTTTTAGGCCTTCAATCCAACCTTATTTTTCGGGCTCTTTTTATTTCAACAAATCCTACTTATTTTTTTCGGGCCCTAATTTCGGGCTTCTGATTTTTAAGCCAATTTTCAATTTTGCATAACAACAAAAATAGTTTTGCATTACAACATTTTTATTTATTCTCATTACAAAATACAAAAAATACATATGTGAAATTCTAAATTTACATAATTACATTTTTAATGTAAAAAAGAAAAAATTGAAGACCTTCATCTAAAAAATTGAATATCTTTCATGTAAATAAACACAACTAAGAGTAGTCGGCCACTTTGCATAATTGACAAGAAATTGAATGCATAAATGTGAGAAATATGTGCATATATGCAAAAAAAAAAATTTGTTGCATAATGCAAAAACTTTGTTGCATAATTCACAATTTGTTTGTATACACATTTAGAATTTTTGTATAACAAGTCTTTTTCTTCAATCGAATGTCTGCAAACAAAATTCAAATAGGAGCAAATAAGAAATAGAAAAATACCTCAAAGATGATGAACACATAGATGATAACCACAGAGGTGTGGAACTAGAGAGCCCCACTCTGATAGGATAAAAGATGCAACAAACTACTACCCACTTTGTGAAGAAAAATGAAATCAAACCTTCTGGGAAAGATGAATGTTGCTCTTGCCTTTTGCAGAAGGAAATCAAACATTTTGGGAAAGATGCAACAAACTACTACCCACTCTTGTATTTTTACCATGTTCTCAGCTAAACTCAACACAAAAAAATTAATCCCCTGTCATTTATGTGTCTACAATAGTCCAAAAGCTTCAGATGTAAAAGGTGTGAAAATATTTGAAATAAGGGAAAAATCAACAACTGGGATTTCAAACTACTCATTATACCTGAAGGTTCAAGCATTTATGGTATTAGGATTACTTCAATTCAAATAATTCAGATTAAATTATCGTAAATTTCCGCAAAAATAACTCAACGAATTCAAATATATAGAGTAAAATTTTACTGGAATTAATTGTAATTATTGAATGAATCAAGAGCCTAGCCTTGATTCTCCAGGCAGTGGTTTTCTCGCGGCTGGCAGCGGGTTTGACGGACTCCAGGCGGTGGTTTTCTGCAAGGGTGGCGGCGAAATCACGACGATGACGGCGTGAGGCGATGGATCTCCAGGCGTGATAGCGTGCTCCAGGCGGTGGTGTGAGGCGGCGGCGGCGATGGATCTGTGACAAATAGATCTATAAAAGGGGGGGGGAGGGACTAAATCTCGTGCCTAGGCCACATATCGGAGAGTGGTGGGAGTGGTGGTGGTGATGGCGTGCCTGGGCCACAAATCGGAGATTAGTAGAGTTGATGGTGGTGGTGATGGCGTGAGCGGCGGTGGTGGTCGAGTGAGAGGAGAGAGAGGGATGGGAGTTATGAGGGGTAGGGGAGACGTGGTGGTGGTGGCGGCAGCGGCAACGGCCCCACTATTTTCCATCGCCGCCGCTCCGCCGCTTTCTTGATCTTCACCATCTCGTGGGGGTTGGACCGTCACCGTTACCGACTCCATTAAAATGGTGGCTATCGATTTAGAGTGGTGGTGGGTTTTCGTTTGAACAGATAGAGAGATGAGGCGGTTGGGGAGGGGGGGCGGTGGTGAGAGTGAGAGAGAGAGAGAGAGAGAGGTGAATAAATTTGGGAATGAGGGGGTGGGATGGGGGCCGGTTTTGTGGGGGAGAAGAAAGAGAGAGGATAAAAAAATTAAATAATATATATGGGTCCCACATTTAAAGATGCAAAGTGTGGTTCCATGAAATGAAGTGTGGTTAGTATTGGGGAATATACGGATGATTAATTAAATTAAAGATATGGTCAATCAATATCATATATTGTAGATATTATTGTATCTTTTTTATTTGATACTTTCCTTGTATATAGGATCTTTTCTTGTATAACAAGTTGTAAATACTTTTAAATATAGTGAGAATATCATCACCATATTTACGGTGATCAAATTATTTGTCTCTCATGGTATCAGCAGATACACACTGAAAACCCTAAATTCTTTCTCTCTATGCGCCCATAATCCTTATTCTCCTTTTTTTCTCTTAAAAATTTCCGCAGCCACACACGTTTATATCCCACTTCTACTATATACCAAATCCTTCTCCTAATTCCTAGGTTTTAAGTTGCAGAACGTGAAATCCTTTATAGCCATAAACCTCTCACGCATACCTTATTCTCTCCCTATACTAATTTTTGTTTTTTTAATTCCCGTGGAATTCACCATCCCAATATTTAACTTTGTGAAGCTTTCATCCATGGCGAACGCCACCCCCAATCCCGATCAGGTCCCTCTTGCTACGTTATTTCACATGATAACCATCCGTCTCTCCTCATCCTACTATCTTCTCTGGAAAAACCAGATTATTCCGATGCTCCGCTGTGATGGGCTTTCTTCTTTTGTCTACGGAACTTCTCATGTCCTAGATTTGATTAATTGTGATTTATGGGAACCCTCACCCATTACATCTGTTGATGGTTTTCGTTATTATGCATTATTCATTGATGACTTTTCAAGGTTCTCTTGGTTGTATCCGATGCGTGCTAAATCTGAATTTCCTAATGTGCTTGAACGTTTTACAAATCTTGTGTGTAATCAATTTGGCTCTAGCATTAAGATTTTTCAAAGCGATAGTGGAACTGAATTCACAAATAAATGTGTACGTGAATTTTTTGCATCCCGTGGTGTTTTACATCATTTTTCTTGTCCATATACGCCTCAGCAAAATGGGCGAGCTGAACGGAAACATAGACACATTTCAGAAACTGGGCTTTCACTTTTATTTCATGCTCATGTTCCAATTCCTTACTGGATTGATGCCTTTTCCACTGCAATATACATCATAAATAGGTTGCCCACACCATTGTTGAACAATAAATCACCCTTTGAATTATTGTTTAACTCAGTTCCCAATTATGCAAATTTCAAAGTTTTTTGTTGTCGTGTTTTCCCTTATTTACGTGATTATGCGCCCCATAAGTTAGCACCTAGAAGTCATCCTTGTATTTTTCTTGGTTATAGTTCTACTCATAAGGGTTTTCGGTGTTTAGATCCTGACGCTTCCAGAATTTACATTACTCGTCATGCTTAATTTGATGAATCTGTCTTTCCTTTTTCTCTTTCTAATAATTCAAATGCTGACACTCCATTAGGCACTGCTCAATTTTTTTAATTTCAGGATGCATTGCGTTTTTTTCCAACACGTCTGATGTCTTCACCTTCATTGCCCTCGCCCACTCCTCCTCAGACGATGCTGATCAAGGCTCTATGGGTCCATGTGTTATTTGTCCCGATGCACACGAACATGTACGACAAGATAATGTTATATAGGCACCGCATGATGTCCCCTTGGTCAATCCCATTGCAGATGTTGAAATTCAGTCAGACGACGATGTTCAACCGGATGATATTGCACCAACTGTCCCTCCTGTTATCCAGCCAACTAACACATACGTCCTGCCTATTCAGCCGCCCATTGTTTCTACCCACCCTATGCAAACGCGAGCCAAGTCTGGCATTTTTAAACACAGGTATCCTTTTGATATTGCATATACTGCTTTAATCTAATCATTAGTTGATTCCACAGAACCAAAGGGCTTCAAATCTGCTCTCAAACTTCCACACTGGTATGCTGCAATGCGTGATGAGATGGATGCCCTACAAAAGAATGATACTTGGGATCTCGTTCCTCGTCCTCCAGACGAGAATATCGTTGGCTCTAAGTGGGTATTCCGCACCAAGTTTAAATCAGATGGTAGTATTGATCGTTACAAGGCTCTTTTAGTCACTCAGAGCTTTACTCAAATACCAGGTTTCGATTTCTCACACACTTTCAGCCTAGTGGTTCGGGCTGCAACTGTTCGTGTGATTTTGTCTCTTGCTATTCAGCGTCGCTGGTCTCTTCACCAGCTTGATGTTAAAAATGTTTTCTTACATGGCCTATTAAAGAAACCTGTTTTCATGTCACAGCCTCCAGGTTTTATTGATCCCCGTTTCCTTGGTCATGTCTGTAAATTGAAAAAGGCTCTCTATGGCCTTCGACAAGCTCCTCGTGCCTGGTTTGAGCGTTTCAGTTCTTTTCTTTTTTCATTGGGTTTTACTAGGAGTCGTTCTGATACTTCATTATTTTTTCTACACCGCACTGATTGCACTATTTATCTTCTTTTATATGTTGACGATATTATTGTAACAGGTAGTAATACTCTTCTCCTTCGACGATTCATTGATCGTGTCAACAAGGAATTTACTGTCAAGGATTTGGGAAACCTGAGTTACTTTCTTGGTCTTGAAATTCATCATACTGAATCTTGCTTGTTTCTTGGACAAGCAAAATATGCTCATGATATTCTCACTCGAGCTGAACTGCTCGACTCCAAACCTGTATCCACTCCTTTGGCCGCAGGTGAATCACTAGTCAGCACTGGTGACCCTTTCAAAGATCCAACTCTTTACAGATCGCTCGTGGGTGCTTTACAATATCTTACCATTACACGACCTGATCTTTCATATGCAGTTAATCATGTCAGCCAGTTCTTGCATAGTCCGACTGTTGATCACTTTCTGGCTGTTAAAAGGATCCTTCGTTATGTAAAGGGAACAATACATCTTGGCCTATCCTTTTCCCCTTCCTCAAACCACTCTATCCTTGGATATTCTGATGCTGATTGGGCACGTTGTGTGGAAACTCGTCATTCCACTTATGGATATTCCATATTTCTGGACGGAAACTTGGTTTCTTGGAGTGCAAAGAAACAACCTACTGTTGTCCATTCTAGTTGTGAATCCGAGTATCGTGCACTTACAAATACAGCTCAAGAAATGGTTTGGCTCACCCATTTACTTAAAGAGCTTCGTGCACTGCCTTCCTCTCGTCCGTTACTGTTGTGCGACAATAAGAGTGCTTTGTTTTTAAGCCAGAATCCTATTGCTCATAAGCGGGCTAAACACATTGACATTGACTGCCACTTTGTTCGTGAACTTGTGGCAAACGGGCTATTGGAGACTCGATTTGTCCCTTCTCATCTCCAAATTGCGGATATTTTCACCAAAAGCTTGCCTCGACCCATGTTTGAATTACTACGGTCCAAGCTTCGTGTCGTTTTGAATCCCACACTTCGCTTGAGGGGGGGTATTAGGGAATATACGGATGACTAATTAAATTAAAGATATGATCAATCAATATCATATATTGAAGATATTATTGTATCTTTTTTATTTGATCATTTCCTTGTATATAGGATATTTTCTGGTATAACAAGTTGTAAATACTTTTAAATATAGTGAGAATATCATCACCACATTTACGGTGATCAAATTATTTGTCTCTCAGTTATTAGACTATTATCATTAACAAGCCACAACAATCCAATTTCTAAATAAATAATTCATTTCTCTCTCCTCCACATACTCAATCTACTATTCAACCCAACCTCAATTTTTTCATCCTTCATTAATAACTCAACCCAACCTATAATAATTTAACAATTATATATACACTATAATAATTTTTTTTATTATATATAAAAATTTAAGAAATATAATAAATTAAATTATTCAATGCACGTAATTTGTAAAACATAAATGTCATACACTTAAAATAAATTACAATCTCAATAACAAAATTAAAATTACAAAAATTGAAATACAAATCATAAATAAATAAGTTAAAATACAAATAGTTGCATAAAATAAAATATTATTGAAGATACAAATTTCATATCTAATTACCATTGCCAAAATTTTGCCATATATGCTCAATCAAGTCATTTTTAAGAGCGGTGTGAGCTTCTCTATTGCGAAGTTGTTCCTTATTAGTCATATAAGCAGATAAGCTTGCAATGCGTTCAGTAGAGTATTGAGAATGTTGATCATCACCTGTGGGATCGTCCATAAGATCCTGTGGGATCATAATAAGTTGTGTATGTGTCTCGTTCATCCTCTACAATCATGTTGTGCATAATGATACAAGTCATCATAATTTTTATCATCAACGTTTTATCCTAGACAAGACACGGGCGTCGAAGAAATGCGAAGCGAGCTTGTAGAACTCCAAATGCTTGCTCGACATCTTTTCGCACAGCCTCTTGGTGTTGAGCGAACAACTTATGCTTTCGGATTACTGGAGCTGTAATTGACTCAACAATGCAGCCCATGAAGGATATATTTCATCAGTTAGATAATACACTCTGTCATTTTCCTGACCATTCACGATATAACTAACCTTTAGTGCTCGACCTTCCAAGACATCATTAAAAACTGGAGATCGGTGGAATACATTAATATCATTGCATGTACCTGGTGTTCCAAAGAATGCATGTCATATCCATAAGTCATATGATGCAGTAGCTTCTAAAATAATTGTTGGTTTTCCGCTTCTCCCTACATATTGCCCAGCCCATGCACTAGGACAATTTTTCTATTCCCAATGCATGCAGTCAATACTGTCTATCATGCCTGGGAATCCATGTTGTTCCCCGACATAGAGTAGTCTTGCTAAATCTTGTTCATTAGGCCTTCTAAGGTATTTGTCATCGAAGCAGGAAATGACGTCTTCTACAAAATTCTCAAGTGTTTCCCGTGTCACAGTTTTACTCATTCACAAGTATTCATCAACCGCATTAATTGTTGTCACATACGCCAACATCCTTATGAGCCTCCAGTACATTTCTGTAATGGTGAAAGACCCGGTCTACCCGTGGCATAAAAAATTAATTGGTTAGTGTGATTTTTGCTAGAAATTCTTGTACTAAATGCTTAATTGGATATGATTTCATGCATTTTTTATACTAAAATTACCTCATTGTGCTTAATTGTCGAGAAATGTATTTTGTGATTTATTTTGCAGAAAAATGATGAATATATGAAGCAAACACGTGTTATTTGAGGTCGATGGAGAAAAGAGATAAAAATCATGAGTGAACCGAATGAAATACGAGGAGGAGTTATAAGTGGACGTGAGAAAAAAGGCTTGGGCCCAACATGTTCAACAATTTTGGCGGCCCAAATATATAAATTACAGCCCATGGAAATTCTTGTATGAGGCCCAAAGAAGAAGACCCATTTCAATATTTCAATTGGAATTTGAATGGAATATATGGGAATGGGATTTGGATGGAGGCATCTCACGTGAAGTGTGGAAAAATGGCAGCTAAGGGAAAGAAAAAGTCATGCGGTCCCCACCTATTTAAAAAAAAAAAAAAAAAAAAAGGTCAAAGTTTGCTTTCACACCTGGAAACTCATTTCCATTGCGAAGAAGGAAAACAAAATTCACCTTTTTCATCTTTCTTGCCTGCTAACGAAGAGAGAGAAAATTTAATCCACGCCATGGCCAAAATTCAAGGAAACTCGAAGCACTCACGTCAGAATTTCAGAGGTTCGCCGGAATTAACGAAGTCGACAAAGTGAAACCGAAAGCACGCCTAGAAGAAGAAATTGCCGCCGGAAAAGCCAAGTTCACGACCGGAATCGAAGCAGCTTCACGGCAACAAGCTTTGAAGCCGGAATGCAAGCTCTTCACGCCGGAAATCGCGGAGCTCAACGCCAGAAGTTCGGATTCGTTAACGGAAATCGTAGCTCACGCCGGGTCAACTGGTAGCGCCACCAGCCTCATGCCAACTGATTCGTCGCCTGAAATTCACGCCACATGCCGGAATTAATGGACAGCCTCGCCGGGTTTCTTTCGAAGAACAGAGAACACTCGGGTGAGTTTCAAACGGAATTCGACCGAGTGAGGAAGAAAAGTTCGAGTGAAAGTTTCTGGAAAAAACACTCGCCCAAATTGCAATTCCACTCGATCGAGTGGAAATAGAAATGGCCGAGTGTTGAGGTTTGGAAATCGGATGTATTAAGCAAAAGGCGGAGTGTATTAAGCAAGAAGACTAGCACTGAGTCAAGGGCGAGTTATAGCCGAGTTGGGCGAGTCAAGCACTGAGTTGACCGAGTTCGTGAGTATTTTGACTGAGTTTGACCGAGTCAAGACCGGGTTGACTCGGCAGTAACTTAAAAAATGCGAAAATCATCATTTCTTAGGGATCTAATTGCAATTTTGTCATAATCTCCTCATCCCACTCTATAAATACCCCCAATCATCAAATTTAGAAGGAGAATCATCATTTTACGGAAGTTACCAACACAATAGAGCTATCATCCCCTAGATTAGATTTCTTTTCATTTTTCTTTACATTTCTTTTCAATTTCTTCATAGATTAGATTAGGTTTACCTTTCAATTAGTGATTGTTTACATTCAAGCAAGATTCAAGATGTTGCAGAGATTTTCCATTTCATTATGAGAGGTGATATTTTTCCATTTCAATTTCTGTTTATAATACTAATTTCATTTCAATTGCAGTTTATTTTGAATTCTATTAGCTTAATTGATTGTTTAGCTTCCTTAGTCATGTATATCTCTTCTAGAACCATGAGCTAAGTCTTATATACTTTGGATTATTTAGATAATGTGATTAATGAAGTTTTGCTTTGATTTATGCCTAGATTATGATGATTTGAATGATTAGATTCCTTGATTGTGGGTTACTTGAGCTTTGATAATTTGAATTGGCAACATATGAGAGTTGAGCTAGTTCAAATGTGTGTTTAATCGAGCGAAATGAATTATCAAGTGCTATTGTTAGATTTCTAAGACATCGAGAGATGCTAGATAGTCTAGAACACTCCGAATCGGGCATCGAAACCTTCTAAACGAGAGTTTGTTGATTAGATGAGATTAATTTGATCTAGTCTAATCATGATATGAAACATAAGAAGGACATAAGTTAAGCTAGCTTTGATAATTGCATAATCGACGTCATCCGAAGCATATCTCCCCTTGCACTTCGTCTCACGAAGTTAGATAGATTTTTATTTCTTGCTTGATTTGATTTCCTTGTTTAGTTAGAAAATCAAACCCGAACTTGTACTTTCCATTTTATAGCATGAAAACGTGAATCGACTTAGCTAACCATTTGCTTCCCTAGGGTTCGATATTTTTATTACTTGGTCAATTGCCTAACTATAACAACGATCTCGTACACTTGCGAGTAGTTCGATTTTGTGCTTAACGAAATTGACAATCATTAATCAAAAAACATAATTTTTTTATTAAACAAAAAAAGAAAAAAAAATGAGAAACAAGTACCTGTAACATTAGGTCTTTGTTGAAAATATTCGTCATTGGCAGTTACAACCTCCACTATACGGAGGAATAATGATTTTCGCATGCAAAATCTACATCGGAAGATCTCAGAATAATACGTAGGATTGTTAACAAAATAGTCGTTCATCAAACATTCTTCACCAAGCTCGCATTGTCTTTCACAATACCTCCTTCTTGCTCTAGGAGTGGAATCTTCTTCATTCAAATTAAGTCTTTCCAAGAGCAGATCCTCAATGGTGCGATTCATTTGACGATTTTGGTGAGCTCTTCGTTCTTTCCATTCATCAAATTCAATGGAGAAAGAATCGAAACTTGAATCGTTTTCTACCGATTGATTGTCATTGAGAGACATTTGGAAAGTGAAATGGGTAAAACTATTGGTTATAAATTATAAAGTTTGAGATAGATAGAGTGGAGATTGGAGAGATTATATATAGAGAGGACATGAGATATATAGAGTAGAGATGTGAACTTTAATAATGAAGCTGCATTCACATATGGACAATAGTGAGTAGTATTATTGTAGATGGTAGGATGTGGTTTTTTTTTTTTGGTTTAGAAACTCAGTTGATAAGAGACACAAGTGAGACAATAATGCATTGGATAGTGGGAAGAATCAATCGAGTGGGAATGAGTACAACTATCAGAGAATAGTCTAACAACTTGTAGGAAGAATAGTCCAAATTAAATGCATTGTCCAAAGAATAATGCATATCTACTGAACATCATGTGAATAATGCATATCTACATCTATATCATATGAATAATGCATATCTATTGCACATCTACTGCACTACCAATGCATGTGAATGAATTTCCATTTTTTCAATTATTTTTTTATTAATTAATTACTAACTAGTATTGAAACTTTTCATTCAAATTCATTAATTAGTATTTAAATAAATTACTACCGAGACAAAATGAAATTACTCCAATGAACATTTAAATAAACCACTAATTAGAATGAATATTACAACGATTTGATGCAATGAAATTAACGAAAAACACATAAATTAAAAGGCTTACATAAACAATGACCAAATAGTACATTTTCTCTTTTCTTCTTCTGGAGTTAAGTGATCTTTTGTCAATAACGACATCAAAAGGGAGTGTTTCATCTTTACTTTCTCTAACTCCAATTTCTTTTCTAGAATTTCATTTTCATTATCTCTAGTGACCCTCAACGCACGAATTTTTGCGGCAACTTCACTGTAGGATGAAGATTCTGATGCCTTACCTTTTCATTTTCCTTTTTTTTTTCGCCTTATCTCTACCCGTAGGACGTGAAATAAATAAACCGCCACTGGTTGGAGTTTCTGGATTATTGGGGAGAGAATATTCTCCATCTTTACTGGTCTTATTTCTCTTTGAGCTGCCACCACTTTCTTCATTACACTCGTCATCTTCAACACGACGTCTTGAAGAAGGATCTAAATTTATTTGACACTTGGGACATTTACTCATAACTTCATTAAATACATGCAAGTCTTGAAACTTGAGTCTACCTGCTTCGTAAATTGTATGAGCTTCTTTCTCTACATCTTGTTGGCTCATTCCGCTTCATTTTTTAGTATGTGCTTCAATGTTAGCAACAACCCACTTTTGAGCATTTTCATTAAGTCGTTTATAACGACCTTTCATTGAATCTATATTCCTTTCCTTATTTCCTCCGGATCTTCTCTTCGAGCTTGTTCGTACATTTTATGCACTTTCCCCCAGAACGAGCCACCCTTTTGATAGTTGCCACGTTTCTCATCTTCACTAACGAAAATCTAAGATGACATGAGGGCTACATCTTCTTTCACCGACCAATTAGTTTTTGCAGTTCTTTCATGACTATCCCGGAACAAGTTGCGAGAGATATTTTGCGATGGTTGAACTTGCTCTAAGATAGATTCTTGGTTGAGATTCGGAGAAAGTTGAGAATTTTGAAAAAATTGAGAATCTGAATAATCTTCTGAGTTAAGAAAATGCTGAAAATTTGGATAATTTTGTGAGTTTGAATAGTTTTGAGAGTTTGAAAAATAATTTGGATTACTTGGATCCATGATAGAAATTAGGAGAAATAATACAAAATAAAATAAATTTAAAGCAGAGATTTTAGAAATTAGGAGTAAAATAGAGAATTTGATATCTTGATTCAAACTATATCAATATGGTCTATTTATAGAGAAAAAAAAGTTACGAATTTTGGTGTATATATATATATTTACAGATAATGCATAAAATCGAAAATCTAAATATTATCCTACCATAATTACGTCAGCCAATGATATAGTGTTATGTGTCAATACACATGGGCACAATTTATCTCAAACTCCCGGTTGCTCAACCTCTAAGGTCGCCCACCTCTATTTATTTTTTATTCTTCTTTTTTATCCTTTTGTGGGCCGTGATCGCGTTAGGTTACTGATGATCATAGTTTTATATGTAACATGGAAAAATTGGTGTGCCTATTTCAAATTTGGGCCAAAATAGTATACCTTAGTGCAATAATCTCTTCGCATAACGATATTATAATAAAATTTAACTGTACGACCTCTTTATATGAGGAATAACTACAGCCTATAGGGAGTAAAGTGACATTGATCATATTGTAATTTGTAAAGCATAGACATGTTCGTTCTTCTATAATACTAAAGTCAAATAATTAAATCAAGTGCTGAAACAAAAACCTGCCCCATAGATCCACGCATAACAAGACAGGCCTCGTCTCTTCCATAAATTAAGGTGTCTTTCTAAGTCCAGCAAGTAGCTAGGTTATACCCTGCTTTCTTCTCTGGTCACTTGAATTTTCCACGTCATCCATGCTTTCAAAGGCGAAACGCCAAATGTCAAAATGCACGGTGCTGCCACGTGGCAGATGATCAGGGGTCGTGATCATGCCATCCAGAACCACTTGTTTTGGTTGTGTTGGCCCATGAAACTGTTGTTGAATCAATACATTTATATACTTGACTTGTATGTATACATTTGCTATAACTCTACCTTAATTTCCTATCAACTATACAAATATGTATGTAAATTCCCTCTTTCCATACTTCTAGGCAGCTTGATTGGCCAAGAATGTAATGAAATATTATAGTTTCAAATTGAATAGATACACTATAATCCTCATAATTATATCTTCCTAGAAGTGCTCTTTGTGGAATTCAAATTTTGTTGAGCCCTTCTGATTATACTCATAGCAGAGGTTGTTGAGTTCTTTTGCTAATACTGGTGCCCCACAGTAGAAAACTCCTATTCTTGCATTAGCATGTTTAGTACCGATTTTAGACAGAACTTTCTTCCAATTCGGCCTTGCAAAATGCGTCCTAACCTGCTCGAATCATTGGTGTACGTAGTTTAATACGCGTGAACTATATGATGGAGAAGGATATGATTGGAAAAAGAATGTTACCCTTGTGCCAGACACAATATCGACTCCATTTTTAGCGTGGTTAAGCGCCTGAACCATAGTGATGAGAGCTGAACGCGCATCACCCTCCTCATATACGCTCGTTAGATAATTGTGCATCTCAATCACACCCTACAAAATTGGAGGTTATATAAAAATCACTAGAACACATAGCATGTGATGTTTAGATGGAAGCTGTATGCATGCATTATATACCCTTTGATCGAGTTCAGCAATTTCATCCATAACGCCTTTGAACCAATCGAATGATCCTTGCTCTCTAGTAACCCAATAAAAGTAAGCATTTGTTGTCCGTAGAGTTTTCTTCCGTTTAGGTGATATCTTGTTCTGAGACGAGTCGAGTGAAGTCCCACTCTGCTCTGAGAACCTGCTGAAATCTGAAATCGAATCCTGAAATAAGAAGTACGATTTCCATAAGTTGGATTTGTTTCAAGTGAACAGATTAGATGCAATATCATGAAAAGTTTATGCTTGCTTACAGCCAGTTCCTCCATCTTGACAATATTGTTTAGCAGATCTTTGAGGATGCTGATGAAAGGCGTAGCTCCAATACCAAGGCCTACGAGTAAAAGAACGTCGTACTTTCTGTAATCTTGAGCTGGAGCTCCATAAGGCCCATCTATTAATAGCTTTGGTAAACTGGATTTAGAGGTAATGTTCAGATTCTGGGCAGAATCAAATACAAGTTTACAGAGAAAATAAGTACGATAACCAGAAGAAACGTACCTTTTCTTGGTGTTCTCATCGGCTCTGAGAAGCCCACTCTTCCCATTCACAGGAAACTCACAAGCTTCAGAGAACACCCTCTTAAGTTCATGCGTCCAATCACCCAACTGCCTTATGTGAATGCTAAGGTAATCATCATCTGGTGCCGACGTAATTGAGAATGGATGCCTGTCAACACATTATAGAAGATGGAGATGCAATTTAATGTCCTATATATGTTCATCCTTATAAAAATTAAAAAATTGTGCAAGAAATGAACAGATAGAAGTTACCATTCAAATGGAGAAACGGCTGGACACTGGACAAACATGTATTGTCCACTCTTGTACTTATATTGTGGAGGCTTCGACATTTGCAATGATAGCACATTTCCCGGATATATTGCAACCTGAAAAAGTGGAGAAACGAATTTTAATACATGGATTCAAGCAGAACATTGTCTAATAGTCCAATTGAGAGTACAAAGATGATCATGTTCACCTTCAAAAGACGGACGCTATAGAAGCCTGATCTGAAGAATCTAAGGGTCCTTTCTCCTGCATACAGTAGTACAGGGACAGCAAGATACATCCATGTCTGCAACCAAACAAAGATACAGAGTAATTATCAGCTACTTAGCCACAATAACCTCAACTACTCACCTAAAATTTTTTAGAATCTTCTATGAAAGGCAAATACTTCTATGGTAGTATTAGTTTTTTTTTTTTTATTAAAAGGTATGAGCTGGCCAGTATTAATGAGTTTCACTGAACAATATTAGTTGTTTTCATTGAACAATATTAGCTAGTGCACCCAAGTGTTGCTCTTTATGTAATAATAAAGGTTGTAGATGTGCATACCGTCTTTTTGTACCAGCTGTGGACGAGATAAAGGAACGTTCCATGGATGATAAGGAGGATGTAGACTAAAACGAACAAGTGGTGGGAATACCAGAAAGCATTGTAGCCGGTGAGCCTATCCAATGGCTTAGGCAGCTTAACAAGACTGCGCCTAAACCAGCGTGTGGCCAATGTAAAAGCAATTATCATTAAGATCAGCATCAAGATACCTGTGATACCCTCAGGACCTTGCATAAGGTCCATGTAACTGGGCTTTGAATCACCAAAATCTTCCATCAAGTACTTATTGTACGAGGTATCGGGTGAGTCTATAAGCCTTGGAAAGTCGCAAGCAAGGTGGTTACCAACGTGGAGTATGATACCAACAACAATGGCTGCAGCAATCGTCTGTTTGTATTCAGTATTTGACCACAAAGGGAAAGGGTAAATGATCAGAACTATATACATTTTAAGTAAAAGTCTATTACTGTAAATAAGAGCTCAATGACATGATGGTTAAGCAAATTTCATGGATGATGGCCTTATAAAACAACAGCATTGTCAAGCCTAATTATATACTATATGTTTGTATATAGGTGGTAGCATATAAGTTTTTAGTTTCCAGCCAAATACAATGATTGGGCTAATAAGATTTTACTACAAATGTGTCATTAATCGAAAAGTGAACTGAAAATGATCTCGATTACAACTTTAGTTCTTTGCTACGAAGAACTAGAAAACTTTCAAGTAGGTGCTCGACAAAATTAAACATTAACAAATTAATGAACTCTTTCTTCATATGACAATACAGTGACTGCTCTGTGCTACAATGCAGGACACTGTCCTCTGCTCTGTAATGGTAAGGGAAAAAGTGTCCTGATCATATAAAACCATAAACCAAAAATTCAAAAAATCGAATTACAAATTCTAGTAACTTATAATCTACATTGTACAAAATATGTATAAAAAACCCAGAAAAAAGTTAAAAGTTCTGTGCTTCAATATGTCAAAGATCTCTGCCTGACTCTAAGTTGACCGCCAAATGTCAGGAATCAGCATCAGTTTATTTTATGATAGAGAATTTTTTTTTTTTTTCCATTTGCAAATCTAATAATCAGAGTTGACTTATACACAATGTCATGCAAATGGAGCCACTGGTAAACGTATGAGACAAAAAAGTATAATGAGAAGCGTGAGTATATCATTTCATTTTTTACTTCTTTCCCTTAGTTGTCTCCCAATTATATGTCTATAATACCAAACACTAATATTGAAATAGTGTGTATAAATAATGAATAATCACTTTAAAAGGCTAATTAAATTAAATGTACATACCTTATGAAAGTTGATATTATCATCAAACGGCACAAATAAGCCCAATTTTGAGGACCTCAACCAAGTGATGATATTTCTACAAACGGGCAATAATATGAGAGCCATGTTGAATTTCAAAGTCTCGGCTGCACCCTTAGCCGTTGTAAGGCAATAACCCATTATTTGAAAAGCACTTTTATTTTTGTACTGATAGAATTTCCACGTGAATAGTCCAATCATTATCAAGATCCAAAGTGTCAATACCCAAATTCTCTTCCAATTTTCTTGCAAGAAATAGGTCAACTTAGTGCTGAGTCGTTTAATTCGACTTTTGTATCTGAGGCCATGAAGGTTTTGGCTAAGAGCTTGGCTTGTGTAGCTGAGGGCTTGACTGTAATTTAGGTATGTATCCTTCTGTAACAATAGTGTTTCCAGCTGCCATAACTGCATCATTGAGTGACAAAAATATTGATATCTTGTATTGCATGAGAGATACGATCAGAAAAGTAGGATCATGCGGAATTATCCTCAAAGGGTAACATGTATATAAATTATATATATAAATGTAATAATGATAATTTGGACCATATATATTATGTTTGGACATGTGTTTGAGTGCTGAAAACACGCATTACTTGTCCAGGAAAGAGAATGTCCACATTTGTTATTGGGTGGGAGTGGGACTGTCATGCTAAAAAAGTCGCCATAAGATGTGTGTGTTTTTGTTTTTTGTTTCATAATTTATTTAAAAATAAAATGGAAGATAAGTAGATGCCTTCTTTAACAAAATATACCTTTAATCGTAACAGGATCTCCTAAGTAAAGGCTGCCCACCAAATAAATTAGATTTGAGTTTGTCTTGATAAGCCAATTTTGTCGTGCACATGTTTTACTATTAATACTCTATAGTAAAATTATTAATACTTAAAGAAAAAACAATTAATGCTACATTTATTGAAATTAATGTTGTTCAGAGATGTATATAAATCATTTTCACGATAAAACTGCTTACAGAAGATGTCGTTAGATTTTTAGATTATTATAAGCTTGTTATTATAACCGGAAAAAAAAATTGTTCTTTTCGTTATATGGTCCTAAATGAATTTAGAAGAAAATGTATGTCCCAAGGCTACAGCAGTGACATTCCAGGAGGAAAACATGTATCAACTTCGTCAAAATGGTACACAAATAAAATTAATCGAATAAAAAGAATGGAATATTACTATGAGCAAATATAAAAGTGATCATAGTTACTTAATTAGGCTTAGAAACCAACTGACCTTTCCAACAAACCATTAGATTTTTTTTTTTTTTTCATCTTGTGTCATTTTTTTTAAAATTACAAATTGCAGTGCGCATACGACATTTGACCATTTTCTTTCTAGATCAATTTACAATAAATTTCTTAATTACATTTTCTTAATTTAACACTTAGTCTTCTCTTGGGCTCAACTAACTGGAATTAGGTATTGAATCATTTCTTTGAAGACACCGTTGTCAAGAAAGCAACTCCTTGATTACCAATAGTTTAACCGGACTGTGTGTGTGTATATATATATATATAAACACAAATAATTAGCTGGCTAATTAAGTGCAAATTGTTTCAAAATTATGACCTACACCATGTAATATAACTTGGTCTTCTTTATTAGATATGACATCTATAATCCGAATCATTCCTCACCACTATGTCTTCAGCTTAAAATAAATTAATAAAATGTATAGCAGTGTTTTAGTTGAGAAACTTGATAGCTTCAATCTACTATTAAATAAATATAACTCATAAAATAAAATTTATTACTTAGCCAATAAGCGAAAAAGGGGAGTTGTTGAACTATCGGTATACATAATCTACATATATAGATAGATACACAATATGGCCATTAATTTCCAAATGATGGACGAAAATTATAAGTCATATTATCATATGAGCTGGTGCAACTCAAATACTTTTTTTAAAATATATAATCAGCTATGTCACTGAACAACTACGATTATTTGTACTGAACAATTATAGTTGTCCAACTATTATCATTTAGTAAAAACAAATGATATTATTTAAAAATAACAAAAATTTGTGTGAGACCGTCTCATGGCATGAGACTACACAAATTAACACTCACCTTTGTTAAAGTGTTGTGCTATGTTTTAATTTATATCTCATTACACTGTCTCATGTCATACGACGGTTTTACACAAAATCTATCTTTTAAAAATATATTTAAATTACACAGTACATATTTTACAATAGATTTACTCAAATTATAATTTTATAGTATTTTCTACTGTTTGATGGAATCGTAGAAGTATTACAAAATTTACAAGTTCAATAACGTGTCTCTCTTTTCCTTTTTTTTTCTTTTTCCTTTTTTACCAGCATTTTTCTAATTTCCCAGACTCGACTCCAACTTCTCCATTTGACTTGACTAAACGGTATAACAATCTCAAAAGCTGGATTTACTAATAATTTTATATAATCTAATATATATATATATATATAGATATATTCATGTAAAGCATATGTTATTTAATTCAACGTGTATAGTTGAACAAGAAGTTAACTCATAATTAATAAGATTTAGTCAGTCATTTGTCGTCTAACTACTGACTTTTTACATAACTAAAGTCCAACTTGATAATTTTAGTTGCAACCATTTTTCATTCTTTGTACCGAGGTTGGTGTAGAAGTGATGAAATAGTACATCAATTATATAGTATGTTCGTATAACGATAATTTTACGTGTAGATCATTAGATAATACTTTGTAAAAAAAAAAAAAATTCCTAAATTAAGGTACAAAACAAATTATACATGTGATTACTTTTTATATATTTTCGTAACATTATATAGACAAGTATTATATGGAAATGATTCATAATAAGCTTATCATAAAATAGTTTTAAAAGTATCAAATATATAATAAAAAATATTAATAGTTTCATTAGAAGTATCATTAATTTGGATCATCGGTATTATATTGTAATTGTTGTAAGTTTTCTTAAACTCAAATTAATGATACTCCTGATCAACTTTTTTATACTACTAATTAAATATTCGATATTCTAAAATAGTTTCATTATAAACTTATTATGAACCATTTTTCATATAAAACAACTTATTATAGTCTCATGCAAATATTCTCGTATACAAATATTCTTGTACCTCAATGTAGCCAAGCCTCTCTGGGTCTAACTCTTCCATGATTAAAGCCGCGTACTCTTCCGCCTGCTCTTTTAATCTTGATAACTTATTTGCGCAGGCACTTACCATGATGATCTACATAGTGAAAATGAACTAAGAAAAATAAAAAAGGGGGTAAAAAAGGAATTGATTGAAATGCACGAATTAATTAATTAATTATTCTCCCTCAATTCATTCATGCAGAATTACATATTTACCCCCACCAACCCCACGGAAATGACTAATCTTTAACATGAAGTCGGTGCAATTTTGAGAATTTCAAGCATCGTTTGACCATCTCAAACAGAATAGTTTTTTTATCAACTCCAATTATATGACATGTGCAAGCATATGTATGCATCAATATTAAAAATATGAAATGTCACAAATTACCAACTTTGGGCATCTGTATATATATATAGCCTCACCTATCACTATTATAGGTCTTTACAATTATGAATGTAAAGTTAGTAAAGAAAATAAAGGTACCTACTAATTATTTAGCCATTAGACAAAAACTGCTAGATAAATTTGCTTATGTTGGAATATTTGTTATATATAGCCTTACCTTTGGCCGTAGAGTGAGTGTCCCACTAATCTTAGAATTGAATGAAAGAATATTGATTGGCACTGATAATTATATTTTAAAGATAACATATAATTAGAAAAAGGTAACATAAAATATTATATTCCTTCTCATTGTACCTATCTGGGATAATAAAATGTCACCTCTTATATTTTTTCAGCCACAAGAATTTGTGACAGACTGTTTTACCTCATAATAATAATCACTCCATTAATTTTAAAATACGTAATTATAAGTGATTGCCTAATGCCTAGTGTATTTAATAGTGGATACATTACTATCTCCACCCCGGAGTACATTGCTATACTTGTTTTTAGCACAGGAGTTAAAAAGAAAAAATATAATAAATATTGTACTTCATTCATGTCCAAATACTCTTCACACTTTAGGAAACACAATTTTTAATAAACATATGTAATGAGTAGAGTATGAGAGTAATGTGTAAAATTTTATTATTAGAATAATAAAATTGGTTGAAGAGAGTGTAAAAAGTAATGATATTTTGTGTAAGTATGTGAATATTGTGAAGATGAGATTAAGTAGGAATTTCTATTTTTAGAGTGTGCAAAGTGTTTGGAAACCGACAAAAGAGAAAAGTGTGCAAAATATTTTGGGAACAGAGGATGTATATTATATGAGTGTTGTGAAAGTAAAATTTAATGTACACACTTTTTATGGTACACATCAAAGTAAAAAAATATGCAATTAAGAAAACCAAAGAAATTTGTGTTACCTCCTTAACTTCCTCTTCAGTGATCCGACCATCTTCATTTTTGTCCACCCTGGCATCATGGCAATTTAATAATCAAAATATTATATTATCACGGACAATTACTCAATAACTAACTTCTCCAAATTTTTTATGTTTAGTTTTAAAATATAATTGGAATCCTCCTACACTTTTCCATGTGACAAACTCTCCTCTAAAACATGAAAATGGATTCGTTCAAATATATATATACAAACACATTGAATTGTATAAATAAATATTAAATATAAGTATAGCAGTATTATTGGATAAATGTAATTTTACTGCAAACGGACTCTTCCAATATTTATTTTCATTTTCTACCGTACCATAATTACTTAATAAACATATATAACTATAGGTAAATTACCTTCAATAATCTTAATTTCTATTGTACATTAATTGGTAAATGACTTGACAATTAAAATTAATTAGCGAAATTAAAAAGGGATATACATACATGTCGAAGAAAATTTGAAGCCTGGAGTCGAAACTTTGATCAGTAATTTGTGACCAAAATTCGAAAAGCTCTTCCATACTGATCTTATCAACTTTCAATCTTCTCCTTCTGCTTAATGCGTCGAACAATTCCAGTGCAAATTCTTTGGAGTCTTTCATCCCTAATTTAAAAAAAAATGCAGCATTAAGGCCTTCAATTGAACTATAAATAATCTGTTAATTGAGAAAATTATTGTCAATTGAACGCAACTAACCTATGCATTGTGCAAAATCAGAGCGATGCAGATAACCGTCTTTGGCGAATTTTTCGAAATTCCTCTGAACTTCATTCCACGCATCGATGCGGTTATTTTTGCCATTACTGATGAATTTAAGCCCCTGGAGAGCTTTGTGAGCGCCGGAACGAGTGCGATCTAGCTGCGCTCTCTGGCGGCGCATCGCCCTCGCCGCCAGAGCCGAGTCCAGTCCGCCGCTGTTGCCTCCGCCGACGCCGGAGAGTATCCGCGACGCGCGGCCGTGTCCCCACGAGAGCTTCCTCGAGAACTGCTTCGCTTTCGCCAGCGCTTCCGATTTCAGCTCCTGAGAGAAAAATTGAAACAGCTTATGGGAAGCGCTCCGGCGCATAGTCGGAGATCGGGAGGTCGACGCCGACGCCGACGCCGGAGTCTCCACGCCGCTGATTCCTGAAACGACGTCATTTCCGTCGATGCTGATGACCGTCGCCGGCTCGACGCTGCGCAGAATAATGGTGTCGTCGTCCTGGAGATCGAGCGTGACTTCGACGAATTCCGACGCGTTGGATGCCGAATCGATGGAATACTCCGTCGCCGGCGACGATCCTTCGCTGGTTAAATGACCGGTCGGAACCGTGTCGGAGCCCCACCGGCGGTCATGTTTTCCGGTCAGCCTCATCGAAAATTAATTTAACTTGTTCAGCATAGAAAATGGATGATTAAGAGAGGAGAATTGCACAATGGGAGAGGTTGAGAAATGGAGATTAAACTACTCCGATAAAATAATGATAATAATAATAATATATAAGTAGTTTTTGAATGAATATAAAAAGGGGTGGAAATGCAAATATGCAATGACTAGCAAAACGCGTCAGGAATCTGAGTAAAACGACATGCAACGCGGAGGTAGTGAAAAAGGATGGGGATGGAAGAAGAGGGGACCGGAGAAAGGGAGAGAGTCGAGAGAGTTTGTTTGAATTTGTGCGTTTGTATTTTAGAAAATGAATATGTTGTAAGTTTGGTGATACTGATGGAAGTTGTGTTAGCTGAATGAGAAGTGGTTTTGTTGGTGGTCTCTCTCTCTCTCAATATATTATTGTGGACTGCTTCTGTGTGTATTTGTATATATAGTGATACATGTGTGTGTGTGTGAGTGTTTTGGGAAAGTATGCACTTCTATAGGGGAGACGTGTATGCAGGAGTAGGGTGGAGATAGATGGGTAAAAAGATAAAGGTATGAACTGAGATGTGATCAAAAAGGGCCTAGAATGGAAGATGGAATCTACTTTAATTTCCTTCTTCTCTGATATTTGGTTCATACCGGGATCATTTTAGTATATTAATTATTTTCATAAAATAGTATTAAACTTTTTCATTGAAATGTATTAGAATTAGTTATTTTCACTTAAAAGTATTAGTTGTTCAGTGAAAACAAATTAAGATTTTTTAGTGAAAACAACTACTCCCTCCATCCAATATTAGTAGTTATGTTTTTTGGGCTGTTATTTTTTGTCATAAGTTGGAGGGTATTATGAAGTATTGTGAATTTCATTTATGAATAAAGTGATTGTTTATGAAAAAAATGATACTTATATTTTCCATAAACAATAACTTTATTGATAAATGAACCTCACAATACCTTATAACACCCTCCAACTTATGACAAAAAGTAACAGTCCAAAAAACAGGACTACTAATATTAGACAAAGTGAGTAATACTTTTCAGTGAAAACAACTAATACTCTTTAGAGAAAACAACTAATATCCTTCAATAATTTATATATGAACCAATTTCATTCTATACATACTCATTAGCAGAGTGATTAGTTATCAAGTTTTAAATTATTTTGTTAACTTTTTTTTTCTAGTCAAAAGAATAATTATTTAAATAAAAATATTAATTTTATTTAAGTCTGTACCACCATATGTTTAACATGTACCACAATTAACTCACCACAAACCACAATTTATTTAAGTCAATATATCATATATTTAACATGTACCACAATTTATTCACTATGTACCACACTTTATTTAAGCATGTACAATCATTAATTCACCCTATACCACAATTAATTCACACTATACCACACTTTATTAAGTTCGTACCATAAATTATTTAAGTCCGTGCACCATATATTTAGCTTGTACCACAATTAATTCACTATGTACCACACTTTGCTTAACACCATACCACCATTATATCACTCCGTACTACAATTAATTCACACCATACCATACTTTATTAAGTTTGTACCGTAAATTATTTAAGCATGTACACCTTATATTTAGCATGTGTCACATATCTTGTACCACACTTTATTAAGTTTGTATCATAAATTATTTAAGCTCGTACACCATCATTTAGCATGTACGACAATTAATACACCATTTACCATATTTTATTTTAATACACCACCATTAATTCATTTTGTACCAAAATTAATTCATACCGTACACACTTTATTAAGTTCGTACCATAAATTATTTAAGTTTGTACCACAATTATTTCACACAGTACCATACTTAATTAAACTCGTACCACAATTTATTCATGTTCGAACCACCATTATATCTCCCAGTACCACACCTTATCGTGCATATATCATCATATCTTAGGTCTATACTGTTGGTGAACGAATCTAATCATAAGGATTAGTGGTTGTTTTAATCCGTTTTTACGTCACCAATCAATAACGTGTGATTGATTACCACCGTAAATGGTAAATCGGGGTGTGAATTTATCGAATTTGAAATTGAACTTATTTCGTGTATGTGTAGGTTAGGGTGTGTTTGTGTGTGTATTTTTGTCTAAAATTCGAAATTATATAAATAAGCTGGAGAACAACTATTTATAGAGGCTAGCAAGCATGAGGTGCTACTGACTTTTGGTCTCCCTAGCTTGCATGCCTGACATGTGTCCTTTGACCTTAGTTTGACCTTATCTAAGCTGAATCTTAGTTACAAAGTCTTCTTTTGGGCCTTATCTCGGACTTATTGTTGTTCGCCTAGGTCGGCTTGACTGATCTTGATGACCCTTCAACTGAAAGTTGTTCGCCTCTTGAGGTTGTACTTTGGATGTTGTTCGCCTTATGGCTTCGTTCAGCTTGGCTTTGAGATCTTAGTCCTTTGTTCATGTGCACACCTCTTTGGCTGATTGTTGTATCATATTTTGACCAAGTTGTTCGTCATTAGTGACTCCACGATTGGCTCATCCTTGGTCTCGGGTCTTAAAACCTGTTCGCCTATTAGTTGTTCGTCGGGGGAGTTGTTCGTCACTTTATACACCTCCCAGATTGGTTAATGCACCCAAATCATGATTTTCTTTGTTTAGACTTTAATTGTTGTTCGCTCCATATTAGATGATGTTCGCCTATCAACATATACCACAACTTCAAAGATCGGATCATATTCTTTAGCCTCATACTACCATGTTAAACCTTGTATAATCATATTTTAAACCACCATATATTCTAAACTATAAATTAATTACAAAAAGGAAACCAAGTGAAAAGGTCACATTTGGTCAAGGTAGAGAAACATACAAAAATGAGTATAGAAAAGTTGAGAAAATCAAGAAAGTGCTTATGTACAAATTTCCCAATGGTCGTGATTTTGTCAAAGAGTCATGCATGACTCAGAGGTCCAGTAACACATAATTTTTTGGTAACTTCACGAATTTTTATGTAATGACTGGGAACGTGTCACGAGGCATTCCACATCACTAAAAAGCTCTAAAAGTTTATTTCAAAAAAAAAAAAAAACGATGGTAAAAAAAATAAGTCTACAAGAAATTATGACTATTTGACTAAAGTTTAGCAGAAGTGTACCATTCTTGTAAATTCAAGGGGTTCTTCCAACTTTTGGTTTATTTTATGATTATCATTCATCCAATCTCTTTAGTACATGATATTCATTAAGTTTGTATCTTTCCTAAATCATTATTTTTAGTTTTCAAGTCATCAAATGATTAATTTCTCTTTTATTACTTTTGACTCATCTTAGAAGGATGTTCTAAGTTTGCCTATAAAAGATCAATCATTGTAATGTTTTACATCAGAATATCTCCCAAATTATAATCATATGTTGAGCTTTTAAGATTATTTAGAATATTTCATCTTCTTCAAGAAACACAACCCCAAGAGATACAAAATAGAAAGTCGTTCCAAGTAGAGGTGATTCAGTACGGTATACCAAAAATACCGAAGCATACTGCATATTGTACCAAAAATTTTGGTATATAATAATCCATACCATTATATACTGAAAATTTTGGAATACTAAACACGCGCACCTTATACCTCTCCAAAAATTTGGTATACCATATTGCACCGATTTTTCGGTACATACCATTATATACCAAAAATTTGGTATATCATTTTATACCGAACTTTCGGTATACCGTTTCATACCAAAATTTCAATATACTAATTTATATAATCTGTATAAAATTTGAATCTATGTCACAACAATCCAAAAATATGTATTGACGTCACAACAATTCACGTCCCAATAATTTAACACAAAAAGTATTAAGAACAAGATTCCACACTGTAGACATTTGGAGTTAGACCTTGATTGACATTTGCAGTTGTAAAAAAATCATTAGAAATTACTAATACACGTTATATTAAATTAGCATAAATAAACATGATTTAAATTTAATAAGATAAAATAAAACTATTACCATTTACAATTTCTTCAATTTCCTTGTATAAATCAAGATCATCATCCGTTAGATCCTTATAGAAGTTGATTTCCTCCGCTCTTAGTCAATCACTAGTGCACACTAAAGCTTCTACAATTTTGGCACTCAAACTGCTCCTAAAAGGATTCACAACTCTTTTACCCAAACTAAAGGCGGACTCACGAGCAACAGTTAAACTTGGAACTGCAACAATATCTTTAGCAATTATTAAAAGGATTGGGTACTTATTTTCATTTCTATTCCACTACTCTAAAAGATTGATTATATTATTTTTTTCATCTCACCAAATAGGTACTTATCCACTTCATTATATATCTCTTGAAGTTGTTTAGCTTCATTTTGTGCTTTCACATCCTCGAACAGTTCATACTTATGAGCCATGTCTTTATGCCATTTATTGGAAAGTTCATTGTTGTCTATTTTGATGACATCCTCGTGTATATCAATAGCCCGGAGGAACATATATAATCTTTGGCAAGTGCCACGATAGCAAAAATTGTATACAAACTTGAAGAAATGTCATTTATTCAATGTTGTTAACCGAATAATATGTAAAGCTTGAGTGATTTATATAGCTAGAGGTACGATTAACTACTATAATTTGTGGTGTTTGGGTGCATTTAATGTGGATGATTGAGAGCAATAAATGTGCAAGACTTGAACAATAAATGCATAGGAATTTGTCAAGTTTTTGTGTAGGCTAGGGCTTGAATGATTGTGTGTTATTAAATTCCACTAGTTATTCACCCATGTAATGCACGATTTGAATATTATTGAAATTTGATAGACTACGATAATAATTTGAGTAGTTCTAGTGTACACTTGAGTGTATAATATGCACTTGAATTTTGAAAAAAAAAAATACTCTAAGCAGAAATCAGTAATACCTCAAGAAGTAATTGGTAATACCCCAATCACAAAATATACACAGTTCGGCGTGTTAGTGTGTGTATTAAAAAAAATCAAAATTGAACTTAAAATCTAAGTGCATGCCATGCACTTGAGTGCATGCCTTGCACTTGAGTACATGCTAGAATTTGTGTAATAATTTTAATTAATTTGTTTTGGTCACCCGTTGTTCTTTATTATTTTTAGGCATATACCTTTTATATAAGCCAATGTGGAAAATAAATATTGAACGTGATGATATTTTGTTGAGTATGTGCAGTGTGAAACTTGTTTATATATAAAATATTTTATAATAATTTTAGTAGGACAATTCATACATTTTAGTGTAAATAATTGATACCTTTTAGTGAAACAATTTATACACTTTAATTTAATAATTTATAATGAAAATAATTTGTACCTTTTAAAACTAATGTTCATTCTGTCCATGAAAAATATGTTCGTTCTATTTTTGTCAATCATCATTTTTTCTTCACCATGCAACCATCACCTAATTATTTCATATGCCATTGAGTTTATGCGCACAAAAAATCACTTAATTTATAAATTGACCTCAATATATCCCAAAATACTCTTACTTTACATACGTTATCTATATTTTCTTAAAATTTGTCCAAAATAAATATTTTTCGTGAACAGAGATAGTATCATTTAATAAACAAATACCCTTCAAAGAAGTTCATATATGGATCAATTTCACTCTATAATTTATCTATTTTGTTATATGTATATAAGCAAATCTGGAGAAATTGTTTATATAAAATATAAATAGTATAATTTTTTTTGCTTACCTAATAAAATATATAACATTTTTAAGGGTAAAAATGATATCTATGGGTACATGTCATTTTGACTTTTCATATAATTTTCATATTATATGACGTTTTACACTTTTTATTGTGCATTAATTTTTATTTTTAAAGTTATTTAGATAAGTGGTTTTTTAATGAAGATAAATAATATATTAAGGATATAAAAGGTATTTAATTTTTTTCTTAATAATATATTAAGGGTATAAATGTATTTTGGATAGGAGAGTGTATTAGTATTTAGAAGTAATTGTAATTGGGGTATCAACATTTTATGAGTTTTGAGTAATGATAAGGAGAAAGATTTAGAAATTAAATGCAATTTATTTTGTTTATTTGTGTTTATTAATATGATAAAGTATAATATGAAATAGTTGATGATAAGTTTATCATGAAACTATATTAAAGTATCGAATATTTGACCATGAGTATCAATAATATCACCAGGAGTATCATTAATTTGGGTCGGTGGTATTATAATGCAGTTGTTGTAAATTTTCTTGAACTCAAATTAATAATACTCCTGGTGATATTTTCGATACTCCTGGTCAAATCAAATATTCGATTTTTAAAAATTATTTCATGATAAGTTTATCATGAACTATTTTCATATAAAACTTACTCAATTAATATACTATATCTCATTTCATATATATATATATATATATATATATATATATAGGTTGCGGCTAAACGAACCCTCGATTCTTCTATACATACCCCACTTACTATACAAACCCCATTAAAAATATGATTATTTTTAAAAGATTACTAAACATACCCCAAGTTTAGACAATTATGTTCTTTAGAAAATTAACCTAAATTTAAAACAAAAAAAAAAGTGAATAATTATAAACTCACAATTTTATTCACTTAAACGTATACACGATCAAAACAAAAGTGAAGAGTTCTCCGATTTTAAAGGAAGAACAACAAATTTGACCTTCGAAATCATTCAAACACAATAAAAAAAATGATCTTCTTAATCTAAAAAAAAATGAGAAAAAAATAATTTGCAAGAAAAAAAATCAGGAAAAAATCAGGAAAAAATAAACACAACGTAGGCTAACAAAGTGTATTTAAATTTTATTCCAAGTACGTTGAATATTTTGCCTTTGCAAAGCGAACTATAATTTAACTTCTATTAATTTTACTCACTGATGCTACAAAAAAATGCGAACAGAATCTCACAAAATAATACAGATGCATGATTAGGCGTGAAATTGTCATGATTCGTCGTCAGAAATGCCATAGTTTTGGTCGATTTTATTGAGTATTTAGAGTCAATTGAGTATTATTTATACACATTGATGAATTTGTTTCTTTGATGCTCATAGGTGAATCAAGGGCAAAAAATGGAGTTCGTAGGACTTTGAATCGACTCAAACGGATGCCCGGAGGAGAAGATATCGAAGAAATACGATTGATATTAGTGCGGAAGAAGAAAAGTATCAGTTGAAGAAGAGGGAGAGTCATTCGAGTGGATCCACTCGAGCACCACCGCTCGAGCATGCCACTCAAGTGCCCAATTTGTCCAGAGAAGTTTTACCACTCGAGCTATTCGAGATGCTCGAGCGCTCAAAACTTACAGAGAATTTCCAGCACTCGAGCTACTCGAGCGCCTCCGCTCGAGCATAGGGCTCGAGCACCCCAAGACATACAAAATGATTCAGCCATTTGACCAGCTCGAGCGCCACCGCTCGAGCCCCTGTTTCATTCGAGCTGCACAGCTCGAGCGCCCCCGCTCGAGCACTTTCAAGTTTCTTGCTTCCAGATTCGTTTTTCGGCCCATGAGTTCCCGATTCGGCCCGATGCTTATATATACTCGTTCCGAACACGTTTTTACACACCACTTGATACCATATCACTTTAAGAGTTAGTTTTTGGAGAGAGAAAGAGAAGAAGAGACGAGCAAGCTTTAGTTTTATGTATTCGAGGTTTTATTTACGAATTCATAGTTCGGTTTTGATTTTTAGTTTCTTTACTTTAGTTCTTTGTTCTTGAATACTTGAGACTTCATTTTATTAATTTAATTTCAGTTCTTAGCATTTATTTCTTTAAACCCTAGTTTATGTTTGATAATTTCTTAGTTAAAATCATTATGTTCATGTTCGTTACTTCTTCAATTGTTTTCGTTTCCGTAAAAACCATGTCTAGCTAAAACCCTTGCATGCTTGGGGTAGGATGAACTAGTAGAAGTAGGATGTGGGTATATAATTAGGGTAATTCATGACGTTTAGTTTTAACTCTCTTAATTAATGAATTCTTAAAATCAATCTTAACTTTTCCTTTGAATTTGGTTCGAAAAGTATTCGAGAGAGGACGACCTTATTACTCTTTAACAACTAGTAAACTTAATGAGAGGGTTTAGAAAGGGTTAATTAATCTACCGGTTTATCTAAGGAGGACGACCGCATCACCTTAGTTAAATTAGGGTCTCCTTAATTAAGCACAATCTATTAACTTGTTAGTGGATTAGTGAAGTCGATTATTAGGATAAAGTATTAGGGTTTGAATTCTTGAGCTTTCATCTTGCAATCTTTTACTTAGGTTATTTTTTGCGTGTCACGATTATCTTGATTATGTACCTGCTCCGTTCGTATACTAAGGAATTCCTATCCTGAGCATCAACATCTCATATTTGAAAACACACTCTTACGTTCGTAGTTTAATTTTTCCTTTTCGCATTCATAGAGTAATTTAGTTTAGAGTATATTTTATTTTCTTCTAAAAAACCCAAAATATATACTCATATTAATTACGATGCGTAGATCTTCAGGGATCTGTTCGCATACACTCCTTCCCTTGGGTTCGATAATATTTGGTCGCTATACTTGCTTATACTACAGTGAACCCGTACGCTTGCGGGGAAACTACTAGTAGAAAGTTAGTATTTTCGGCTTCAAGTCAATGGCGCCGTTGCTGGGGATGGCGTTGTATGTCTTTTGAATAGGACTTGTATATAGCTTAGTAGTTAGTAGTGAGTGCTTTACTTTTTTATTTTACTCGTACGTGTTCGGCAGTTGCATTTTTCTTCTTTTGTTAGTATTTTAGGTTTATGAAAACACGCTTGCAAGGTGATACGAGCGAAGAGAGATTACAGCTAGATCTTGAGACAATAGCAAGAAGAAATCGAGCCTTTTTAAGAAGGATGAATGCTGTCGGAGGAGAGAACGATAACATGGACATCAGTAATGAGTTGGATGATGCTGCTAATGAGTTTAATCAGACAATGGACCGGGTTGAGGGCACTGGAGGGAATGGTAGTCAGAATTAAGTCCCGTTAGGGGAGAGCCAGAGCCAAAACCCGGGTACACAGAACGTAAACAATCCAGCTCATAACATTGTCCAACACCCTCAGAATAACCCTGCATACCCACAGAACAACTTCCCACAAAACAACTTACTTTATCCTTACCCATACCCACCATATCCGTATCCACCATACCCGTACCCTCCACCTCCTGTTTATAACCCACCACCAGTCTATCATCCACCACCAGCCCAACAAGTACCCGTACCACCTGCTAATCCTCAGCACGTTCCTCAGAACGCCGATCAGAACATGGCTATTCGAGGAAGGTTTGCGGCACAACCGCAATGGTACTATGATGGAGTGGTGTTGTCCCCTGTAGAGGCAAACAACTTCTCAATTTCCCCTGGAATTCTTAAGCTGCTTACCGAGAATCAATTCAAGGGGGAGGTTGGGAAGGAGAATCCTCATACTCATCTGAGGAGCTTTCTGATGATAGCATCCATGTTCAATTATAATGGCATGTCTGAAGATGCCAAGAGGCTTTTCCCATTCTCTTTGACGGGAATAGCAAAGAAGTGGTACGATAACACGCTCCCATGGGGAGGTGTAACCACATGGGCCGAGCTCGAGTGTCTGTTCCTCGAGCGATTCTAACCTCCATATAGAATCATTAAAGCAAGGATAGAGATTTCTTCTTTCCGCCAGAAGCCAGGAGAGGACTTACGTCAGGCGTGGGAGAGATACTCTAACATGTTAATTGAGTGCTCGCAGCACGGGTACAATGAGGGGGATATCATGGCATTCTTCTATAGTGGAGCCAGCAAGGCTGGTCAAGCCCATCTTGATGCATGTGCTAGTGGAGCATTTCTGAACCAAGGTATATCGAGGTGTAGAAAAATCGTTGACAATATTATCACGAATGCCGGGTCATGGAACGAGGACCCAGAATTTCAGAGAGCTTGTAAGTTGGAGGAGAATGAGGGAACGAGGAAGCTGTTGATGGCGATGATGGAGAAGATCAGTAACCTCGAGATGGGGCATAATCTGGTTGGAGGGAATGTAGCAGTGAGCGAGAAAGTGGACCCACCCACGAGTCAGCAAGAAGAGGCCAACTATATGGGAAGACCTAACTATCCACAAGGTGGCAATCAATTTGGAAGGCCTTTTTATGGCCAGCCATTTGTACCTCCAGGTCCACAGCCTCTTCAAAATCAGTGGAGGAATACCCAAAGGTATCAAGGAGGCCAGCAGCCTCCTCAGAACACATGGAGGAAGAATGAGAATTTTTCATATGCTAATCCAAAGGCCGGAATTACAGTTCCTCCAGGTGTTGATCTAGGTTCAAAGCCTCCGGGTGGAGAAGGTGGTGCCTCAACTGAGGAGATGTTGAGAGCTATCCTTCAGAAGGTGGAGGAAGGAAGCAAGAGATTGTCCTCATTGGAGTACGATGTGAAGGAGTTGCATAAGAAAGACGATCAGCGTGATCAAGAACTCCAAAAGAGAGACATGGATTGGAATCGAGCTCAACAAGAGAACAACCGCAGGTTCACTTCTATTGAGTATCAAATTAGTCAAATTGCAAAGTCTCAGACGAGAGAGCCGGACAAGTATCCCTCGATGCCCGAGGGAAACCCAAAGGAGCATTGCAAGGCTATTGAGTTGAGAAGTGGGACCAAATATGATGGTCCTGAGATGCCTGCTGATTCTGAGACGCCCCAAGGAGAGGTTGAGTTAGAAGAAAAAGAGCCTGATGCAGTTAGAGATGAGATTGAGGAGATGGGAGTTGAGAAATTGGTTGAGGGTGAAGGTACTCAGAAGAGTAAAGATATGGATGAGACCCAGAAGGGAAAAGACCTTGAGGAAGGCATTGAAGAGGTTGAGAGAGTTCCAAAGTGGAAGAAGGCAAAGGAAGCAAGGAAGAATGTAAAAGAAACTGAGAGAGATGAATGGGTGGTACCCAAATCTGTGATACCTGTCCCATATCCACAACGGTTTATGAAAAAGAAATTAGATGAAAAGTTTGCAAAATTCCTTGATGTTTTTAAAAAGTTACATATTAACATTCCTTTTTATGATGCTTTGAAACAGATGCCTAACTACGCCAAGTTCCTGAAGGACTTGATAGCGAAGAGACGGAGAGTGGATGGACCCGAGCTAGTGCACTTGAACCACGAGGTGAGTGCTATGGTGCACAAGGCGCTTCCGCCCAAGTTGAAGGATCCCGGCAGTTTTACCATTCTATGCGATATCGGGAACGAGATCAAGAAAGGAGCTTTGTGTGATCTCGGGGCGAGCATTAATTTGATGCCTCTTTCATTGTTCAAGAAGTTGGAAGGGGGTGAGCTTCAACCCACAATGATGACGCTTGATGGTCCCGTGAAAATATTTGCATTTGGGAATTTAGGATTTTTTTTAAACACTGGAGTGCACTGAAATGCTTTGTAAATGAGTGGTCAGTGCAGTGCTTAAGCAAATCAGTAAAGCAATAAAGAACACAACAATGTAAAGTGGTTCAGAGGCTCAAGCTCCTACATCCACTAACCTGATTGAACAGGATAATCCACTAAGGATTAGCTTGTTTTTAACGTGCCAAGGTGCACTCTCAACTGAACTCACGCCCCTCCGCGGAGCTGCCTCTCGAACTGGCCTCACATCCCTCTTCTCTCAGCGACTGCCTCTCCACACCTAACTTCAACCACTAACTCTAACACTCGGGAAAGGGTTTGGGTTTGGTGTTGCTTTCTCCAACTAGGTGAGATTTTCCCTTACATGGTTTTAGCCTGAAAGCTAGGATTGGGAAAATCTCTCTAAGCTTAGGATGTATATGATAGACTCGAGTATACAAACTAGAACACTCAAATATGACTATGTAGAACTCAGGGTCAGTGTTCTTGATGGAGATGGTGCCTCCTTATGCCTTCCTTGAACTTGCACTCTGCTCTCCTCTTCTAAATGCAGCTTGAGTTTGTATTTATAGTGTGGATTTGAATGTTACCGTTGGAGAGAGTAACATTCAAATCCAGACTATCTCTAGAGTGAAATTCTCCTTTTCAGTGAAGTACGGCCTTGTCAGCTTTTGTCAGATTCGCTGCCTTGTCTTGATTGGTCCACGTGGACTGAGTCCAACGTCTCTTTTGTTCAGGGTACTTGATCAGGGTAGTCCTGACTTCAGGCGACTTGTCTTCAGCTGAGTTGAAGTCCTCTTAGGATACTTTTCTTCAGTAGACTCGAGGTCTTCTTAGGAACTTTCATTGGACTTGAAGTCTACTCACTGGACTTTCTTCATTGGACTTTAAGTCTTCTCAGTGGACTTTCTTCATTGGACTTTAAGTCTTCTCAGTAGACTTTCTTCAGTAGACTTTATTCAGTAGACTTTAAGTCTTCTCAGTGGACTTCCTTCATTGGACCTTAAGTCTTCTCAGTGGACTTCCTTCATTGGACTTAAGTCTTCTCAGTGGACTTCCTTCATTGGACCTTAAGTCTTCTCAGTGGACTTAAGTCCACTCAGGAGAGTTGACATAAGGCAAATTGTCAGCCTCTCATTCCTCAGTAGCCTGACTCCTTGAGGATCTACTAGGCACAACACTGATCCTCATGATCATGCTCTTCACTGAGTAGTCCACTGACCAGCTTAGAAAGTTAGGTTTATACTCAGTGGGACTTCCTTCAGGACGGTCTTCAGGTCTTCAGGGTTCTGACTTGATGCTCCAGTCTGTTTGCTCTAGGATAGCTCTGACTTCTCAGGTTCCGAGACAGTTGAGTTCCCCCTCAACTGACTACCTGTAAACTGAAAATAGACTAGCCTAACCTGAAACTTTATAAGACACAATCCTGACTGCTCATTCCCTATTACAAGTCGTTTTGGAAAATCATCAAAACTAAATATTCCAACAACATTCCAGCTTGCTTATAGGTCTATCACTAGACCTCAAGGAGTAGTGGAGGATGTTCTAGTGAAGGAGGCGAATCACGTTTTTCCCGCCGACTTCGTGGTACTCGATATGGAGGAGGATGAGCATGTGTCGCTGATTTTAGGGATGTCGTTTCTAGCTACAGCCGGGATGGTACTTGATGTAGCTAATGGGAAGATTACAGTCAAGGTTGATGATCAAGAAGTGAAGATAGCTATTTACGAAGCTATGAAATACCCCATGGGAGATGAGAGCTGCCACTTCATTGACATCACGGACACTTGTGTTGAAGACACACTTCTAGACCCTTGTTCTCTCTATGTTCATCAGTTTGATTATCCTATTCTTGACGATCTATCTTATGATTCTTATGATCTTGATTATTTTGACAGCTTGAAAGACAATGAACATGTCAAGTTCTTGGAGATGAAGAAAATTGAGGATGAGGAAGACTTGGAAGCCGAGGAGTCTACTTTCGAGAAGATGTTCGATAAGGCGCCACCATTGGAGGCAAAAAAGGAGCTGAAACCACTCCCCGATCACCTCAAGTACGCCTACTTGGATGAGACCGATAAGTATCCGGTAATTGTATCTGCCCTTTTAACTGATGATCAACTTGACAGACTTTTAGTAGTGCTTCGTAAGCACAAATCTGCTATAGGATGGTCGATCGCGGATATTAAGGAAATTAGTCCTTCCATTTGCATGCATATGATTAGATTAGAAGAGAATAGGAAAGCTGTAGTGTAAAATCAACGTAGAGTTAATCCGGTAATTCAAGAGGTGATACATAAGGAGGTTTTGAAGTTGTTAGATAGCAACATGATCTTTGTGATTTCTGATAGTCCATGGGTGAGTCCGTTACACGTAGTTGCAAAGAAAGGGGGTACCACGGTGATTAAGACTGAGTCTAATGAATTGGTAGCCACTAGATTAGTGACGGGATGGCGTGTGTGTGTTGATTATAGGGAGTTGAACAAGGCAACGTGTACTGAAATGGATTCAATCTAGTTTTTATTGGCCAACTCTCTTGAAAGATTGCATGGAATGGATTAAGAGGTGTGATAAGTGCCAACGATTTGGCTCTATTACTAAGAGGGACGAGATGTCGCTGCACGTGTTCATGGAAGTCGAGGTATTTGACGTATGGGGGATTGATTTCATGGGTCCATTTCCTCCTAGCAATGGATTCTTGTACATTCTCGTGTGTGTCGATTACGTCTCGAAGTGGATTGAAGTTGTCCCTACAAGAGTGAATGATTCCCTAGTGGTGATTGAGTTCTTGAGGAAGAACATTTTTGCGAGATATGGAGTCCCAAGAGCTTTGATTAGTGACGGGGGGAGTCACTTCGTGAACAAGTGGATCGAGAAGTTACTGTCAAAATATGAGGTAAGTCATCGAATCTCTACTGCTTATCATCCTCAATCTAACGGTCTTGTAGAGGTATCGAATCGTCAAGACGGTGAGCATTAGTAGGAAGGTTTGGACAATGAAGCTTGATGATGCACTTTGGGCGTATAGGACAGCCTTCAAAACTCCTCTTGGTATGTCTCCTTACCAATTCATTTTTGGAAAGGCATGTCACTTGCCCGTGGAGTTGGAGCACAAGGCATATTGGGCGATCAAGAAGCTGAATTTTGATAGTGCCTTGGTTGGTGAGAAGAGATTACTCCAATTGCATGAGTTGGAGGAGTTTCGAGATAGTGCATATGAGAATGCCCGAATTTTCAAGGAGAAGACCAAGAAGTGGCATGATGCTCGATTGAGGAAAAAAGAGTTCAAAGTGGGTGATCAAGTCCTCGTATTCAATTCAAGGATGAAGCTGTTTGGTGGAAAGCTCAAGTCCAAGTGGAACGGGCCGTATATTGTGAGGGAAGTGCATGAGAGTGGATTCCTTGAAGTCGAGAAGGAGGATGGACATAGATTCATGGTGAACGGGCATCGAGTAAAGAAATTCTTCAACTTCTCTTATGAGAATAAGGGAGGTATTTTAGATTCTCATGTCCCGTGAGCTCCTTCGAGCTCGGTCCGGCATTAGGACCTTAAAACTAGCGCTAAATGGGAGGCAACCCATTTTTACTTGCTTTTATGTATTTTGTTAGTTTTGTCATTTTGTGAATCGTAGATGTTAACCTCGTTTGTTGAGAATTTTGTTGGTGTAGGCTTGTTTCGTGGTGCTTAATTCGAGTAAGTGAGCTTAAGGTGAAGCAATTCATGACTATGTGGAGATATTTCGAGGAGTGGAGCATCCGATTGATGGAGTTTGAGGTAACCCGAACCCCAAACGTAGACCTCTTTGCGAAGTCGAAGTTTGGGGGGTGATGTTTTTTTCGTTCAATACTTTGCATTGATAGTGATTTAAGTTCATGAGAATTTAATGTATTTACTCGTACGTACTCATTCTTTTCAAACTTTATTATTGCGTAACAAGAACAAAGTTTGGGGAGGTGTGTATTCGTACTTCGAGTTTGTACACGAAATTCTAATGAAAAATTGGTCAAAAATTTTCGAAAATATCGATGCATGAGGGTAGTTGGATCGAATTAAGTGTGAGTGCTTAAGTTCGACTTGAATTGGCTTGGTGATTTGCACGTTTGGAAGAGACCCCAACTCCTCGGTCGAATGAGCGACCTGGCTTAAATCGAGGAGTTCTCAGGTTAGTTCATGTGTTGGATGAGTTTGATGATTGTTTCGAGCTTGGTTCGTATGAAAATTTCGAGTTTTGGAAGTCATTGTTTGAGGTTGAAGGGAGGAACTGCTCGAGTGGCATAGCTCGAGCGCCTCCGCTCGAGCGTGTTGCTCGAGCGCCCGAATTGTCCAAAAACTTTTTGGCGTTCGAGCAGCTCAAGCGCGAGCGCTCGACCCCATGTTTCATTCGAGCTATATGCTCGAGCGGATCGCGGGTTTCAGCCCAAATTTTGAGCCACTCTATAAATACCCCCCCACACTTTTACACACACTATCACACACTAAAAGGGGCAATTTTGGGCGATTTTCGTACGGTTTTGCTTGTGTGCTCACGAATTCGTTCATTTTCTTCACAAATCTTCTTCAATCCACTAACAAGGTATGTAATCTCTAACTCTTTTCATTCAATTCGTAGTTTAGGCTTGGATTTGAGATGAATTGAGCATGAGAACTAGGGTTCATGAACATGTCGAAAATTTTGGGGATTTTTGCATAGCTTGTTGATTCTTGATTCCTTGTTGATGAATAATGAATATATGCTATGGGTTTGCTTGTTTTGCTTTCAATTTCGAAATCGCATGAGTAGAATGGGTGAATTTCTAGAATGAGAAAGAGGGAATTTGAGAAGGAAATGGGTTTTTCTTGTTGAGAAGAAATTTTTGTGAATTGAGATTGTATTGAGCATGAATGAGTATGAATTGAGTCTTGAGCATGTAAATTACATTATTCTTGTGATTTTACTTCATGATAGACTTAGTTGTGGGCATTATTGATTTGAGATGGATGAATTGTTTGAATTGAGAACTTGATGAACTTAAATGGAGATTGAATGTTGAATGAAGGTGAATGAGAGCTACTTGAGATTATTGAATTGAATTGAATGTCATGAATGGTTTTTAAATTCATTGTTGTGTTCTGCTTAGGTACTATGGCTCCCAAGAAAAATGAGGACCGAATCTTGAGTATTGTTGAGTTGGAAGAGGTCACTAGTGAGCTTAGGCGAAAGGGTCTACTGCCCTCGAGGTGGGACAACCTGGACTATGAGGGGAGTTGGCGATACATAGCCTACAAGTGGAGTTTGATAACAGGGAAGGTGGAGAATACTTGGAGGCCCGTTCTGAGTTTCATGCGAAATATAGGAATTGAGGATGAAATCCGAAGAATTTTCAGAAGGAATAACATGACGGAGTTCTTCGAGTTGCTTTTGACCATGGAGACAAATGCCGATTTGGTGGAGTAGTTCCTTGCCACTGTTGAGAAGAAGGATGAAGACTCCTTCAAGTTCAAGTACCGGAATGAGTGGCAGCATTGCCAGGTTGGAGCTGTCAACCTTGCACTTGGGCTCCTTGCCTTATCGAGGCCCAACCATGTGTCAAAGTCGCACGAGCCTTGACAATTAGGAATCCGGTGATTCACTACTTGGAGAGGATCCTAGAAAACACCATCTATGCCCGCTCTGAGACGGGAACGGTGACAAGTAAGCAGTTATACTGGATTTGGTGTCTCTTGAAAGTCCAGGATCACGATTTCGGTAGGGATTTCTTGGAGCACCATTACGAGGCCCCGTTCAAGCTTGGTGCTAAGACTTCGAAAGTTCGAGGAGGGGGATTGATTTCAGTGTTCGTGAAGAGTCTTGGATTTGAGCCTTGTTCGGGTCCCTGCCCTGGCATGGATTTGGGGTTTGATCAGATGAACAATACCCTAATGTTCGAGCGATGGTTGGGGAGCTACTGCATTAGGTACAAGGATGATTGTCTCTTTCCTCTTCCTAACGAGAAGCTCATAACTTTGAAGGGGACGAAAAGGCAGAACCTCAGGATGAACAGAGAGCAGCACCTGTCTATTGGTGCTAAGTACACGGCGGAAGTAGACAGCAGAGGACTCCGAGATACTAGGCCCGTGAAGAGGAATCGAGGAGAAGGCACAAGTGGTATCGGTTCGAGCGGAGTGGGAGACTTACAAGAAGAAGAGGAGCAAGAGTACGAAGCAGGGCATGATGAGGAAGATGCAGTAGCGGGTGAGGTCCCGCAAGAGATGGAGGTCGAGTCACCCAGGGTGCAATCGCCCGGGCCGTGGTACCCTACGTATTCTGATTGGACGCAGATGGGTAACCAGATCCAGACTCTCTAGATGGACGTGACGTACTTGCGTGAGATGCAAAATAGGTTGGACACGAGAACAACCCGCATGGAGGACCAGTTCTCAGACATGCACCGTTGGATGGAGTCACTCTTCGTGTCTCACATGGGAGCTGATCACCCGAACTACCGCCCACCACCGCCTCCAGATGCATGAAGATCATGGGATTTCCCCAGTTTCTGTTTCCTTTTCCTTTTTCTTTTTCTTTTTCTTTTCTTATTTATTGCTTCTGGAGTGTGAACTTGTTTGAGTGTTTGGTTGAATTATGGGATTGTATTGGAAGCATTTTAAACTATTGGGGTACGATTTATTTTGGATTGATTGATGATTGATTTATTTTATGCTTATTTACTCTTATCACTTGCTTATTGATGATTCTTAAGTATGACTTGATGAGTAGAGTTAAGTTGTGAGGGTGAGTTAGGAATTTTGTTGTGTGAGTGTATGAGTTAGAGTTGATTTGAGAGAGAACTAGTATGCTTGCGAGTTTTCTTTTTGAGTACTTGTGTGATGAGAGTGAGAATTCACTGGGACTAGCATGGATGTGAAAGCTGTGAGATTTTGAGCCTTTTTTAGATTAAGATACCTGAATTGATCTCTTCGTTTGTGAGTGAATCGTCACCTTAGAGGATGCTAGAACTTGTGTGTGCTCTCGCTTCTTGATTGTGTCTAGTTTGATATGCCGAATGTGATCTTAAGTCATCTTTATTTAGATTGAGTCACTTAGCCAAAAAATTTCCTTACCATTGACATTTGTCCCTTGTTAGCCCCTTTGAGCCTTAAGCCTATTTCATTTGCTAGCACATTTAAACACTATTCCAAGTTTCTAAGCCTTTTGTCCAAATTTGAGTGGAGAATAGGAAAAGTGTGAATGTTAAGGGATTGATTTGAGTTGAAAAAGGAGAATTTTGATTGCTTGAGTGATTATGAGAAGAAGGTATGATGAGGAATATGAGTTGTGGGAAAGAAAAAAATTGAGAATGAGCAAAAGAAAAAATGAGCTCACGTATTTGTGCGAAAAAGAGAAAAGAAAAAAAATGAAGTGATTGAAAAAGTGAAATGAGTTAGAAAAAAAATTGAAGTGCTGAGAGTATTGGGATTGAAAGTGTGTTGATTGAAAATGTTTGAAGTATTCTGTTCCTAATCTCGAAGTACTAAAGTTTGAGTTTCTATTCTCCATTCACTTGAGTCACTTATCCATATTGTTATCCCACCTGTCCAAAGAGCCTACATTACAACCTTGAGAAAAGTCATTTTTGATTCGGCATTGATTTCTAGAGTATGGTCGGAGTTGAGAGTGCTTACAAGTCTATGGCTGCAGATAGGCGTGATTGATTGTTTGAGTGAGTCCCTAATTATTGATATACACTTGTGAGGGAGTGAAACACATCGTTGAGTGCACATCCATGTTTGATCTTGGTGTTTCTTGTTGTTATTGCATGAGTATGATGAAGGGAGGTGAGTTAGTATATGTGTGATTGATCTTTGAAACTCGAGTTCATTTACTTGCATGATCTTTGACTCATTCCTAACAATTTCACTTGACTTATTATTTCATTGCTTGAGGAAAAGTAATACGGTATGTTTGGGGGGGTTGATTAGGCGTGAAATTGTCATGATTCGTCGTCAGAAATGCCCTAGTTTTGGTCGATTTTATTGAGTATTTAGAGTCAATTGAGTATTATTTCTACACATTGATGAATTTGTCTCTTTGATGCTCATAGGTGAATCGAGGGCGAAAAATGGAGTCGTAGGACTTTAAATCGACTCAAACGGATGCCCGGAGGAGAAGATATCAAAAAAATACGATTGGTATTAGTGCGGAAGAAGAAAAGTATATGTTGAAGAAGAGGGAGAGTCATTCGAGTGGATCTACTCGGGCGCCACCGCTCGAGCATGCCACTCGAGTGCCCAATTTGTCCAGAGAAGTTTTACCACTCGAGCTATTCGAGCACTAACGCTCGAGCATGTTGCTCGAGCGCTTAAAACTTACAGAGAATTTCCAGCACTCGAGTTCCCCAAGACATACAGAGTGATTCGGCCATTCGACCAGCTCGAGCGCCACCGCTCGAGCCCCTGTTTCATTCGAACTACACAGCTCGAGCGCCCCCGCTCGAGCGGGTTTGCTCGAGCACTTTCAAGTTTCTTGCTTCCGGATTAGTTTTTCGGCCCATGAGTTCCTGATTCGGCCCGATGCTTATATATACTCGTTCCGAACACGTTTTTACACACCACTTGATACCATATCATTTTTAGAGTTAGTTTTTGGAGAGAGAAAGAGAAGAAGAGACGAGCAAGCTTTAGTTTTATGTATTCGAGGTTTTATTTACGAATTCATAGTTCGGTTTTAATTTTTAGTTTCTTTACTTTAGTTCCTTGTTCTTGAATACTTGAGACTTCGTTTTATTAATTTAATTTAAGTTCTTAGCATTTATTTCTTTAAACCCTAGTTTATGTTTGATAATTTCTTAGTTAAAATCATTATGTTCATGTTCGTTACTTCTTCAACTGTTTTCGTTTCTGTAAAAATCATGTCTAGCTAAAACCCTTGCATGCTTGGGGTAGGATGAACTAGTAGAAGTAGGATGTGGGTACATAATTAGGGTAATTCGTGACATTTAGTTTTAACTCTCTTAATTAATGAATTTTTAAAATCAATCTTAACTTTTCCTTTGAATTTGGTTCGAAAAGTGTTCGAGAGAGGATGACCTTATCACTCTTTAACAACCAGTAGACTTAATGAGAGGGTTTAGAAAGGGTTAATTAATCTACCGGTTTATCTAAGGAGGACGACCGCATCACCTTAGTTAAATTAGGGTCTCGTTAATTAAGCACAATCTATTAACTTGTTAGTGGATTAGTGAAGTCGATTGTTAGGATAAAGTATTAGGGTTTGAATTCTTGAGCTTTCATCTTGCAATCTTTTACTTAGGTTATTTCTTGCGCGTCACATTTATCTTGATTATGTACCTGCTCCGTTAGTATACGTAGGAATTCCTATCCTGAGCATCAACATCTCATATTTGAAAACACACTCTTACGTTCGTAGTTTAATTTTTCCTTTTCGCATTCATAGAGTAATTTAGTTTAGAGTATATTTTATTTTCTTCTAAAAAACCCAAAACATACACTCATATTAATTACAACGCGTAGATCTTCAGGGATCTGTTCGCATACACTCCTTCCCTTGGGTTCGATAATACTTGGTCGCTATACTTGCTTATACTACAGTGAACCCGTACGCTTGCGGGGAAACTACTAGTAGAAAGTTAGTATTTTCGGCTTCAAGTCAATGCACTACATACACATATTAACTTGTCATTCAGCATAAGAAAAAAAATACTTACATTAATGTGATTCGTTTGACTCCAGTAATTAGAAATTATAAACTTGTATTATCTTGTGTTAATTTGAATGAAAATAATCCAAGAATTTGGGTTTTAGGGATTTAATGAAAATAATCCAAAATCTTGGTTTTTCAAAATTTCAAAATGTTAATTTTGTGATGCTGAGAATGAGAAAAGTGAGTGAAAACCTAAAGCAAATATAGTTCATAATCAAAATAATATTTGTGAATGGGTAATCTTGACTTTTAACTTAAAACTATTTTGGCAAAAATAAATTGGGGTATGTATAGGAGAATCAGGGGTTTGTTTAGTCGAGTCATATATATATATATATATATATATATACATATATATATGTATCCAATTTTGACCGCGGGGAAAAGATTGGTTGATAAATTTATTCATAAGTTTTAACGGATTTTTTTATTTATGTATGAGGGGATGTTGAAAGGTTTGAGAATTTTATGTAGTACTTAAATTACTTTTATATACATTAATAGTTGGTTAATTGGGAGGTTAAATTTTTTTAATTTATTTTTCTGTTTTATTTAATACACGGTTTGTAACCGGGGGGGGGGGGGGGGGGGGGGGGGGGTTTACAGATTTAGTAAATCAAAATGCGCTAATAATAAAAAGTTTCAAAAAATGATATAACGTTTTGTTATTATATAATTACAGATGACAGCTATATTAATAGCCCCAAAGGATGTCCTTGGATTATCCTAAAATTTTTGGGCAATCATTGCACTAAATACAAGGATCGGCCCTTTTCTCGAAGCTGGACAAATCTCCTTGAGGAGGTGGGTTCGACGCATTACATGGGTGACATCTCTAAAACCTGATGTCCTTTTTCCCTGGATCGACAAATTTAATTTCCAAAATATAGTCTGCAGACTGAATTAGGTGTCGGTCTACTGCTTCACGACTTAATTGGGAATGATCTTCTAACAGATCTTTTTGTCGAGGCCAGTCTGTATAAGATCGAGCTTGCATGGCTCCATCTCGACTCCTACTACTGTGTGAGATGGGTGCACGAATCGATTCTGATCTCATCCTCATGGTTGAGATCTTGAACATACATTGGCATGCCTCTGCCAAGGCCGGGATCTAAAGTATTGGTCGGCATGGCCCTCCAAGGTCTTTTGTAAGCACCATCTCGATTGTCGAGATGTGCTTAATCTAGTCTTCTCCTAACTAAGTTTGTCTCATCATTGATGAGGTGAAACCTCATCACCAAGTAGTCGGGAACGGTCACAACATTCACCGACAACCTTATTTTCCTAGGCTATGTTATTTCCCTCCATATAATCTAGAGGGGGTGAGAATAAGATTGAGGCAATTGCAAGTTGACCGACTCCTAAATCTATTCATGATATTTGAAGTTTTCACGAATTGGCTTCATTTTATCACAAGTTCATAAAGAATTTCAGTACCATTATTACACCAAAAATCAAATGTTTGGAAGATGGAAATTTTAAGTGGACGAATGAGGCGAAAAATAGATATAAACTTCTTAAAAGGATAATGACGAAAGCTCCATTTTGAAGTTACCGAATTTTGAATAAGTCTTTATTGTGGATTATGATGTGTTGGGATATAGATTAGATGTTTTGAAGATGTTAAAATAAGAACTGGTAACTAGTCTAGGACTAGAACAGGTCTTAGGCTAAGGGGGAAGGGAATTAGATAAGACAAGAGGAGTCCCAGACAAGAGGAGTCCTAGACAAGAGGAGTTCCAGACAAGAGAAGTCCCAGACAAGAGGACTTCCGGACAAGAGGAGTTCCATACAAGTGGAGTCTTGGACAAGAGGAGGCTTGGACAAGATGAATCTTGGACAAGAGGAGTCTTGGACAAGAGGAGTCTTGAACAAGACGAGTCTTGGACAAGAGGAGTCTTGAACAAAATGAGTCTTGGACAAGATGAGTCTTTGAAAATAGGAGTCTTGGACAAGAGGAGTCTTAGACAAGATGAGTCTTTGACAAGAGGAGTATTGGACAAGAGGAGTCTTGGACAAGAGGAGTCTTGGACAAGGTGAGTCTTGGACAAGATGGGTCTTGGACAAGATGAGTTTTGGACAAGAGGAGTCTTGGCCAAGATGAGTCTTGGGCAAGATGAGTCTTGGACAAGAGGAGTCTTGGACAAGAGGAGTCTTGGACAAGATAAGAATTGGACAAGAGGAGTCTTGGACAAGATGAGTCTTGGACAAGAGGAGTCTTGGACACGATGAGGTTCGGACAAGATGTGCTCTGGACAAGATGAGGTCGGGACAAGATGAGGACCAGAGGACCAGATGAGGTAGATGACTAGAGGACCAGATAAGGTAGAGGACCAGAGGACCAGATGAGGTAGAGGACTAGAGGACCAGATGAGGTAGAGGACTAGATGAGTAGAGAACCAGATGGGTAGAAGACCAGAGGACCAGATGAGGTAGAGGACCAGATGAGCTCTACCAGACTACTCTACCAGATGAGCTTTACCACACTACTCTACCAGATGAGCTCTACCAGACTACTCTACCAAGAAGATCTTGTGATCCAAAGATAAGAAGAATCAAGAAAGGGAAGTCAACTGATATCAAGGAAGATTGGTTGTAGATCAAAGAAGAATCAATCAAAGAAGAAGTCAACCAAACTATCATATAATCAATCAAGATGATTGATTATATTCCTTAATTTATAGATGTTTGAATTTCTAGCTTCCAACGGCTAGTTATTTGACACCTATAAATAAGAGTGCATGGTGATGAGTTCAATACAAGAAAGATGGGCAAGAGAGCACAAAAGATAGAGAAACACGCGAACACACCATACACTCACCTTGTTCATACAAGTTTTATATCTACTCTTTTAGGAGTTCTAGTTGGAATATTACTCAACCTATTCACCACATTGAAAGGTTGTTGTAAGTTGTACGAAGGAACTGGTACTTCCCAATTCAAGTAGTAAGTAAGTTGGTTGGTGAGTGAGACCCCTTTGGTGAAAGAGAGAGTGAACGTAGGATCGTTATATCCGAACCACTATAAAATTCTCGTGTCTTTTTTATTTGCTTTATTTATTTTAATTTCTGCATAATTAATTTTAGCACTTTAAAAAGGATTTTTCTTAAAATTAAGAATAAAACGCTTTCCGCAAATAATATTTTTGGGACCAACAAGTGGTATCAGAGCAGTGTGTCCTAGACCACTGCTTTGAAAATCTTTTGGTGGTCACCAGGACAGATCCAATTTTTTGAAAAACCCAATTTTTTTTGTGCTAACAATTTCTTGCAGAAATGAGTTCGAAGAAAAGTAGTAAAAGATACACTAGGAGTCACTCCAATAGAAGCTTCACAGCTGAGGAAGAAGAGGTATCCACTTCTGGTTCATCATCAAATTTTGGACCAAGTGAAGAGATATGTCTTGTGACAGATGAGGTATGTAATCAAACTCTCCCTTCTTCTTCTTATTCTTTTTTTTTCTGAACAATCAGAGGAGTCTTATACGCAAAATTTGCTATTAGATCTCCAAAAATCTGTACAACTTTGTCAAAAGTTGGAAGATGAGAACACAAAGCTGAAAGCAGAAAATCAGAAGCTTTCACAATGTTTAGGCAACCCAACTGATCTACCAGCTGAACAGGTTCAAACACTGGTAGAAGAGTCCACTGACTTGAAAACCAGATTTGATGAACAAACTAAGCTGATAAAAAAGCTGCTTGTTGAAAACATTGAGATAGATAATGAATATACTCTGCTGAAAGCTAAGTTCGATGAACTCTTCCATCAAAATAAAATTGTAAAAGATAGTGAGGACAAGCTCAAGCTAAGACTAGAGCAGCTGACTACAGCAAACAATGTCGTGTCATACATAGCTGCCTCATCTCAAAGAGAGCATGATAAGACAGGCCTTGGTTGTTCCAAACCTGAATCCTCACATGTTCAGAAAGAAGAAAAGTCTAGTAATTTTATTGATAAGGGTAAGAGGTCAGCTGACCAAGCAACTCAACCTAACGGGCAGATGAGTTCTAAATCTCAAAAACCCAAAAGGAAGAGGAGGAATTTTAAAAGACCTCAGCAAGGCCAGCAAAGTAGAAAACAGCCTGGACCTTCTCAAAAGAAGCAGTCCCAGCTGACTCCTACTCAGCTGCAGAAGACTTTTAAGTCATCTACCAGACCAGCTGGAACTTTTGATGGTTCTAGCAAGACTTATCCTTATCAATAAAACTTCAAGACTGTTGCATTAAGACAAGTTATTCCTTCTACTGGACAAGCTCATAAGAGAAGAAGAGCCTCTAGAAGAAATAACCATGTCGAAGCTTCTTATGTTCAGTGTGTTTTTGTGGATATGTATGGAAGAAAGATAAGATCACCTTATTAAAAAAGGGATGATCTATTCTTGTGGCTTTCTAAATACTGTGGTAACCCTCCTGGACCCAAAAGGGTACCAAAAACTTGATTTCCTGCAGATACACAAGAAGACCAGCTGATATTATGCCCCAAATATCAGCTGAGCATATTTTGAGCGGGAAGAACAGTTGACCCTGCTTGATTAGACTTCTCATCTTAAGATTTCTATTTTCACTTGTCTTGTTTAAATTCAGTTCTTTTAGTTTTAACATCATCAAAAAGAGGGAAATTGTTGGGATATAGATTAGATGTTTTGAAGATGTTAAAATAAGAACTGGTAACTAGTCTAGGACTAGAACAAGTCTTAGGCTAAGGGGGAAGTGTTGGGATATGTTTTAGTTTTGATGATTTTCCAAAACAACATGTAATAGGTTTGAAAGCAGTCAGAATAGTATCTTTTATTTCAGGTCAGGCTAGGTTAGCTCCTAGAAGAATAGGCTGTCAGTTGAGAAGAACTCAGTTGAGGGAACACTCAGTTGAGGGGGAACTCAGCCACACAGCCTGAGGATATTGTTAGGATAAATATTGTATAGTTTTGATGAGTTAAAATAAACCAGAGGATGTAATAGGACCATCTGGACCTGTTAGCCAGATGATGATCTAGATTAGGACTTAGTCTAGGGGGAACTGCCAGACCAGAAGACTTCACCAGAAGACCCCACCAGAGGACTTCACCAGAGGACTCCACCAGAAGACTTCACCAGATGAGATCTGAACAGAGGCAGATGACCTTCCCCAGACCAGACGAGTCCGGACCAGACGAGTTTGGTGGAACAAAAGATGCTCAGTTTGATCCCCTGTTTCTACTGAGTATTCTGGTTGTTAACCAGACCTGGACCAGAAGACACCGAGGTTGCCTGGTGTCTGGTCTTGCCTTCTCTGGAGAGAATCAGAGTTGGGCAGAGGAAGCATTTGACCGTTTGTGATTCAAATCAAGTCAACAAGATCAGGATTGGAAAGTATTTGAAGTTAATCAATCCAAGGATCCCACCAACCCAATCAATCAATTAGGGAATTGATTGATTGGAAGCTTCCTTAAATAAAGGATCTGATTGGATTAGCTCTCCAACGGCTAACCCTAAACTTCTCTATAAATACAAGAGTGCAGTATCAAGAAATAGTTCTAGAGAGACCCTACGCGCATAAGTCCATTCCAAGCTTTTGATAATCACTCTTAGCATTCTTATTGTTCACATTACATACCTACTCTTAAGGAGTTGTTGGACTTTAACCTGTTCATCTTTAAGATAAGGTTGAAGGTTGATTACTTTAGATTGTGGTTAGACCTAAAGGAGTTGTAAGAAGGAACTGGTACTTCGAAAATTCCAGTACGTGAGTAAGTTGGTTGGTTGATAGTGAGACCCCTTGGATAAAAGGGAGAGTGGACGTAGGATATTCAGATCCGAACCACTATATATCCGGTGTTATTTATTTCTTTCGTTTACTTAATCTCTTACTTGATCTGTGCTCTTATAAAAAGAAGTTTGTTAAGACATAAACATAAAGCTTCCGCAATTAATCTATCTAGTGGGACCAACAAGTGGTATCAGAGCTGTGTGTCCAACGACCACTGCTTTGTAAAGCTTTTGGTGGTCACCGGGCAGATCCATTGCTCTTTATTGGTTTTGTTCAAATTCTTGTTAAATCCTTTATTTTAGTAAATATGTCTTCGAAATCTTCTTATAAGAGTCGCAAATTGTCAGAGTTCTCATTCGAGGATTATAGCCAATGGAGCTTCATGATGAGTAATCATCTTGGAGCTACCCACCACCGCATGTTAGATGTGGTAGAAAGTGGCCCAATTTAATTTTACTGGACTCCTATTGATAGTGGCAGGTCAGAGTCCAGGGAAGAAACTAGTGAAATTGCCCAGAAAGCTGCTGAGGACAGAGTCCCCAGGCAAAGAATCCTCAAGAAGAGAGATGAGTTAGACAATGATGAAAGAAAGCTCTACAACTTGGACCAGGTAGCAAGAACTGAGATTATCAACACACTTACTAAAGAGGTGATTGAAAAGGTCAGAACGTGTGCCACTGCCAAGGAGATGTGGGACAAACTTGCACTACTCTGTGAGGGAACAGAGAAGATTAAAGATAACAAGCTTCAAGCTGTTCAACACTTGTTTGACACTTTCAAGATGAAACCAGACGAGACCATTGACCAGCTGGATATGTGTCTCACAAACCTTCTGAACAAGGCTAGTGCCTTAGGTAAGACCTATTCAGAGAAAGAAATAAATAGTAAAATATTGCGTTCACTAACCAGCAGGTGGAGAATTAAAGTCACTGTGATCAAGGACAACAAGGATCTCAACACTCTGGATCATCATCTTCTGTTGTCTGATCTCAAAGCTTATGAGTATGATCTTCAAGAGGAGGATCAAACAGAAGAGATTTCCTCTTCTGGTCAGAAAGGTGTTGCATTCTCCTCAACTATCAAGACTGATGACAAGCTAAAGGAGTCTACTGCAGATGACTTGAGCCTCAAGGAGCAGGTAGCACTTCTAACCCGTAAATTGGATAAATGAGTTCAAAATATGGCAGGTACAAAAGGCATTGGAAGGAGTCTACCAGAGACAGGAGGAGTTCTTTCAAGCCTGCAGAAAAGGAGAAGACATCTGGAGACTCAAGGGAGACCAGATTCAGAACTCCAGAAAGGAGGAGAGATGACAACCCTGGCAGCTCTGGGAGATCAGATTATCAGAGGAGGGATGGTAGCTCTGGCAGACCCGACTACCAGAGGAGAGAGAGTAGTCCAGCCAGATCAGACTACAACCAGAGGAGGAGAGAGCCAAGTCCTAGTCCCAGAGGAGACAATGCCTGCTACACATGCAACAAGACTGGTCACTACAGTTATGATTGTCCTCAACTTACTCCTAGGGAAAGAGAAGAGAAAAGACTCAAGAGAGATAGGAGATATGCAGACAAGAGAGCATTGTTGGCAGAAGCAGAGGAGGAGGATACTAGTTCCAGTTCTTCTTCTTCTGATTTCGGGTCTGATGATGATGTATGTCTGATGGCAGACATTAATGAGGTACAAGAAACTACCTTAGTCTTATCAAATTCCAAATATACTGAATCCTCTAATTCATCTGGTAACTCCAGAGAGTCTGATATGCAGCAAATGCTATCAGATCTCCAAAATTGTGTTCAATTATGTCAAAAACTTGAGAAAGAGAATGGTAGGCTCAGAACTGAAGTTCAATCCTTATCTCATGAACAAAAATCCACCAGAGAACTCATGAAAGATCATTCCAAAGAAGTTTCTAAACTTCAGGATAAGATCACAGAAAGAGATACACTGGTAGATCAACTCATGAAGGAAAAGAACTCTCATGTAGAAGAGTTAAATGAGCTTAGAGCTAAATACCTGACTCTTATCAAGGGAAAACAAGTTGAGCAAAATATTGAGATACCTATGCCCAGAGAAGATTCCATGAAACCAGATGTTCTATCTATTATTTCAGGATCTTCTCAACGCATAAATGATAAGAGTGGTTTAGGATATCCTGGAATTATTAAAAGATCTCATAAATATTGCTTTACCAAAGACAAGTCTATAAGATCTGGTGAACTTGTGGAACTCCGGAATGAAGAGGATCCTTCTGATCGCATGGTGGTTCACAGACCTGGTTGGAAATGGGACCCCCCTGCTGATAATTCAAAACATAATCCAGAAGAGGCGAATGTTCTGGAAGGAAAAATTCTAGAGCATACAAGTCAGAAAAGAGAACCTATGAAGATTGATGGTTCTGTTCAGATGCCTAACCTGATTAGAGAACCTCAGAGGAATCCTAAAAGAGTGGAACCTAAGCAGATTAGGGGACCTCAAAAAGGAGACTCTAAGAGGAAACATAATCAGAATAGGAGATACCAGAGGAGGTATACTGAACCAGAGAACCTCAATCAGAATCAGGGATCTCAAAGATGGAATGCTTCAAGAAGATTCCAGAACAGGAAACCTCAGAAGGAATTTTACCATCAGAATAGATCCAATTTTCAGAACCAGAGTAGGTCTTCCAGACCCATCTATAGAAAACCAATTGATCTGGGTAGTTATGACACCAGAGATGGTTCTTCTAGGATGTACCCTTACAACCAGACCTTTAAGACCATGTCTTTGAGGCAGGCCATTCCAAAGGCCAGATTTGAGAAAAGATACACCAGACCTGTTTATAGGAAAGGTATTCTTATCAGACCAGTAGCTCAATATGTCATTGTTAGAGGACATGTTCTGGTAGATAGATTTGGAAGGAAGATAAGATCTCCTCATCCAGCAAGGGATGATCTTTATCTTTGGATTCCTACAAAACCTGCAACTAACCAATCAGGACCCAGCACTAGTAGGGGACCTAATTGATTTCTCTGCGGGTAGATAAAAGCCCACTGGAGAAAGGACTTTCAAGCAACCATGTCTGGTACATTGATAGTGGATGTTCCAAGCACATGACCTTCCAGAAAGATAATATCCAAGATTTCAAGCCAATGAATGGGCCAAGAGTGATGTTTGGTCACAACAACTATGGAGTCACTAGAGGAGTTGGAAAGTTGACCTTCAATGGAGTATCTGTAGATGAAGTCTATTATGTTGAAGGACTCAAGCATAATTTGCTTTCAGTATCCCAATTCTGTGACAGGGGATACTCAGTGAAGTTCTCTAGTGATTCATGCACTGTCTTCTCTTCTGATTATAATGATATCTTGCTAATAGGCTTGAGGAAGGGTAACATTTATCTTGCAGATTTTAGCAGTTGCCCAAGAAATGCTTGTTTGGTTGCTAAAGGATCTGCAGAGAACAGCTGGATTTGGCACAAGAGATTGTGTCACCTTAACTTCAAAACACTGAATAAGATTGCCAGAAAAGGTCTTATTCGAGGTCTTCCTAATGAAGTGTTTAAGAAGGATCAGGTCTGTGATTCATGCCAGAAGGGTAAACAACCCAAGACTTCCTTTAAGGATGTCCAGAGCACAACCACAACCAGAGTACTTCAACTACTTCACATGGACCTGTTTGGACCTGTTTCTCCTCTTAGTTTCAGTGGAAGGAAGTACACCTTGGTGATAGTAGATGACTTTTCAAGATACACTTGGGTAGTGTTCTTGTTTAAGAAAAATGAAACTATCACTAAGCTGCCAGAGTTCTTCAAGCAGATTCAGAATGAGCGAAACCAGAGCATAGTCAGGATCAGGAGTGATAAAGGGACAGAGTTTTTGAATTCACACATTGCAGATTACTTCAAGGATCATGGGATTTTTCATGAGACATCTGCTGCCAGAACACCCCAACAAAATGGAGTAGCAGAAAGGAGGAATATGACTCTCAAAGAAGCTGCAAGAACACTTCTGGCAGAGTACAACACACCACAAAGGTTTTGGGCAGAAGCCATCAATACAACTTGTTATACCCAGAACAAATGCTTAATTGCTCAGAGACATAATAAGACTCCATATGAGGTATGGAAAGGTAAAACCCCATCTGTTTCATATTTTCATGTTTTTGGATGCAAGTGTTTCATCCATGACAATGGGAAATCTAAATTAAGAACTTTTGATGCCAAAGTGGCTGATGGAATATTTTTAGGATATTCCAGCACCAGTAAAGCATTTAGAGTTTTTAATAAGAATTCACTTTGTGTGGAGGAAACACCACATGTTGTTTTTTATGAATCTGCTTTTGAGTGCAAGGTGGACTTTAAGTCTTCTGATGAGACACAGAATCAGACTACTCCTAGAGTAATCAAAGTCAATCCACCTATTCTTGATTCAGACTCAGATTCAGAATCAGATGTTGACCCATCTCCTGGTTCTCTGAAGAAGAAGTCTTCACAAGGTGCAGAACCAGAGGAGGTTGGAACTCCTGTAGGGGGAAGCTCTTCTACAGATGGTGATATTCACCAAGGTACTACAGAGGATGATCAACCATGCAAGACCACGGGAAGGAGAACCCTGATTGATCACCCCAATTACCGGATTTTAGGAGATCCAACTAAGGGTGTTCAGACTAGGAGAACTCTTAACTTAGCTGCCTTATTCAGTTGCTATGTGTCTTTAATTGAGCCCAAGAACATCAGGGAAGCACTGAAGGATTCAAATTGGATTGTTGCAATGCAAGAGAAGTTGAATCAATTCACCAGACAGGATGTTTGGGAGCTGGTAGACAGACCAAGACATCAAAAGGTGATAGGCACTAAGTGGGTTTTCAAGAATAAGAAAGATGAGAATGATGTCATTACTAGGAACAAGGCAAAGCTAGTGGCTCAGGGCTACTCTCAGTCTGAAGGAATAGACTATGATGAGACATTTGCGCCTGTTGCCAGACTAGAAGCCATCAGATTGTTCTTAGCATATGCTGCTCACATGAAGTTCAAAGTATACCAGATGGACGTAAAATCTGCCTTTCTTAATGGGATTCTCATTGAGGAAGTGTATGTGGAACAACCTCCTGGTTTTGAACAAGGTGACAAGGTGTTTAAGCTTAAGAAAGCTCTGTATGGGCTGAAGCAGGCACCCAGAGCATGGTATGACACTCTATCTCAATTTCTTCTGGACAATGGTTTTACTAAGGGTAAGATTGATAGGACCTTGTTTAGGAAAGAAGAAGGAAAGGACATCCTTCTGGTCCAAATATATGTTGATGACATTATATTTAGATCCCCTAACAAGAAGTTGTGTGAGAAGTTTGGTGATCTTATGCAGAGTCAGTTTGAGATGTCTATGATGGGTGAGATGAATTATTTCTTAGGTTTGCAGGTTAAGCAATCAGAGAAGGGAATTTTCATAAACCAGGCGAAGTACATCAGAAACATGTTAGAGAAATTTGGAGTAGGATCTAGCAAAGCAGCCAAGATCCCTATGATGACAAATTTCAACATGGATCCAGATGAGTCTGGAGAGAGTGTGGACCAGACTCAGTACAGAGCACTTATTGGTTCTCTTCTGTACCTGACTGCGAGCAGACCGGATATAACCTTTGTTTTAGGAGTATGTGCCAGATTTTAAGTTAATCCTAAGAAAAGTCATTTGGAAGCAGCTAGGAAGATACTGAAATATCTTAAGGGAACTGTGAATTTAGGATTATGGTATCCTGCAGATGACAACTTAGAATTGAGTGGTTATTCAGATTCAGATTATGGTGGATGCAGAATAGATAGGAAGTCTACAAGTGGAACATGCCAATTTTTAGGGAATAAATTGGTATCTTGGTTTTCTAAGAAGCAGACTTCAGTTGCTACATCAACAACAGAAGCAGAGTACATGGCTGCAGGGAGCTGTTGCTCACAACTACTCTGGATTAGTCAACAGCTTAGGGACTACCAGATTAGAGCTAAGGATATTCCAATCTTCTGTGATAGCAATAGTGCCATAACAATAACCCAGAATCCAATTCTTCACACCAGATGCAAACATGTTGATATAAGGCATCATTTTATCAGAGATCATGTTGAGAAAGGAGATATAAGGATGGAAAAGATTGCAACAGAGAAGCAGAGAGCATATATTTTGACTAAGCCACTGGCTGAGACCAGATTCAGAGAGTTAGCTTTTGAGTTAGGTTTGTTGGATCCAGAGACAGATTTGTTTTAGGGGGAACATCAGAGAAGAAGTATCCTTAATTTCATTTTTACATACTTCATTATTTTCTCAACTAACATACCTACAGGACAGATATATCAGAGAGGTTACTTCTCCAGATAAGGTGTGCACCAGGTGACACTTGTACCAGATGAGGTACGTCCCAGATAAGGTGCTGCATCAAAACCAGAGTCTCCTCTGACCAGAACCAGATAGGTTTCATCAGATGAGATGTCACACCAGAGTAGCTGTGGTATCATCTGGTTACAATACCAGGTGACAGGTATGTTTTACTTTTCTGGCCTCTGATCATTGGGATACACATTTCAAATTACTTAATACACCCAAAACGTTTCAACTTCAGAGTGTATTTAAGACTAGGGTATAGGGCCTAGGCAATCATTTCGTTTTTTCTCTTGACTGCCACAAAACCCCTTTATACCCAGTCCCAATGACCACGCCTACGCACCAGATTAAATCTGTATTTTGCCTTTTAATCTTGGCCATCAGTTTTAATTACTGTGCAAAATGTCAATCAATTCAAAAATTGATTTTGTTCCCTAATTTATATTTGGAAATTACACGCGTTCACTTCATTTATTGTTCTTACCACGCGTATTACCCTATTTAAATCAAATTTCTTTTCAATCTGTCTTTTCACGTTTCCATATTTTCAAAGCCCTAACTTCTCTCTGCAAAAGTTTTTCTCTCTCTCTCTCACAGCAATGGCCCCTCAGTGCAATTTCGATCATGAGTTGATGATGAAGAAGTTAAAAACGGAGATGGTGGTTGACTTCTACACCACGAAGAACCCTGTGGCGCTGTCAATTCTGGAGTTGCTCCAGAACGCAGGGGTGGAGAAGTTGATCTCGACGGTTCCTAGAAATTTTAGGACTTTGGACGGATATGAGGCCCACTTTCTGGTTCGTATGAAGATCCACGACGACTACATTTCATCTAAGATCGACCAGGATGATTTGGTGTTTTCCAAGCACGATTTCTGCGCGTTATTTGAAAATATTTCGGCAGAAGAAGTAGATCCATTGACGTACAAGGAAGATGAAGTTGTTGATTCTTTCAAACTTTTTGCTAGATCTTCTTGCCAGAACATCACGAAAGGATTTTTGGATAAGCACTTAAGGCAGAAGTATAAGGTGTTGTTCGATATAGTGGTGAAGGTGCTAATGTGTGAGAATCACAGCACGGATACCATTTTCAATGGTAGGATGTGTGTGATGCGAGCACTGTATGATGGAGTTCAATGCAATTGGGCTGAATTCTTTTGGTATGTTTTGAGGAAGAATAGGTTGAAGGTGAAGAAGGAGGCTTGTCCTTCCCAGCCAGGGGAGTTGCAGTTCTATTTCACTGCAAATGTTTCGTTGGGAACGAAACTGACCTTGATTTTGGATTCATTGCTTCCGGAGAAGAAATGGAAGGAGTCCTGGTGTAGAGGATTTCATAAATCCAAAATCTTATTCTCTAAGGATGGTCCCCTTCATGGCCATCCTGACTCTGATGGTGAGCAAGTCATCCCTGCCTCCCCTCTTCAAGCAGTACCCTCACCTACTAAGGGGCAGAAACAGCAGCAGAAGCAGAAGACCCAGAAGAAGGCTGCTGAAGCAACTGGTTCCTCAACAGTTGCATTCTCTGGTTCCTCAGAGGAGGACCAGATTCCTCTTCTTGATGTCCTGAAGAAGAAGAGTGAAGGAGCTAGGATTGCCAAGAAGGCAGGAGCTTCCAAGAGGAAGAGGTCAGAGGAGGCCAAGAAGAAATCTGCCAAGAAGCCAAGGACAGGCAGAAGAGCTCCAAAGACACTTCTGGTGGATGAGCCATCAGAGGAGGAAGAAGAGGTTGAGCCTCTGAAGAGGAAGCCTAAGGCAAGGAAGACCATACTTCAAGATTCAGACTCTGGCTCTGATCTTGGAGATGCACTGGAGCAAGTTATTGATGAAGCTGCCAGAATCATGCAGGACTCCTCTGCTCCAGTACCTTCTGAAGAGGTAATCCCCCCTATCTCTTCCTCCCCCCATAAATCTTGTTACCCCTTCCACCTCTCCCCCAGATAATCCTCCCCAAAACCCATCTGCTTCTGGTGCCCCTATTGCCTCACCAGAGCAGACTCTCCCAGATACCCCTATTTATACTCCCTCAACAATACCTACACAAACACCTTCTCCCCCACCTTCATAAACACCCCTTACCACAAATCCCTCTCCCCCAGCCCCTGTACCAGAAGGGACATCTACTTCTGGTGCAGAACCCTCCATTCCCTCCCCTTCCACATCACAAGTTCCAATCCCACCCCCTGTATCAGAAGTTCCCTCCACTTCTAGTGCTGAACCTACCCTGCCTTCCTCTTCCACACCACAAACTTCCATTCCTGTTTCTGTACCAGAGATCCCATCTACTTCTGGTGCAGAGCAACCCATTCCTTCGGCCTCTACCTCACAAAATCCAAACCCTCTTTCTATGGCATTGGGATTCCCTGCCCCTCCCCATTCTCCCACATATCTTACCAGCGATGATAGTGAAGATGAGGAAGCTTCACTTGAGCCTGATCACTTAGCACCTTCCTCCTCTGCCTCTGGGCCCAAACCCTTCACTTTCTCATCTGCAGAAATGGGTCCTATTAGGCAGAGTATGAGTGTGAGTGCTCAGCTCTGGCTAAGAGAGCATTTCTCAGTTCTTCTGGAGTACTTACCACTTTTGGCAGACCATACTGATGCCAAAGTCTGGAGCAAAGCCAGACTTGAAGATGTGGAGGACCTCATATTGTTGCTTGAAGAAATGGGTCCCTCCAACTTCACTGCCTGGGAGATTGAGCTGAAGAAGAAGATGAATATTCAGAACCCAGCTGAGCTAGAGACTCCAGCGGCGGCCAAGGTGGTTATTCGCACCTTGTTGATCCAGAGGGGAGTGATGATCTCCCCTGAGGGCCCCTCTTATAAGTTTGGGCCTCATTTTGTCTTTCCTCCAGAGCTCTACTCTGATGAGGAAGATTTTGATATGTCTTCTGCCGTGCTCCAGAAGATGAAGACGTTCTTCAACGAGCAGATCATGCAGATAGGGCGGTTCTCTAAGGCAATTCAGCATATGGCCCCTGCTATGATCGAGCATCACATTCGGCAGGAGAGGAGGATTTTCCTTAAGCAGATCAAGTCCACTCTTGCTGAAGTTAAAGCCTCTTTTAAGGCAAATGACCTTTTTGTGAAGCTGGATGTTATGCACAGCCAGAAGCAGCTCCAGGAGCACGTGCTGGAGCAGCTGAGGCCAGTCTCTGTGCTAAAGGTTGAGATGGCCACCCAGATGATTCAAACTGCTAAGCTCAAGGATTCACTCCAGGAGATGCTTGCCAAGCAGGAGAGATTAGTTGCAGAAACTCAGGCTTACCTGGAGGAGGCTAAGCAACTTCGTGATCTTCACTCTTCCTCCAACACTGCCTTACCTGATCTCATAAGGCAGGTAGTGGAGCCCCTCCTTGATGAAGTTAAAAAGGGGGAAGAGAAGGCCAGAACTGATCTGGAGAAGACCACCATTGAGACCTTATTCAGCCATGGAGCACGCCTGGATCTGTTGGAGAATACTTTAGTCCAGGCTGAGCTGCAGAAGAAGAAGAAGGAAGAGCTCAAATCTCTTACCATGGCTAAACAGCTTGCTGCAGAAGAGGAAGCATCAGAAGCAGAGCAGGATCCTTCCTCAATCTCTGGACCTGCTAAGAGAAAGATCAGAAAAGTCAAGAAAAGCTTCCTAGAAGAAGTAGTGGAGGAAGCTCAGAAGAGATATAAGGAAGAGACTCCAGAGGAGAAGCAAGCTAGGATAAGGAAAAACATAGATGAAGAGAAGAGGCTCAGATATGTTAGGAGGCAGAACAAGAAGACCAGAGGAGCTGGTGTTCCTTCTGGTGCAGGTGGATCTAGTCAGAGGAGGAAAGCTCCTATTGAGGTGATGAATATTCTGCCTCTCAGGACAGAAGGGTCTTTTGACTCTACTGTGTCTGTGCCTTTGATTGAGAAATTGAAGGAGGCAAAGACTCTCTGGTTCATTCAACACTATATCCAGAGGCCAGCACCAGAGGATGATGAGCTGATCAACAAAACCTTTCACTCTTGGATGCAAGCTTATGATGCAGATTTGTACAAGCAATTGATGGATTCTACCATTGAATTCAACCTGGAGGTGACTGCTCCTGAGTTTACCTATCTCAACACTCCTATGAATGGGAACCAGGTTGATTGGGTAGAGCTGAAGAGATTGTACAAGACCAAGGTGTTGGCCAATTTCACTCCAACATCTTCTGCAGAGTTGAAGGCCATTCAGGATAGATTCCTTGACTGGTTTCTTGTCCCTAAAGAGAACAAAAGATATGCATAGAATAGGATCTGATCTTCAATGTAATCTGTAATCATTCTATCTTTATTATTAATGAAAGTATCATATCTTCTCTGTTTAAAAGACAACCTCTTGTTGTCTTAATTATTTGCCTGATAAGATCTATTCTAAGGTCTTATCCTTTTACTGTTCTTATGATTAAGTTTTTCTTTTTGATCAGTTCTGGTAGTGTTTTAACTCCATCAAAAAGGGGAAAATTGTTAGGATAAATATTGTATAGTTTTGATGAGTTAAAACAAACTAGAGGATGTAATAGGACCATCTGGACCTGTTAGCCAGATGATGATCTAGATTAGGACTTAGTCTAGGGGGAACTGCCAGACCAGAAGACTTCACCAGAAGAGTCACCAGAAGACCCCACCAGAAGACTTCACCAGAAGACTCCACCAGAAGACTTCACCAGATGAGATCTGACCAGAGGCAGAGGACCTTCCCCAGACCAGACGAGTCCGGACCAGACGAGTCTGGTGGAACAAAAGATGCTCAGTTTGATCCCCCTGTTTCTACTGAGTATTCTGGTTGTTAACCAGACCTGGACCAGAAGACACCGAGGTTGCCTGGTGTCTGGTCTTGCCTTCTCTGGAGAGAATCAGAGTTAGGCAGAGGAAGCATTTGACCGTTGGTGATTCAAATCAAGTCAACAAGATCAGGAATGGAAAGTATTTGAAGTTAATCAATCCAAGGATCCCACCAACCCAATCAATCAATTAGGTAATTGATTGATTGGAAGCTTCCTTAAATAAAGGATCTGATTGGATTAGCTCTCCAACGGCTAACCCTAAACTCCTCTATAAATAGAAGAGTGCAGTATCAAGAAATAGCTCTAGAGAGACCCTACGCGCACAAGTCCATTCCAAGCTTTTGATAATCACTCTTAGCATTCTTATTGTTCACATTACATACCTACTCATAAGGAGTTGTTGGACTTTAACATGTTCATCTTTAAGATAAGGTTGAAGGTTGATTACTTTAGATTGTGGTTAGATCTAAAGGAGTTGTAAGAAGGAACTGGTACTTCGAAAATTCCAGTACGTGAGTAAGTTGGTTGGTTGATAGTGAGACCCCTTGGATAAAAGGGAGAGTGGACGTAGGATATTCAGATCCGAACCACTATATATCGGGTGTTATTTATTGCTTTCGTTTACTTAATCTCTTACTTGATATGTGCTCTTATAAAAAGAAGTTTGTTAAGACATAAACATAAAGCTTCCGCAATTAATCTATCTAGTGGGACCAACAGATATCAAGATAACACCAAGGAGAACTGACTGAAGCCATGCCAGTTACCTGTACCCGAAGAGAAGCCTGAAGGATGTCCCACTGAGTGTAAACAAGGCTGGTCTAAGCTAAGTCAGGTGGACCACTCAGTGAAGAGCATGATCAAGAGGATCAGTGCTGTACCAAGTAGGCCCTGAAGGAGTCAGGCTACTGTGGTCAGGGAAGTTTGTCATTCAGCCTTATGACAAACTTCTTGGAGGAGATCTTCAAAGAGTCAGTGGAGGATATGCTAACTGAAGTTAGTGCGCCCTGATCAAGCACACTGAGTCAAAGATCCGTTGGATTCAGTCCACGTGGACCAATCAAGTCAAGTCAAACATATCTGACACTGACAAGGCCGCATTCCGAGAAGATTGGTTGAAACCATTAAATGTTGGATTCAAATGTATCTTCCCTCCAACGGATACATTTGAATCCCCATTATAAATACAAGCTCATAGCTTCGTTGTAATGTGTGTGTAAAGAAAGAAAAATCAACACCTACAAGCTATAAGAGTGTGTGAGTTGTTAGGGAGTCATAAGGAAGAGTTTCTCACACCCACGACACTGACCTTTAGGGTTTCACTAAATATTCATTGAGTGTCAAGCTTGTAACTCTTAGCTTAGAGAGGTTTTCCCAATCTTAGCTAGAGGCTAATACATTGTAAGGGAAAACCTCACATAGTTGGAGAAACCAAACCGAAACTAAAACCCTCTTGTTAGGTTTGTTGGGAGTAAGTCAGTGAGTTAGTGAGGAAGGAGAGGCATCCCAGGGAGTGGCGTGAGTCCAGTGTATTTTTGCACCTTGGCACGTTAAAAACAAGAATCCCATGTAGTGGATTTCCTGTTAAATCAGGCCGTGGATGTAAGAGCTTGAGTCTCTGAACCACGTTAAACTGAGCGTTGTTTATTATTTAAGCACTTGCTAAATATTTGTAGTGTATGCTCACTGAGTGTACTTGGAAAGGTTGAAAAGAAATTAGCTAAGTATTTAAGTCAGGGAGAACCAATCTCACTGACAGGCTTAGGCTAGCACTCGAGAGTTCAGTCTCTCGAGTCACTGCCTTGTTAAGAGCCTGAGCTCGCAAGTCAGCTGCACTGACTTGAGTGCTCTGATTCTTAGCAACGCAGTGACTTGAGTATTCTTTCACTGAACTCTCTCAGGGTGCGATGCGTGGTTTAAAAAAAAATTGTTTGCTCCTGAATTCCCATTTTGGTATTCGAAAACGGGACCATCAGGAAGGGAATTAGACAAGACAAGAGGAGTCCTTGACAAGAGGAGTCCCAGACAAGAGAAGTCCCCGACAAGAGGAGTCCCAGACAAGAGAAGTTCCAGACAAGAGGAGTTCCAGACAAGAGGAGTTCTAGACAAGAGAAGTCCCAGACAAGTGGACCTCCGGACAAGAGGAGTTCCATACAAGTGGAGTCTTGGACAAGAGGAGGCTTGGACAAGATGAATCTTGGACAAGAGGAGTCTTGGACAAGATGAGTCTTGGACAAGAGGAGTCTTGGACAAGAGGAGTCTTGGACAAGATGAGTCTTGGACAAGATGAGTCTTGAACAAGATGAGTCTTGGACAAGAGGAGTCTTGGACAAGAGGAGTCTTGGACAAAATGAGTCTTGGACAAGATGAGTATTTGACAAGAGGAGTCTTGGACAAGAGGAGTCTTGGACAAGAGGAGTCTTAGACAAGATGAGTCTTTGACAAGAGGAGTCTTGGACAAGAGGAGTTTTGGACAAGGTGAGTCTTGGACAAGATGGGTCTTGGACAAGAGGAGTTTTGGACAAGATGAGTCTTGGGCAAGAGGAGTTTTGGACAAGAAGAGTCTTGGACAAGAGGAGTCTTGGACAAGATGAGAATTGGACAAGAGGAATCTTAGACACGATGAGGTTCGGACAAGATGTGCTCTGGACAAGATGAGGTCGGGACCAGATGAGGTAGAGGACTAGAGGACCAGATGAGGTAGAGGACTAGATGAGTAGAGAACCAGATGGGTAGAAGACCAGAGGACCAGATGAGGTAGATGACCAGATGAGCTCTACCATACTACTCTACCAGATGAGCTTTACCACACTACTCTACCAGATGAGCTCTACCGGACTACTCTACCAAGAAGATCTTGTGATCCAAAGATAAGAAGAATCAAGAAAGGGAAGTCAACTGATATCAAGGAAGATTGGTTGTAGATCAAAGAAGAATCAATCAAAGAAGAAGTCAACCAAACAATCATATAATCAATCAAGATGATTGATTATATTCCTTAATTTATAGATGTTTGAATTTCTAGCTTCCAACGGCTAGTTATTTGACACCTATAAATAAGAGTGCATGGTGATGAGTTCAATACAAGAAAGACGGGCAAGAGAGCACAAAAGATAGAGAAACACACGAACACACCATACACTCACCTTGTTCATACAAGTTTTATATCTACTCTTTTAGGAGTTCTAGTTGGAATATTACTCAACCTATTCACCACATTGAAAGGTTGTTGTAAGTTGTACGAATGAGCTGGTACTTCCCAATTCCAGTAGTAAGTAAGTTGGTTGGTGAGTGAGACCCCTTTGGTGAAAGGGAGAGTGGACGTAGGATCGTTATATCCGAACCACTATAAAATTCTTGTGTCTCTTTTATTTGCTTTATTTATTTCAATTTCTGCATAATTAATTTTAGCACTTTAAAAATGATTTTTCTTAAAATTAAGAATAAAACGCTTTCTGCAAATAATATTTTTGGGACCAACATGATGCTTCAAATGTGGAAATTGGTGGTGTTCTTAGCCAAGAGTCCATTGCTTTCTTTACTAAAATGTTGAATTCTTCTAATGCAATTACTCCACATATGACAAGAAAATTTCTTTGTTATTGTTTGTGATTTAGACCATTGGCAATATTATCTTCTATATCGGGAGTTTGTTCTTTTCGCGCATCATGAGTTTTTGAAGTACTTAAGCACAAAATAAAAGTTGAATCATCGTCATAGGTTGAATTTCTACATGCTTTCAACGTTATTTTCACACACCAATTTGGTGTACTCAATCGGGTGGCAGATGCACTTAGCTGACCACATTCCTTATTATCGGTCTTGCAATTGATAGTCATTGGGGTTGAAACGCTCAAAGACCTCTATAAGGATGACGCATGTTTTAGCCAAATTTGGGAATAATGTTTGAAGGAAAACTTTCCTAAATTCATGATGAATTTCTCTTCAAGGAGAAACACACGTGTGTCCCTTATTGCTCACTAAGGCAAGCAATCATCAATGAAGTTCACAGCGGATGCCTGGCTGGATATTTTTTTAGGGACAAACCTTGAACTTGTTAAAAATCAATGGTCACAAATGGACTGAGACATGAAGAGGTGTGTTGAAAGATGATGGAGTTGTCACATTGCCGAAACTCATGGACAAAATCCTGGTTTGTACACTCCATTTCCATTACCAATGGGTCCGTGGGAAGATGTTAACATGGATTTTGTGGTTAGATTGTCTTATACTCAAAGGAACAAAGATTCGATCATGGTCATTGTTGAATGATTTCTAAGATGACACATTATGTTCCTTATACAAAGGCTTTGGATGCTACTAATGTAGTTGATCTTTATTTCAAGGAAATTGCAAAAGCTTCATGGGATTCCAAAAATCATCACTTCTTAACGGAAACTCAAGTTTATGAGTCATTTTTAGCAAACACTTTTGAAGAAACTTGATACTAAGCTGCAACTTAGTTCATCTTGTAATCCTCTAACTAATGGATAGACCGAAATTGTGAATAGGAGTTTTAGAAATATTTTGACAAACTTGGTTGGAAAACAAGCGCGACAACAGGATAAAAGCACACCATTCACGGGAATTCAATAGGTTCTCCCAACTTTTGGTATTTCTTATAATTCTCTTCATTCAACCTCTTTAGTCAATGATATTCATGAATTTTTCATCATTGCTAAATCATTATTTGCAGTTTTCAAGTCATTGAATAATTAGTTTCTCTTTTATTAATTTCAAATCATCTTGGAGGGATGTTCCAAGTTTACCTATAAAAGGCCTTTCATTTAAATGTTTTACAACATAATATACTCAAGTTATAAATCATATTTGAGCTTTAAGCTTCTTTAGATGATTTTATCTCCTTGTATCTTTCTCTAATCTCTTTAGTGCCTATTTGGTAGCCATGGTGTGAAAAGAACTGAGATGTGTCGTAACTAAATGGTTTCAGGGTGCGGTCCAGGTAGAGGTTGAAATTTGATGTTTGATAGTCAAGATTAGAAACAGATCCGTCCATTTGGTAGAACTGAAAACATCATTAAAAGTACATTCAAAATTCATTTCTATTGTTTGATGGTCGAGAATCGAACTTTCAGGAAATAAATTGGGACAATTATACCCTCGATTAATTTGCCAAGACCGAAAAAATACCCCCTCATTTTCACTTTTTTCATCCTACCTAGGGTTTCAGATCCCATTGGCGACATCCACGCACCACACATCGGCGACGGAAAAGGACATATTTGTTTGTTTTGGTTTAGCTTCAGGTAGTATTTTCATTTATTTTTCCAACCGTCTTCATTCTTGCTTGATGAATTTTCATTTTCAAGCATTTATGACCATGTTCTATTTTACCGATGTGTTGTCGTCGAGAGCAAAAATGGAGAGTGGAGATAGCAGTAGTTTCGGATTGAAGAACAATGGAAAAAAACCGATAGGTGCATGAGGGCTTAGACTCCGGTTGAAGAAGCTATCTTGGCCGATCTAATGAAGGAACTCGTGACTAGTGGATGGAGGTCGGAGAATGGGTTTAAATCTGGCTACCTTTTGAAGTTGCAAGCTGGAATGCAAGCTCGACTTCCCGGTATGGACATCCGTGCGAATCCACACATAACTTCAAGGTTGACGATTTGGAAAAAAACTTATGGATCTCTCCTCACTATGTTGGGCTCCAACTCTGGAATAAGCTCATGAATCTCATTTGTTGATCACATACGCCTACAACGTTAGTGGATATATGTTTGTTTCGTGTTCTAAAGCGTAGTTTATTAGCAATAGGGACATGGAGATTAATGTATGTGTCATCTAATGCTCCAAGGTAGCCCTATGTCAAAATCAGTCTGTAACGTGTAAACTCAAGGTTAGGATAGTACATAAAACCCTAAAACAAATAAAAAAGCAGAAGACTTAGGTCGTTGTACCTTGAACCACTTCCATCTTGGATGTGTTGAGTCTTTAGGGACGGGCGTGGGTGTAACAAAAAAAACTTATGTAGTTTTAAAATTGGCTTAAGGACACAGTGGACATAGTGTGAAACAGTAACCAGAACTAAAAAAATCAAACTTAACTACGTTGTTCTTTTTGTGATGAGCCAAAACACTCAAGAACATGGAAACTTGTTCTTCAACCCACACATACCTATCATCAACTAACCCTCCAAACGGTCTCATTAGCACACATAGGTGTGCAAACGTGTTACGGTCCATACGTAAATTCTGTACACAAGCAGAGTCGCTAAGAAAACAGAGCCTATTCAAATGAGTCTGTTGATTTGGAATTCGATCTAACATTAGATATGGTGTAGCATTCTCTACCCTTCTTCGTACCCTCTGATTAACTTTTGTAGAAAAAAAGTGTATCATTAATGTTGATAGGCGAACATAAATCAATGATTGGCGAACAAGGATTAAAGCCTTAATAAGGATTACGAGGAATCAACCCCAAATCAAAGATGATCAACAAAGAAAATCAAGTCGGGTGCATAAATCAATCCAGGGAGTGTATAAACTGAAGAACAACTCTACCGACGAACAACATACTGACGAACAGGCATTAAGACCCGAGACCAGATATGAACATTCTGCTAAGTCGCTGATGACGAGCAACATTGATATAAGGTGGTGCTTCTATCAACCTAAGAGGTGCATGTCGACGAACAAAGGATCAAGATCCCAAAGCCAATCTGTGTAAAACACAAAGGCGAACAACTTCTGATCTATGCACTCAAAAGGCGAACAACTTTGATGAGCAAACCATTCTGGATACACTAAGCCGACCTGGACGAACAATAATGAAGTCCGAGATAAGATCAAAGAAGACTTTGTAACTAAGATTCAGCTTAGATAAGGTCAAATGATGGTCAAAGGACACTTGTCAAGCATGCAGGCTAGGGAGACCAAGAGTCATAGACACCTCATGCTTGCTAGTCTCTATAAATAGTTGTTCTCCAGCTTAAGAAATACAAGTTCAAATTCATAAACACTCCAAAAAACACACCCTAATATACCTAAACGTATACACATACGAAATTATTATGATTTTAACTTTCACATTTACAAATTCATAACCCGAACCCTCAATTTACCATTTACGGTGGTAACCAATCACACGTAATTGATTGATGATCTTTAAACCGAACTTAAACAGTCACTAATCCATCCGATAAAATTGATCACCAACAATTTTGGCGCTAGAAGAAGGGTTCGAATTAGTGTGATTACTCAAGAACTTCAAGTTAAAAACTTGAAGATTCAAAGAAAACCTCAAGAAATATTTGAAGATTCAAGCAAAGGTGTTCTTGGTGTTCTTGGTGTTCTTCAATATAAAAATTAAAGAACGATCTAATCAAAATGCCTCAATCGAAGGAAACCCAAGCATCATGTTTGTCAAGGAGACCATCTCCTACTCGAGCTTCATCAGCCGACCACCAAGATCGTAATCCCAGACATGCGAACAGATTGCAGCATACTGCCATAACTCATAATCTCCCGCCTGAAATGGAGGCCCTGGCGAACAACCCTAACGAATTAGCCAAAACCATTGCTGCTCTCCAGGCTCTACAGAGACAGCAAGTTCAGAATAGGCCTTCACTAGTGAGGCCTAAGGTTAGAGCCATAGAAGTTGTTAGGGCTAGGTCAACCAGGGGCGAACAACACGAGGTAAACAGTGCCCAGGTCAGGCGGGATAGAGGCAAAGCTAAGATGGTCGAACCAAGAGAGGGCCAGGCTGAATCTGCTCACGGGCAAACAACAATATCGAGTCATGGAACAACCCGCTCCAGTGCCCAGGACAGACTTGGCCAACCCCAGCAACAGGAGAAAGTTGCTCGCCAGGAAGCTGAGCGCGGGCGAGCAACATTTGAGCAACCACGCCCATCAATTTATGAGAGACTCTCTCAATCTGCCTTCAGGCGTCTAGGGCCAAATGCGGCAAGCAACCCTAGGAAACAGCTCCAGGAGTTGCCCACTCCAAGTGAGGGACTGCGACGAGCAGAAAGGTTGGTACCTTTGCTCGCCGAACAGCCTCCAAGTCAGGGGACATCTTTGGATGAGCTATCAAGTTTAAGAAGGGCAGTGGAGAACATGCAGGGACAGTTGGACCAACAAAGAGGTGTGGGGACAACTAGTTTGCCATCCTCACCACTATCACCTGTCATTCTGAAAGCCCCGATTCAGAAGAAGGTCCAGTTCCCGGCAAGCATACAGTATGACGGTGTTGCTGATCCCAGAGTTCATCTTACAAAGTATTCGGATTATATGGTCTCGGTGGGAGCCAGCGACGCCACTCAATGCCGAAATTTCCCCTTAACTTTGGGGGATCGGGTGCACAAGTGGTTTTCAGCGATGCCACCAGTATCTATCCACTCTTTCACTCAACTGAGTCGAGAATTCCTTTCTCATTTCTCCACGGCAGGATCATACTTGTCCCAGAAACATCGGTTGTCGGACCTAAAACAAAATGACAACGAGTCAGATTGGGCATTCATGGAAAGGTTCGACAAGGTGTTGTTAGAAGGTGAACCCGTCAGTGAGGACACGAAAATCGTTGCCGTTATGGCCGGGTTGAAGAGAGGATCAAAGCTATGGAAAGAGGTACGTCTGAAGTGCCCAAGAAGTTATGCCGAATTTAGGAATCAAGCCGGCATATTCGTTTCCATGCATGAGGCTTTGCAATCAAACTTGGGGGAGAACAAAACTGATCCCAAGGAGAACAACAAGAAACCTGGTGCAACAAGCTATCGAGTCCCTAAAAACATGAAGGCGTTCACTGAAGGGACAGAACTCAAAGAAAAGTTGAATCGGGTGCTAATAGTATCAGTCGATATTGTTTATGAAAATGTGAAGGATAAGGAGTTGCTCTCCCCTCCCCGAAAAATTCGCCAAGACACTGGCAAACTCAACCCTAACAAGTATTGTGCCTACCACCAAAGCGTGGGGCACTTTACAAGTGAATGTAGAGATTTGCTCAAACAGCTATGGCGTTTCTACGAGGACGGAAAGCTCTCCGACTTTGTCAAAAGACAACCCGGGAAGAGAGTCCGGGAGAACAATTCTGAGGACGAAGATGATCAACCTCAGAAAAACAATAAACCAGCGTGACCAGTCCCTACCATTCCTGCTCGTCCGTTGGAGGACTTATACATGATGGAACCTGCAGGTCCCGTAGGAGGGTGTTCTGATGGACGACCGCCAATCTCCAACCGGAAAAGAAAAGCCGAGCTACGAGCGATTTATCAAGTCCAAGAAATGGGGGTTAGACCATCAATCATGCAAACAGCAGAATTGACCTTCACCGAAAATAACTTGGAAGGAATATTAACTCCGCACAACGATTTGCTCGTAATCTGCGCAAAGATTATGGGAACACGAGTCCACAGATTGTTGGTGGACACCGGAGCCTACACCAACATCCTATTCAAAAAGACGCTCGATCATCTTGGAGATTATTCAGGCTATATCCGGGATACAACTCACAGAATAATAGGCTTCGGGAACGCTGTAACGGACCCATTGGGAATAGTTACTATAGCAGTACAACTTGTAACGGCCAACGAACCCGAGAAAAATATTATAAGAATGGTTGACTTCTTGGTTGTAGACCAGGATTCAACTTATAACGGGTTTCTTGGTCGACCCTTTTTAAATGAATTCAAAGCTGCATGTTCCACTTATCACTATTGTTTGAAATTCCCAACAGCAAGTGGAGCAGGCACTATCAAAGGAGATCAAAGAAAGGCTAGGGAATGTCTCTTACAGTTGCAGGCCAAACATGCATTAGTATCCATGATGGAAGCCACAACTAGCTATCCTGCTGATGAACCGTCAATACTGGAGAACATGATGGATATAGAGGAAGACCACATGGATACTGACGAACAACATCTTGACGAGCAGGTATTGGACGAACAACTCCTCACCACCCATGAGGAACACCATCCTGACGAACAACAAAGAGATGGTGACGAGCAACATTCATCTGATGGCTTGGAGAGCCAGGTGTTGACTAACACCAACGGATCAAGGCCAACAGACGATCTAGATCCCCGCCTGGGGGCAGAGCCAATGAACATCGAAAATGATTTCAACTCTGAGGGACCAATACTTGATCCTCGGTGGAAAGGACAAAAACGACGAGCAACTCCAGTTGAAGAGTTGGAGGCGTTCAAAGTTAATCCGGAAAACCCGGATCTCGAATTATACATAGGATCTGAGCTCCCTGAGCCTTACAGATCCCGAATGAAAGAGTTCCTCAGCAAAAGTCTAGATGTTTTTGGTTGGTCTCATGCAGACATGGTGGGGATAGATCCGAAATATGCTTGCCATAAGCTCAACATCAATCAAGCAAAAAGGCATATTCATCAAAAACGAAGAAAATATGGCCCAGACAAGTATCAGGCTTTAAATGAAGAAGTAAAGAAGTTGTTAGACAACGACTTAATCCGACAAGCACTCTGTCCACTTTGGTTAGCAAACCCAGTCCTTGTGAGGAAACCAAACGGGACCTGGAGGCTATGCATAGACTTTACAGATCTGAATGCAGCATGCCCGAAGGATAACTTTCCACTCCCTCACATCGACCAGTTGGTGGACAGTACTGCAGGTCATGAAATGCTAACATTCATGGATCCTTTGCCGGGTACCATCAAATTCCAATGCATCCAGACGATCAAGAGAACACAACATTTTATACGAACAAAAACTTGTTGTGTTGGAAAAGAATGCCCTTCGGCCTTATCAACGCCGGAGCAACTTACCAGAGGTTGGTAAACAAGATGTTCGACGAACAAATCGGAGATACAGTAGAAGTTTATGTAGATGATAACGTAGTCAAAAGCCCCCGAAGGGAAGACCATCTTCAACATTTGACCCAGGTGTTCGAAATCCTTCGACACTACAACATGAAGTTGAATCCGAAGAAGAGCAGTTTCGGAGTTCATTCAGGAAAATTCCTGGGCCATCTTGTTAGTCAACGAGGGATTGAAGCCAATCCAACAAAAGTTAAAGCAATCGTGGATATGCAACCTCCACGTTCAATAAAAGAAGTGCAAAGGCTTACGGGATGCCTAGCAGCATTGAATCGGTTCATATCCAGATCGGGGGACAAATGCCACCCATTCTTTGAAGCCATCAAGAAAGGACAGTTCACATGGACTAACAACTGTCAGAAGGCGTTCGACCAACTCAAAGAATATCTAGGAGACGTTAAAATCCTATCAAAACCCATCCCCGGAGAAAAGTTATACTTGTATCTGGCAGCATCAGAAGTGGCAATCAGCTCCGTTCTGGTAAGAGAAGATGGCAAATTTCATCAACCTATTTACTACGCCAGTCAAGCTTTACACGATGTGGAGATCAAATACTCTCCAACTGAGAAACTGGCGTATGCACTTGTCATGAGTGTGAGGAAGTTACGACCATACTTTTTTTATCATCAAGTTGAAGTGCTAACAACTTTCCAACTCAGACAAATTCTCCATCGCCCCGACACAGCTGGTCGTTTTTTAAAGTGGTCACTAGAGATTAGTCAATTCGGGGTAATTTATGCTCCTCGAATAGCGATCAAAGGGCAAGCGTTAGCCAACTTTATTGTCGAACTAACTTTCCCACCAGATTCGACGAGAGGACTTGACCACCCCTGGCATCTTTACGTTGACGGGTCTTCAACCAACATAGCCTCGGGGGCAGGAGTGGTTCTAATTAGTCCAGACAGACAAGTATTCACCTCGGCAATCAAATTTGGTTTCATGGCAACCAACAACGAAGCTGAGTATGAAGCTCTTATTGCTGGTCTCCACCTATCTCTCGCAGTAGGTGTTAGGTGGTTACGAATATTTGGCGACTCCCAATTGATTGTGAATCAAGTCCGAGGTGAATATGAGGCAAAAGACGATCACATGATCGAGTATCAACGAATTGTTGCTTACCTGATGTCCTTGTTAGAACAAGTCTTCATTGAACAAATTCCAAGAACAAGCAACACACAAGCAGATGCGTTGGCCCGACTAGCAACAAGTGAGGGACCAGCAGAGTTGGCAGACATTATAATTACAAAGATGAATGATCCATCAACAAGAAGTTATAATGTCAACCAACTTGATGAACAAGCAGGTGAAGAAGAAGACTGGAGAACAAACATAGTCAAATATTTGAAAAATGGGGAAAAACCAAACAACCCTTTTGAAGCCGCCAAGCTAACAAAGCAAGCCGCCAGATATACTCTGGTAGGCGAGCAGCTTTACAAAAGAGGAATATCAATCCCACTTCTCAAATGTTTGACTAGGGGGTAAGGACGAGCAATACTCGAAGAAATACATGCCGGAGTATGCGGAAATCATACTGGGGGGCAAGCCTTGGCATACAAAACTATCAGACAAGACTACTATTGGCCGACTTTACGTCAGGATGCAATCAAGAAAGCAAAGACTTGCCATCAATGTCAAATTTTTGCCCCAAACATTCATACCCCAACCCAACAACTCGTATCAGTTTATAGCCCATGGCCATTTGCAAGATGGGGGGTGGACATTATTGGTCCCTTCCCGGCAGGAGTTGGAGGAGTTCGATTTGCCGTTGTGGCAGTCGACTATTATACAAAATGGGCAGAAGCAGAGGCCATGTTGAAAATCACGCAACAGAAAATGATCAACTTCATTTGGAAGAACAATGTCTGTCGTTTTGGAGTTCCACAAACCATCGTGACAGACAATGGTCCGCAGTTTGATGGGAAAGAGTTGAGAGATTTCTGTACGAAGTGGGGGATCAAGAAACATTATTCTACGCCCTATCATCCCCAGTCGAATGGACAAGTCGAAGCCGTAAACAAAATCATCAAGCATACGTTAAAAGTACGGCTAGCGGAGAGCAAAAGAAGTTGGTCTACAGAGCTTCCGGAAGTCCTATGGGCATACAGAGTTTCTCCTAGGTCAAACACCGGAGAAACACCTTTTGCAATGGCTTTCGGAACAGAGGTTGTAATACCAATCGAGTTAAAGACCAACACATACCGGACGACCAACTTCGACGAGCAGGCGAACAACTCTGCTCTAGCTACTGAAATGGATTTGCTCGAAGAAAAAAGACTGAATGCCGAGCTAAAAAATGCTACCTACAAGCAGCGAGCAGAACGCTATTATAATTCCCATGTTAAAGTCAGGGAATTCAGAGTTGGAGATATGGTTCTAAGAAAGTTGCTCGCCCAACCTCCAGGTGTATTGGGACCAACTTGGGAGGGCCCGTATCGTATAACGGAAAAATTCGTTAATGGTGTATACGATATCGAAGATATGGAAGGCAAGCCGGCCCAATACTCCTGGAATGTTGTACATCTGAAGAAGTACTATCAATGAGGCGAACAAGTTCTTATTTGGGCGAACAAAAATGTCTTGGGGGGCCAGTGAACCAAGTGTGGCAAACCAAAAACTTGCCTAATTTTTGGAAAATTTTGCTAAGTATAGAATTTAAAGTTGTTCGGCACATTGTATAGTTTGTTGCTGTTTCATCTTTTAATTTTAAACAGAGTTGCTCGGCAAAAATATTATAAGCGAGCACGTTTTTAGTTAGTGTTCAAAGTTGTTCGTCAGGATATATATGTTAGTGACGAGCAGTCTTACAACACTTGTAAATTTTTCATAATGTAAATATAGTAGTTGTTCGTCAAAATGGAAAAGTCCAAAAGCTCGAGGTACAAGTCCATTTTGAGGACCAAAGCCACTTAAAGGTTGTTCGTTTTTTAAAATGAACAGAACCTAAGGCTAAACCCTAATTCCATTAAAGGCAAAGTTCAATTCGAACAGAAGCCCAACACTATATGTTATAATTGCAAAGGCATTGATAAAAATGTAAAGGCAATTAACATATAAAGAAAATGAGCGAACATGAGAAAGACATTCCATTAATTAAAAGGCATTGAGCCTCAAAAATAGTACAATGATTCTAGAAGTCAAGTACTACAGAAGGAGCGAACAACTATTACAAAGAAGAAGAAAAGAAAAAAGCTAAGTCCTAAGAACTATTGTTGCTCGGCAGGAGGAGGATCTTGGGTTTGATCGGCGGGAGGTTCAATGATCATATCTCGGGCCAGGTCTTCAGCTGCCTTATCCTCCGCCTCTTTAGCATTTTGCTCGTCAGCCACAGCCGCCTCTTCCTCTTTTTCGCCTTCATCAACTGGAGGTGGAGGATGAGTAATAACAATACTGGGGTCAAGATTGTCAAGTTTAACCCCTAGTACAGCCAAATCCGCCAGCTGGATCTCGATATTGTTCGGCGGTGGATAGTGCTCCATGAATTCATTCAAGTCCTTGCTCATTTCTTCCACCATATCCTTATAATCATAAGCATCAGCCGTGCGGATGCTGTCCGCGTAGGCGCAGATGTACCCAAGGTTTGAAATGGGGGAAGTTCGAGCCTGAACTCCAGCTTCGAGTTGCTCGCTTGTGAAGAGGTTGGCTTCCGCCTCCCGAAGACGAGCAACTTCCACTTTGAGCTCAGTGATCTCTTGTTCGGCCGCGGACAACTTCTTCTCCCCCTCGCCGAGCATGGCATCTTTGCCTTTCAATTCCTTAGACAAACCTTGAATGTCTTCAAGGTGTTTCTTTTCAGAATCAATGTAAACATTGATTTGATTATTGAGACGGGCAACTTTGGCCTCATATTGGCCGACCAGGCCGTCCTTCTCTTCGGTCAGCTGCCGAGTTGTACTGGCGTAACGACGAACAACATCTTTGAGCTCGGCGAGCTGGATCATTCCTTTCTGGGCGATGGCAAGGCCGTTTGCATGATGCATCAAAGAAAAGTGGAAGTTGTCCGCAATGCTTTGAGCAGAAACGGTCGTCTCCAGAGGCCGGGTCCATGACCGGGCGATTAACTCAGTTGCCCGACGAACATGTTCGCCCAGGATCTCTCGAATATTAACCAGAGTTTTTGAGCAGACGTATTGGTGGACCGCAGCTGCTCGCCCAGGATGATCATTAGGCCGATACCTGCGAACAAAAACCCAAGTTACTAGATGTTCTTAAAAGTTGTTCGCCGGCCACAAAGCTAGATATGCTTACTCATGGAATTTTCGTTCGTCCCAACCCAGCATGGTGATATCCTCAGGGCCGCGAGTTGGGGTAACGCTTTTGCCCGCTTTGCCCGTCATCTCTGCAGGCTCGACGGGGGAGTGGCGAACAGTATCCCCCTCGGGGCGAGCATGACTCTGGCCCACCTTTTCCTTCCCCTTGCCACCACAGGGGACATCCTGGGCCAGTGGAGTCCCATCCGCTTTCTTTAAACGTTTCCCCCCATGGGAAGGAGAAATCGGAGAAGCTGGCCGAGCATGGCCAGAAGGTGCCACAGACCGAGGAACTTTGGCTCCTTCAGCCTTGTTCGTCATTCCCAGAACTTTGGTAGGCGGGTCACCTTTCCTTTTTCGACCTTTCGGAGGCACCATCTCAAAGACTCTTTGTTCGAGGAGAGCAAAGCAGGGGGGAACGGCAACAGTGACTTGCTCGGCTAAAAAACAAAAAAAAAGTTAGACGAACAAGTTCAGAATAAAAAAGACGAGCAAGTTTTCAATGGGAAGTTAGAAATTTTTTATATATCTGGGGGCACTTCAGCTTGTGCTTCCAAGTGGTGGGGATAGGTAAGCAAACGAGCAGCTCTTTGACGTTTCTCGTCGCTCAGATATTGGATGGTCCTGTCTGCTCTATTGCGCAAGCCGACTAAACAAGAAGTGAACAGGAACTCCGCACCAATCTTCTCTTCTTCCGAATTCCACTTTGGTAGTCGAGGACCTGCAAGCAAACAATAAAAGTTAAATTAGAACAACACTATTCAAAGGCGAGCAAAGATAAACTTACGCTTAATTATTCCATAGGCTGCGGGGGAGTTTATTCGCCCAATGCCACCGTGTGGACCAGAAGATGCTCGCCAGTCACCCCCCCTATGAAAAAGAAGTGTTGCTTCCACTCCTTGATCTTGTTCGGAACCCCTTCTACCATCTTGAGTCCGGTCCTGGCCTTGAGGTAGTAGTAGCCCTCTTCACCAATAGGACATTTGGTGATTGTCATGAGATAGTTGATCTCTTCTGTAGTAAGGCGATCAACGTATCCTTCGAGAGCGAACAGGCACATTGCGCCGAGCAGATTCATCCATTCAATCGGCGTAATCTGTGTAATAGCAAGGTTGGTCGCCTCAAGAAAATGACCAACAACGGGAGGTAGCGGTAGCTTCAGGCCGGCCATCAAAGTATGAATGTTGATCGCCGTGCATCCTGGGGGTGGGCGATCAGCTCTCTCTTTTCTCTTGGGAGCCCACATATGAATGTCATATGGGATCTTGTATGTCTCTCGAATCGAATCAAGATCCTCCTCGAGGACGACGCTCTTGATTCTGCTCGCCTGGAATTTATTTTTTATTAAATCCATTTTTTATCTTTTTCGGACGAGCAAAGTGGTTCGCGTACTCCTCGGCATATGCTCGCCATTCGAAAGGCCGAGCAACTCCGACTGGGATCTTGTTTTCCATCATTTTCGGAGATGGGAACCCTATCCCTTCCAGAAATTCGCGGGTCAATTCGTCAAATTGGGGATCTTCCGATTCAGCACTGGTCGAGGAGCCCTCGTCGGAATCTCTGTTCGCCGCGACCACCACTTCCCTCCCTGACGGGCGAGCACCCGTATCCTCTACAGATCGGACAACGGAGTCCACGTGGCGATCCGAGGCCGAAGAAACTTCGATAGGGGGTCAATTTTCGTGTGCCACAATAGGAAAAAAGGGATCGAGATTTTCCTCGGTTTTGTTGCTCAAGTGAGAAGACATAGGAGGGTAGAGAAGAGGGAAAGAAAACCCAGACGGCGGTAGAAGGTATTGCAGACAGCGGCGCTTCACCGGAGAAGATGGTGGCACAAGGTCCCACACGGCGGCGATGGAGGAATGTGGAAGAAAAAGAGAAAAAGAAGAGGAGATAAGAAAATAACTACCTTGGAGATGGAATTTGAGGCCAAATGCAAGAGAAACGGACGCCGGAGAGCTCGAGATCGCCGGAGAAGGATGAAATCGCCGGAGCACTGTAGCAGAAATGGAAAAAGTGGGAAAAATTTCAGTTTCTTTCGTATTTATACCCCAAGCAAAAATGGGGTAAAACCCGTAATTACCCCAAAACAGGGGGACCAAAACGCCAAAAGACGGGGTTAATTTTGAGCAAGTGTGAAAGTTGGAGGACCTATATGCAAATATAGGGGCGCGTAGCCTCGGGATTGATCGCGCGTGGACGACGCGCAATCATGACGCTCACGTCATCTTCGTACAACCCCCAGACCTTGGGGAGACGAAACGACAAACCATATGTTGCTCGCTAGGACCAATGATGTTCGTCCCAACCCTCATCAGAATAATATCCTAACTACAGTTACTCGCCACAAAGTTGCTCGTCAGAGGCAACATCTAGTCAGGATAGGGGGCAATTGTTGATAGGCGAACATAAATCAATGATTGGCGAACAAGGATTAAAGCCTTAATAAAGATTACGAGGAATCAATCCCAAATCAAAGATGATCAACAAAGAAAATTAAGTCGGGGTGCATAAATCAATCCAGGGAGTGTATGAACTGATGAACAACTCTACCGACGAACAACATACTGACGAACAGGCATTAAGACCCGAGACCAGATATGAACATTCTGCTAAGTCGCTGATGACGAGCAACATTGATAAAAGGTGGTGCTTCTACCAACCTAAGAGGTGCATGTCGACAAACAAATGATCAAGATCCCAAAGCCAATCTGTGTAAAACACAAAGGCGAACAACTTCTGATCCATGCACTCAAAAGGCGATCAACTTTGATGAGCAAACCATTCTGGATACACTAAGCCGACCTGGACGAACAACAATGAAGTCCGAGATAAGACCAAAGAAGACTTTGTAACTAAGATTCAGCTTAGATAAGGTCAAATGATGGTCAAAGGACACTTGTCAAGCATGCAGGCTAGGGAGACCAAGAGTCATAGACACCTCATGCTTGCTAGTCTCTATAAATAGTTGTTCTCCAGCTTAAGAAATACAAGTTCAAATTCATAAACACTCCCAAAAACACACACTAATACACCTAAACGTATACATATACGGAATTATTATGATTTTGACTTTCACATTTACAAATTCATAACCCGAACCCTCGATTTACCATTTACGGTGGTAACCAATCACACGTAATTGATTGATGATCTTTAAAACGAACTTAAACAGTCACTAATCCATCCGATAAAAATTGATCACCAACAATTAAGAGTATCATTATTCGTTGGTGAAGTAGTTCTTCAATTATATAAAAGATAATAAGACATTTTTTCATGGTCGGTGTTAACATGATAAAGGTTCGAAGACATGTTTCGGTAACTGCATTGGTACAAAAGAATCAATAATCCACATAAATGTACTTTCAATATGTATTGTTATACAATGATAAATTGATCCACATAGTTACCAAGAAGATTGCCACTTAAAACTAGCAAAAAAAGTCATTTGGTCCATTCACAATAGCAATAAATTATTCCCTATTGTTCACATAATTCAATAGCAGAGATGGAAGACTTCATTAACATCAAGCATAATTCACAGATTCCAGAACAATAATTATCACAACACAAGGGTAGCATTTATTTTGAGGAACATGACAACCTTCTTGAACACTGATCAATAACATCTTAAAGCCCAGAAAAATCAACAAGAATTTATAAGCTACTGTTTCACAATGGCAAACAAAATAAAATAAATCAGTGTTCAAAAGAAAATGGCCTCATTAATAGGAACACGTACGCAAACCCGTAAAAAATCTAGGGTGTTAAACCATAGCAAAAACATCAACAATTGAAAAAGAGAGACTGGTATAATTACAGAGCAATTTGGATCAAATCGTGAAATACAAGGGGTTGGGACTTGGGACTCTATTAGCTCCATTCGATCCTATTGTGCACAGCTTCTGGAATCGATCTCCAACAGAAATTCTCGAACCGATCTAGGGCTAGGGCTGGTGATTTCTTATGTGAATTAGTGTGGAGTGGTACGATGGGTAACGATTTGGCCATCGTGGGTGGTTCCTTCTTGATGACAAACAATGGTGAAATCTGGTTGATTTCAAAAAGGACAGAGGAAGGAAGGTCAAGGGTAGAATGAGTTTTAGGAATTGGGATTGTGAGTTAAAAAAAAAAGAATAATGAAAGCTTTGGCTAAGAAAACAAATCGCTAGCTGGAGACCCGATGGGGCTTACGCAGAGATACAGTGATTTTCGTGAGTTAATTCCATGGGATGGACGTTTTCAAGGGCCAGCTTTTATTTCGGGATTGGTCTGAAAGCTTTTATTTCAGGGGTCTTTCTCAGCTACCAAACGAGCCCTTAGTGGATTCCATTGAGTGATTAGTTCCTTAAATCTTTTTGGTGGAGTGAGAAGCTTCCTTATGTTACCTCGTACTTCTCTAATTTTTCATTGTTATGTCACCTAGGTAGTGTAGAATTGCACGGTAATTTATTTGTGCACGCCAGACTATCTAGAGTAGCCTTGAAAGTTGATCGTACATGACTAAGACTCAAACTCGTTCACGATTTCTCGAGTCGTGCATCTCAAAATGAAGAACCACTTTTTAGCAATAAGTCATGCACATCCAAGAGTCGTGCTTAAGCACAGTTACACGAGTCGTGCACGAACCAAATTTCAGTAACTTCAAATTTTGACCTAAGGACACCGGACACGTGTTATCGTCGTCCTAATGGTATTTTAAGACAGAATTCTTTTTTTTTTCTAAAGACAAGCAACAATAGTTAGTGATACTTTTATCTTCCAAAATACACGTTAGCTAGTTTTTCCGGCTATAATTTGATTTCAAACAAGGATTCAAGAACATTTTATTATTATTTCAAGTTTTGTAGCTAAAGCAACACTCAAGAGGTGATACTTACCATTTATTTCAAAGTTTAATTTGTTGGTAATTCTGCATGGGCCTCTCTTGTTTCATCATATTTAGCCATGGATTTCTCTCATAGAACCATGAGTTAAACTTTTATTGTTTTGAATGTGGAAATTATGTGAATAACCGGTGGGTTCGTCGGTTAATTAATTGCTTGATTTTGTTTATGTCATGATGTGAAATATTTTGATTGTCGTGATTTGATTGCTTAGTTTTTCTTGTTGATTATATTAAAAAAATGATCGATACTATGTATTACAACGAGGATTAAGTATGCTTAATTGAGGTGTGAGTATGAGTTTTAATGCAATATTTGATAATTTAAGCTTAACAGAGAGAGAGTTAATTGTTTATATCCACAACAATATACATCAATTTTTAGAGTTCGACTAATGAGTTGGTGAGGAGGCAAATTTTAGACATTAGTAACTGTGTTGAAAGTTTTTACTCTTCACAATCTTAGGAGCTTATGAAAATAATTAGGTGCTAGTTTTTTCATGTGTTCACTCAAGCCTAAAAAATAATTGGTTTACATACTTTTGTGGTTTCTCCTAACAAATATTAAAAATTTGGCTTAGACAAGTAGTTGATTCATAAAACACTAGTTATTCACATAAAAAATACACCCGAATATCTATTCACCCGCCATTGATCTTTCTAATCAAAAGTTAGATTACTTGATTTGTTTCCCTATTTGTTTACTTGTTCCTTTGTGTTAGTTTAGTTTTAAAATCCAAAAATTACTCAATTAACTTTTATAATATCTTAGGTCCTAAGTTTGATAATGTTTGGTCAAATTATTAATATGCTTTAATCAACTCATATGATTATAGGTAAGTTCTGAATCAATTTAAAAACATGAAAACCACAATCAAGACAATGTTCCATGGTCAAAATATCTTATTAGAGAGTTTCCTTTCGGATCATAATGTTGTCTTACTCTGTTTTGGACAACACGAACATAATACTGTTGTTTGATGGCATAAGTTATTCCATTTTGAGGCACTTTGGGGAAAATAAAGTAAATGTGAAGTTATAATTAGTGAAAAGTCGTGTGTATGTAGGGATGTTAAACGGGCCGCGGGCTGGCGGGCTGACCCGTTTAGCCCTGAACCGAACAAGGGTTATGTCCAATCATTTGGTGGCCTGTTTAAAATATCTTATTAGACAGTTTCCTGGTCAAAATATCTTATTAGACAGTTTCCTTTCGGATCATAATGTTGTCTTACTCTGTTTTGGACAACACGAACATAATACTATTGTTTGATGGCATAAGTTATTCCATTTTGAGGCACTTTGGGGAAAATCAAGTAAATGTGAAGTTTTGAGGCATAATGTTGTCTTACTCTGTTTAAAATATCTTATTAGACAGTTTCCATGGTCAAAATATCTTATTAGACAGTTTCCATGGTCAAAATATCTTATTAGACAGTTTCCTTTCGGATCATAATGTTGTCTTACTTTGTTTTGGACAACACGAACATAATATTGTTGTTTGATGGCATAAGTTATTCCATTTTGAGGCACTTTGGGGAAAATCAAGTAAATGTGAAGTTATAATTAGTGAAAAGTCGTGTGTATGTAGGGATGTTAAACGGGCCGCGGGCTGGTGGGCTGACCCGTTTAGCCCTGAACCGAACAAGGGTTATGTCCAATCATTTGGTGGCCTGTTTAAAACCAGACCTTTTTGGCCCGGACCGTTTAGCCCGCGGGGCTAGCCCGCCGGTCTACCAGGCCAACCCATTTAGCCCGATTCCTTTTTTTATATATATTTTACTTGTAGAACTACAACCGTGTGTGCAACCTACCTATTTTACTTCAACTTCAAATTTTCAATCCAAGTCCAACTGTACGATATATATATATATATATATATATATATATATATATATATATATATATATATATTTTTTTTTATTTAGTTAATATATGTTTTCATTTAGTTAATTTATTAAATTACTTGAAATTGAATTTAGTCATTTAATTAATACTTGAACTTTATGCAAAAATGTGTGAATGTAATTTTTATAAATTTATGAAAAATGTAGAACTTCAACATCCCTACTTCATTATTATATTTCCAATAAGGGTTCACCGGTCGTTGTCATGACTCTCAAATCGCCATTGTCGGTGGTCGCCCACTCTTAAATCGTCATTGACGTTATAAATTTATTTCATGAAAAAGTGAAATGTTGAACAATGTTTAAATATAATTTTCACGAATTTTTTAATGATGTTTAAATTTTAAGTTTAAATGACATCATATTATAATTACATATCTATATTTTATATTAAAAATTAATTTTTTTTATTTTTTCCGGAGCCCGTTAGTGGCCCGTTTAGCCCGCGGACCGTTAGGGTTAGGGTTAGGGTTAGTGTTAGGTTTCGAGTGTTAGTGGACCGATTAAAATGAACCGATAAGGCCCGGGACCGTTTAGGCCCGCAGCCCTGTAGGGCTGGCCCTAATGGGTTAGTACTGACCCGTTTAACATCCCTAGGTGTATCTGTTATTTTTTTTTTTTTTAACTATATCACTCGGTGCTGGTTGATTTCAAGAATTTAATATAATTTTTACTTTTCATGTAAAATTTAATATTTTTAGATTATTTTATTAAAAAAATTATGTATTAGATCTTTTCTTAAAATTTAAGTGTTGTTATAGTAAAATAAATAAATACAAGTGGGGCATGCATGATTTAATTAAACCCTGCCCTAAAACTAATTTAATTAACTATTCAAAAGAATTAATAAAATAATTGAATGGACGATGCTACATGACTCTCACCTGCAACAAGTGATGACTTTTCTCCCTTAGGATTGGCTAGATTTGTTTCCAGACAATTGATATGGTATAGTTTTTGTAGGATTATATGGAATAAACAAAAAGTTATATACAGTCATTATACTGCAAAACTAGTGTTTTATTTTTAAATTTATAAATTAATTTAATAAATATATTAATTTGCTTTCAATGAGAATTTTATATTTTCTAATTAAAAAATTATTTTACAAGCATAGTGAAATAATTTTATTTTATCTAAAATACTCTTGTGAACAAGTTTCATAATATATTTGAAATGAATGAATAACATTAGATGTATTAATTGATATCATTAGATACATTCACCGATATCATTATACTTATAAACTGGAAATCACAGTGTAAATTATTATGATATTAGTAAATTCATCTAATGATACTAGTGAGTACATCTAATGATATCAATTTTATGTTATGAACAAATTTCACAGATTACCTACTCAACTTTTAGATAGATGTGGAATATAGTTATTTATTTAATTTTCTAACATTTCCCTCGCACATGACCAACTAGACTCTCAACATTTTCATTCGGAGATAAGGCCTAACGAGTGCACAATACATATATTAATGAAGTTGTATTTTGCAAAGTGCGAGTGAAAAACTCTTATACCATTAAATAATTTTATCTCATCTAAAAGTTCAACTTTTCAAGGAGGTGCATAAACAATTTAGTTATTTAATTTCCTAACATGTAACTTACTCTGTATAATATAATTATCTACACTTAGTTTTGTATAGATTTAAATGTAAAAAACAATTTAACAGGATGATGTCATGAATCTTATTACGTGTATAAGATGAACCTCATAGATGTCCTAGTAGAGCCTTCTATTTTAGTCCAATCCAGCCAATTAATCAGAAGTTAAGTATGAGCTAATTAAGCTCCAAAAATATAGGCTCGATAATTCTTTTTTATTTTGTATTAATTTTACGTAATGGTAGAGAACCAAACGTGGTTATAGAAAGTCGATGGGCTTATAAACACACAAAGATGTACATACACTCACTGATGGAGCCTTATATTATAAATGAATTTTTTAACTAAAAAAACTTCAAAATTACTGTTGAAAATAAGTTTTTAGAATATTACAATTGAGGATATATATCCATGTGAACTAACACACAAAATCATGCATGCGTACTTTTATGAGTTATATTATTTTGTATAATAACAATGATGAAACCATAAATTTTATGCAGGGGTTCAATTATTCTTTTTTTATAAATTAATTATATTAATGGAATGCCCCGTTAGCCCGCAACTTCAACATGGCCGAGTTGGACTTTTTTTGTAGGCTCGACCAGAAAATAGGCCAGTCTAACTCAGCTCGTGAACATGGCATTGAATTATGTAATTACCACAAGTATATCCTACCCATAACATGTAGTCATGTAGATAAGCTAAATAGGTTATGAACGATTAAAAGTGCATGAATTAAAAGACCTTCCCAAAATGTAACTATATAATTTAATTAAATAAAATAAGTTTGGTATTGCATTTCATGTGAAGTTACATTTACGATTAAGACTGAATTGGTCACCAATATGTACCTCACAAAAGTATTGTCTGGATTAATAAAGCAAATGTGCATTTATAGCTTAAGTCATCAATCGAGCTTGGGAACATAGCTTTTTCATTGTGCATTCTAAAACAATGATAGTGAAAAAGAAAATAGAATTAATAAAGAAAGAAAGAAGGCTGATAGGGGAATTAACGCTGGACAGTTTTTGGTTTTTTCGACCAACTAATATATTTGAGTATTTACCAAGCAAAGTTGACGGTGACTTATGGACCAAATTGACTCGTTGCAGCAATTTAATCTGAAATCAACGTTTTGCTTTTGGAATTTTGCTAGAATAATTAATAATTTACTCAATGTCAAATTAAGAGTGAAAACCAACATGTAAAGACTTGAGCCTTAAAAAAAATAAAAAATAAAAAACATGTTAAAGACTTAAGAGTGATTAATAATGTATTATTAGAGAGATAATTTTTTTTTTAATTAATAACTTGAATTTGAAGTTAATGTGATCAATCATAAAATTTCAATGTGAATCATTCAATTTCAATAGTAGGAATTTTGTAAACTCGAATTTACATAAACTTTTGTTTTTAAGTATCAGTGTTGTGCATATTCACTATCGCAGCTTAAAAATATGTTTGATTTTTTAGACGGTAATAATGTGTATGCATATAAGTGATAGTGAAAAATATAACAGTAATAATGTGTATGTCTAATAGTAATATTTAAAGAAATTAAGTTCACGTGAATTCGAGTTCACACAAGTTTCCTCCATGGAAGTTTTAATCTAAATTTTAAATTCTTACATATGAATTTCAAAACAAAAATATTCTTTTAATGCGAATTTTAAGTTGCAACCATTTTCCTGCAATAGTTTTTCAAAGATGTGGATCTTATATCTTCATCTCTTGAATTTTGTATGTAGAGTGAGTAACACGCGAAAAATTGGGTAGGGTCTTTTTTGTTTTTCACTATTTTTTTGTCACATCCCCTCAAAACTTACACGAAATAAAAATCCAGAACCGATCTCCAAGACCAAAAAAATTAGTATATGGATATCGGTAAAATAAAAATAAAGATGAAAATATTATAAAAATAAGAAAATTTTAACATGAATTTAAAAAATATTATAATTAGCTTTAATACATAAATTTTATTTTAAAATCTCCTTAAAATGAATTGTTTATGAAAACATATATATACAGTAACAAAATAAATAATGTTCTATAAAATTAGATTGTAATAGATGAAATATTGTCCTAGCTAGTTTAGATGGTACAAATATATATCAACTCATCAGACTAGAGACAAACAATGTAACTAGGTGAAAGGATGTTTAAGGAGAATATATCCTTGTGTTTGCAAATAATGCACGACTTCATCAGTGGATAAAAATAGCATAGTATTATCTAATAAATATAATTGTATTACACTCTCATTAACTCATAATTTACTATCTTGTGCTATTTGAACTGATCATATCATTGTTTGATTTTTATAATTCAAAAAATTTCATAAACAAAATCTGATTTTTTTTTTAATTCGCGGTATTTATAAATGTGTTATTCTTATATACACTCAAGTGCATAGCATGCAATTGTATTTTGAGTTAAATTTCAAATTAATTTTAACTTTTCAAAGCTTATTAAATAAATTGGAATTTGAAAAGTAAAAATTGATTTGAAATTTGACTCAAAATTCAAATACATGTTATGCACTTGGGTGCATGCTATGCTCTTGAGTCTATACAAAAATTTATGTTTATAAATTATTGATATTTTCCAATATCTTGTGCAATTTGAACTATTACTTTACCAATAATAACATTATTATTTTTTATAATTTACTGATATTTTGAGAAAAACACGTCCTATCGAATATTCACATCGGAATGTAGGAATCCCGAAATATTTATCATTGATATTTCCCCATATTTTTAGTCTTGGAGTTTAGCTTACTTCATGCAAGATATCAAATGATGGAGTTTCAGTCATATAAGTCAAAGTCACAGTCACAGATTATATATGTAAACAAATTTATCCACCATTGTCTATTGCTTTTTATAGTTTACATAATAAATTAGGTGTAAATGGTTAGACATTAGACACAACTCATTCTCATTATTTCAAATATGGCCTAATTGTTGGAAATTCAGTCTGCATTCATCACAGGGGAATGTAAATGTGAAATAAGATAAAGAAATAAACAATAATGCACAACATAAGAATTTTAAAGTGGAAAATTTAAAATTGAAGAAAAGTCATGATTAACAAAAGAGATATGGTATCATCAATTTCTACAATTACACGTAATTTCTCTCTTTCACTTGACAATTCTACACTATTACAATTTTTTAATTAAAGACTCTCACCATTTTCACAGGACTCTACCACAAGAGAATATGAAAAAATAATTTTAACTATAATCAAACCTCATTTATATTTGGCTTTCAAACCTCATTTGAAAACATCATTTATACTTGTTTCTTTTTTCTTTCTTTTTTTTTTTTGGATTAAAAGTCCAATCCCTCCCCACCCTCCCATTTAAAAATTGTCACGTGTATATATGTATATATGACATAGTGTTATATAAATTTTATTCTTAATGGATTTGGTCACTGGGTTTGGTGGTATGCAATATAGGTGGAAAAATAGTGAGCATAAAAATTGTTTACTAATTAATAAGGTGGATAGAAATGGTATTGTACTATTTTTAGTGGCCGATTTAATTCTTCTCTTAATTCCACTCTTGAGAGTATTGGTTATTTTTCAATTTACTAATTAAAGATCTCTGTTTAGCACTTAATTTGTTGTCTAATTTCAATAGACTGTTTCAAATTTTCAATGGTAGTTTAATGCGGGGGTTATAAACCAGCTGGAAGATTATAAACAAAACTTATAATTCCATCTTCGTTATTAATACGCTTTCTTAATTTGGGCGGACGACAATATTAGGATATGATGACTAAAATTGCACAGTACTATATATTTTTGCACTCCTAAAATAGCTTAACTCTAACAAGGCATATTTATACTTTATGAATATTGTCATATATATATATATATATATTTTTTTTTTTTCTTTTTAATTTTAAACTTGTTTTCTTCTAATTTTCAAACTTAAAAATGTAATAAATACACTAGGTTCTTACATCGTTTTCTTGCTAGATCGAAAATTAGAAGGAGGGGAAAAGGACGAAATTAAAATGTAATATAGAAAACTAGTGCGTATCCCCGCGAATTTTGCGGACTGCAATAAAAAATGTTATTTTTATTTTTAAATTATAATTATAAATATTTTTATTTTAAATATCTTAAAATTTCGATATAATATTAAAGGTCAATTCGAATTATTTAAAAAAATCAATTACTTCCTAAACATTTCATGTATACATGTATTTTGAAAAAAAAAATTAAAAAAAAATTCTAACTTTCAGTATCATAGTATTATACATGATAAGATATTGTATATCATGGCAAGATTTTTTGGATATAATATGTTATTTCAGTGACAATATCTTTTGGGTAGTAGTAAAATTTTGTCAAAAAAAATTAATGTTAGTATAATCTATTATCCATGGTAAGATATGATATTGGATGACAAGATTATTTGGGAATCTTTCCATCTTTTACGTGACAATATCTTTTGCAAAATATTTCAATATCCTCTTAGAAAATTAGCATATATAAATATCTATTTCAAAAAAATATTTATTATTGTATTATATATGGTAAGATATTGCATTTCATGACAAGATTTTTTGGGAACAATACACTATTTCAGTGACAATATCTTTTAGATAGTAAAATTTTGTCCAAAAAATAATAATAATGTTACAATATATTATCCACGGTAAGATATGGTATTAGATGACAAGATTTTTTGGAATCTTGTCATCTTTTACGGTGGAAAAAATATATGTTTTACATCTTAGAGGATATGGCGGCGGTGCCGAGACTGTTCAATGGAGGATGGCAAAAACTAAAAAAGGAGGCGAGAAGAAAAAAAACCTAAGACCAAGAAAAATACTGTAAAAAATCAGTATCATACCTTCGATTCAAGGCCGCGGTATTCGATGCGGTTTGAGGCGATGGGAGTAGAGCAGCGAGATGGCGCCTACATCCCTTGCACGACGCTGGGCTAGGCGGAGGAACGACTTAATACACAGAGAAAACTTAATACCGAAGATAATTTTGCAAAAATTCGTGAATTAAAAAAAACTCTAACCTTTGAAGATTCTGGGAATGAGGCGGCGTATGCAGAGAATAAGACTGGGGCGGAGTCATGGCAGGCAGCGGCAAGGAAGCCAGCGCCGTAAGTACATTAGAAAATGAAAAATTAGAGAAAATGAACCGGGAGATGAGTAGAAATAAAAAGGTAAAAATAACAGAGAAAGTTATAACCTGGCATCTACGGCTGGTCCGCTCTGATTGGAGAGGAGGCGGAAGCAGCGCTGTGAAAAAGATCGAAGAGGAGTGTGGCAGTGTGAGAGAGATCGAAGGGGAGAGAGAGACGGCTTATGGGCGAATGAAAATAATAAATAATTATATTAACCCTAGTTACAAATTAATGGTTCAGATGCAATGATATAAAATGAATGGTTGAGATCAAAACTTAAACCAACTTTTAATGAGAGCGCAGTATTTCGAAATGGAGAGATTTGAGACATGCTACCTCATCCTTAGAATAGGGTGGTGTTGACACATCAACTTGGAAAGGTTTGGAAATATATTATAAAAAGATATATAGGGAGACAATTTAAAATACCTATTTTCAACTTTAAAAAATTTATTTTAACCACTTTAAATATAAAGAATTTTTTCTACCCATTTTCAACTTCAAACATGGTTTTTTACCCATATGGCCCACAACATCATCATCTAGTCACCTCATCATATTAATGACTCCCTTAACATCCTTGCCTTTATATTAATTAAACTTTAATAATTAAATGCTAAATATTACAATAAGATTCTAACACTACAAAAAAGATGTGTTTTAGCGACTACCATAAAAATCGATCTCTAAATAGTGTGATTAGCGACCGATTTACGACCGACGGTCTGAAATGGTAAAAACTTTATGATTAGCAACCGCCAGACATATCGGTCGCTAATCATACACCGAATTTAGCGACCGTCTTGACCATTGAGGTCAGAAGATGTCGCATTCTTTCTATTAGCGACCGATATCGGTCGTAAATTTAGTTGCATATCTAGCGACCGCCCCTGACGGTCACAAATCGAAAATCTTGGAGACGGCAGGTGGGCAATAATGACCCAATTTCGGTCCGCTGTTCAGCGACCGCCCTTGGCATTCGCTAATACGTTTTAGGCGGTCTCTAAATGTCTATTACAGAACAGCTTATGTTCTTCTTTTCATTTTTTTTACGAATAAAACTCTTTTAAACTCGTTTTTCGTCCATTTAATCTTACGGCGACAGTTATTTTGAAGTGGTGATAGCAATCAACTTGTTCTATATCACATTGTGCTCGTTGCTTCAACTTCACCGTACGTTTTCACATTTTTACGTTTAATTGTTTTGTTGTATAGTTTTTGTTAAGTTTTTAGTATGCATGCTTAAATGTATAGTAGTGATTTAGTATATAGAATGTTATGTTGGATTTATATGAAAAATAAATATGGATATGTCTATTTATAGTCAAAACTCTGTCCAATTTTTTTGAATTAATTAATTAATATGATGTATTAGATTAGTTTATTATGTTTGATGGATATGTTTTACAGTCGAAAGTCTGCCTTTTTTTAATTAACTTGTTATTTTTTATTAATTTGAAACAGATGGAAGAATTTCCAAATCGTGGTTGGATGTACTCAATGCCTCGTATGATACGAGGGGGCATCAACGATCAATTTTACCGTAAAATTGAAGAATTTATTGAGTTTGCATATTGCCATCCACACTGTCTTGATCGTTTCAATCAGCTTAGATGCCCGTGTAAAGGAAGAAAATGCAAGAATATGAGATACTTGAACACTTATAAGGTTAAAACTCATCTTTTTAGAGTTGGTTTTGTTCCCTGCTACTACAATTGGACCAGTCACGGTGAAGAGTGGTGAAATGTTGATATGGACACACTTGAAAACTTTTATACTCAGTGGAGCATTGGTGAAGGTGAATGGTTTGAGATTGGTGGTTCAAGTTATATTTCGTTTACTCAGGAGGAACCACCCATGGAGGAAACCCATGTTCCATACACTCAGTTCGAACCACCTATGGAGGAGGTGGATGAAGCCTATAAGTACCACATGATGGTTAATGAATTTGTGTTGGGTGGTCACACAGCTATGGAGGAGGAACCAAATCCTTGGTTAAAGAAGTTTTTTTAGATGCTAAAAACCGTTGATCAAAAGTTATTTTCTAACTGTGATACCAAGACGCAGTTGTCATTCAATGCAAAAATGTTATCCATCAAAGCCGAAGGCAAAGTCAGTCAAAAAGTCTTCAATCAATTTGCAAAATTGTTCAAAAAGGTCCTACCTAAAGAGAACACAGCGCCTGAAAATTTCTATTAAAGCAAAAGGTTGTTGAAGGACATGGGTCTACCGTTTGAGAAGATTGATTGTAGTACAAATGGTTGCATGTTATTTTGGGACTAGGGTGAGAGTATTGATCAGTGCAGGATGTGCGGCTACCCCCGGTACAAACCATCTGGTCGTAAGAAGGATAAGAAGAAACAAAAGCATAAACCAATTAAGTCGATGTATTACCTTCCCATCACTTCTCGTTTAGAAAGATTGTATTAATCAAGTGTCGCTGCCAAAGACATGACATGACACGCTGAGGAGTGTTTTGGTCCGGAATCTGGAGAGATGCAGCATTCGGTAGACTCGGAGGCATGGAGACATTTTGACAGAGAGTTTCCAGATTTTGCGAGTGAGAAGAGAAATGTGAGGTTGGGTTTGTGCACGGACGGTTTTTCTCCATTCGAAATGCACGGAAAGAAGTATTCGTTGTGACCCATGCTATTGACTCCGTACAATCTACCGCCTTGGTTGTGCATGAAACCACAACATATCTTTCTGACTATCTTGGTTCCTAGTCCACAAAACCCTAAGCATAAGCTGGATGTCTATCTTCAGTCACTCATTAAAGAGTTATTATCTCTGTGGCATACGGGAGTGGAGACGTACGATGTGCATAGAAAATAGAACTTCAGGTTGTGTGCTGCTGTTTTGTGGACCATTAGCAACTTTCCAGCATTTTCTATGTTGTCTGGTTGGTCAACTGCTGGAAAACAAGCATGCCCGTACTGTATGGATGGATCAAATGCGTTCTATCTTCTGTTAAGTAGGAATGTGTCATAGTTCGACAACCATCAGGAGTTTCTACCTACTGCTCATCCCTTCTGAAAGGACAAAGTACACTTCCTTAAAGGGTAAACATGCACTAGGTCGCCTAAGACCACAGATTCGACAAGGTATGCGTCTGAATCACTACTTATGTTATCTATGTGTCTCATATAAATAATTTGTTCATACATAAATTATTTCAGGTGAGTCGTTGTATGAGGTTACAGTCACTGATTTGATGAAGACAACTGAGGAGGGTGCAATGGAGCACAATAAATGTATCCAGGGTGGATGAAAAAAATGAGTATCTTTTGGGACTTGCCTTACTGGAGCAAATTGTTGATGCGACACAACTTGAACGTGATGCATATAGAGAAGAATGTGTTTGATAACTTGTTCCACACGATCTTGAATACAGAAGACAAGACCAAAGACAGTTCAAAATCCAAAGAAGAATTATGTTTGTTCTGTTCTCGTGCTGGCCTATCTAAGGATCCAGGGATAAAAAAGTATTCACAAGCCAGTTACACAATCACCAAAGCAGAGAAGAAGACATTATTTAAGTGGGTGACGGAGTTGAGCTTTCTAGACATTTACGTGTCAAATTTAGGTCGGTTGTTTGAGCCAGAAACAGGGAAGGTCAATGCGATGAAGAGTCATGACTGTCATGTGATCATGCAGTGGTTGTTACCAATTGCCTTTTGATATTCACTTCCGAAGGCTGTGTGGAGTGTCATCACCGAGTTAAGTCTTTTTTTCAAATATTTAACCGCTTCAATGATTACAGTCGAAAACATGCAGCGTTTGGATACATCTTTTATATCTTTTTCGAGTTTAGCTATTTCGTAATCTCTACATCTCTGTTATACTGTGAAAACTAGGGTGGATTTTTCCACCCAGCTTCTTTGACTCGATGGACCACTTACCCGTTCACTGAGCGTATGAAGCCTTAAATGGTGGACCAGTGCAGTACAAATGGATGTATCCCTTTGAGAGGTAGACATATTTTATACTTAGATATCTAATATTTTTATGTTAATCTTTAAACCGTATTTTTAATTTTAAATGCTTTTATATTTAGGTGTTCACACAATTTAAAACAGAATATTGGAAATACAGCCCCACATTGAAGCATCTATTGTGAATGCATATCTTACCGAAGAGGTTGGAACATTATGTTCTTATTACTTCGGCGACCAAGTTCAAACCAAGATCAGAAATAAGTCTCGCAACCACGATGGTCGCGGAGTAGAACATCCCCTTCGTGAGTTTGAAGGTATGTTATCCGTATTCTTGCACGCAGGTCGACCATTGGGTAAGGGGGTCAAATGGCGGTTTAAGAACAACTTGGAAGAAGAGAAAATACAGTCATACATTTTGATGAATATGACTGAAGTTCAACTGTATATCCAGTAAGTAATTTATTTTTAGATATTTGTTGTTATACTCAATGCTTTGTATAATTGTTTATTTTTTTACGTGTAAGGATGTTTTGTGACCACACTCGACAAGAAGTACCAGACATCACGGATGAAGAAGTCTATCAGTTGGTTTCCAAACAATTCCTATATTGGTTTCAATCTTACATGAGTAACGCTTAATTATATGACTATTATTTTAATACAACTCATTATATAAAAATAATTTTATATTTACAGGATCTAAATAAATAACTTCACAACCCACATCTGGAAGCTCTGAGCAAAAAGCCACTACGATAGTTGACATCATACAAAGGGTTTTACGTAAATGGATACAAATTCCATATATATGCATATGCTTCAACGAAAAGAACTATGAATAGTGGTATTTATGTTTCCAGTGGAAACTACAACGAAGCACCGATTGATTGTTAGTGTTAGTGTCCTAGAGACAATCCTTTGTAAGGCCATAATACTAAGATGATATTCAGTTTATGATTTAATATTATTGATTGGTTTAATATTAAATGTATGACTTTACACTTACCTGAATATTATGTTTGGTTGTTTGCATTATTCATATCTGTGTTCCCATGAATCGATACTTTCATTGAGTGAGTGAGTGAGAACGCATATGACTTAAGTACGATTCTCAAATAGCCTCAATCAAGGATCATCAAGAATGAGATATTGATGATGCAATGGAGATTGGTGTGCAATCTGCATTAACTCTATGGGAGAGTGTAGTAAGATCTCACTTACTAAGAGATACTAGGTATCTCATAATGGATGCACAAATACCTTAGAGGGTATTGGTATACCTATCCGAGAAATCGTTTGATGTAATTCCACATAATGTGTATACGAGTGTCTCGGTTAGTGGGAGCGATGTGATACTTAACTTGAAGCCGAAAATACTAACTTTACTAGTACTTTTCCCGCAAGCGTACGGGTTCACTGTAGTATGAGTAAGTATAGCGACCAAGTATTATCGAACCCAAAGGATGGAGTGTATGCGAACAGATCCCTGAAGATCTACACGTCGTAGCTAATATGAATGTATGTTTTTGGATTTTTCAAAGAATTAATTCTAAACTAAAGTAAACGAATTAAACTAAAGAATGAATTAAACGAATTAACTAAGGTTTGTATTCAAATAAGTGATGGTGATGCTCAGGACAGGAATCCCTACGTATACTAACGGAGCAAGTACGTAATCAAGATAAACGTGACGCACAAGAAATAACCTAAGTAAAAGATTCCAAGATGAAAGCTCAAGAATTAAAACCCTAATACTTTATCCTAACAATCGACTTCACTAATCCACTAACGAGTTAATAGATTGTGCTTAATTAACGAGACCCTAATTTAAACTAAGGTGATACGGTCGTCCTCCTTAGATAAACCGGTAGATCAATTAACCCTTTCTAAACCCTCTCATTAAGCCTAATAGTTATTAAAGAGTGATAAGACCGTCCTCTCTCTAACAATTTTCGCACGAAATTCAAAGGTAAAGTTAAGATTGATTTTAAGAATTCATTAATTAAGAGAATTAAAACTAAACGTCACTAATTACCCTAATTACATACCCACAACCTACTTCTACGAGTTCATCCTACCCCAAGCATGCAAGGGTTTTAGCTAGACATGGTTTTTACGGAAACGAAAACAATTGAAGAAGTAACGAACATGAACATAACGATTATAACGGATAAATTATCAAACATAAACTAGGGTTTCAAGAAATCAATGCTAAGAACTCAAATTAAATTGATAAAATGAAGTCTCAAAGTGTTTAAGAACAAAAGTCTAAAGAAACGAAATTTAAAAGCAAAACCGTACTATGAATTCGTAAAGAAAACCTCGAAAAAGTAAATCTAAAGCTTGCTCGTCTGTGGTAATCCTCTAAAACAAGTTTGGAATGAGTATATATAAGCGTCGGGCCGAATCGGGAACTCATGGGCCAAAAATCACGTATACTCGAGCACTGCTCTTGCACTAGGTGCACGAGCACAATCCCATCGTGCACTCCAATCTTCCAGAGGCCGAAAAGTGCTCGACCACTCGAGCTCGTGCACTAGTGCACGACCTGGCCTTGCTCGAGCGCACTGCACGAGTGCTTGTGCACTAGGTACACGACCCAGTATCGCTCGAGCGCTGTACTCGATTACTCATGCACTAGGTGCACGAGTGCTCCTCGCTTGTGCCCTCCAATGATACTTTTACTCCCTCGAACTAATACTTTTCGTATTTCTTCGATATCTTCTCATCCGGGCGTCCGTTTGAGTCGATTCAAAGTCCTACGAACTCCTCTTTTCGCCCTCTATCCATCTATAAGCATCAAAGAGACAAATTTATTAATTTATGAAAATGATACTCAAATGACTCTAAATACTCAACAAAATCGACCAAAACTAGGGCATTTCTAACGACGAATCATGACAATTTCACGCCTAATCAACCCCCCCAAACTTACCATATTGCTTGTCCTCAAGCAATGAAATAATAAGTCAAGTGAAATTGTTAGGAATGAGTCAAAGAATCAAATCATGCAAGCAAATGAACTCGACCTTCAAAGATCAATCACACGTATACTCACTCACCTTTCTTCATCATACTCATGCAACAACAACAAGAAACACCAAGATCAAACATGGATGTGCACTCAACGATGTGTTTCACTCCCTCACAAGTGTATATCAATGATAAAGAGACTCACTCAAACAATCAATCACACATATTGGCAGCCATAGGCTTGTAAGCACTCTCAACTCCGACCATACTCTAGAAATCAATGCCGAATAAAAAAGGACTTTTCTCAAGGTTGTAATGTAGGCTCTTTGGACAGGTGGGATAACAATATGGGTAAGTGACTCAAGTGAATGGAGAATAGAAACTCAAACTTTAGTACTTTGAGATTAGGAACAGAATACTTCAAACATCTTCAATCAACACACTTTCAATTCCAATGCTCTCAACACTTCAATTTTTCTTTTCTTTCTCACTCTTTTCACTTTTTTTTTTTCAATCACCCTTTTTTTTCTTTTCGCACAAACACATGAGCTCATTTTTTCTTTTGCTCATTCTCAATTTTTTTCTCATTTCCCACAACTCAAAACTTCATCACACCTTCTTCTCATAATCACTCAAGCAATCAAATTTTCCTTTTTCAACTCAATTCAATCCCTTCACATTCACACTTTTCCTATTCTACACTCAAATTAGGACAAAAGGCTTAGGAACTTGGAATAGTGTTTAAATGTGCTAGCAAATGAAGTAGGCTTAAGGCTCAAAGGGGCTACCAAGGGACAAATATCAATGTAAGGAAAATTTAGGCTAAGTGACTCAATCAAAACAAAGATGGCCTAAGATCACATTCGGTATATCAAACTAGACACAATCAAGAAGCAAGAGCACACACAAGTTCTAGCATTGATTAGGCGTGAAATTGTCATGATTCGTAGCTAGAAACGCCCTAGTTTTGGTTGAGTTTATAGAGTATTTAGAGTCAATTGAGCATTATTTCTATACGTTGATAAATTTGTCTCTTTGATGCTCATAGGTGAATAGAGGACGAAAAACGGAGTTCGTAGGACTTTGAATCGACTCAAACGGATGCCCGGATGAGAAGATATTGAAGAAATACGATTGGTATTAGTGCGGACGAGGAAAAGTATCAGTTGGGAGGAGTTAGAAGTCACTCGAGTGACTAGGTCGAGCGCCACCGCTCGAGCGCATTGCTCGAGCGCCTAAACGTACAGAACCTTTCTTGCGCTCGAGCAGCTCGAGCGCCACCGCTCGAGCGAATTGCTCGAGCGCCCAAAACATACAGTGCATTTTCACCGCTCGACCGGCTCGAGCGGAACCGCTCGAGCGATTGTGTCATTCGAGCTACACTGCTCGAGCGGGACCGCTCGAGCGTTTTGCTCGAGCAACCTTGGATTTTTGCCTCCGGATGCGTATTTTCGGCCCATTAACTCCCGTTTCGACCCGGTGCCTATATATACCTCTTCCAAACACGTTTTGAATGAGCCCCGAACTTTAGAAATAATTTTAGACTTAGTTTTTGGAGAGGAAGAAGGAGAGCAAGTTTACGTTTATGTTTTGTTGAGGTTTTGCATACGAATTCTTAGTTTCTTTTCTTTCTTAGTTTCTTTTAATTAGCTCGATTACTTTTAACGCTTTAAACTTCGTTTTTATCAATTCAAATTCCAGTTCTTCGTATTTATTTTCTTTTAAAACCCTAGTTCATGTTTCGTATTTTCTTCGTGCAATTTATTATGTTTATGTTCGTCGTTTCTTCTATTGCTTTTATGTTTGTTGAAACCATGTCTAGCTAAAACCCTTGCATGCTTAGGGTAGGATGAACTCGTAGAAGTAGGTTGTGGGTACGTAATTAGAGTAACTTGTGACGTTAGTTTTAATTCTCTTGATTAATGAAGTCTTATAATTAATCTGAACTTTACCTTTGAATTTAGTACGAAAGTGTTAGAGAGAGGACGACCGCATCACTCAATAACAATTAGTAGTCTTAACGAGAAGGTTTAGGAAAGGTTAATTCATCTACCGGTTTAGCGAAGGAGGACGACCGCATCACCTTAGTTAAATTAGGGTCTCATTAATTAAGCACAATCTATTAACTTGTTAGTAGATTCGTGAAGTCGAGTGTTAGGGTAAAGTATTAGGGTTTAGAATCTTGAGCTTTCACCTTGCATTCTTAGACTTAGGTTAATTCTTGTTTGTCACAGTTATTTTGATTATGTACCTGCTCCGTTAGTATACGTAGGGATTCCAATCCTAAGCATCACCATCTCTCATTAGAAAACATCCCCTAGTTAATTCGTTCTTTTTCATTCTTTAGTTAATTAGTTTATTTTAGTCTTTTAATTAATCTTTCAAAACCCAAAAACATTACACTCATATTAATTACGACGCGTAGATCTTCAGGGATCTATTCGCATATACACTATCCCGTGGGTTCGATATTACTTGGTCATTATACTTACTCTTACTACAGTGAACCCGTCCGCTTGCGGGTGAGCGACTAGTAGAAGTTAGTAAAATCGCTTCAAGTCAAGCATCCTCTAAGGTGACGACTCACTCACAAACGAAGAGATCAATTTATGCGTCAAAATCTCAAAAGGCTCAAATCTCGCGGCTTTCACATCCATGCTAGTCCTAGTGCATTCTCACTCTCATCACACGAGTATTCAAAAGGAAAACTCACAAGCATACTAGTTCTTTCTCAAATCAACTCTAACTCAAACACTCACACAAAAGAATTCCTAACTCACCATCACAACTCAACTCTTCTCACTAAGTCATACTCAAGAATCATCAATAAGCAAGTGATACGAGTAAATAAGCGTGAAATCAATCAATTATCAAATCAATTCAAATCATAACCCAACAGTCTGAAATACTTCCAATACAATCCCATAATGAATTCACACCACTCAAACAAGATAGTTCACACTCAAAAGCAAAAATAAGAAAACAAAAGATAAGAAAAAGGAAGCAGAAACTGGGGGAATCCCCATGATTCTCAAGCATCAGGAAGCGGTGGTGGGCGGTAGCTCGGGTGATCCAGTCCTAAATGTAAGACAAAGAGTGCCTCCATCCATCTCCTCAAATCAAAAACTTCCGATCGGACCTCTTGGAACTCCCCTCGCATGCTCGTAGCGTCCGTGTACCACTGATTTTGCATTGTGCGAAGATGCGTAACTTCGGTTCGCAGGTCTTGAATATCAGTCCTCATCCCATCCCACTGAATCTGGGTTGGGTACCACGGCTCGGGAGTGGACACTTTGGGTGTCTCCATCTCCATCTCTTGAGGTCCTTGACCTCCTCCACCAACATCGGCCTCTTCTTCCTCAGGTGTGTTCCCTCCATCTTCATATTCATCTTCCCCCTCTTCATCTAAATCCCGAACTCCACTGGATCCGGCCCCACTCGTTCCTGCTGCACCTCTATGCCTCTTCTTCAGCCTTTGATCCCACAATCCACAGCTGTCAACATCAGCTGTATACTTAGCACCTATAGCAAGGTGCTGCTCTCCGTTCATCCCCATGTTCTTCTTCTTCTTGCCCTTCAAAGTCACGAGCTTATCGTTCGGCAGTGGAAAGAGGTTGTCATCCTTGTATCTTATGCAATAACTTCCCATCCAATGCTCGAACATCAGGGTGTTGGTCATCTGCTCGAACCCTAAATCCATGCCTTGGCAGGGACCCAAACACGGCTCGAATCCAAGACTCTTCACGAATACAGAAATCAAACCTCCTCCTCGAACTTTTGAGGTCTTCGCACCAAGCTTGAACGGAGCCTCGTAGTGGTGCTCCAAGAAGTCCTTTCCAAAGTCGTGATCCTTTGTGTATAAGAGACACCAAATTCCATAAAGTTGCTTACTCGTGACAGTTCACATCTCAGAACGGGCATATATGGTGTTTTCTAGGATCCGCTTTAAGTACCGAATCACCGGATTTCTGATCGCCGATGCTCGTGCATTCTGCCCTTTATACTCCCCGGCCATGCTGCCCATGATGTCGTTCCAGAATGAATTCGCCTTGTATGATTTTGACACACGGTTTAGCCTAGATAAGGCTGGAAGCCCAAATGCAAGGTTGACATCTCTGACCTCGCAATACTGCCACTCATTCCGGTACTTGAACTTGAATGAGTTTTCGTCCGTCTTCTCAACCGTGGCAAGGAACTGTTCCACCAAATCTGCATTCGTCTCCATGTACGGAAGCATCTCGAAGAACTCCGTCATATTATTCCTCCTGAAGATTCTCCTGATCTCCTCCTCGATCCCTAAATCTCTCATGAAACTCACGACGGGTCTACGGGTCTTCTCTACCTTCCCGGTTATTAAGCTCCATCTATAGGCAATGTACCTCCAACTCCCCTCGTAGTTCAAATTGTCCCATCTTGAGGGCAACAGACTCTTCCTCCTAAGCTCATTCGTGACTTCTTCTAATTCTGCAATACTCAAGACTCGGTCCTCATTCTTCTTAGGAGCCATTGTACCTTGCTTAAAGATTTAAGGAAGACTTGTGAAGAAATCGAGTGAATTCGTGAGCAAAGAGTTAAAATCGTTCAAACCCGCTGCAAATCCGCCCAAATCGCCCCTTGAACTGTGTGTGAGTGTGTGAAAATGTGTGGAAGGGGGTATTTATAGAGGAGGCTCAAATTCGGGCTAAACCCGCGATCCGCTCGAGCAGACCCGTTCGAGCGGTCGCGCTCGAGCATGGAGCTCGAATGACACAAGTGCCCGAGCGCGAGCTCGAACGGCGAAAACTTTCTGTATAATTCGGGCATTCGAGCAAATAGCTCGAACGGAGGCGCTCGAGTGGTGCCACTCGAGCAGCTCCTCCTTTCAACATGAATTTTCGACGTCCAAAACCCGAAATTTGCATACGAACCAAACTCGAACAATCATAAAACTCATCCAAAACATGAACTAACCTGAGAACTCCTCGATTTAAGCCAGGTCGCTTATTCGACCGAGGAGTTGGGGTCTCTTCCAAACGTGCAAATCACCAAGCCAATTCAAGTCGAACTTAAGCACCGATCCAACTACCCTCATGCATCGATATTTTCGAAAAATTTGACCAATTTTTCATTAGAATTTCGTGTACGAACTCGAAGTACAAATACACACCCCCCCAAACTTTGTTCTTGCTACGCAATAATAAAGTTTGAAAAGAATGAGTACGTACAAGTAAGTACACTAAATTCTTATGAACTTAAATAACTATCAATGCAAAGTAACGAACGACAAGAACATCACCCCCCCAAACTTCGACTTCGCACAGAGGTCTACGTTTGGGGTTCGGGTTACCTCAAACTCCATCAATCGAATGCTTTACTACTCGAAATATCTCCAACTTCATGAATTACTTTCCTTAAGCTCACTTGCTCGAATTAAGCACCACGAAACAAGCCTACACCCAAAAAAAATCTCTACAAATGAGGCTAACACTTACGATTCACAAAATGACAAAATAAACAAAACACATAAAAGCAAGTAAAAATGGGTTGCCTCCCATTTAGCACTAGTTTTAAGGTCCTAATGCCGGACCGAGCTCGAAGGAGCTCACGGGACTTGAGAATCTAAAATACCTCCCTTATTCTCATAAGAGAAGTTGAAGAATTTCTTTACTCGATGCCCATTCACCATGAATCTATGACCATCCTCCTTTTCGACTTCAAGGAATCCACTCTTATGCACTTCCCTCACAATATATGGCCCGTTCCACTTGGACTTGAGCTTTCCACCAAATAGCTATATCCTCGAATTGAATACGAGGACTTGATCACCCACTTTGAACTCTTTTTTCCTCAATCGTGCATCATGCCACTTCTTGGTCTTCTCTTTGAAAATTCGGGCATTCTCATAGGCACTATCTCGAAACTCCTCCAACTCATGTAATTGGAGTAATCTCTTCTGACCAACCAAGGCACTATCAAAATTCAGCTTCTTGATTGCCCAATATGCCTTGTGCTCCAACTCCACAGGCAAATGACATGCCTTTCCAAAAACCAATTGGTACGGAGACATACCAAGAGGCATTTTGAAAGCTGTCCTATACGCCCAAAGTGCATCATCAAGCTTCATTGCCCAATCCTTCCTACTAATGTTCACCGTCTTTTCAAGGATCTCCTTGATTTGATGATTCGATACCTCTGCAAGACCGTTAGATTGAGGATGATAAGCAGTAGAGACTCGATGACTTACCTCATATTTTGACAGCAGCTTTTCCATCCACTTGTTCATGAAGTGACTCCCCCCATCACTAATCAAGGCTCTTAGGACTCCATATCTCGCAAAAATGTTCTTCCTCAAGAACTCAATCACTACTCGGGAATCATTCACTCTAGTCAGGACAGCTCAAACCACTTCGAAATGTAATCGACGCACACGAGAATGTACAAGAATCCATTGCTAGGAGGAAATGGACCAATGAAATTAATCCATCATACGTCAAAAACCTCAACTTCCATGAACACGTGCAGCGGCATCTCGTCCCTCTTAGTAATGTAGCCAAATCGTTGGCACTTATCACACCTTTTTACCCATTCCATGCAATCTCTCAAGAGAGTTGGCCAATAAAAACCAGATTGAAGCACCTTCCTTCCGGTCTTCTCTCCACCCAAATGTCCTCCACATGGAAAGGCATGATAATGCCTAATGATATTACTCCACTCCTCCTCTGGCACACACCTTCTTAACACATGATCAATCCCTCTTTTGAACAAGTAGGGATCGTCCCAAATAAACTCCCAAACTTTCTTCAAAAATGCCTTCCGATGCACCGAGTCTATCTCAGCAGGTAATTCTCCACTTGCTAAATAATTAGCAGAGTCTGCAAACCATGGCGTTTTTCCTTCGACTCGGTATACCGGAATGTCTCCTAAGCCAAAGAGCTTCTCGTCCGAAAATTCATCGTTCACCCCTCGATCTTCCACGGTGTTTTCCTTTGTAAGCTCCAATCTCAAAAGGTGATCGGCTATCACATTCTCACATCCCTTCTTGTCTCGAATCTCAACATCGAACTCCTGGAGTAACAAGATCCAACGAATGAGATGAAGCTTTACATCCTTCTTACTCATAAGATACCGAATCGCTGCGTGGTCCGTATATACTATTGTTTTCGTCCCTACTAGGTAGGGCCGAAATTTATCAAAGGCATACACGACCGCTAACAGCTCCTTTTCGGTCGTGGTGTAATTCACTTGAGCAGAATTTAGCATCTTCGAGGCATAGTAAATAGCGTGAAAACACTTCTCACGAATCTACCCCAAAGCAACCCCCATCTCAAAGTCACTAGCATCACACATCAGCACGAACGGGCTAGACCAATCCGGGGTCACAAGTATCGGGGCATTCACCAACGCTTCTTTCAACCTGTTAAAAGCTACTAAACACTCATTAGTAAACTCAAAAGCGACTTTTTTTTCAAGAAGCCGCGAAAGGGGTTTAGCAATTTGTGAAAAGTCTTTTATGAAACGTCTATAGAATCCTGCATGTCCTAAAAATGACCGAATCCCCTTCTCGGTCGAAGGTGGTGGAAGCTTCTCAATAGCAATCACTTTCGCCTTGTCAACTTGGATACCTTTCGAGGACACATGATGTCTAAGAACAATACCCTCTCTCACCATGATGTGACACTTCTCTCAATTTAGCACCAAGTCCGTCTCTTCACACCTGCTCAACACAACTTCAAGATTGATCAGACATTTATCAAACGACTCCCCGTAGACGGAGAAGTCGTCCATGAAAACCTCCATAATCTTCTCAATCAAACCATGAAAAATAGCCATCATACACCTTTGAAAGGTGGCGGATGCATTACACAACCCAAACGACATCCTCCTAAAAGCAAAAGTCCCATAATAGCAGGTGAAGGTGGTTTTCTCTTGATCCTCGGGGGCTATCATGATCTGATTATACCCCGAATACCCATCTAAGAAATAGTAATACTCAAAACTACCTAATCTATCAATCATCTGATCAAGGAACGGTAGAAGAAAGTGATCCTTACACGTTGCCTTGTTCAACTCCCTATAATCAACACACACACGCCATCCCGTCACTAATCTAGTGGCTACCAATTCATTAGACTCAGTTTTAATCACCGTGGTACCCCCCTTCTTAGCAACTACGTGCAACAGACTCACCCATGGACTATCAGAAATCGCAAAGATCATGTTGCTATCTAACAACTTCAAAACCTCCTTATGTATCACCTCTTGAATTACCGGATTAACTCTACGTTGGTTTTGCACTACCGGTTTTCTACCCTCTTCTAATCTAATCCTATGCATGCAAATGGAAGGGCTAATTCCCTTAATATCCGCGATCGACCATCCTATAGCAGATTTGTGCTTACGAAGCACTACTAAAAGTCTCTCAAGCTGATCATCAGATAAAAGGGCAGATACAATTACCGGATACTTATCGGTCTCATCCAAGTAGGCGTACTTGAGGTGATCGGGAAGTGGTTTCAGCTCCTTTTTCGCCTCCAATGGTGGCGCCTTATCGAACATCTTCTCAAATATCGACTCCTCAGCTTCCAAGTCGTCCTCATCCTTAACTTTCTTCATCTCCAAGAACTTGACATCTTCATTATCTTTCAAGCTGTCAAAATAATCAAGATCATAAGAATCATAAGATAGATCGTCAAGAATAGGATAATCAAACTGATGAACATAGAAAGAGCAGGGGTCTAGAAGTGTGTCTTCAACACAAGTGTCCATGATGTCAATGAAGTGGCAGCTCTCATCTCCCATGGGGTATTTCATAGCTTCGTAAATAGCTATCTTCACTTCTTGATCATCAACCTTGACCGTAATCTTCCCATTAGCTACGTCAAGTACCATCCCGGCTGTGGCTAGAAACGGCCTCCCCAAAATCAGCGGTACATGCTCGTCCTCCTCCATATCGAGTACCACGAAGTCGGCGGGAAAAAACATGATTCATCACCGTTACTAGAACATCCTCCACTACTCCTTGAGGTCTTGTGATAGACCTATCAGCAAGCTGGAGCGTCATCATCGTGGGTTGAAGCTCACCCCCTTCCAACTTCTTGAACAACAAAAGAGGCATCAAATTAATGCTCTCCCCGAGATCACACAAAGCTCCTTTCTTGATCCCGTTCCCGATATCACAAAGAATGGTGAAACTCCCAGGATCCTTCAACTTTGGCGGAAGCACCTTGTGCACCATAGCACTCACCTCGTGGTTCAAGTGCACTAGCTCGGGTCCATCTACTCTCCGTCTCTTCACTATCAAGTCCTTCAGGAACTTGGCGTAGTTAGGCATCTATTCCAAAGCATCATAAAAAGGAATGCCAATATGTAACTTTTTAAAAACATCAAGGAATTTAGCGAATTTCTCATCAAGCTTCTTTTTCATGAAGCGCTGTGGATATAGGACAGGTATCACAGATTTGGGTACCCCCCCATTCATCACGCTCGGTCTCTTTCACTTTCTCCCTTGCTTCCTATGCCTTCTTCCACTTTGGAACTCTCTCAATCTCCTTAATACCCTCCTCTTCAGGCTCTTTGCTCTTATGGGACTCATCCACATCTTTACTCTTTTGAGTGCCTTCACCCTCAACCCCTTTCTGAACTCCCATCTCCTCAATCTCATCTCTATCTACCTCAGGCTCTTTTTCTTCTATCTCAACCTCTCCTTGGGGCGTCTCAGAATCAGCAGGCATCTCATGACCATCATATTTGGTCCCACTTCTCATCTCAATAGCCTTGCAATGTTCCTTTGGGTTACCCTTGGGAATTGAAGGATACTTGCCCAGCTCTTTCGTCTGAGATTTTGCAATTTGACTAATTTGATACTCAATAGAAGTGAACCTGCGGTTGTTCTCTTGTTGAGCTCTATTCCAATCTATGTCTCTCTTTTGGAGTTCTTGATCACGCTGATCGCCTTTCTTATGCAACTCCTTCACATCGTACTCCAATGAGGACAATCTCTTGCTACCTTCCTCCACCTTCTGAAGGATAGCTCTCAACATCTCCTCAGTTGAGGCATCGTCTTCTCCACCCGGGGGTTTCGAACCTGGATCAACACCTGGAGGAACTGTAATTCCGGCCTTAGGATTAGCATATGAGAAATTCTCACTCTTCCTCCATGTATTCTGAGGAGGCTGCTGGCCTTCTTGATACCCTTGTGTGTTCCTCCATTGATTTTGAGGTGGCTGTGGACCTGGAGGTACAAATGGTTGGCCATAAGAAGGCCTTCCAAATTGATTGCCACCTTGTGGATACCCGCCTTGTGGATAGTTAGGCCTTCCCATATAGTTGACCTCTTCTTGCTGACTCGTGGGTGGGTCCACTTTCTCGCTCACTGCTACATTCCCTCCAACCAGATTCTGCCCCATCTCAAGGTTACTGATTTTCTCCATCATTGCCATCAACAGCTACGTTGTTCCCTCATTCTCCTCCAACTTACAAGCTCTCTGAAATTCTAGGTCCTCGTTCCATGCCCCGGCATTCGTGACAATATTGTCGACGATTTCTCTACACCTTGCTATCCCTTGGTTCAGAAATGCTCCACTCGCACATGCATCAAGATGGGCTTGGCCGGCCTTGCTGGCTCCACTATAGAAAAATGCCATGATATCTCTCTCATTGTACCCGTGTTGTGGGCACTCAATCAACATGTTCGAGTATCTCTCCCACACCTGACGTAAGTCCTCACCTGGCTTCTGGTGGAAAGAAGAGATCTATATTCTTGCTTTAATGGTTCTAGATGGAGGGTATAATCACTCAAGGAACAGACGCTCGAGCTCTGCCCAAGTGGTTACACCTCCCCGTGGGAGCGTGTTATCGTACCACTCCTTGGCTATTCCCGTCAAAGAGAATGGGAACAGCCTGAGCCTCTTGGCATCTTCAGATATGCCGTTATAATTGAACGTGGATGCGATCATCAGAAAACTCCTCAGATGAGTATGAGGATTCTTCTTCCCAACCTCCTCCTTGAATTGATTCTCGGTAAGCAGCTTTAGAATTCCTGGGAAAATTGAGAAGTTGTTTGCCTCTACAGGGGACAATGCCACTCCATCTGTATTACTGCGGTTGTGTCGTGAACCTTCCTCGAATAGCCATGTTCTGGTCTGCGTTCTGAGGAACGTGTTGAGGATTAGCAGGTGGTACGGGTACTTGTTGGGGTGGTGGTGGTTGATAAGCTGGTGGTTGGTTGTAAACAGGAGGTGGAGGGTACGGGTATGGTGGATATGGATATGGTGGGTATGGGTAAGGTAAGTTAGGTTGTGGGAAGTTGTTCTGTGGGTAAGCAGGGTTGTTCTGAGGATGTTGGAAAAGGTTATGAGCTGGATTGTTTGTGTTCTGTATACCCGGGTTTTGGCTATAGCTGTCCCTTAACGGAACTTGATTCTGGCTACCACTCCCTCCAGTGCTGTCAACTCGGTCCACTACCTGATTGAACTCATTTGCAGCATCATCCAACTCATTACTAATGTCCATGTTCACATTCTCGTTCTCTCCTCCGGCAGCGTTCATCCTTCTTAAGAAGGCTCGATTTCTTCTTGCTATTGTCTCAGGATCTAGCTGTAGTCTCTCTTCGCTCGTATCACCTTGCGAGCGTGTTTTTATAAACCTGAAACACTAACAAAAGAATAAAAATGCAACTGCCGAATACGTACAAAATAAAACAGAAAAGTAAATCACTTACTACTAACTACTAAGCTATCTACAAGTCCTATTCAAAAGACATACAACGCCATCCCCCGCAACGGCGCTATTGACTTGAAGCCGAAAATACTAACTTTACTAGTAGTTTCCCCGCAAGCGTACGGGTTCACTGTAGTATGAGTAAGTATAGCGACCAAGTATTATCGAACCCAAAGGATGGAGTGTATGCGAACAGATCCCTGAAGATCTACACGTCGTAGCTAATATGAATGTATGTTTTTGGATTCTTCAAAGAATTAATTCTAAACTAAAATAAACGAATTAAACTAAAGAATGAATTAAACGAATTAACTAAGGTTTGTATTCAAATAAGTGATGGTGATGCTCAGGACAGGAATCCCTACGTATACTAACGGAGCAGGTACATAATCAAGATAATCGTGACGCACAAGAAATAACCTAAGTAAAAGATTCCAAGATGAAAGCTCAAGAAATTAAAACCCTAATACTTTATCCTAACAATCAACTTCACTAATCCACTAACGAGTTAATAGATCGTGCTTAATTAACGAGACCCTAATTTAAACTAAGGTCCTCCTTAGATAAACCGGTAGATCAATTAACCCTTTCTAAACCCTCTCATTAAGCCTAATAGTTATTAAAGAGTGATAAGGTCGTCCTCTCTCTGACAATTTTCGAACGAAATTCAAAGGTAAAGTTAAGATTGATTTTAAGAATTCATTAATTAAGAGAATTAAAACTAAACGTCATGAATTACCCTAATTACATACCCACAACCTACTTCTACGAGTTCATCCTACCCCAAGCATGCAAGGGTTTTAGCTAGGCATGGTTTTTACGGAAACGAAAACAATTGAAGAAGTAACGAACATGAACATTACGATTATAACGGATAAATTATCAAACATAAACTAGGGTTTCAAGAAATCAATGCTAAGAACTCAAATTAAATTGATAAAACGAAGTCTCAAAGTATTTAAGAACAAAAGTCTAAAGAAACGAAATTAAAAAGCAAAACCGTACTATGAATTCGTAAAGAAAACCTCGAAAAAGTAAATCTAAAGCTTGCTCGTCTCTTCTTCTCCAAAAACTAACACTAAAAACGATATGGTATGTTGTGGTGTCTGTGGTAATCCTCAAAAACGAGTTTGGAATGAGTATATATAAGCGTCGGGCCGAATCGGGAACTCATGAGCCAAAAATCACGTATGCTCGAGCACTGCTCGTGCACTAGGTGCACAAGCACAATCCCATCGTGCACTCCAATCTTCCAGACGCCAAAAAGTGCTCGACCACTCGAGCTCGTGCACTAGTACACGACCTGGCCTTGCTCGAGCGCACTGCACGAGTGCTAGTGCACTAGGTGCACGACCCAGTGTCGCTCGAGCGCTATACTCGATTACTCGTGCACTAGGTGCACGAGTGCTCCTTGCTTGTGCACTCCAATGATACTTTTGCTCCCTCGAACTAATACTTTTCGTATTTCTTTGATATCTTCTCATCCGGGCGTCCGTTTGAGTCGATTCAAAGTCCTACGAACTCCTCTTTTCACCCTCTATCCATCTATAAGCATCAAAGAGACAAATTTATTAGTTTATGAAAATGATACTCAAATGACTCTAAATACTCAACAAAACCGACCAAAACTAGGGCATTTCTAACGACGAATCATAACAATTTCACGCCTAATCAATACTGCTCTGACTTGAGGTCAATACGCACGATATGTGCAAAGTGATGAACTTTGACCATGACCGACGCTTGTTGGAGTTATTCGTGAAAGTATAATTTTACTTTGTATAACTCGTGTATCAAACACTTGTTTATGAGAATAATTCTTTTATCGCATATGCTTTAGATATGATTGAATATTGAATATTTATTGCAAACAGTTCATAATAGTACTAGTTACATTGTAGTTAATGTGGTGATACCCGATCACGGAAGACAACATTAACAGTTTCCTTGTAACTAAACGTACATTTTCACGACCTAGGTGGAATTGAACAATCTGCCGTGAAAGGTCGATGTGTAAGTCTCAGATTGGTCTGTCTTGACTAAGAGATTGCACTAGCACATTTAGTATGTGTTGAAGAGGACCTACATCGAGGATAAGTTCTTCTATTCTGAAATGTGAAGAATTAGACCTCAGTGGTTGTTGATTTCTTAATCTCCGTCACTTAAATAGGACCGTGTGTGCTTAATGGTTACTGCTTTAATTCATGTTGGGTGAGAATCATTGTGACTACGAACCTTGTGCTTTGGGCAGTAATATTAATCATACGACGGTTGCTAAGATTTAATATGGAGAAACGCGTGCGAGTACGGCTCGTGTGATTAGTCCCCTTGGTGGGCTCAGAAGTTTTATCGTACCAAATCTTGCAAGTGAAGAATCAGTTTCTTCGGTACGGATAATAATGTTGAGCTGTCTTTACTCCAAGGTGAAATATATTAATTAATTTAGAGCTATTCAAAAGCTTAATTAATTAATGGACTTGATAATCTTAAATGCGGAAAATAATAACCGGGAGCCCATATTATCGTAATATGGATTAAGATGGATAGTGCAATATTAATTTATTAGTGGTAATAATTAATATTAATGGATTGAATTATATTGGGCTCAATATTGAAATTCAGAAGTCCATTAAGAGGTCCAATCTTAATTCTCCTTAAAGGCCCCTCAAGTAGCCCATTAAGTAGCCCGATAATGATAAGGTGATTAAAATAAAAAGAAAATAAAATGCTGATTTTTTCTCTTAATTTTCGAAAATTGTATATTTAGGAGAGAGAAGATTTTTTTTGATTTTCTTGGAAAGATATTATGGAAGATAAGTATTCTTGGAATACAAGATTATCTCATATATTCAAGAAGATCCAAATCTTGGATTCTCTACTAATTATTTTCGAAAATTGCAAGCCTATTTAGGAGAGTGAGATTTTTGTGTAATATTCTATTATGGAGAAAAGAATATATGAGATATATTCAAGATTTCTTAGAGACTAAGAAAAGATTTTCTCCAGGCCCATAAAATATCTATAATTTTTGGCCACTTCTCTATAAATAGGGGATGATTATTTCATCCACAAGTACATAATTCCATGTGTTGGAAAAATCAAGAGCATATATATTTTTCTTTTTCCTTAGTTATTTAAATTACTTAAAGCATCTCCCACCGGTGATCAAGTAAGGCGAAAGGGAAATACTTTAGAAGGTTTTTGGGTTGATAAAGTGTGATCGTGATTGTCCCGTTTATTCAAAGGCCAATTCTACAAGAGGTACGTAAGTCACATAAATTCTTGTTTATTCCGCCTAGATTTTATGTGAATTAATTCAACATGCATGATGTTAAATATGTTGTTGGAATTATTATTTGAATTAATTAGGATTAATTCATGCTAGTAATAATTGAATTTAAATTCGTATTTAAATTTCATCTCGAATAGATTCCGGGCACCCCTATTTTCCCAACAACTGGTATCAGAGCCACGGTTTCGGGCTCTGATCTTTAAATTGGAATTTAAATTGTTTAACATTAAATTGAAATTGGATAGTAGAATTGCTAGATCTTTTTTGCAGGTATCCAATTGTCATGGTTTTAATGTTTATTATTTTTCATGCGTGTGAATTAATTATTTTTAATTCGATTCGTTCGAATTCATTTTTCTCGTGAGAAAATCCACGAGTAGATTAGTTTTTTTTATTTTGATTTTATCATTGTAATAGACTAGTCTAGATCTAGTATTTATTTTTTTTGAAAATAAATTATAACCGGATCGAGACGAAGAATGAAGAATTAAAGACGGCGTACCCGGACGACGGATGCATGCGTGGCGCATGCATGGGCGTAAAATCATGCATGCGGTGAAAAACGAGAACGAACAGTGAAACTCGGTGCACGGGGTGCGCGAGGCGCACGACCCGCGCACGACGGGTGGCGCGGCGCGCGCGCGCTCAAGGCTGCTGCCCGGCGCTCGGCCACAGTGGGCCGAATGACGTGCGGGCCCACTCCGTGGGCCGACGCACGTCGTATCTCGGGCCATGAAATTTTATTTTTTTTTAAATTAAATTTCAATTTATGTTTTTTTGTGTGATTTTAAACGTCGTCCCGAACCCCAAACGAAGTTGTTTTTGATGAAGTGTTGTTGTTCGAGTGGGAGCGTGTTGAGACGAACGATAGAAAGCAACAAGGACGATATTTCGTATCAAGACGTGAAGAAATTAAACCGTGACAATTGGATTTGAGTGCTCCAATGTGTTTAATTTTATTTTGATGGATGTTTTATTTCGTGCACTTATTATTATTTGTTAATATGTGTTTGCATGAATTTTATTGTCCAAGAAAAACCTTACTTTCGAAAATTACTAAGTATGTTTATTTAATCGCAATTTTATTCCGGATATTAAAATTGGATTAATTTGGCCTCCATAATTTATTTATTTATTTATGAAGTTCTTTTGGAATACATTTCCCCCTCGGATCGGCCAAAAGGACGGATTTCACATGAATAAATTCCAAAAGGATGATTGTGGATTATTACTAGTGGCGGTATTGATCCTCACCACGAGTTGCTTGCTCAAAGCGAAATAATAATCCTGTATTTAATTATGGTTATTACTTAGGCATAAGAAATTGATATTAACTTACTCCCCTCGGAGTCCCTGTCAATTTTTATGTGGTCAAAGGGGAGCCAACTAATAATTTTGAATTAAGGATTTGTAACTTTTAAGTTTGTAATCCCCTTGAATGTATTTAAATGTATAGACCACCCCTCGTGGCGCATTTAAATTGTTTCGAGATGTGGCTGATGCATGATTATATTGTTTTAAGGTTTCAATATAATTTATGTGATCGAATTATGTGATAATTTCGTATTTTTCTAGATATTGATATGAATGTATGTTTTTATTCTCAGTTCATCATGTCGCAACCTTTTAATCCACTGTTTAGTATATTTAAAGATAACAAACTTGTTGGTGAGAACTATGTTGATTGGAAACGTAATCTTGATATTGTCCTAACCGCTCAACACCACAAATGGGTACTTACTACTCCTAAGCCCCAAGAGCCTGCAGAAGATGCGAGCAAGACGGTCAAGAAAGAGCATAAGAGTTGGTTTGACTCCGATGAGATGGCTAGGTGTACTATTCTTGCTTCAATGTCAGATGTGTTGCAACACCAACACCAACACCAACACATGGAGACCGCCTCTGAGATAATGCTTAATCTTGAAGCGATGTTTAAACATCAGAACTGTACAGCTAGGCAAATCACCATGCGAAAGATGCTTTCGTTGAAGATGGTGGAAGGTACGCCCGTAAGGGATCACGTTATCGAGATGATGGGTTATCTCAACAAGTTGGAAGTACTTGGTGCGGAATTTGATCTCCCTACTAAGGTCGATTTCGTTCTCCATTCTCTGCCGAAGAGCTTTGAGCAGTTTCAGTTGAACTATCAAATGAATGACCCAGCAAATAGTTTGCCCGAGCTCTTGCAAGCTTTGGTGTCGGCGGAGACTTTAATGGATCACCAAACTGTTGCTATGGTGGCAAACGGTCTGTCTGCCTCTTCGGGTCCCAAGGGAGGGAAGAAGAGAAAGAGGACGAAAGGCTAGACCCAAGCAAATCCAACCGTTGTGAAACCTAAGGCGAAGGGAGAAGGAGGTAGAAAGAAAGCTGCTAAGGGTAAGTGCTTCAACTGTGGTGAGAAGGGACATTGGAGGACGACCTGTTCTAAGCCTTAGAAGGCGGTAAAGAAAGGTAAGTCTCATGCTTTAGTCGTTGAAACTTATGTTGCGGCGTATGCTGCCAACGTTTGGGTAGTGGATACCGGGGCAACTGATCATATTTGTTTCACTCTTCAGGGGTTCCAGCTAACCCGGCGACTTAGCAAGAATGAGATCCTCGTCACTTTGGGCGATGCTACGAGAGTGGCATCCGAAGCAATGGGAGTCGTGCACCTATCTTTTTAAGATAAAGTTTTAATTTTAAGAGATATTTTATACGTTCCTAACTTTAGGAAGAATTTAATTTCGGTTTCTAAGTTGTTTTTTGATGGATATTCAGTAACTTTTAATAAATTGTTACTGTTTCTTTTAAGAATGTTACTATCTGTCATGGAACGTTGGTAAACAATCTCTATACGATTAAGTGTGCACACCAGTCAAATAATAAATCTAATAACACGTCGATCATTTAGAGTAATAAAAGAAAGCGTTCTTTGGAGATGAATGAAACACTTCTATGGCATCTTAGACTAGGTCATATTAATCTAAAGCGTATAGAGAGATTGGTGAAAGACGGATCCTTGGAATCATTCCAAGTCGAGCCGTTTCCAACTTGTGAATCCTGTTTAGAGGGTAAAATGACCAAGAGGGCATTTGGAGCCAAGGGGAATAGAGCCACAGAAGTGTTAGAACTCGTTCATACCGATGTGTGTGGTCCAATGACGATCAAAGCGAGAATGGGGTATGAGTATTTCGTCACCTTCATTGACGATTACTCGAGATATGGGTACATTTAACTTATGAGGCATAAGTCCGAAACTTTTGATAAGTTCAAGGAGTTTAAGGCCGAAGCCGAGAAACATAGGGAAAAGAGTATCAAGTTTCTACGATCAGATCGTGGAGGCGAATACCTCAGCGATGAATTCTTGAACTACTTATCGGACGAAGGGATTGTATCCCAGTTAACCGCACCGGGAACCTCTCAACAGAACGGTGTGGCGGAGAGGAGGATGTCGGGGGCACCGGGGTCGCAGGTGGACTGCGGATCGTCACCCCAGTGGCGCGGATGGCTCCCCGCTTCGCCAGCTTTGCCAAGGCGTTCTTTTAAGGAGCCATGTCGACGGTCTCCTCGGATGATTCTACGTTGACGACCGGGATGGCTGCCTGGCCGGCCTCAGGTGCTGCCCTCGGGGAGGCTGCCGGAGAAGCTGACGGCGTGGAGGATTCGGCCGGGAAGCGCTGCGCTGCAGGAGGAACGACGTATTAGAAATCGAAAAAGAATTAACAACCATGAGAAAGAATGTCGGGAAGAGCCTTACCACCAAAATCTAAATGGCGCGGGAAGGTTAGGAGCCCGGACAGCCTACGGAAGTCGTTGCTGTTGAGAAGGTCGACGTCGCGGTTATCCAAGCTCTCGGACTTCACCAGGGCAAGTGCCTGCCTGAAATCGTCGGTCAGGTCGGCCTGGTTGGGGACCACGCAGCCTGCACAAAGAAAGAAGAATTAGATCAGTACTAAGGGATGAGGGAAGAATTCAGCGTCTACCTCGGCGGTTGCGTTCCCGATACTCCCGGGGAACCGGGATAGTGTGTCCGTCGATTCCAACACTCTCCCAAGCGCCGCCGACCCACCACCACTTTTCCTGCCAGTGCGTCACCTTCGACGAGATGCCGAAGACGATGGCGTCCCCGCCCCGGGGCTTCACGGAGAAATATCCGTGGTTCATTCGGCCGGCCGAGGCTACGGTGTAGTACATATAGTTGATCTCGGACGGAGTAGGCATACGGTGCAGCCCGCGCCGACCGAGAGCAACCATTGCCCCCAGAATGTAACTCCACCCGTTCGGGGTGATCTGGGTGATTGACAGGTTCCATGCGGCCAGCAACTTGGAAATGGCCGGGTGAAGCGGGAAGCGAAGCCCGACATGGAGCGTGTCCGAGTTAATGGCAATAAGGCCCTCCGGAGGCTGATCGGCCCGTTCATCCTCCCGGGGAGCGTAAAAGAAGACGTCGGAGGGCGCCTGGAAAGTCCAATACAACTCCTTCAAGTCGGCGTCCGGGGGCAGGCAGCTGGGGCGGCGAGAGGCCCCAAAGTCGGAGTCCCGGGCCGCGAGATATGCACGGGCAGAGCGCCTACGCACGAACCGGCTCATATATTTCGAGTAGTCGAACCCGATTAGCCGACTGTCCGCGTAATCTATTTGGTCGGGTACCGCTTCCTGCTCGAATAAGTAATCTTCGGCCCTGGGCGGGTAGGCTGAGACCGGGGAGACGCTTAGGGCTTCCCCCTCTCGATGGGGGCTCATCCCCTCCAAATCTTCCGCGAAGGCATCCACATCCGTGGAATTGCCCTCGCCCTCTCTGGCGGCGGCGGCACGGGACGTTCCTTCCCCGGCCGGTTGGAAAGGCCTCTCGGCGTCGGCGGCGGCGGAAGTGATAAACCTCAGTGGCCCCGATGCTTTCGGCGGAGTCGCTCATGATGAAGGAAGAGTAGAAAGGAAAATTTCGGAGAAGAAAACAAGAAAATTACCTCGGAATTCGAAAAAGTCGCCGGAATCTGGGAAACTCGCCGGAAAACTTGAATCTTGCTCAAGGGGGGCGCGAGATTGCGAAAGAGTGAAAATGGTATAATGGGCTAAGAGCCCCTATTTATAGGAGAAATGAGAGGGACCAAACTGCAAAAAACGGGGTCAAAAATGGAATAAAACGAAATTCAGGGGGGGCGCGAGGGGGCCACGCGCGCAACGGTTGGGGAGCAGGTTCGGCGGACGTGACCTCTGGACGTCTGCGCATCAGTCACGCCATCCCGTGACATCAGCAGGCGCGGCAGACGAGGCGTCGTCTCGGAAACCGAAAAGTCACCCCCAAAATTCAAATTCAAATTCAAGAGTCTGCAGTTCGACCAGCCCGCCACCCGACGACTGCGGCCCCCCTGATGACGGGCTGGTGGGGCAATTGTTACACCCAATATTCACTACTCGACCCATCGGGTATCGGACATGGACCCACTACTGTAGCGGGCTCGGATGAGAGTAATCCGCCGACCGGTCAGACAGACGGGCGGGGACCTAGAGGCTACCCGACGCGAGCCTCCGGGAGTTGCCGGGCAGGGTACTTACTTACCCACAGGCCCGAGTGTCGGGCGGCCAGCGACGAGCTCTGGGGCAGGTGCTTTACCCGCCTACCCGCAAATGAACAACCAAGACACTCTCGTCCGAACTCGTCTCCCGGTACCCGAGTACCCGTCTGCCCGACCCCAGGCCGCGCCAGCTGTGAGAGGACGTCGGGTGCCATCAGTCCAGAGGATGTGACAGGGTCCAAGAGGGCAGTTGGGGCCAAGTCCAATCATCTCAGGGGTGACATCGCCACGTGGCGTCTCCTCATTGGCTCGTAGGGGAGGCTGTAGCCACTTATTACCTTCCAGCTAGGAGTAGGGGGGACCCACAGGTCCACCAACCAAGCATGGGGAACCCCCACCTTGTACACTATAAATAGGGCTTTAAATGCCCATTTGGAACACACATCACATTTATTGCAAATACACTCTTGAGAGCTCATTTACTCTCATATTGACTACTTCTTGTTATCATTAATATCAAATCCTACCCGCTAGGAATCCGGTAGCGAGATCCGTTATAAATCGCTGTCAACACACACGCTCCGGCGAGTGACATCATCGGTTGCCGGCCGGAAGAAAAAAAATGTGTATCAAATTGCAACAATGTCAAAGGTTGAGTTTTTTTACAAAAATTTAAAAGTTCGTGATTAAATTGATACTAAGCATAAATGTTGTGAATTTATATGAAATTAACCCTAAAATAAAATTAAAATAGACCTATTTCTATTTCAAATATGAAAAGTTGAGAAATTCTTTTAGAAATTAAAACAAAAATGGAAAATGGTCGAATTGTTTATGGAAGAGTATAACGTTGAGTAGGTGGGTTTGGGCTTCTAGAAGATTTATTAATGCTTGCATGGGCCTACACTCGAAACTTCTAAAACTCGTCCTAGTCAAATTCCCACCAGGGCCCCACCCACCAACTCCTGATTTGAGATACTTAAAAGGAAAAAAAAAAAAAAAAACCTACACTAAATTAACAAGAAAAAATAAAGAAAATTGTGAGGCCCGAAAGAACTAAATGAATAATATAAAAAAAAAAAAAGTGTTCCTGTAGCTTTACAAAGGAGCTAAGTTGATTTAATAATTTTGTCATCGGTATGGATATATTTATAAAATAAAATACGTTTTCAAATGGAAAATGGAAAAAACACCAACTTTTTTCTCGTTATTTTTTATATTCTAAGTTGAGTCTCCCATGACATTTATTCAAAATTGATACTATTACATGCAATTACTGATATTATTATATACATTCAGTGATATCATTACATTTTACACTATGAACTGCTATAACATTAATGAGTACATGTAATTGTATATGTGAATGCATATAATGATATATGTAAATATACGATACGGTATAAATTTCATTCCGTATTATAAAACTGTTTCACCCAAATTTTTGGGTTCTAAATTACATTTACATAAGAGCTCAATATATAGAGATACTCTCATTATTCCCCAAACTTTAGTTCGAATAATACTGTGATATATATATATATATATAAATATTTTACAAAGTATAGTATTCTTAAAAAAAAAAAAAAAACCCACTATTTGAAAATGACTGCTCTATTAACTACCCTATTCATTTAAAAACAAATAAAATATCTTCAACATCATCAAAACCAATTAACCTACATTTCATGGACGTATTTGATGAGTCTACACAATGGATTGCTGCATGGGCTTGACTAGCACTACAATTAAGTTGATCTAACCAAGAACCTAAGTCATATACGCAAAGCTTTAAAAGATTTGGAAATTAATGTCATCTCCATTAATTGCACAAAGAAAATGAAGAATATAAATTAATAAAGAATAACGAATAGATCAATGTCATATTAACAATCATTTTCATATTAGTTTGAAGAGGACTCTAACTTGAGGTGGTGGGACTTTTGATGGATTAAATAATTGATCTTTTGTATATGCACAGCATTTGTCCAATTTTCTTCTATATATGAATATACTCTTTTTTATTTGATCACATTATAAAAAAATGTTCTAATCACAATATGAAAATTGACTAATTGATATTCAGTAAAAACCCTGTTATTATTGTAATTTTTTTTTTATAAATGGTCCTGTAACTTTATCATAATCCAAATTTGGTCATTTATATATTTAATTCTCAGTTATAGTCATTTTATTATAAAAATAGTAGGAATTTAAAAACTTGGCCGGAATTTGCACCTGCTCCGGCGAAAGTGCTCTCGTGGCATTTCATGTCAAAAAACTATTTTCACGTTGCGCCCCGTCATCAACCAACTGGACTAAAATGGAGGAAAAATTAAGAGACAAGTCTTGATATTTAGTTAATTAGTTCTCAGGATTACTAAATACTGAATCTAACATTTACCCCAACACTTAACATAATTGGGCTACTGAAACACTGCTAAAAATCATAATTCTCAATTCCCAAATGGCATGAACCCTAATTAAAATTTCCAAATCCAAAATTACAAACTAATTAATAAAGAAAAAAAATAAAAGAAAAGGAAGAAGCAACGGGGTGGTTACCAAAATCTTTTTGGTTTTGTCTATGCTACCCTAGAGTGCACTGTCCTTCAATGCTTTTATGTTTTGTACTGTACAATACGTTAAAACATGTGATACAACACATTAAAGCTTTGAAGTGCACTATCCTGCAGGGTAGCAAAGATAAAATCTTTTTAGCCTAAGTTTTTTTTGGGCTCGCTTTATATTTATCCTTTCAATATTGATGTGTTTGGGCTTTAGTTATTGTAAATTATTAGTATTGATGTTTAGGTGTCTTAGAATATTTGTAGGGCTCCAATTTTCGTTTAATAAATGTGATGACTTATATTAATATACTCCCTCCGTCATCTCTTAATTTTTATAGGTGGGGTGGCACCGATTTTAAAAAAAACTGTTTTATTGACGTTAACCAATGAATGGAGAATATTTTGAATTAAAGTAGGTAACGCAAAAGTGTTTTATTTCCATATTTGATGTGTGAAAGTTATTGTGGGACATAAAAAAGAAGTATAAAAGTTATTAGAGGACGGAATACCATTGTCCCGTGTATTATATGGAATTGAAAAAAATACATAAAAGTATAGAATAAGTGACATTCATTAAAAAATAAAATTCTAAAAGAATTATTTAAAATATAGCAAGATGTTTACTTGTAAAACCCTTAAATTAAAATGGGTAAAATATGTAACATATCAATCTCTATAGGCAAAGTATTATACGAAAATAGTTCATGATAAGTTTATCATAAAAATATTTTAAAGTATCATTAATTTCATCGGGAGTATCATTAATCTCACCAGGGGTATCATTAGTCTGAGTTCAAAAAATTTATTGAACTCAGACTAATGATACCCCTGTCAGATTTAATGATACTCCTGATGAGATTAATGATACTCTAAAACTATTTCATGTTAAACTTATTATGAAGTGTTTTCATATAATACCTACTCATCTCTATATTATGTACAAGAAGAGGACAGAGACACGTTGATGAAAAAGAAATTTTAAAATTTGTAATTCTGTAACTATTTCCAATGTAAAAATATAAATAAAAAAAATACAAATACAAAATAATAGATAAGAAAGAAATACAAATATAAGTCTGTTTTGGAAAATATCAAAACTAGATATCCCAACAATTATTTTATCAAATCGAGCTCGATTGGTGGTATTTGGCTCGAAAGCTCGCGGACATGCTTTTTATGAAGCTCGCGAATAAGCTCGTAAATAGGTTCATTTATAGAATTCGCGCATACGCTCGTGAACAGGCTATAGAGAAAATACAGAAAATACAACTCACGAACATGTTGTAGAGAAAATACGACAATCTACCACTAGACCATCATCTATATTGCATACATTTTATCTATAATATATATAATAGGATTTTGTTATATTAATTAACAAAGTTACGAAATGATGAGAATTTTAGGATTTAAATCATAGACTTCTTTGAGAAGATCCAACAACCAACCACTATAACATTACAAACTTATAATGTTTACAAAATAAATTCCTAAAAATAATATTTAACCATTAAAGATTTTATTTATAAACACTACAATTTAGGAAAAAAAAGTAATAATTAATGATTATTGTGAATTGAGTTAATTAAGTAGTTATATTAAAATAAAGTCAAAATATTTTATACACAGTAACATATATCTACATAAAACCTAGTGTATTACATTGAATATTCGTGAAAAATAATTTTAACATATGAAATAATTATATTATAATTTGAGGTGTATTTAATTTTAATTTTTTTTATTATAATTACTTCATAATGCATGTTAGATATTAAAATTAGATTAATAACGATTGAGTAGAAAATTGAACAGTATATAAACTTGAACCCGTTAAACTAAAGATTGATGTAAATTAAATTAGATTAGTTTCACTAAATAATATTTACTTGTTTGAGTAGGTCTCGTATAAAACCCTTTTATTTATTTATTATGAAACTGATATCATGCATTCATTGATAAAATTACATGTATTCGCTGATACAATAACATTTTATACTATGATCTCAGTTTATAAGTCTAATAATATCAATGAATAAATGTAACGGTATAAATTTTATTCTATAAAACTTTTTCATAGAAGAATTTATGTCTAACATAACAAAAATCCCTTCTATTATCATAACTAATTTAATTTGTAATATAAATTATACTCTTCAATTATCACGACCAGTTACTCTTTTGTATTATAAGTAATATTCTTTTGTTATCACGATTACTACAATTCAGTTTTACGGATCCCACTTTATTTAAAGAGTATGAGTTGAAGGATACGAAGAGTATGTGTTGTTTCACTAAAGAGTATTATTTATTTTCATTAAATGGTATAAATTGTTCTACTAAAAAATATTTTAAAGTTGTTTATGTATGAACAAGTTTCACTTTATGCATTAATTTGCTATATCTATGTTATAGTTACATTTGCCATGTAATTATGTGTTAGCTTGCAACTTAGAATATTTTTCTATTTTATTGAATATCTTTTAATGACTTTTTTAATGGGGTTTGAAGTTGTATTCCTTGCAGAGGTAGATTAAACATATTTCTATTGGATCTGTATGTGCCCCTCCAACACCATTTGCACAAAGCTTGATTTTTAATCGTCCTCTGTTCCTATTCTTTTTATAATATCATGTTTTATTTTTGCTGGAGCTAATGACTTTTTATCTGATTTAAATAATGAGTGTCAAGATTATTACTGGATTTTATGTTAAAGTTGTGGATCATATGAAACATCTTTATTTTTTCCTGCTATCAAATATTTTCTCATGAGGTGGAGGTTTAAAATTTGAGAGAATAATTAACAGTTTGTTAATTGTAGTTTTTTAGTAGATTTATTAGTCAGGTGTATTAGTAGTATCGTGCTTATTTTAACTTTATGGTTCCATGTATTTAGGTTTCTATGTGATATTGTAATATTTTGTGTTAATATCATTAATAATAAAAATAAAGTACTATAATTCTGGGTAAAACACTAAGACTATGTTTGTTTCAGAATTTAGGTATGCGTGTGCAGTCATGACTTTACATCCACAAGATGTGAAGTCCTTAATTAATATTAACATATGTGTCTGTTTTGGATTTTGGTAGAGTGAGATTTACTTTATGTCAAATCATATGTAAGAGTAAACTAGAAAATAAAAAAATGATATGTTAGTAATAAAGTGAATTATATTGGAAAAAATAATAATATTTTTAAATAGTACTCCATCCGTCTCAATTTTGTTTATCCAAAAGCCCCAAAAGGAAGATTTTTTTTTTGTTTTCCCATTTTCTAAAATGGCATAAAAGCAATACCACTCTTTTAAACTCAATTCTTAAAAAGTTACTTCATACTAAAAAAATATTAATAAACAATTCTTAAAAAATTATTTTATATTAAAAAGTATTAATAAACAATTTCTTTCTTAAAAATTGAGCCATTTTGAAATGAATAATCAAAATAAGCACGGAGAGAGTATAGAATAACTTGTATTGAAAAGAGCAATATATGTTTTATAGGTATTTATAGGGTTGAATGAAAAATGAGATGTAAAAACTGGATTTTAAGTCTCTAACTCGAAGGAGATAAAAAAGTGTTAGTGGGTGAATTCCAAAACAAACAAAATCTAACTAGTAGTATTGCAAATATAAACTAGTACTAGTATAATTTATAAATCATAAAAATAAATTACAATTAAGAGTTCCTTCAAGCCTGCAGAGAAGGAGAAGACATCTGGAGACTCAAGGGAGACCAGATTCAGAACTCCAGAAAGGAGGAGAGATGATAACCCTGACAACTCTGGGAGATCAGATTATCAGAGGAGGGATGGAAGCTCTGGCAGACCTGACTACCAGAGGAGAGAGAGTAGTCCAGCCAGATCAGACTACAACCAGAGGAGGAGAGAGCCAAGTCCTAGTCCCAGAGGAGACAATGCCTGCTACACATGCAACAAGACTGGTCACTATAGTTATGATTGTTCTCAACTCACTCCTAGGGAAAGAGAAGAGAAAAGGATCAAGAGAGATAGGAGATATGCAGACAAGAGAGCAGTGCTGGCAGAAGCAGAGGAGGAGGATACTAGTTCCAGTTCTTCTTCTTCTGACTTTGGATCAGATGATGATGTGTGTCTTATGGCAGACATCACTAAGGTAAATGAAACTACTCTAGTCCTATCAATTTCCAAATGTACTGAATCCTCTAATTCATCTGGTAACTCCAGAGAGTCTGATATGCAACAAATGCTATCAGATCTCCAAAATTGTGTCCAACTCTGTCAAAAACTTGAGAAAGAGAATGGTAGGCTCAGAGCTGAAGTTCAATTTCTCTCTCATGAGCATAAATCCACCAGAGAACTCATGAAAGATCATTCCAAAGAAGTCTCTGAACTTCAGGATAAGATCACAGAAAGAGATACTCTGGTAGATCAACTCATGAAAGAAAAGAACTCTCAAGAAGATGAGATCAATGAACTCAGAGCTAAATACCAGACTCTTATCAAAGGAAAACAAGTTGCTCACAACATAGAGGAGATACCCATGCCCAGAGAAGCTCCTAAGATACCATCTGTTGTATCTATCATATCAGAGTCTTCTCAGCGTATTTGTGATAAGAGTGGTTTAGGATATTCTGGAATTACCTCTAAAACTCATAAATACCTTTATAATAAGGACAAGTCTGTAAGAGCTGGTAAATTGGTAGAAATCTAGGATGATAAAGACTTAACTGGTAATGGTTACAAGGTGGTTCACAATCCTGATTGGAAAAGGAATCACTCTGTTAATCACATAACATATGGTCCAGAAGAGTTGACTGTTCTGGAAGAGAAGATGCTAGAGAATAAGTGTCAACAAGGGGAACCATTGAAGATTGATGGTTCTGTGAACAATGAGTCCCAAGGAGTAGAAATTACTCAAATTGGAGGACCCCAGAGAAATCCTCAAAGGGAACCTAACCAGATTAGGGGACCTCAAAGGAAACACTCAAGAAAGGGGAATACCAATCAGAGTAATAACTACCAGAGAAGGAACAATGTTCAACAGCACCAGGTACCCCAGAGACAATTTTCTCAGAGGAATCAATTCCAGAATAGGTATACTCAAAGGAACTATAACCACCAGAGCAAGTCTAATTCGCAGAACCAGAGGAGGTCTTCCAGACCCATCTATAGAAAACCAACTGATCTGGGAAGTTATGACACCAGAGATGGTTCTTCTAGGATGTACCCTTACAACCAGACCTTTAAGACCATGTCTTTGAGGGAGGCCATTCCAAAGGCCAGATTTGAGAAAAGGTACACCAGACCTGTTTATAGGAAAGGTGTCCTTATCAGACCAGTAGCTCAATATGTCATTGTCAGAGGACATGTGCTGGTAGATAGATTTGGAAGGAAGATAAGATCTCCTCATCCATCAAGGGATGATCTTTATCTATGGATTCCTACAAAACCTGCAACTAACCAATCAGGACCCAGCACTAGTAGGGGACCTAATTGATTTCTCTGCAGGTAGATAAGAGTCCATTGGAGAGAGGATTTTCAAGCAACCATGTCTGGTACATTGATAGTGGATGTTCCAAGCACATGACCTTCCAGAGGGATAATCTCCAAGATTTCAAGTCTTTGAATGGACCAAGAGTGATAATTGGTGACAACAACTATGGAGTCACCATAGGAGTTGGAAAGTTGACCTTCAATGGAGTATCTGTAGATGAAGTCTATTATGTAGAAGGACTCAAGCATAATCTGCTTTCAGTATCCCAATTCTGTGACAAGGGATACTCAGTGAAGTTTTCTAGTGATTCATGCACTGTTTTCTCTTCTGATTATAATGATATCTTGCTAATAGGCTTGAGGAAGGGTAACATTTATCTTGCAGATTTTAGCAGTTGCCCAAGAAATGCTTGCCTGGTTGTAAAAGGATCTGCAGAGAACAACTGGATTTGGCACAAGAGATTGTGTCATCTTAACTTCAAAACATTGAACAAGATTGCCAGAAAAGGTCTCATTCGAGGTCTTCCTAATGAAGTGTTTAAGAATAATCAGGTTTGTGGTTCATGCCAGAAGGGTAAACAACCCAAGACTTCCTTTAAGGATGTCCAGAGCACAACCACAACCAGAGTACTTCAACTACTTCACATGGACCTGTTTGGACCTGTTTCTCCTCTTAGTTTCAGTGGAAGGAAGTACACCTTGGTGATAGTAGATGACTTTTCAAGATACACTTGGGTAGTGTTCTTATTTAAGAAAAATAAAACTATCAGTAAGCTGCCAGAATTCTTCAAGCAGATTTAGAATGAGCAGAACCAGAGCATAGTCAGGATCAGAAGTGACAAAGGAACAGAGTTTTTGAATTCACACATTGCAGATTACTGCAAAGACCATGGAATTTTTCATGAGACATCTGCTGCCAGAACACCTCAACAAAATGGAGTAGCAGAGAGGAGGAATAGAACTCTCAAAGAAGCTGCCAGAACACTTCTGGCAGAGTACAACACTCCACAGAGATTTTGGGCAGAAGCCATTAATACAGCATGCTACACTCAGAACAGGTGTCTGATTGCCCAGAGACATAATAAGACTCCAAATGAGGTATGGAAAGGTAAAACCCCATCTGTTTCATATTTTCATGTTTTTGGATATAAGTGTTTCATCCATGACAATGGGAAATCTAAATTAAGAACCTCTGATGCTAAAGTGGCTGATGGAATATTTTTAGGATATTCCAGCACCAGTAAAGCTTTTAGAGTTTTTAATAAGAATTCACTTTGTGTGGAGGAAACACCTCATGTTGTTTTTGATGAATCTGTTTTTGAGTGCAAGGTGGACTCTAAGTCTTCTGATGAGATCCAGAATCAGACTACACCCAGAGTTATCAAAGTCAATCCACCTATTCTTGATTCAGATTCAGATTCAGATGTTGACCCATCTCCTGGTTCTCTGAAGCAGAAGCCTTCCCAAGGAGCAGAACCAGAAGAGGTTGGTACTCCTGTAGGGGGAAGCTCTTCTGCAGACGGTGATACTCACCAAGGTACTGCAGAAGATGATCACCCAGGCAAGACCACGGGAAGGAGGACCCTGGTTGATCACCCCAATGACCTGATCTTAGGAGATCCAACTAAGGGTGTCCAGACTAGGAGAACTCTTAACTTAGCTGCCTTATTCAGTTGCTATGTGTCCTTGATTGAGCCCAAGAACATCAAGGAGGCTTTGAAAGATTCAAATTGGATTGTTGCTATGCAGGAGGAGTTGAATCAATTCACCAGACAGGATGTTTGGGAGCTGGTAGACAGACCAAGACATCAAAAGGTGATAGGCACTAAGTGGGTTTTCAAGAATAAGAAAGATGATGTCATTACTAGGAACAAGGCAAGGCTAGTGGCCCAGGGCTATTCTCAGTCTGAAGGAATAGACTATGATGAGACATTTGCTCCTGTTGCCAGACTAGAAGCCATCAGATTGTTCTTAGCATATGCTGCTCACATGAAGTTCAAAGTATACCAGATGGATGTGAAATCTGCCTTTCTTAATGGGATTCTCATTGAGGAAGTGTATGTTGAACAACCTCTTGGTTTTGAACAAGGTGACAAGGTGTTTAAGCTTAAGAAAGCTCTTTATGGGCTGAAGCAGACACCCAGAGCATGGTATGACACTCTATCTCAATTTCTTCTGGACAATGGTTTTACTAAGGGTAAGATTGATAGGACCTTGTTTAGGAAAGAAGAAGGAAAGGACATCCTTCTGGTCCAAATATATGTTGATGACATTATATTTGGATCCCCTAACAAGAAGCTGTGTGAGAAGTTTTGTGAGCTCATGCAGAGTTAGTTTGAGATGTCCATGATGGGTGAAATGAATTATTTCTTAGGTTTGCAGGTTAAGCAATCAGAGAAGGGAATTTTTATTAATCAGACAAAGTACACCAGAAACATGTTAGAGAAATTTGGAGTAGGATCTAGCAAAGCAGCCAAGATCCCTATGATGACAAATTTCAACATGGATCCAGATGAGTCTGGAGAGAGTGTGGACCAGACTCAGTACAGAGCACTTATTGGTTCTCTTCTGTACCTGACTGCAAGCAGACCAGATATTACTTTTGCTGTAGGAGTTTGTGCCAGATTTCAAGCTAATCCCAAGAAAAGTCACTTGGAAGCAGCTAGGAAGATATTGAAATATCTTAAAGGAATTGTGAATTTAGGATTATGGTATCCTGCAGATGATAACTTAGAGTTGAGTGGGTATTCAGATTCAGACTATGGTGGATGCAGAATAGATAGGAAGTCTACAAGTGGAACATGCCAATTTTTTGGGAATAAATTGGTATCCTGGTTTTCTAAGAAGCAGACTTCGGTTGCTACATCAACAACAGAAGTAGAGTACATGGCTGCAGGGAGTTGTTGTTCACAACTACTCTGGATTAGTCAACAACTTAGGGATTACCAGATTAGAGCTAAGGATATTCCTATTTTCTGTGATAGTAATAGTGCAATTGCAATCACCCAGAATCCAGTTCTTCATACCAGGTGTAAATATGTTGATATAAGGCATCACTTTATCAGAGATCATGTTGAGAAGGGAGATATAAGGATGGAAAAGATTGCAACAGAGAAGCAGAGAGCATATATCTTAACTAAGCCTTTGGCTGAGACCAGATTCAGAGAGTTAACTTTTGAACTAGGTTTGTTGGATCCAGAGACAGATTTGTTTTAGGGGGAACAACAGAGAAGTATCTTTTGTTTCATTACTTTACTTCATATATTTATTTTCTTAAACTAACATACCTGCAGATTAGACATATCAGAGAAGGTATATCTCCAGATGAGGTATACACTAGGTGACACTTGTCCCAGATGAGGTGCTGAGTCAGATTCCAAAATATCCAAATTCTTCTCTGACCAGGACCAGATGAGCTCCATCAGAGGAGATGTAGCACCAGACTGGCTGTGGTATCATCTGGTTACAATATCAGGTGACAGGTATGTCTTTACTTCTCTGGCCTCTGTTCATTGGGATATACTTTTCAACTTAGTAAGTACACTTAAAACCTTTCAACTTCGGAGTGTATTTATAACTAGGGTATAGGCAATCATTTCGCTTTTTCTCTTGACTGCCACAAAACCCCTTTTACACCCAGTCCCAATGACCAAGCCCACGCACCAGATTAAATCCGTATTTCGCCTTTCATCCTGGCCATCGGATTTAATCACTGTGCAAAATGTCAATCAATGCTTAAATTGATTTTGTTTCCTCAATTAAATTTGAAATTACACGCGTTCACACTTCATTTATTATTCCAGCCACGCGTCTTGCCCTATTTAAATCAAAATTTTACTAAATCTGTCCTTTCACGTTTCATATCCTTTCAAACCCTAACCTCTCTCTGCAAAGTATTTTTTTTCTCTCCCACTCTCTTTCACAGAAATGGCCCCTCCGTGCAACTTTGACCATGCCCTGATGATGAAGAAATTGAAAATGGAAATGGTGGTCGACTTCTACACCACAAAGAACTCGTCTGCACTTGCTATTCTGGAATTATTGAGGAGATCCGGAGTTGAAAAGTTGATCTCCACAGTCCCCAGAGATTTTCGCACCCTAGATGGTTATGCGGCCCAGTTTCTGGTACGAATGAAGATCAATGAAGACCATATTTCGTCAAAGATTGACAAAGAGGATTTGGTGTTTTCCAAGCATGACTTCTGTGCGCTGTTTGGAAATATTTCTGCAGAAGGGGTGGACCCTTTAACCTACAAGGAGGATGATATTGTGGGTTCCTTCAAATTGTTTGCTCGTTCTTCTTGCCAGAACATCACAAAGGGCTTATTGGACAAACATTTGAGGCAACAGTACAAGGTACTTTTTGATATTGTGGTGAAGGTGCTGATGTGTGAGAATCACAGCACGGATGCGATTTTTAATGGACGAATGTGTGTGATGAGGGCTCTGTATGACGACGTCCAATGCAATTGGGTAGAGTTCTTTTGGGGCGTCTTGAGGAAGAATAAGGTGAAAGTGAACAAGGAGGCTTGTCCTTCCAAGCCAGGGGAGATGCAGTTCTATTTCACTGCAAATGTTTCGTTGGGAACGAAACTTACTCTGATCTTGGACTCTTTGCTGCCAGAGAAGAGATGGAAAGAATCCTGGTGCAGAGGATTTCACAAGTCCAAGATATTATTTTCTAAGGATGGTCCCCTTCATGGCCATCCTGATTCTGATGGGGAAGAAGCCATCCCTGCCCCTCCTCTACAGGCAGTACCCTCACCTGCAAAGGGGCAGAGGCAGCAGCAGAAGCAGAAGACCCATAAGAAAGCTGCTGAAGCGACTGGTTCCTCAACCATTGCTTTCTCTGGTTCCTCGGAGGAGGACCAGATTCCCCTTCTTGATGTGCTTAAGAAGAAGGGTGATGATGATAAAGCTGTTAAGAAGGCTGGAGCAGCCAAGAGGAAGAGGCCTGAGGAGACTAGGAAAGGCTCTGCTAAGAAGTCGAGGACTAGCAGGAAGGCCAAGAAAACCCTTCTGGTGGATGAGCCATCAGAAGAGGAAGAGGAAGAAGAGGTTGAACCTCTTAAGAAGAAATCCAAGGCCAAGAGAGCCATATTTCAAGATTCAGACTCTGGATCTGATCTTGGAGAGCCTTGGAGAAGGCCATTGATGAGGCTTCCCAGATGTTGGAGGATGCTCCAGAGCATGTTGTACCTGCTGATGTTGACTCAGCAGAGGTAAACCCTTCCATTCCCTCTTCTACTCCTATTAATCTTGTTTCACCCTCTACCTCTCCCCCAGATAATATTCCCCAAACCTCATCTGCTTCTGGTATCCCTATTGTTCCACCAGAGCAGACTCTCCCAGATACCCCCGTATATACTCCCTCCACTAATCCTACCCAAACACCCTCTCCCCCAAATTCCCAAACACATCTTCCCACAAACCTCTCTCCTACACCTTCTGTACCAGAGGCACCCTCAACCTCTCCTGGTGCAGAAATCCCCCCTCCAAACACTTCCACATCCCAAATACCACCTACACCTTCTGTACCAGAGATCTCGTCTTCTTCTGGTGCAGAGCAACCCATCCCCTCCACCTCACAAAACCCTAACCCTCCCCAAGCCCATACAGACCAGGACCCAACCATTTCTATGGCTCTGGGATTCCCTGCCCCTCCCCCTTCTCCCACCTGTTTAACAAGCGATGATAGTGAAGATGAGGAAGCTTCACTTGAGCCTGCTAACTTAGCACCTTCCTCCTCTGCCTCTGGGCCCAGACCTTTTATTTTCTCTTCTGTTGAGATGGGTCCCATCAGGCAGAGTATGAGTGTGAGTGCTCAGCTCTGGCTAAGAGAGCAGTTTTCAATTTTGTTGGAGCACTCACCCCTCCTGGCAGATCTGACGGATGCCAAGGTTTGGAGTATGGCCAGACTCCAAGATGTTGAAGATCTCATGCTTCTGCTGGAGGAGATGTCTCCATCTGTCTTCACTGCGTGGGAGATTGAGCTAAAGAAGAAGCTAAACATACAAAACCCAGCAGAGTTGGAGACACCAGAGGCAGCCAAGGTCCTCATCAGAACTCTCCTTATCCAGAGATGAGTTATGCTCACTCCAGAGGGATTCTCTTACAACTTTGGTCCTCATTTTTCATTCCCTCCAGAGCTATATTCAGACGAGGAGGACTTTGAGATGTCTCCTGCTGTGCTCCAGAAGATGAAAGCATTCTTCAATGAGCAGATCATGCAGATAGGGCGCTTTACAAAAGCTATTCAACATATGGCCCCTGCTATGATAGAGCATCAGATCAAGCAAGAGAGGAGGATCTTCCTGAAGCAGATCAAGTCCTCTCTGGCAGAAGTTAAAGCTTCTTGGCCTATTTGTCAAACTGGATGTGATGCACAGCCAGAAGCAGCTCCAGGAGCACGTGCTGGAGCAGATGAGGCCAGTCTCTGTGCTTAAAGTTGAGATGGCCAGCCAGATGATCCAGACTGCCAAGTTGAAAGACTCCCTCCAGGAGATGTTGGAGAAGCAGGAAAGGCTTGTTGCTGAATCAAGAGCCTACCTGGAGGAAGCCAAGCAGCTGCGTGATCTTCACTCTTCCTCCAACACTGCCTTGCCTGATCTTATAAGGCAGGTTGTGGAGCCCCTCCTTGATGAAGTTAAAAAGGGGGAAGAGAAGGCCAGAACTGATCTGGCAAGGACCACAAATAAAACTCTCTTCAGCCATGGAGCTCGTCTGGACCTGCTGGAGAACATTTTGGCCCAGGCTGAGTTGCAGAAGAAGAAGAAGGAAGAGTTCAAATCCCTTTCCATGGCTAAGCAGCTTGCTGCAGAAGAGGAGCCAGAAGCTGAGCAGGATCCAATCTCCATCTCTGGACCTGCAAAGAGGAAGATCAGGAGAGTCAAGAAAAGCTTCCTTGAGACTGTTGTTGAAGAAGCTCAAAAGAGATACAAGGAAGAGACTCCAGAGGAGAAGCAAGCAAGGATCAGGAAGAACATAGATGAAGAGTAGAGGCTCAGGTATGTTAGGAGGCAAAACAAGAAGAGCAGAGAAGCAGGTGTTTCTTCTGGTGCAGGTGGCTCGAGCCAGAGGAGGAAAGCTCCCATTGAAGTGATAAACATTCTGCCTCTCAGGACAGAAGGGTCTTTTGACTCTACTGTGCCTGTGCCCTTGATTGAAAAATGGAAGGAGGCAAAGACTCTCTGGTTCATCCAACACTATATCCAGAGGCCAGCACCAGAGGATGATGAGCTGATCAACAAAACCTTTCACACCTGGATGCAAGCTTATGATGCAGAGCTGTACAAGCAATTGATGGACTCAACCATTGAGTTCAACCTGGAGGTGACTGCCCCTGAGTTCACTTATCTTAACACTCCCATGGCAGGAGACCAGGTTGATTGGGCTGAGCTGAAGAGACTATACAAGACAAAGGTGTTGGTGAACTTCACTCCAACATCTTCTGCAGAGTTGAAGGCCGTCCAAGATAGGTTCCTTGATTGGTTCCTTGTGCCCAAGGAAAACAGGAGATATGCATAGAATAGGACTACTAAACTTCAATGTAATTTGTAATCATCTTGTCCTTATTATCAATGAAAATCTCATATCTTCTCTGTTCAAAAGATAACCTCTTGTTGTCTTAATTGTTTGCCTGATAAGATCTATTCTAAGGTCTTATCCTTTAATGTTTTCTTGCTTAAGTCTTACTTTTTGATCAGTTCTGGTAGTGTTTTAACTCCATAAAAAAAGGGGAAATTGTTAGGATAAAAATTGTTAGTTTTGATGAGTTAAAACAAACCAGAAGATGTAATAGGACCATCTGGACCTGTTAGCCAGATGATGATCTAGATTAGGACTTAGTCTAGGGGGAACTGCCAGACCAGAAGACTTCACCAGAAGAGTCACCAGAAGACCCCACCAGAGGACTTCACCAGAGGACTCTACCAGAAGACTTCACCAGATGAGATCTAACCAGAGGCAGAGGACCTTCCCCAGACCAGACGAGTCCGGACCAGACGAGTCTGGTGGAATAAAAGATGCTCAGTTTGATCTCCTGTTTTTACTGAGTATTCTGGTTGTTCACCAGATTAGGACCAGAAGACACCGAGGTTGCCTGGTGTCTGGCCTTGCCTTCTCTGGAGAGAATCAGAGTTAGGCAGAGGAAGCTATTGACCGTTGGTGATTCAAATCAAGTCAATAAGATCAGGATTGGAAAGTTTTGAAGATAATCAATCCAAGGATCCCACCAACCCAATCAATCAATTAGGGAATTGATTGATTGAGGCTTCCTTATATAGAGGATCTGATTGGATTAGCCCTTCAACGGCTAGCCCTAATCACCTCTATAAATACAAGAGTGCAGTTCAAGAAAAAGCACTAGAGAGACTACACACGCGCATAAGTTGATCCAAGCTTTTGATATTCATTCCAAGCACTCTTATTGTTCATAATATTTATCTACTCTTAAGGAGTTATTGAAACCACAACCTGTTCATCCATCAGACAAGGTTGTTGGCTGTTTGATCTTTAGATTGAAGTCAAATCTAAAGAGGTTGTAAGAAGGAACTGGTACTTCACAATTCCAGTGAGTAAGTAAGTGAGTTGGTTGATAGTGAGACCCCTTGGATATAAGAGAGAGTGGACGTAGGATATTCAAATCCGAACCACTATATATCTTGTGTTCTTTATTGCTTTCATTTACTTATTGTTCTTTTGATTATTGTTCTCTTGTAAAAAGAATTTGAAAGACATTTAACTTAAGCTTCCGCAATCAATCTAACTAGTGGGACCAACAACCAGACTAGTTGTGGTATCATCTGGTTACAATATCAGATGACAGGTATGCTTTTTCTTCTCCGGCCTCTGATCATTGGGATACACCTTTCAAATTACTTAATACACCCAAAACGTTTCAACTTCAGAGTGTATTTAAGACTAGGGTATAGGGCCTAGGCAATCATTTCGCTTTTTCTCTTGACTGCCACAAAACCCCTTTATACACAGTCCCAATGATCACGCCTCCGCACCAGATTAAATCTGTATTTTGCCTTTTAATCCTGGCCATCAGATTTAATTAATGTGCAATATGTCAATCAATTCGAAAATTGATTTTGTTCCCTAAATTAAATTTTGCAATTACACGCGTTCACACTTCATTAATTGATCAAGCCACGCGTCTTGCCCTATTTAAATCAAATTTCTCTTCAATCTGTCCTTTCACGTTTCCTTACTTTCAAATCCCTAACCTCTCTCTGCAAGTTCTCTCTCTCTCTCTCTCTCTCTCTCTCTCACACAGAAATGGCACCCAAGTGCAACTTCGATCCGGAGTACGTTTGCAAGAAGTTAAAGTCTGAAATGCTGGTTGATTTCTATTCCACCAAGAATCCAACAGCACTGGAGATTTTGGAGTTGCTTAGGCGATCTGGAGTGGAGGAGTTCATTTCCAAAATTCCCAAGGATTTGCGCACTGTGGATGGGTATGCTGCCCAATTTCTTGTCAGAATGAAGATTCATGATGACCATATTTCCTCCAAAATTGATAGGGAGGATGTCGTCTTCTCGAAGGCCGATTTTTGCAGTTTGTTTGGCAATATTTACTTGGAGGGTGTGGACCCCTTGAAGTACAAGGAAGGAGAAGTGTTGGAGTCATTCAAGCTTTTTGCCAGGTCCTCATGTCAGAACTTGACTAAAGGATCTTTGGACAAGCATCTGAGGCAGAAGTACAAGGTTTTGTTCGACATCGTGGTGAAGGTACTAATGTGCGAGAGCCATAGCACAGATGCCATCTTTACTGGCAGGCTCTGTGTTATGAGGGCCATTTTGGATGGTGCCCAATGCAATTGGGCAGAGTTCTTCTGGGGAGTTCTGAGGAAGAACAAGTTGAAGGTGCAGAAGGAGGAGTGCCCCCAGTTGCCTGGAGAGCAACAATTTGTCTTCAATGCCAATGTGTCCTTAGGCACAAAGCTCACCCTAATCTTGGACTCAATCTTTCCAGAGAAGAAGTGGAGAGATTCCTGGTGTAAGGGCTTTCACAAGTCCAAGATACTGTTCTCTAAGGATGGTCCTCTTCATGGCCATCCTGATTCTAATGGTGAGCAGGCCATCCCTGCCCCTCCTCTACAAGCAGTGCCCTCACCTGCTAAGGGGCAGAAGCAGCAGAAGCAGCAAAGTAAGAAGAAGCCTGCTGAAGCAACTGGTTCTTCAACCATTGCTTTCTCTGGTTCCTCAGAGGAGGACCAAATTCCCCTTCTTAATATTCTGAAGAAGAAGGGTGATAGTGAAGAAGCTGCCAAGAAGGCTGGTGCAGCTAAAAGGAAGAGGCCAGAGGAGGCCAAGAAGATTTCTGCAAAAAAGCCCAGAACTAGCAGAAGGAGCAAGAAGACACTCTTGGTGGATGAGCCATCAGAGGAGGAGGTAGAAGAGGTTGAGCCTCTTCAAAAGAGGAAATCTCGGGCCAAGAAGGCCATTCTTCAAGATTCAGACTCTGGCTCTGATCTTGGAGATGCTCTGGAGCAGGCAATTGATGAAGCCTCCAGAATCATGCAAGACTCCACTGCTCTAGTCCTATCTGTTGAGGTAAACCCACCTATCCCTACCTCTACCCCCATTAATCTTGTTACCCCATCAACCTCTCCCCCAGAAAACCCTCCCAAAAACCCATCTTCTGCTTCTAGTGCCCCCATTGCCTCACCAGAGCAGACCCTACCTGATACCCCCATATACACTCCCTCCACCATACCTACCCAAACACCTTCTCCCCCACCCACCCAAACACCCCTTAACACAAACCCTTCTCCCCCAGCCCCTGTACCAGAGGCACCATCCACTTCTGGTGCTGAACCTCCCCTACCACCCTCTCCCACCTCTCAAACTACCATCCCTGTCTCTGTACCAGAAGTACCATCTACTTCTTCTGGTGCAGAACAACCCCTTCCCTCAACCTCTACCTCTCAAAACCCAACCCCTCCCCAATCTCATACAGAACAGGACCCATCCATCTCTATGGCTCTGGGTTTCCCTGCCCCTCATTCTCCCACCTGTTTGTCCAGCGATGATAGTGAAGATGAGGATGCTTCACTGGAGTCGGAGGTCTTAGCACCATCCTCCTCTGCCTCTGGGCCTAGACCCTTTACTTTCTCATCTGTAGAAATGGGTCCCATCAGGCAGAGTATGAGTGTAAGTGCTCAGCTCTGGCTAAGAGAGCATTTCCCTATTCTGGTGGAGCACTTACCTCTCTTGGCAGAGCTGACTGATGCCAAAGTCTGGAGCAAGGCCAGACTTGAAGATATGGAGGACCTCATGTTGTTGCTTGAGGAGATGGGTCCTCCCAATTTCACTGCCTGGGAGATTGATCTCAAGAAGAAGCTCAACATCCAGAATCCTGCAGAGCTTGAGACCCCAGAGGCAGCCAAGGTGTTGATCCGCACCTTGCTGATTCAGAGAGGAGTTATGATCACTCCTGAGGGCCCCTCCTACAGATTTGGCCCTCACTTCACATTCCCTCCAGAGCTCTACTCTGATGAGGAGGATTTTGATGTCACTCCTACCGTGCTGCAAAAGATGAAGACATTCTTCAATGAGCAGATCATGCAGATTAGGCGTTTCTCTAAGGCAATTCAAGATATGGCCCCTGCTATGATTGAGCACCAGATCCGGCAGGAGAGGAGGATCTTCTTGAAGCAGATAAATTCCACCTTTGCAGCTGCCAAAGCCACTTTCAAAGCCAATGACCTCCTTGTTAAGCTGCATGTTATGCACAGCCAGAAGTAGCTCCAGGAGCATGTGCTGGAGCAGCTGAGGCCAGTTTATGTGCTAAAGGTGGAGATGGCTTCCCAGATGCTGCAGACTGCTAAGCTTAAGGACTCCCTCCAGGAGATGTTAGAAAAGCAGGAGAGGCTAGTTGCTGAGTCCAAAGCCTACCTGGAGGAAGCCAAGCAGTTGCGTGATCTTCACTCTTCCTCCAACACTGCCTTGCCTGATCTCATTAGGCAGGTGGTGGAGCCCCTTGTTGATGAAGTTAAAAAGGGGAAAGAGAAGGCCATAACTGATCTGGCGAAGACCACAAATGAGACTCTCTTTAGCCATGGTGCTCGTCTGGACCTGCTGGAGAACACTTTGGCCCAGGCTGAGCTGCAGAAGAAGAAGAAAGAGGAGTTGAAATCTCTTACCATGGCAAAGCAGCTTGCGGCAGAAGAGGAGTCTTCAGAAGCAGAGCAGGATCCTATGGCCGTTTCTGGACCTGCAAAGAGGAAGATAAGAAAGGTGAAGAAGAGCTTCCTAGAAGAAGTAGTTGAGGAAGTTGAGAAGAGATTCAAGGAAGAGACGTCTGAAGAGAGGCAAGCCAGAATAAGGAAAAACATAGATGAAGAGCAGAGGCTCAGATAAGTTAGAAGGTAGAATAAGTAGACCAGAGAAGCTGGCATATCTTCTGGTGCTAGTGGATCCAGCCAGAGAAGGAAAGCTCCTGTTGAAGTGATGGAGATTTTGCCACTCAGAACAGAAGGGTCCTTTGACTCTACTGTGTCTGTCCCTCTGATAGAGAAGTGGAGAAAAGCCAAGACTTTGTGGTTCATTCAACACTATATCCAAAGGCCTCCACCAGAGGATGATGCTCTCATCAACATGACGTTCCATTCTTGGATGAAGGCCTATGATGCAAGTCTGTACAAGCAGCTGATGGATTCCACCATTGAGTTCAACCTGGAGGTCACTGCCCCTGAGTTTCATTATCTCAACACTCCAATGATAGGGGACCAGGTTGATTGGGCTGAACTGAAGAAGCTATACAAGACCAAGGTGTTGGCAAATTTCACTCCAACATCTTCTGCAGAGTTGAAGGCCATTCAAGACAGGTTTCTTGACTGGTTTCTGGTGCCCAAGGAGAACAGAAGATACGCTTAGAATAGGACCAGATTTGCATTGTAATCTGTAATCACTTTTGTCCTTATTATTAATGAAATATCATATCTTCTCTGTTCAAAAGACAACTTCTTGTTGTCTTAATTGTTTGCCTGATAAGATCTATTCTAAGGTCTTATCCTTTTATTGCTTTTATGCTTAAGTGTTTCTGTTTTGATCAGTTCTTGTAATGTTTTAACTCCATCAAAAAGGGGGAAATGTTAGGATAAATGTTGTATAGTTTTGATGAGTTAAAACAAACCAGAAGATGTAATAGGACCATCTGGACCTGTTAGCCAGATGATGAACTAGATTAGGACTTAGTCTAGGGGGAATTGCCAGACCAGAAGACCCACCAGAGGACTTCACCAAAAGACTTCATCATAGGAGACTGACCAGAGGCAGAGAACCTTTCCCCAGACCAGACGAGTCTGGTGAAAAAAAAAGATGCTCAGAATCATCTCCTGATTTTGATGAGCATTCTGTTTCTTAACCAGATCTGGACCGGAAGACATCAAGGTTGCCTGGTGTCTGGTCTTGCCTTCTCTGGAGAGAATCAGAGTTAGGCATTGGAAGCACTTGACCGTTGGTGATTCAAATCAAGTCAACAAGATCAGGATTGGAATGTTTGAAGTCAATCAATCCAAGGATCTCACCAACCCAATCAATCAATTAGGGAATTGATTGATTGAAGCTTCCCTAAATAGAGGATCTGATTGGATTAGTTCTCCAACGGCTATATCCTAAATCACCTCTATAAATACAGAGTGCAATCTCAAGAAAAAGGGCTAGAGAAAATCCTACGCGCACGAAGATACATTCCAAGCTCCTGATTATCAAGCATAGCACTCTTACTCTGTTCATACTTTTATATTCACTCTTAAGGAGTTGTTGGATATCAACCTGTTCATCTTTAAGAGAAGGTTGAAAGCTTTAGATCAAGTTAGATCTAAAGGGTTTGTAAGAAGGAACTGGTACTTCACAATTCCAGTAAGTAAGTTGGTTGTTGGTTGGATAGTGAGACCCCTTTGATCAAGGGAGAGTGGACGTAGGATATTCAGATCCGAACCACAATACATCCGGTCTTATTTACTGTTTTCTGCATTTACTTTCTTGCATATTTTATTGTGCTCTTGTGAAAAGAACTTTGCTAAAGACATTTACTTTAAAGCTTCCGCAATTTATCAATCTAGTGGGACCAACATCTCAGTTATTTTACTGTCTTGGGTTAAAAAAGTAAGTGAGCATATGTACAAGGTTGTGATGTATGCTAACGAAACAAGGCGGACAACATGTCGCCCGTAGGATTATTAGCACCTTTGCCTATACCGGAGCGAATTTGGGTGGATATATCCATGTATTTCATCATAGGGCTACCACGTTCTCGAGGGAAGGACACTATTATGGTGGAGGTGGATCGGCTGTCCAAGTATGCGCACTTCATCGCATTAAGCCATCCATACTCAGCTAGAGATGTTACTGAATTGTTTCTGTGGAATGTAGTCAAACTACACGGACTTCCCCAGTCCATTGTTTCAGATAGAGACCGGGTTTTTTTGAGTAAATTTTGGCAAGAGTTGTTTAAGTTACAAGGTACGAAATTGAAAATGAGCTCCGCATACCACCCCCAAACCGATGGGCAAACGGAGGTGGTAAATAGGTGCTTAGAACAACATCTTCGATGCTTTTCATCTACTTAGCCTAAGGAGTGGGAGCACTATTTGGCGTGGGCAGAATATTGGTACAATACCACGTATCAATGGTCTATTGCTAAGACGCCTTTTGAGGTGGTCTATGGGCAAAAACCAGTCCCAATTCCTTATCATGAATCAGGTTCAACAACGGTCTATGAAGTGGACGTTCAACTGATGGATCGTGATGCGCTGCTATGTGAGTTACGTTTCAATCTTGAGAATGCCCAGAACAGAATGAAGCAGTATGCAGACGCTAAACGGCGACCGGAGGAATTCGTGGTGGGTGACTGGGTGTATCTAAAGCTCCAACCTTACCCCCAAGAATCTGTCTTTAAACGGGTAAATTAGAAATTAGCCAGTCGATATTACGGGCAATTCCAAATACTCTAGCGGATCGGGACTGTGGCGTACAAGTTGGACCTACCCCCGGGGGCGAGGATTCATCCGGTGTTTCATGTATCCTTGCTGAGACGTCGAATTGGCTATGGTGATGTCGCTCAAATGACATTGCCACCATATACAGCTGATGGGTTACCAGCATTGGAGCCGAGTGAGATTCGAGATTACCGGTGGGTAAAGAGGGGTTGTGGGTATACACGTGAAGCGTTGATTCAATGGAAGTCATTTGGGTGAGAGGATGCAACGGGGAAATAGTAGAAGAATTAAGGAGGAAGTTTCCAGCTCTTAACCTTTGCTACAAGCGATGAGAGATTTAAGCAAGTTTATCGTAGAAGGAAGGATTTGGCAGAAGAATGACGAATACTGCGTGAACCTGAGATTTCTTTTAAATCTCAGATTTCTTTTAATTACGTATCTTTACTTTGCATATCTTAGATTTTATTAGATTGACTTAGTTGATTTATTTTCTGATTTGGTTTTTGGCCCATGGGCTTGGAGATTGAAAGACTATTTAAACTTGCGATTAGGGTTTTGAGATTTTTTATGCAGAAAATACTTTCTAGAATTATCTTTTACAGTGTTAACGCTGATTACTAGCTGAGTTCGTGCATTCATTCGAATTCTCTAGAATACCTCGGGATAGAGGTTTCATCAGATTTGATGATTATATCAAATTGATGTGTCTCACGAGTTAGTGATTAAGGGAAGTAACCTTCCCGTTTCAACAATATTAGTTGTTGATATTGCATATTTCGGAGAGCCCAGAAAAATTATTTATTCTATCTTCTAGTTTGTTTTGATTGTCAGCATACTCTTTGAAGTAATGTTACCGTGAATGTAAAGAATAAATAAGTTAATTGCATTGCATAGGCGTAACTTTTCGTAATATTGTTTGAATTCAAGGCTAACTGTTTTTTTCAGGTTTCGAATCAAGTTGCAACAAGAAATTTATTTGGCTAGAAGTATGAAATGCTCCGTGTTGCTGTGTTTATGCTCTTTGATCACTCTAGCATATGGTCATGGAAGTATGTAAGTGGATTGGAAAGTGGACTGAGTTTGCTCACGTTCATTCCTGTTTTTGTAATTGTGCAAAAGATTAACTCTGGTTTCATAATAAGTGATAACATGAACACATAAGATAGAAAAGTGATGTGGAATTAATAATTATAAGTGTCTTTATTTTGTTCTTATGAAAAAACGACTAAGCGTAGATGTCATACTTCATTTTGCATCTTTCACTTGTGTTTTTAGAAAATTTGACAGAATTAACGAAAGACTTTTGCATGTTGGTGAGGAGTTCTTGAAGGAAATTTTGTCGTTACAAAATTGTGCTTGCCTCTACCACTTGCAAGGATTGAGACCCCAGACGTGGTATGAAGTGAAGATATCATACCCCGCTTCTGTATGTGAATCATTTTATCTCTATTATTATTTAACTTTTTAGGCTGCGTTTACTTATGGGGTTGGATTTGGAGGATCATGGTTAATTTTTAACTGGACAGCCTACTATCTTTTCTTGGTAAGTTTTTAAAAGAAGTTGGGAAAAGTTGAACTTAGCAATATAATCATTTTTCTATTTTCTCTCTCCCCCTATTCCAAATGTTTCTCCGACTTTTCATTTGTAATTCACCCGTCTTCTCTCTATATGCAATTCGTCATTCTTTTCTCAAACCTTTCCATTTCTCAAAATTTCAGGTTTCCTTTTTGACTTTGTATTGCCACCAATTTCTCCATTAACAAAATCTTCCTTTTCTATCACAAATTTATTACCGAATATTCTCTTTTCTCTCTCAAAGATTGTCAAACCTTCCTTTTGCTCATCGCATATTTATTATCATACGTGACGTTGTGTCCTCTACTCAAGAATGCATTGAAAATTCTAAGAATTTGAATAGATAATTCGGAAAAATGATAGAGATGGGGATAAGTTTGTTATATTTGGGATGAGTTTAGGCATTTGAAAATCTTTGGTGTGTTTTTCGCTTCATTTTCACATATTCTTCAGTTCTTCCTCTCATATATTTCTATAATTTAATTTTTGTGGAAGAGGAGAGAAGAGGGAAGAGTTAGAAAGAGGAGTCAGTTCATCAGAAATAAAGTGGAGAAAAAAGGAACCATATGAAGAAGAATTCAATATAAACCGCCCATTTTCTTGAGTTTGAGTAGTAGGGGTTAATACCAGGTTGGACGGTTTACCCTGAATTTTTTAACATGAAATGTAAACATGATACAACATCGTTTTATGTGCCAAACTAGCCTTATCATGGGATACCCCTCCAAGTAAACACAACCTTATTGACAAAAATCACTAATAAGCTTTTAAGGAAACAATAGATACCTTCCAGTTTCTCTTTGCAACTAAAAAGAGATTCTTCAGATTTGGGGCTGAATCGAGGAAGAAAATTGCTCAATACCGAAAAGTTAATTTTCAAGACTGATGGACTCCTCCCATTGGTTGAACAGGTTTGTTGATGTTTTTTCTTGCAAGTAAATAAATATCATCATTCTTCTTCCATGACCATTCTTGAAATTGGCTTCAGGGTAAAATCTATGTTCTGGTGAACGTGGAACCTAAAGGGATTGTTGCAATGCCAGGGAAACAGGAAAGGGAATACGTCATGTTTAATATAGGTACCGCAAACCTTTTTAGTAGTGCTTTTCATACACTGTTCTTTTCCTCTGTACTTATTTATACACTGAATTCTCAGTGAGCAATATGTTCTTTCGCTTCAATCTAAAAAGTTTATGCAAACGTCCCCACATTTCTTTTTTATCCTGCTATAATCTCATTTTTTACTTATTTCACATATATTGTATATTCACATGCTCATTTGCAATGTTCTAGTTGTATTGTAGACTACATATTTCGAAATGTTACTCAACCTCCCATCAATTGTTTTTCTCTTTAGCACAATCTTTTAGATGCATTCATTTTAATAAAATTCGTTTACTTGTCATTATCTGCACATCCAGTTACAGACTAATAGATATGACCACATGTGATTCTCTTGACATTTCTTGATCTTCATGGCAGTTTGTGATGAATTGTTGTTGGGCATTCCTCACTAGGCTTGGTATGTCGTAGTTTTGGTAGTGGTTTGTTTAGTATTGGCCTTTGTGGTCCCATCATTTCTTCCTTCATACTTACTGCAAAAAAAATGAGAGGCATCTGTTGTAGCCATTTTATACCGCTGGTCGGCACCTACCTAAAATAGGCCGGAAATGATAAAGCAACGCGTCCTCGACGGCGCCGATCTGGCCGGACGGAGTCCGACCCCCACAGGTTCCGACCCCATTTTCTGACCTAAAAAATAAGGTCGGAAACAAGCGTAAAGCACCCATCTACCTCGACTAAAATACAGGTCAAATAGGCTGGGACCGGACCGGTTCGGTCTCAACGCAATTAAGCCAATAGAGGTCGCTGGGGTACGGCCAACGCTTAGGAAGACTTTTCGATCTCATGATCCACTAGGAGACCGGCCTCCGACCACGAATTGTCCCCGACCTACAGAGTGGAAGAAGAGCACGTGAGAGAATCAGGCAAGATTCACCCCCAAGAGGAAAAGAGCCGCCTCCGTACTCTGTGCCAGAGAGAATATTTCACCCAAATGAGGAAAGTTCTCAGAGAATCGTCCTTTTATGGACACGCGTCAACACGCCAGTGGTCGGCCGTCTGCAGGCTATGGCGTACAGGTGCCCGCGAGCCCTCAAAGGCTGGAGGCTTTAAATGCCCTTGTCCCCTGAGGGGCCGGAAATGACGACTATACCCCTGTAGGGAGAAAACTATAAATAGCCCCATATTTGTAACAAAAAGAGAGGGTTCAACACAATCAATCAAAAAGAGCAATATAATTTGCATTCAAGTCCAGGGATTAAAAACCCCTGGCAATTCTTGGTGTTCTTACTTTCAGTTCATCTTCATCATTAATTTTCCTCATCATAATCATTCATTTGACATTTATGATCCCAATCATTTGATGTTTTTGTCAATGCTCACTTAAATAGCCATTAACCACCAGCTTCATTATTTGGCAAACAACATCATCCATTATTTGATTGTACAGTAGCCAAGGATTCATAGTGTTTGCCACAGTTTCAAGCAATGTTTTCACTGATTTGGTTGAGTTGTATTATTTAGCTTTTCCAGAATTGCATTCTTTTTCTGTTCTGCTGAAGTTTTCAAGTATTATTCTTCATCTCTTCCACTTTGACCACCTTTTATGCATTTTTTTGAGATAAAAACATGCATTATTACTGACATAAATCAACAATGTTCTTATTTTATGTGCTCACATTCATATTGGTTGATTTTGAATCATGAAAGTGAGTTGATTTTGAGGGAACTTTTTGATTCTCAATTCTCCATCAATAATGATATTATAGTAATTTACTGGACCAAATGTTGATAAAAGGTACGAGAATCTCTCCATCTCTGGATTTGTACGATGTGGTGAAGGATTATCGTTGTCTTCGCCAATTTGCATATCAGTGAAAATAAACACAGATATACAATCCACTCATATTGGTTGGGGTTATTTGCTGATAGAAAAGAACTCAGGTTGTGTGTCCCTTAATTTTTCAAAAGCATTTATTCAATGTACATAACATTGACATCATATTCATACATTAGATGTTACTCCTTCCGTCCTATTATTTGCTTCTCATAATGTTTGGGCACAAATATTAAGGTAAGTAGTATAATATAGATATAGTACAAGTGATATGATAGAGAGATGAGAGAATATATATTATCATATAGATAAAGTATTATTGATGTGTAAGAAGGAGTAAAGTGTGGAAATACAATATTATATTTCATTTCCAAAAATGGAAAGGAAAGTAAATAGAGGGACATACGAAGATGAAAAAATGGGAAGTAAATAGAGGGATAGTCAAAAATTGCAAAATGGGAAGTAAATAGAGAGACGGGGGAAGTACTAAATTAATATTCAATTTTACAATAGAAAGTTCAACAGGAGATTACATTGGCAGCAAGACTCTTTCTCTGAGGTTTGCTTTTGGGTCATGCAAATTGCAAGACCTCAGCCCATCTTGCTAACATACTCACAATTTTTAGACCATTTCAAGTTTCACTTTTACAATCTTGCATTCTGAACTTTTCACCTGCTGTCATGCATATCATCAAAATGCCCATCATGATTCATATATAAAGTTAGTAATCCATATAAGCTCCTATAAAGAGCTTTCACAGTTTCTATATTTTTTTTAATTAGATATAATACTCAACATGTCTAATAATCCAAAACCAATGTCTCAAATTCTCCGAGGTTCATCTCCCACTTAATTCTTGATCACCGGTCTAATTAGTAGCTCTTTTCTGTGCTTGACGTGGCTAATTTTAACTGAAAATTACAGTGGTTGTTGCCACTCCAAGTATGGCCTTATTTAGCCAAATTATCATCCCAATTGTAGCGACGGTGGCCCTCATGACCATCGGATTTATGTTTTTTGGTGGTTTTCTTGGCAATAGTTGCGTGATATACCACTATGTCACCGGAAAACACCTCGGGGCAGATGAGCTGCTGGGTTATATAATATTGATGGTTTGTAGCAAGACTAGAAATGTTGCGGAGATGTTAAAGAGAATAATAAGACATAAATGCTCCACTGGAAGAGAAAATGGAAGAAGTGAGGAAGTATTGTGCGTGACTGAAGCAAATTACTAGTTTTGTTTTTATAATTTTATCCTATGCTCGCTATACTTAAATAATAAAATTACGTTGTACTTTACATATTATTAGTTACTTTATAATTTAAATTTGTGTAATGTTTACTAAACTTACACATTAAATTCAAGATTTGTGGTTGCATAATTTCTCTAATGTGATCATTTCTGGGGGGGGGGGGAGAAGAAGAGAGAGAGAGAGTCCTTTTAAGTCAAGTTGATCAAACATGTTCCAATTTTGTCGACCGCACCACCAGCGCCTCTATTAGTGGAGGAAGAGATCCATTTTCTGGATTTGATTTTTTCTTCGTATAAATCAAGAATCCGAAAGAAATGGATGAGAACAATGCTATTCAAATTAGACCCACAAATTTGCAAGGTAATTGTTTGAGAAAATTCCACATAGACTGAATCTTTAGCTGAAACAGTTCCTTTTTTCAGATTTTTGTGAATTGATTTTTTATTTTTGAAAAATAAAAGGTCGGGGAGAAATGAGAGGGAGGAAACTTGGAGCTGAGATCAAGCCCAACAAGAGCTTTAAGTGTGATTAATCACAATTCTTAGATTGTTGTTGACAACAGGGGCTACCCAGAGTATGATTCTTAGCTCTTAGTGCGAATTTCCAGTTTTTTTTTTTTAAAGAAAATATGCGGCCCAAATAGTTTTTTCACTACATCCATGTGCAGAGGTACTTAGCTACATATTTGGGAGGATTTTCTGTTTTTATATTTTTATGCTCAAGATTCAATTCTCCCCCTCTCCTTAATTTTGTTGATCATGAGAATATATTTGTAACTTAACAGAAGAGCAAATCATATGTTCTGTGTTTTTTTCTTTGTTAGAGTTCTTGTGTTGTAGATCACCATTTTTAATCTACTAATGTATGTTTTGAACTTATAGGCAATATTATAATTGAATTGTAACAAAAAAAAATTGAACTTTATGGATAATTTTTTGAACTTTACAGATGTTATATTGAACTTTGCAAGAAATGTTTGCACTTACGAAATTTTGTAGATAATGAACATTTTTACCGATAATATTAGTTAATTCTCAACACTCTAAATATGTTCAATGTTGAACATAAATTTGCAATTTATTTTTTATTTTAGATGGTTAATTAAAGTTAAAGAGTATGTATATTTTTTGTATGTGAAGTGGGGGAGTATTTATAGTTTTTCTATGTGATGAAGAAGATAATATTAAAGTTAAAGAGTATGTATATTTTTCTATGAAAAGTGGGGGAGTATTTTTTTCTATAGGAAAGAGGGAAAAATGAATTTAAATTTAAAGTGTGTATTAGGGGGAGGGGAGGGGAGGGGAGGGGAGGGGGGGGGGGGGGGGAATATGAATTCAAAATTTGAAAAAAGTTAAAAAGAAAAAGTTTAGAGGGGGGGGGGGGGGTGTGTGTGTGTGTGTGTGTTAATTATTGTGGCATTCTTGAAATTAATTAACAATTTTTGTTGAGAAGAGTAATTAGGGGAAATGACACAAGTGGAAAAGATTTGTTATTTGTATATGTCACCCATCCAATGCACCTATAAGTAAATTACCCTTTAATTTTTTACTAAATAATGACTAAAGAGTAAAAATTTGTATATTTATGTTTTTGGCACAAAAGATCTCAAATATATAAATAACAAATCTTTTCATAAATTCACTTTGAATCTAATTTTTTTTTTTTTGGATCATTAATTCTCAACCCATCATAAAATAAAATATCTTCAATCAAACGTTTATGACGAAGACACTCCCCCTCCCTCAGAATCACAACATTTTGAAGTGAACATTTTTATAGTCTTGTTTTTTGGTAATGCCAGAGAGAGGACGAATACACCCTCAAGTTATGTTCAAATAACTTGCTTGCTTTGATTTCCACTTTGTTAAAAGGATCCATAGTTCTTCTAAAGAGAATAAAAGATAATTAATTTATTTTTCTAAATAAAATATCAATTACTTCTCCCTCCAAAATTTAACATACTTGGCCAAAAAAAAAAAACATGTTAACTGTTGTAGGATACAAAGAAATATATGGAATAATAGAAGAACACAAATTTGTTGAACCAATTCGTCATGAATGACTATGTCTGGGGGCGTCCAAGCTAGGAGATAATCCACTATTTGTTGTGTATGAGATCCCTTTATATAGGTTACAATCTAGGGTTTTAGATAAGTACATAGAATATAATGAAATGACCATATTGCCCCCCATCAGTTACTTGTTGATGAAGGCACACTAATATATTTTTCCTTCAATACTCCCCCTTGTGCCGAATCAAGAGTGTAGATGGTGCTTGAATGTTGTCTCGCTAAAACTTGACAAGTAGCAAAATCCAATGAGAAATAAATCTTGATCGAAGGGAAAAAGATTTACAATGCACCTATGTTGAGACTCCCCCTGAAGTCTACATATTTCACATGATACATACATCTATTAAGTGATTTCAGAAAGTCTAAACATCTCAATTCTTTTAGATGTTTCTCAAAGATTGTCTTGGACAATGATTATATAAATAGATCAACCTCATTTACTTTAGAGCTTGAATCTTGAGAAAAATTTACTGTTGTTGGTTATAGAAGACTGATGTGATATATGTTTCATATTGTCACCTTTGATGTAGCACAATTTCAGCTACTGAACATAAGAAGCATGTTCTTCATATATACACGTGGTCTCTCTAGTGGTGAACTAAAGTCACCGCTTCTTTGACATGTGTGGTGATAGATCTCTACCAACTATACTCTTGAACTGCTTCATGTAAGACAGAGAATTCTGAATTGTTTGAATAGATATCTATAAGAGTTTGATTTGTTGATCTCCAAGATATCGTTGTGTTTTTCATGGTAAAATCATAACCATTTTGGAAACACTTATTTGGATCAGAAATATACAAAACCAAATAGTACATCATTTGACGTACATGTGTAGGGGTAGTTTCAATATTTTCTTAAGGTCCACAATTCCATTTGTGGCCCCTTCAATATTTACTTAAATGAATAGCAAACCCTTGTAAATGATTTTTCTTTAAGTATCAGAGTACATTCCTGGCACCATTCCTAAGACACTACGTTGTTCGTAGATGAAATCTAGCTAACAAGTTTATTGAGAAAGTAATATATGGTCGAGTGTATTGAGCTAATTACAATAATGCGCATGTTTCACTTAAGTGGGGAATTTCATCTCCCAATAGCACTTAGTCATCTTCCTTTAGATGAAATGAATATTTCCTTCGATCCAAACTTCGACCAATCATGAGAGTGCTAATCAGATGCATTTTGTCCATGTTAATTTGCCTGAACATCTTCGGGACATATGCAGTATGGTGGATAAGTATTCCACAAATTCAATGTTCTAATATAAAGTCTAGACAAAATTATATTTTCCAAAGAACCTTTATCTCAAAATCGGATTTCAAATATTCATGGTCCTCTTATTTCATTAAGTGTATATATTATATTCATCCATCAACATATTTTCTTTATAAATGCATAGGGTCACCATTCATCGTTCTTGTAACATATCCCAATTAAGTAGTCACTTAGACGAGTATACCACCTCCATCTAGAATTTTTCAATCAATAAAGTGAGTGTTTCAATCTGATTGCAAATGCACTCCGTGGTTTAGAGTCACTTGGGTAATAGATGTCACCAGACACTTATATATCTCTAAATCAATATTCCCATAGAGATATGTCATACCCACATTCATAAGCTGCATCTTCAATCCTTTGAAAACTAACTAAGTGATGGAACATTATGACGTCCATTACGGGAGTTTGTCTTCTCATACTCAATCTAGAACGTTGTGAGAAATCTTGCACTATAAGGCAAGTTTTATATATTAGGGCCTTATATTTCTCATTACGCTTTATGACAAAGACTCAATTATGTCCTACATGCTTTACACTTGGTCGGGCTAGCGCCACCAGACCAAATACATGCCTCTTTGTCAGGGAATTAAATTATACCTAGATTGGTTTTATTCATCTAGGCCAATATGCTCTTGGTTGACATTCTACAACCAAGTGTGGTTCGATATCGTTGTGCTCTATACTTTCTTGAGCAACAATATAAATAAATACATCATCAATCTGCGTGCAATATATGTCCATCGGCTTTTTATGCACTCTTATAATTATATAGAGATTTTTTCATTCTCTAGAATTATATCAAACATCGGAGCGTCCTCCAGTAATGATTCATGGACATAAGTTTAATCAGAGATAATCTCGTGAGATGTATTCTCAATATTGATGATCAATGTGTTAGATTGTGTCACACCTACAATTTCTTCCTTTAAATGGGCGTCAATCGAACCAGGTGACCTCCCCTATTTCCTTTTGGGAGTCACAACCTCAACCACACCTTCACCAAGTGTGGTTGCAACACCTTTCCAGTGGTGTTGTGCCCGTTATTGGAGACTTCTAACCTTACAAGCATATTTGCAGCTGGTATATGAGATCTAGTCACTTCAGCAATATCAGTAAACGCATCATGCATCGAATATGCTACGTTCTGAATAAAAATAATTCATTTTACTTCACTTCCACATTGTGAAGTTCGGGGATCAAATGAGACATTGTGGGGACAGACACAATACTTCCTATCGTTCCCTTAGAAAATCCTTTTTCTTATCTCCCCCTAACGACAGGAAGATTATCTCATTAAAGTGACAATCTGGAAATCTAGCGGTAAGTAGGTCGTCTGTCAAGGGTTCTACATTGCGGACAATTGTTGGGAATTAATATCCAACATAAATACTTTTTTATTTCTGGAAAACTTATTTTTAGTACATTATGGGTACGCAATAGACACATATATTGCACAACCAAATATAAAGAAATATAGGGAAGAATAGAAGAACACAAATTTGTTGACCCAGTTCGTCATGAATGACTACGTCTGGGGGCGTCCAAGCCAGGAGATAATCCACTATTTGTTGTGTATAAGACCCCTTTATATAGGTTACAATCTAGGGTTTTAGATGAGTACATAGAATATAATGAAATGATCATATTGCCCCCCATCAGTTACTTGTTGATGAAGGCACACTAATATATTTTTCCTTCAATATTAACATATTTTTCTTTCTCTGTTTTATAATAATCTAGGGTTGCGTAAATGAGTTTCATATCCATCTCCAAATTATTCAATAATCTTTCAATATATAAACAAACCAAATGACACTTTATTTCCAATTTATTTCCTGATACATGAAATTGAACTCATTACTAGCGAGCATTTAGATTAAGCTAACTACTCCAATTTTGACAATTTAAATCACCATCCAATGATAACTAGCTCTAGCTCACAACACATTTGTTAGATCCATCCAATTTAAATCACCATCCAATAGAATTCATATAGAAAAAGATCAACTTTTAGATCCATATCTCTAATTTAAAAAAAAATACGTCAACACTAAAATGTCATTCCCGCAACCAAGGCATCCTAACAGACTAGTAAACGTGAAACTTGTTCCTACATTGACCCCATTAACTCAATAGTTTAGAACATATCTTGTACGTTGGAAGACGACTATGTGTATCAAGTGTTTTTATTACATATTTTTGTTGGTGCCTTTTTTTTTTTACCTTTTTTTCCCATTTGCATAATTTGTGGCATTGTCCATCAACTGGGATTGAGTTTCGTATTTTTTTGCCACTTTCATTTGTTTAGGGTTGATTAGTTGAAGACAAAAACCTTTCCCACATCCAATCCGTTATCACAACCTTTTTTTGCTCTTCACAAATACACTGCACAAAGGAGACATTGTTGTCATGTTATTGTCGTACCAGATTCACTGCATAATACAATCTTAAATTTGCAATAAGAAATATTGCCGCACAGTCTGCAATAACCCAAAGAATATAAAATCGGCAATGAAGGGGAGAGTTATGTGGAAATTTGGAAATTATAGATGGGATTTCTTCTAAAACAAACACTCAAGTTTCTTCATAATTTTGGACAGCCAGTATTCTTTTTCCCCAAGTGTAGTTTTTTTTAGGCCAAGAAGAAAATAAAAATACAGATTTCTACTTTACGAAGAAAATAAATTCCTTGGATATTCCACAAAAAAATCTTATTCCCTCAATATCCTGCAATTTCAACAAGCCTATGAGCAGATAAATTTACCAACTTATATTAGGGGATCACTTATGTCAAGCTGCTTACAAAAAAATGAGCATCTAGCTTATATGAATTACAATTTACATTAACCAAATGAGTATCTCATAATTAAACTTACGTTGAAAGGAATATATGCATGCCGACCATTGACAAGCCTACTTGTGAAGCCTGTGAAACCTGTCATTGCTACATGAACGACACTTTGAGTAAGGAGTGTGCAATACACATTATCAGATGCATTGCTAGGAATAGCTCGGACCATGTATGTTGGATCTACGAAAACATGGAGTAAGTTCTAGATTGAAATAAATATAAGATATAAAATGTATTTGAGTGCACTAACTTATTTATTTTAGAGTGACTGGAAGTTTACCTTTCTCTGTGTTCCCTTAAATACATTTGATAAATAGTAAATGATATATATTTGCATTTATAGTAATTTACATTATGTTTTTTAAAAGAAAATACGGGTTAAAGAAAATGATAATCTAAAAATATTTGATTTAATTAAAGCAGTAAGTTAAAATATATAAAATTATATAAATATGGAAATATAATTAAATTAAGATATCAATAAAGTAATGAAGGGAACTAATTAATCAATATTGAACCCCCTACTTAGATGTTATGTCACATAAGTTGGAATATAAATTGGTGTCCACCTGTAGACATATGATCAAAATTGCAGCACAATTAATCTTCTTTTTATTTTGTGGGAGAAACGGTGACATAAAATATCATGGCAAAACTATATAGACGATCGCATGATGGGTGAGATCGACGACAATCATCTCACTGTCGCTGCTATCATCGGACACAACGGTGATGTTTGGGCTAAGAGTGCTAATTTTCCTTAGGTCTCTTCATCCTCTCTCACTCTTTGAAGTTTTCTCCATTTTTAGTGGTGTTTTGAGTTCTTGTTGAGGTAGAAGACGAATTTTAGTTTTCAAATTGGATTTGATGTGCTATGAGTAGAAAATTAAAGAGTCGGATTAGTCAAAACCCACAAATAACTGGACTTTTTGTGATTAGGATTTTTTATTCTCAATTTACTTTAAAATCAAGCCTGGTCTAGACATTTAAAAGCACAATGCTCAAGTGCAGCTCAATTCTACGAAGCAGAGAAACATTGTTATAGATCTCTACATATCGTTACAGTCTAACAAATTAATAGAATTGTTACAGATCTATATAAATAGTCTAGTTCTATTCGACGACATCTTCCAGTAGGCCATGGTGTTGATTTGGTATTGGTTGGGTGAAATCACTGATTATCTCGATGGAGTACTGATTTTGACTGCTTGTAGAAGATATGATAAATGGTAGAAAATTAGTTTCGACTGCTTGTAGAAGATAGTTAGGATAAATATCACTACAACATAATTGACTTTAAGTAACACTTCATTGTAATATTTTTATTATATGTAACACATTTCTATAACATGTTTACTATATGTAACACATTTTAGTATCACTTTTCTAATTTATATATTATGTAACACTTTAATATAGGTAACACTTCATATGTAACACTTTTAAATAGATAACACTTTATAGGCAACACTATTACATAAGTAACACTCTTAGGTAACATTTTCTACAAAGGTAACATTTTTTAAGTAACACAATAACGTAAGTAACACTTGTTAGGTATCACTTTTACATATGTAATTATATATATGTATACATTATCGGTAAAGTTGTGGCTCGACCCATAACCTCTCGGTTATAGGTAGTGGAGCTATAACCATTTAAACTATACCACTTTGTCACATATATAATATTTTTAGTCACACTTTATGATAACTATTTTAAATAAGTACACATACTAATTTATTTAATAATATATAAAATAATTTTATTAGTTACACACACACACATATATATATATATATATATATATATATATATATATATATATATATATATATATATATATATATATATATATATATATGCACTACACTTATAATGCTCTTATACATTAAGTTTGTGAATAATTAATACTATGCAGTAAGTATCTTAATAAATACTATATTTTTATTATATAAATATTTAAATATATTTATATATATAGTATATTTTATTTGAATTAATTTTTTATATAATAAAAAGTTATTTTTTTATTATATTTCATTATATCTACATAATATACTTGGTTCATATATATTTTAAATAAAAAAATTATATCACATAATACAATTATACTATATAGTAGTAATGATTTTTTTAAAAGGTAAGAAATTGATTTTTCCATTTAAAAATTATAGAAAATATTAAGTGTATTAATGTTTCTAGGGATAGTCGTCAGTTTATTAATCATTAATATGCATGTTAAAAAAATGATATTGATTTAAATAGTATTAATGTTCAAAATAGTAAAGAATCATGATATAGCCTAGTTGGTAAAAGATTGTTCTTCTATCTTGTAGGTACATGGTTCAAACCCCAAAGCCTACAATTATTTACTTAGAAAATGTGTTACAAAAAGTACAAATGAAACATTAATAAAGTGTTACTTAAGGTGTTTCATAATGTAACACTTTTTGTAAAGTGATACAATAAGTGTTACCTTAGACTTTAGGTTACACGGGCAACTGCAACGCCCATAAAAATGTTACCTATTTGCTATGGTAACACTTAATAGCTATTATGTAAGATTTTTTAGGCGTTACATAATGTTATTTATGTTGTAATGAATGATAGAAATCTAGTGTCAAGGTTATTTATGTAGAAAACTTCTTCTCTTATGGGGAAAGGGCCACTAAAAATATCACAAGAGAGTAGGGAATTATAAGATTGGAAATAAATGACGGTGTTTGTGTAGGATTTACTTATCAGCTCTGAGTATTATATTTGATCATTTGATCTCATTTAATTTGATCTAATTGCAGTTTAAACCAGAAGAAATTGCAGCAATTATGGATGATTTTGAGGAACCAGGAGAACTTGCTCCAAAAGGTCTATTTCTCGGTGGCGAAAAATACATGGTAATCCGGGGAGAACTCGGAGCTGTGATAAGAGGAAATAAGGTAAAAATTTCTAAGTATTGATCATTTTTCTGAAAATACCACAAAAAATATTTTTTTTTATCTTCATAAGAGTTCAATTGTGGCATTAAAAAATCAATCATAATCTACATATGTAGCAGAATTCAATTAGATAAGATTTATCTCCAGCTATTCATGTTCCTTTGTGAATGGTGGTGGGTGGTAACACATTCTCACTCATATGAATTGTGGATGTTAAGCTTAATGCAACATAATGTAGCATGATTTGATGATCTAATATCGATTTAACATTCTCACTCGTAGTCGTATGGATGGTATAGATGTTAAGCTAAAGTAACACAATTTCATTTTATGTTTACTCGATTAATTCAAATTCCTATCAGATTGTAGATATTAAATTTAATTTGATTGCTGAAAATTATGTGTTAGGGTGCTGGTGGGATCACTGTGAAGAAGATGAACAAGGCATTGATCATCGGAATATACGAGGAGCCAATGACCCATGATCAGTGCAATTTTGTGGTTGGGAGGATATGCGATTATCTCCTTTTAAATAGCCTCTAGATTTTGATTCTCTACTTATTCTCATTTTTCTTCATTTCCTTTTGGTTATTTTCCATTCATTCCTGTGAAGAACTAATATCTATTTGTCTTGTTTTTTTTCTGATTTGACTCAAATTTATTACTTATATACTCCAAATAAAAATAAAAATAAAGTTATTGGGACTTTGGTTTTCTATCTCGAGGTACTTTTATTCATAATTTGCTTCTTCAAGTGGCACAAAGAGAGTTTTTGTTAAGTCTGTGACCTTTCAACCACAGATTTTAGATAAAGGTAAAAGACCAGCTGAGGTCCAACAAAAGAAAAGACAAACTCAGCCAAAACCAAATGGAAAGGCTCAGTTGACTAATTAGAATAGATCTCAACAGAGGTACTATCAGCCGAGGTCTTCACAAATGAAATAACCTCAGCTGAAAGTACCCAGGCATGAGCACTCCTCAAGGAATGACTCATACAGAAGACCTATTCCTTTTGTGCCTAAAGGAAAAGGCCCTTCATACCTTTATCAACAAAAACTTAGGCCAGGTGCACCCAAGCCTAAAAGAAAGAATGTAAAGAGGGTTCCTGTTCCTTCAAAGGCTGACACCCATAGAAAGTTTACTCCCAAGACACCTAGGGAGATAACAATCTATGTAGATGTTTATGGAAGACAAATTAGCCATTCTAAAGTGATTAGAACTGTGAGGCAAATTTGGATTCCGAAAGGTACAACTAACCTGGTAGGACCCAACACAAAATGGGTACCTAAAGCTTGATCTTGATTGCAGGGCTCAGTGGACCTCAACAAAGGAGAAGCTCTAAAATCTTCAGTCTGGTACTTGGACAACGGATGTTCCAGGCACATGACTGGCAACAAAGATCTCCTGACAGAGTTTGTTGAGAAAGAAGGTCCACAAGTCACTTTTGGTGACAATTCACAAGGAGCCACTAAAGGTTATGGTATCCTAATAATTGGCTCAGTAAGAGTAAGCAATGTATCCTATGTCAGTGGACTTAAGCACAATCTCTTGTCCATAAGTCAGTTTTGTGATAAAGGATACAGTGTTGAATTTTCATGTAACCTGTGTTTTGTCAAGAATATATCTTCACAACAGGTACTACTAACTGGGTCAAGGAAAGGAAATGTCTATCTTGCAGATTGGAAGTCTTGCACACCAAATGCATGTCTCATTGCAAAAAGCTTAACTGATACTAATTGGCTGTGGCACAAAAGACTAAGTCATCTGAACTTCAAGATGATGAACAAGATTGCAAGACATGGACTGGTGGAAGGAATGCCAAATGAAGTATACAACAAAGAACACATCTGTAAAGCCTGTCAGGAGGGAAAACAAGTGAAAGCATCTTTCAAAAGCAAAGTAGCAACCTCTACTGACAGAGTACTTCAACTGTTATATATGGATCTCTTTGGTCCTGTAACCCCTGTAAGTATCAATGGGAGAAAATATACACTTGTTGTTGTTGATGATTTTTCCAGGTACACTTGGGTGGTATTCCTAGCAAGCAAGAAGGAGACTCAACTCAGGCTACCAGAGCTCCTGAAGAAAGTTAGCAATGAAAAAAGTCTGAACATTGTAAAGATAAGATCAGACAAGGGTACTGAGTTTATTAATTCTATAATATCTAACTTCTGCAAAGAGTTAGGTATTGCTCATGAGACCTCAGCTGCAAGAACTCCACAACAAAATGGAGTAGCTGAAAGAAGAAATATGACCCTTAAGGAGGCAGCAAGGACAATGCTTGCAGAAGCTCAAGTTCCTAAAAGATTTTGGGCTGAAGCTATTAATACTGCCTGCCACACTCAAAATAGATCCATGGTAACCAAACATCAAGGAAAAACTCCATATGAGCTATGGAATGGCAGAAAGCCACAGGTATCTTACTTTCATATCTTTGGTTGCAAGTGTTTCATTCACAACAATGGGAAAACTCAACTGAAAGCTTTTGATAGCAAAGCTGATGAAGGAATCTTCTTAGGATATTCCCAAATCAGTAGAGCTTTCAGAGTTTACAATTGTAGAACTCTTGTTGTGGAAGAAACACCTCATATGGTCTTTGATGAATCTACTTTTGAGTCCAGGAGTAAGGAGAATGAGGAAGTGATAAGCAAAAGACTAACTAGATTGAGTATCAAGTCTAAAGACTATCCTGAGAATTGTGTTGATACATACATCCCAACCTGGGATAACTTCAATGATCAACAATTCAAAGAGGTCACCCAAAGTCAAACCACTCCTCAAAGCTCACCTGAGAGCTCTCCTGAACAAGTAACTGAACTGATGAATACAATCCCAGTTCAAGAGGTAAGTAATGTCAATAAAGATGTGGTCACAGCTGTGACATCCACTGAGCCCATCATTCAAGGGGGAACCAATGATTTTACCATTGAGAATGAGAATACCTTGAATGATGACTCAGAACTTCAACCCTTTGTTTTATTTCCTGAATTTGATTTCATTCCCATATCTAGTGACTCAACTTCAGAAGAGTTAAACTCTACTGAAGGACATCGGCCTAGCAGAACATGGCTCTCAGACCATCCTGTTGAGCAAATCCTAGGTGATCCTACCTCAGGAGTCAAAACTAGAAGTTTTCATGGAGAAAGTGCTTTGTTTTGCTGTTTCTTATCTAACCAGGAACCAGGTTCCATTGGAGAAGCACTTCAAGATTCAAACTGGATCATTGCCATGCAAGAAGAGCTCAACTAATTTACAAGAAATCAAGTATGGGAGCTGGTTGACAGACCATATCATTGCAATGTGATTGGTACCAAGTGGGTATTCAAGAACAAGAAGGATAAAAATGATGTCATAGTCAGAAACAAGGCCAGGCTAGTTGCAAAGGGCTATTCTCAAGTTGAAGACTTTGATTATGATGAAACTTTTGCCCCTGTGGCCAGATTGGAGGCAATAAGATTATTGCTTGCTTATGCTGCTCACAAGAAATTCAAGATGTATCAAATGGATGTTAAGAGTGCATTCTTGAATGGAATACTCAATGAGGAAGTCTATGTGGAGCAACCCCCAGGCTTTGAAGAAAGTCACAAAGTATATAGACTGAGAAAAGCTCTATATGGACTGAAGCAGGCTCCAAGAGCTTGGTATGATACTTTGTCACAGTTCCTTTTGGATCATGGTTTTATCAAAGGAAGAGTAGATAGAACTCTCTTCAGGATCACAAAAGGAGAGGACACCTTGCTAGTTCAAATCTATGCGGATGATATCATTTTTGGTTGTCCCAACCAAGTCCTCTGTGAGAAATTTTCTCAGCCGATGAAAGGAAAGTTTGAGATGTCAATGATGGGAGAAATGAACTTCTTCCTAGGACTTCAAGTCAAGCAGTCTCCTGAAGGAATATTCATCAACCAAGCCAAATATACAAAGGAGTTGATCAACAAGTTTGGATGCCAGACTAGCAAAGTTGCAAGGGTTCCACTCAACACCAACACCAAGATGGAACCTGATGAAGATGGTGAATCAGTAGACCAGACTCATTATAGAGCTATCATTGGATCTCTACTGTATCTCACAGTAAGCATGCCTGATATCACATTTGCAGTTGGAATATGTGCAAGATATCAAGCAAATCCCAAGAAAAGTCATCTAGAAGCTGCTAAGAGGATTCTTAAATATCTCAAGGGTACTGTGAATATGGGATTATGGTATCCCTCAGATGACAATCTGGAACTCACAGGATACTCAGATGCTGACTATGGAGGATGCAGAATTGACAGGAAATCAACCTCAGGCACTTGTCAATTCTTGGGAAGTAAGCTGATCTCTTGGTTTTCCAAGAAACAAAATTCAGTAGCTACAAGCACTACTGAAGCTGAATATATGGCAGCTGGAAGTTGTTGTGCTCAAATTCTTTGGCTAAGACAATAACTGAGAGATTACAACATCTTTGCTAATGAAGTTCCTATTTTCTATGACAACAATAGTGCAATTGCTATTTCAGAAAATCCAGTTCTCCACACAAGATGCAAACATGTGGATATAAGGCATCACTTCATCAGAGATCATGTGGAGAAGAAGGATATCAAAATGCTCAAGATTCATACTGACAAACAAAAGGCTGACATATTTACTAAACCTTTGGCTGAAGCAAGGTTTCAAGAACTGTCAGTAGAGCTTGGACTTCTAGATCCAGGAGAGTAGAGGAAGGAGCCACTCTCAGATGAGTTGATTTCGAGTCAGTAGAGGTTCAACCTCAGAGGAGGATCAACCTCAGTGGAGTCACTGATCACAGAAGAGCTTATGTCTCTCAGAAGAGGTTTCACCTCAGTAGAGGTCAAAGTTTTAACTCTGCTATTTTTCAAGTCTGAAGGCTCTCAGTTTTATATTATAAAACTATTATAAAAAATAGCTAATGAGTATTCTCTTGGAAATTAAATCTTTTTACTCTATTTCAAAACGATTTCATTATGGCAAGCATTTAATGCATGTTGTACAAGTCAGGTTCGCTTTTACAGTTGCCTATCTCATGCGCCTTAAAATGTCGGATGATGTGACCCTCCGGCTACCAACTCCTTTAATCCATACCTCTCATTTTAGGCGGTTTTTTTCTAACCGTCAAGATCTCTCAAAAACTCCCCACTAGTCCCTTGAACTATCCACGACCTTACAATCAATTAATCTCAGACGTTGATTGCGGGGCTAGATCTCACCATCCATTTCTCATATAAAAACCCCCAAAATCAGCCATAGAACCTTTTCGAACACACTTTCAAGCAATCACTTACTATCTTTCCTAAACACTCTTCAAAAATTTCTCTCAATTCTCTTCTAACAATGGCCAAAGTAAATCTTGGTTTTTTAACAAACAAAGAAAATTTCGGGTACGAACCCATAGTGGTTTTCGATAACCCAGAAATTGAATCAAGACCGGAATTCGCACACATTAAGGAGGCCTTGGAGATGGTCAAAGCTGCTGGATTGGAAAAGTTCTTATCAGTTCATCCTGAGAACTGTTTCGATAGGCAGGTTCTTGAGTTCTTCTACAATATATCCAACTATGACTCAAGAATCAAGTCATGTCTATTCCTTCAAAGGAAGAAAAAGGTGATAAGAGATGATATGGAAGTTTTTGAACACCAAAAGATCAGAAAGGAGATTCGGATCAGCAGTGATGATTTGAAAGAATTATTTGATCTCCCCTCTGAAGGTCCAAACCCAGATACCTGTATTGCTGACAAAGAGGAGGACTGGGTATATAGCATTATGCAAAAGAAGACGAAGTACAGCCCCACTATGAATAGAAGTGTACTTCTTCCCGTATATAATGTCCTTTGTGAGATTGTTGGGAAATGTATACTGGGAAACCAGGGGAGCACGGAGCAAGTGAGCAAGCCTAAGCTGAGACTGATGAAAGCTATTGTTGAAAGCAAGGAGAGGACCTACAACTGGTAGCAATTCTTCTTGAGAGCGCTGAATAAAGAGCACTCTAAATTCCAACCTGACAAAACTCCCCAATTGGCAAGTAAGCTAAATTTTGCCACCAAGATCTCTTACTTGATAGTAAATGTGGATGTGGGAGTAGACTGGATAAGGGATAGGAAGTGGAGTAACCTAAAGGCCTTGTTCAAATCTGGAAAGACCTTAGAAACGAGGATGATAAAGGCAGCAGTAGAGAGCCCTGAAGCGGCAGAAGAGGAGGTGGAAGCTGGTTCTGCTGAGGGAAAAAAGACCAAGCTGAAGAGGAGGTTGGTCAAACTTAGTGACAAAATGGCCCTACACAAGGAGGAAGAAGCACATAAGGCCTCAAAGAAAGAGAAGAAGAGGTCTACTGAGGCTGAGAAGGAGAGTGCCTCTAAGAAGGTCAGAGTCACAAACTCTATTGATGAGTCTTCATCAGGTAACCCTGACTCTTCACCGAATGTTATTTCAACTGAGTCTGACTCAGATGCCCCTGCCCCTACCCCCATCAAACCCAAAACCAAGCCCAGAACACATGTAAAAACAAAGAAAATCTCCAAAATTGCCAAAACCACCACTGAAGGCTCTCAACAGCCTGAAAGTGGATCCCAAACTACCACCCTCTCTGAGGCATCTGCTGAGGCATCCTCAACCCCTTCTGAACCCATTCCCTCTAACCCAACTAAACAAACCCCATCTGAGCCCCAACCCCAGACCCCCTCTGAACCTAACCCTCCTGAAACACATTCAACTCACCTGGAGTCCATCCTAGAGGAACCCACTGATATCAGATCACCTACCCCTTCCCTCCCCTCAGATGATGAAGAAGAGTACTCCTTCTTGGATACTCTTAAGAATGAGGTGGCCTACTCTTTGGAGTCTAAATATCCTAAGCTTGATGGGTACCCCACCCTAAAAGCAATATTTATGAGACTAAGACTCCTTGTCCAGCTAAAAGACAGGAGATTAGGTGAGATTATGATGACTGTCAGAGGCAGCAATGCTGATGAGTGGAAGCAGGAGGAGATGGAGGTGATGAAGTTTGCTGGCATGACCAAAACTAGGCTTCTCTATGATGAGAAGATCTTTCAAAGTCTGGTTTTGGACAAACTGGCTGAGGCAAAGAAGAGTGGAGGAGGAGAAGAGGCAGAAAAAGAAGTTGAGAAGGTTATTGGTGCAGAAGTGGAGAAGCCAGTGGAGGTTGAGGAGGAAGTGAAAGAAAAAAGAAGGGGAGAAGGAAAAAGAGGAGGAAAATGAGGCTGAGAAAGGAGAAGGTACTTCACCACAGCAAGGTGGTGGTGAAGTGGCCAAGGATGTATCTTTGGCAAGAGATACTGAGGCACAAAATTTGCCACAGGAGAGCTCAGTAGAAGTGTCTACTGAAGTTCTCCCACAACAGCCCTCAGTGGTGACTACGGAGTCAGCTGAGGTATCTGGAAAAGAAGGAGTTGAAAATGAAAAGGAGAAAGAAAATGAGGTCGAAATAACAAATGTTGTGAGTGGTGAGATAAGAGCAATCATTCCTGTAAAGGATGAATTGGCTGGAAAGATTTTAGTCAAAAAGAAAAAGAGAGTGAGAAAAGTGAGAAGAGTGAGGAGGAGGGAGCACAAATGGAGATAGATGTGTCAGGAGACTTAGGTTGTGAGAAAGAGAGGGAAAGGGCTAACATTATTTGTCATGCAGGAGTACAAACTGATGAAGTTTCCCCAGTCCAAGTCAACCTAACTCCACTGAGAGATGTTGTTCACTCATTTCAAAATGAAAGGCTTCCCTCTCTTCAAGCTCAACTGAGGGATGTTCAAGAAATAGTCCAAGAAAAAGTGGATGAGATGGTCATCCTCTCAGACCATGTAGATGAGATGATGGAATCAACCACCAAATCACTCCAAAACCTTACACTGAAAATTGAAGACTCACAGCAGATGGTGCTGGATGTGGTTGAAGGTCAGAGTGTACTGGTGATTGAGGGCCTGAAGAAGCTGGAACAAAAAGAAGAAGAAGCCAGAGCCCAATTTCTTAAGGAGTCTGTGGAAAATGTATCCATTAACCTAAAGTCCTCTGTTGAGGCTTTCTCAGCTGACCTTATTGAGAAGGTTGAAGGGTTATGGAATCAGAAGATGCTGGAGTTCGAAGCAAAGCATGATGAGCTGGGAGCCAAGCTAGGTGAAGTACTGAAGAAGGCGGCAGGGGACTTCCCTACCCAGGAGAAGACCGATGTCTTAATTGATGAAAAGCTGGCCCAGTTTGTGCACTTTGGGCAAACAGCTGGAGCAACCCTGGAGAGGCTGGAGGATGAAGTTGACCATTGCTCCACTGAATTGAAGGCCCTTGCTCACGATTAGATGAAGTTAAACATAACTGTGGCCGAATGTATGATTAATGACGGAAATGGGGAAAAGAGGGTAAGTGCTAAGGACATGAAGCTGGACCCTAAGAACAAAATGAATATCATTCTTGAGACCCCTGAATTTGAAAGAGGCCAACAAGTCAAGAGCACCCTAAAGAAGATAGATGATGAGGCCCAGAAGATTGTTGAAGCCAAGAAAGGGAAGGAGACCTCATCAGAAGACTTATCAAAGTTCAAGGAAGCTCACCTGAAGGAGAAAGAAGAAAGAGTTGCTCAGAAGGGGGAAATTACCAAGAGGAAGGCAACTGACGTCCTCTCAGCAGAGGTGACCAAGAAGACCAGAACCTCAGGGAGGTTGGCTGCAAAGTCCACTGGCTCAACTGAGTCAGTTGAGGTACTTCCTATTCTGAATCCTGATCCTATCTCTTCTGAAACTCCAAAATCTGCCCCCACCAGAGTTACAGAGCTCACTGAGCTAATCAAGGCGGCTGGGGGTATGAATGAAAGAGCCAAAAAGCTAACTGCTCAACAACAAGAAAGGAGAGACAAGGTTGTTGGGAAGATGGAATCCATTGCTGAGCTGGCAAAAAGGAAGAGGCATGAGAGGTTAGCTACCTTTGACAAGTCCACATCAAAGAAGTTCAGAAACAGTTATCAAAGGTGGGCTGCAAAGCTAAAGAAAGACAAGGTAGCTCTCTAAAAGGCCAAGTTTCCTCACCATGATGCATGGGTGCCCAAGAAACTCAATGATGCTTGGGAAACTACAAAAAGGGAGTTCGTGTATTCCTTTTATGTCAGTGGAGAATTGGGAAGTGATAATGCTCAAGAAGTGTTCAACTCATGGCTGTTTGATGCATACCCAAAGCTCAATCCTGAGATCAATGAGGCCTGGAATGATAAATTCCCAGATCTTGCCTTGAAGGCTCCTGAGCAGATCATCTACTGGCCTCCTCAAGATGCAACTGGAGCAGTTGACAGAGATCGTATTACAGAAGAGTGGGTATCCTTATGTGAGCATCTTGGTCTCAAAGGACATACGAAAGAGGTAATGGAGAGGAAAAATGAGCTGAAGATCAGAGTCTTCAAATAATATGTACTTGAACCTTTGTTTGAAACCATTTGAAGATGTTAAGTGTTTTTGCTGGGCATTTGTTTGTAAGTCCCAGATGTTTTAAGTTTGAACTTTTTGTTAGTAGACTTCATGTAAACTACACCTCTCATATTTCTCATGGAATGAAACTCTACTGATGTTTTTGCCCAAGATAATATCCCATTATCATTTAGGCTTATGTACTTGAATGTTTTTACTTACAAAATCCTTGAAATTTTTATGTCATCTGAAGAACCTCATCTGAAAGAAGATATGTAATAAGATAGGTTCTTGCATAATCAAAAAGGGGAAATTGTATAGACTTAAGTTTTGATTAAGATGCCAAAATATTCCTCCTAAGTTATTTATAAGTAAAATGTTCAGTAGAGTTAGTACTTAGTTAATTCAGTTCAAATGTTAAGGAACTGGAGTGCTGTTATAAATTTCTAGAGTGTATTGAAGAATGAAGTCCACTGAAGACGAAGTCCGCTGAAGACAAGTGATCTGAGAATTAGTCTAAATCTTGAATGTTTTCTAAGTACATTCTCACTAAGACTAAAGCCATCGGGAGAGGACCAAGGTCCACTGATGAGAACTAACAAAGCACATTAAATGCTAAACACATTAAAAGTTGTTAGTTAATCTGGTTGGAACAAGGCAAAACGAATGTCAGTGAAGCTTACAATTAATGAAGAATTAAGAAGGTTCTCTCAGAGGAGTTCCACCTTAAAGCAAGACAGGATTCTGAGCAAGCAGACTGAACGGCCCAATGAGAAGATGACACGTAGGTGTACTCTACTGACAGCCGACCTGTCCCAGACTGACAAGTACCAAAAGTCTTTCCCTAGCTTTCCCCAGAAAGTTGGTGAATAGGCATAGTCTTTCAGCCGTTTCTTGACAAGACTTAAAGCTTCAAAAAGAGCCATTTGAACCAATCAGATACACGAAGACTTACTTGAGAAGATTCAAATCCAACGGGAAGATTTTCAAGGAAGCCTATAAATACAGAAGGACGTGCTCAGTTCTATGCACGGGAAACTCACAAGATCAAAGCTATCTCTACATTCATAACCTTTTAGAAGCACTCGAAATTACCTTTGTTTCTCAAGTGTTTCACATTTGTAGAGAGCATAACAAGCCTTCTGTAACCAAGCTTAAAAGTTATATCCAAACCTTAGAAAAAGATAATCCATCCTAAGCCTTGAGCTAAACTGTAAGGATTATCTCACAACAGTTGGAACCAAAACCCTACTCAAAACCCTACTCAGTTGTTAGGTTGAGAGTTAGAGTTAAGTGGTGTTAGTAAGCTGATTATTTGTATCAGTCTGAGAGCTGGTTTGTTTTGGGAACTAGGACCTGGAATTATCCTAGTGATCAATCATCCTAAGAGAGGATAATTGATCAGTGCACCTTGGCACTATAACACAAGGAATTCCAAGTGAAAGGAATTCTCCTGTTTAATCAGGACAGTGGACGTAGGAGATTCATCTCTGAACCACTTTATACCTTGTGTACTTACTTTCTGCTATTTCCTAAGTGTGTGTTATTCTCTCAAAGTTTATCAAGTAAAACGAGTTTTCTAAAGGGCTCACTAATCCGCATTTGAAAGCTAATTAGATAGTAGTTCAACTGAAAGTCTTGAGCTTTCAGTGGAGGTATTATCTCAGTAAGCTTTCATAAGTAATTCTCAACAGACTTAAAGTCCACTGACGAGTTACTATCTGAAGTAACCTGATAAGTTTTCAAGAAGTTTAAATTTGTATCCACAGGTGTATCCCCCCCATACACCTGTTTACTCGTTTCGGGACCAACAGGTAGCAATTCGCACTCTGAGTATGTGTTTTGTGTGTGTTTCGTGTGGGTTGGGGTATTTATTGGGGGCAAACGCGACTAGGGCTGAAAAGGGGTGAAGCGCTCGAGCTGGCCCCGTGGTCGAGCGCCTAGCGCTTAAGCGGGTGCCGGTCGAGCGCCCCAGACTTACAGTGCAAAATATGCGCACGAGTGAGGGGTACTCGAGCACCTAGCGCTCGAGTGAGTACCCCTCAAGCGCCCCCAAGACCCTGGAAAAACAATGGCGCTCGAGCCAAGAGGCCTTGAGCGTTAAGTGCTCAAGCCTCTTGAGCTCGAGTACCCTAAAATAATTCATTTTTTTAACTTTTTCGCCCTACATTCGAAAATTTACGACCAACACGAGTACTAACCTGGAAGACCCCTCTATTTAAGCTAGATCGCTCATTCGATCGAGGAGTCGGGGTCTCTTCCAACGTGCTTTTCACCTAGCCAAATCACCATACAATAATAATATCACACTCAAACAACTTCACAACCACTTTTGTGCATCTATATATTCAAAAAAATTGCCCAATTTTTCACAATAATCAGTGCACGACGCGTGAGTACGAAGACAAACCCCTCCCCCCAAACTTTTTCTTGCTACACAATAATAAAGTTTGAGAAATGAGTACGTGCAAGGACGTGCACTCAACACATCATGAACTCAAATACCAATTTAAGCACAATATACGATCAAACTTAACACAACGAGAGGGTGTGCACCTGGGCAATGTTAAATAAACCTCTCAAGTGTGCCGGTGCATAATTTGTCCCATAAAACTTGTAAAAATTCCACCCCCAAACTTCAACTTTGTTAAGCGGTCTAATTTTGGGTTTGGGGTTACCTCATACGCATAATTCCGGCTGCACTTAACAATGTAGCACACTTCCTTTCTCAAATTGCTCCCTTCAAGCACCACTTCTTGGACATTTTTGCACCCTCAAGACAAGCCTACAATAAAAGCTCTCAAGAACGAGGTTAAAACAAACGACTCAAAACAAGACACTAATAACTAAAAACACTCAAAAGCAAATAAAAGTGGGTTGCCTCCCACTCAGCGCTATTTTTAATGTCCTAATGCCGGACCGAGCTCAAAGGAGCTCACAGGTCATGAGACTTTAAGTTACCTCCCTTATTCTCATAAAAAAAGTTGTAGAATTTCTTCACTCGATGCCCGTTCACCATGAACATGCTCCCATCTTCCTTCTCAACCTCTAGGAATCCACTCTTGAACACCTTCTTCACCAAATAAGGACCATTCCACTTCGATTTCAGCTTTCCACCAAACAACTTCATCTTAGAATTAAATACTAGGAATTGGTCTCCTACTTGGAACTCCTTCTTTCTCAACCGTGCCACTTCTTGGTCTTCTCTTTAAAAATTTGGGCACCCTCATATGCACTGTCTCGAAACTCCTCCAACTCATGTAATTGAAGTAGTCTCTTTTCCCCCACCATAGCACTATCAAAGTTTAACTTTTTTATTGCCCAATACGCCTTGTGCTCCAACTCCACAGGCAGGTGACATGCCTTTCCAAAAACTAGTTGGTACAGAGACATACCCAAAGGATTTTTAAAAGTTGTCCTATACGCCCAAAGTGCGTCATCTAGCTTCAAAGCCCAATCCTTTCTACTAACACTCATCGTCTTCTCTAGGATCTCCTTAATTTGACGATTCGACACCTCCGTGAGACCGTTCGATTGAGGGTGATATGCCGTTGAGACCCGATGACTAACTTCATACTTAGCTAAAAACTTCTCCATCAACTTGTTCACAAAGTGACTCCCCCCATCACTAATCAATGCTCTTGGGACTCCATATCTAGAAAAAATATTCTTCCTCAAGAAGTCAATTACCACACGGAAATCGTTCACTCGAGTAGGGACAACTTCAATTCACTTCGAGACGTAATTAACCACACGAGGAAATGAACCCATGAAATCAATTCCCCATACATCAAATACCTCTATCTCCATAAACACGTGTAACGGCACTTCGTCCCTCTTTGTGATAGTGCCGAAACGTTGACACTTATCACATTGTCTCACCCACTCCATGCAATCCTTCAAAATAGTTGGCCAATAGAAACCGGCTTGAAGCACCTTCCTACTAATTTTTTCTCCACCCAAATATCCTCCACATGGCAAGGTATGACAATGCCTTATAATGTCGTCCCATTCCTCCTCGGGCACATACCGTCTAAGCACAAAATCTATTCCTCTCTTGAACAAGTACGAGTCATCCCAAATAAATTCCCGGACTTTTTTCAAGAATGCCTTCCGGTGCAAAGCATCCATATCCGCCGGTAGCTCACCACTTGCTAAGTAATTAGCATAATTTGCGAACCACGGTGCTTTCCCTTCAACTCGATACACCGGGACATCTCCAACACCAAATAGCTTCTCCTCCGGAAACTCATCGTTCACCTCTCGCTCTTCTACCGTATTCTCCTTGGTAAGATCCATCCTCGAGAGGTGATCGGCTATCACGTTCTCACTCCCCTTCTTGTCTCGAATCTCAACATCAAACTCCTGGAGTAATAGGATCCAAGGAATAAGACGGGGCTTAGCATCCTTTTTGCTCATTAGATACCGAATCGCTGTGTGGTCCGTATATACTATTGTTTTCGTGCCTACAAGGTAGGGTCGAAATTTATCAAAAGCATACACGACCGCCAACAGCTCCTTTTCTGTAGTAGTGTAATTCATCTGAGCTGAATTCATCATATTCGAGGCATAATAAATAGCGTGAAATTGCTTCTCTCGTATTTTACCCCAAAACTACTCCCATAGCATAGTCGCTAGCATCACACATGAGTACAAAAGGACTCGACCAATCCGGAGTCACAAGAATAGGGGCATTCACCAATGCTTCTTTCAACCTGTTAAAAGCAACTAAACAATCATTAGTAAACTCAAAGGCGACTTTATTTTCAAGAACTCGCAAAAGGAGTTTAGCAATTTTTGAATAGTCCTTTATAAACCGTATATAGAATCCCGCATGGCTGATTAGGCGTGAAATTGTCATGATTCGTCACTCGAAATGCCCTAATTTTGGCCGATTTTGTCGAGTATTTAGAGTCAATTGGGCATTATTTCTATACATTGATGAATTTGTCTCTTTAATGCTCGTAGGTGAATCGAGGGCGAAGAATGGAGTTCGTAAGACTTTGAATCGACTCAAACGGATGCCCGGATGAGAAGATATCGAAGGAATACGATTGGTGTTAGTGTTGAAGAAGAAAAGTACTAATTGGAGCGATTTTGGGAGTTATTCGAGTGAACCACTCGAGCACTAGTGCTCGAGCACATTGCTCGAGCGCCCAAAATATACAGAAGATTTTCACCGCTCGAGCGCCTGCGTCATTCGAGCTCCATGCTCGAGTGCGACCGCTCGAGCGGGTCTGCTCGAGCACCTTCATGTTTGGCGTTTTAAAAGATGTTTTTCGGCCCATGAGTTCACGATTCAGCCCGTTGCTTATATATACTCGTCTCAAGCTCATTTTTTAAGGAGACCACATATCACTTGATAGATTTTGACTTTAGAGTTCGTTTTGGAGAGGAAGGAGAGAAGCAAGCTTTACGTTTACGTTTTGTTGAGGTTTTCGTACGAATTCTTAGTTTCTTTTCGTTTCTTAGTTTCTTTTCAGTAATTCGACTACGTTAAACACTTCATACTTCGTTTTTATTAATTAAATTTCAGATTCTTAGCATATTTCTTTATACCCTAGTTTATGTTTCGTATTTTCTTCGTTCAAATTATCATGTTCATGTTTGTTACTTATTCAATTGCTATTATTTACGTAAAACCTATGTCTAGCTAAAACCCTTGCATGCTTAGGGTAGGATGAACTCGTAGAAGTAGGTGGTGGGTACGTAATTAGGATAACTTGTGACGTTAGGTTTTAATTCTCTTGATTAATGAATTCTTAAAATTAATCTTAACTTTACTTTTGAATTTCGTTCGAAAAGTGTTAGAGAGAGGACGACCGTATCATTCTTTAACAATGACTAGACTTAACTAGAGGGTTTAGAAAGGGTTAATTCATCTACCAGTTTAGCAAAGGGGGACGACCGCATCACCTTAGTTAAATTAGGGTCTCATTAATTAAGCACAATATATTAACTTGTTAGGGGATTAGTGAAGTCGAGTGTTAGGGTAAAGTATTAGGGTTAAGAATCTTGAGCTTTCACCTTGCATTCTTTTACTTAGGTTATTTCTTGCGCGTCACGGTTATTTTGATTATGTACCTGTTCCGTTAGTATACGTAGGGATTCCTATCCTGAGCATCACCATCTCTCATTTGAAAACAACCCTTCGATTCTTAGTTTAATTTTGCTTTTTGCATTCCTAGGATAATTTTAGTCTTTTAATTAATCTTTCAAAAAACCCAAAAACATTACACTCATATTAGCTACGACGCGTAGATCTTCAGGGATCTATTCGCATACACTCCATCTCGTGGGTTCGATATACTTGGCCATTATACTTACTCATACTACAGTGAACCCGTCCGCTTGTGGGGAAGCGACTAGTAGAAAGCTGGTATATTCGGTTCAAGTCAATGGCGTCGTTGCCGGGGATGGCGTTGTATGCTTTTTGAATAGGACTTGTCGATAGCTTAGTAGTTAGTAGTGGGTGCTTTCTTTTCTATTTTATTTTTATTTTTATTCATTCGGCAGTTGCGTTTTGACCCTTCTGCTAGTGTGTCAGGTATATAAAAACACGCTCACAAGGCAATACGAGCGAAGAGAGAATACCGTTGGACCCTGAGACGATAGCTAGAAGGAACCGAGCCTTCTTAAGAAGGATGAACACTGCCGGAGGAGGGAAAGAGCCAATGGACATCACTAATGAGTTGGACGATGTCGAGAATGAGTTCAATCAGGAATTGGGCCGAGTTGAAGGCACTGGAGTTAGTAGTAGCCAGAATCAAGTTCTGTTAGGGGATAGCCAGAGCCTAAACCCGGATACACAGAACGTAGGCAATCCAACTCATAACATTGTCCAAAATCCTCATAACAACCCTGCTTACCCACATTCTAACTTAACACAAAATAACTTACCTTATCCACCCTACCCATACCCACCTTATCCTTACCCACCATACACGTATCCTCCACCTCCAGTTTACAATCAACCACCTGTTTACCAACCACCACCCCAACAAGTACCCGTACCAGCTGCTAATCCTCAACACGTTCCTCAGAACGTAGATCAAAATATGGCTATTCGAGGGAGGTTTGCAGTGCAGCCACAACGGTACTATGATGGAGTGGCATTGCCTCCTGTTGAGGTAAATAACTTCTCGATTTCCCCGGGAATTCTTAAGCTGCTTACCGAGAACCAGTTCAAAGGGGAAGTTGGGAAGGAGAATCCTCATACTCACCTGAGGAGTTTCCTCATGATAGCCTCCACATTCAATTATAACGGCATGTCTGAAGATGCCAAGAGGCTTAGGCTGTTCCCATTCTCATTGACGGGAATAACTAAAGAGTGGTATGACAACACGCTCACATGGGGAGGTGTAACCACATGGGCCGAGCTCGAGCGTCTGTTCCTCGAGCGATTCTACCCTCCATCGAGAACTATTAAAGCAAGAATTGAGATCTCTTCCTTCCGCCAGAAGTCAGGAGAGGATTTACGCCAAGCGTGGGAGAGATACTCAAACATGCTGATTGAGTGCCCGCAGCACGGGTATAATGAGGGAGATGTGATTGTATTTTTCTATAGTGGTGCCAACAAGGCTGGGCAAGATCATCTAGACGCCTGTGCTAATGGATCATTCCTGAATCAAGGAATAGTGAGGTGTAGAGAGATCGTGGACAACATTGTCACGAATGTCGGGGCTTGGAACGTGGACGCAGATTACCAAAGAGTTCATCAGGTTGAGGAAGGTGAAGGAACGAGAAGGATGTTGATGGCGATGATGGAAAAGATTAATAATCTTGAGTTGGGGAAGAATATGGTTGGAGGGAATGCAGCAGAGAATGAGCAAGAGGACAAGCCCACAATTCAGCAAGAAGTAGTCAATTACATGGGAGGTCCTTATTACAATCAGAATGGGTATCCACAAGGTGGAAATTTTCAAGGAAGGCCTTCTTATGGCCAACCATTTGTACCTCCAGGTCCACAACCGCCTCAAAATCAATGGAGGAACACACAAGGGTACCAAGGAGGCCAGCAGCTTCCTCAGAATCAATGGAGGAAGAACGAGAATTTTTCTTATGCTAACCCGAAGGCGGGTATTACAGTTCCTCCAGGCGTGGATCCAGGTTCAAAACCTCCGGGTGGAGAAGGCGGTTCCTCAACTGAGGAGATGTTGAGAGCTATCCTTCAGAAGGTGGAAGAAGGTAGCAAGAGATTATCCTCTTTGGAGTACGATGTGAAGGAGTTGCATAAGAAATGTGATCAGCGTGATCAAGAACTCCAAAAGAGAGATGTAGAGCTGAATCGAATTCAGCAAGAGAACAATAGGCGGTTCACCTCAATAGAGTTCCAGATAAGCCAAATTGCAAAATCATTGAATAGGGAGCCGGGTAAGTATCCTTCCATGCCGGAGGGGAACCCGAAAGAGCATTGCAAGGCTATCCAGCTTAGAAGTGGAACCAACTATGAAGGGCCTCAGATGCCTGCTGATTCTGAGATGCCCCAAGATAGAGATGAAATTGAAGAGATGAGAGTTGAGAAGAAGGTTGAGGGTGAAAGCACTCAAGCGAGCAAAGAGCTTGAAGAGGAAGGCATTGAGAAGGGTGAGAGAGTTCCTAAGTGGAAGAAGGCAAAGGAAGCAAGGGAGAAAGTGAAAGAGACCGAGAAAGATGAATGGGGGGTACCCAAATCTGTGATACCCGTCCCATATCCACAACGCTTCATGAAAAAGAAGCTGGATGAGAAATTCGCTAAATTCCTTAATGTGCTTAAACAATTGCATATTAATATCCCTTTTTATGATGCTTTGAAATAGATGCCCAACTATGCAAAGTTTTTGAAGGACTTGATCGCGAAAAGACGGCGAGTGGATGAGCCGAAGTTGGTGCAGCTGAACCATGAGGTGAGTGCATTAGTGCACAAGGCGCTTCCTCCAAAGCTGAAGGATCCTGGGAGCTTCACCATTCTTTGTGATATCGGGAATGGGATCAAGAAGGGAGCGCTGTGCGACCTCGGAGCAAGCATAAATTTGATGCCTATTTCGCTTTTCAAGAAGTTGGAAGGTGGTGAACTTCAGCCAACAATGATGATGCTTCAACTTGCCGACCGGTCTATTACTCGACCTCAAGGTGTGGTTGAAGACGTCCTCGTGAGAGTTGGAGATCACATTTTTCCAGCCGATTTCGTGGTCCTTGAAATGGAGGAAGATGAGCGCGTGCCCCTGATCTTGGGAAGACCATTCTTAGATACGGCCGGGATGGTGCTAGATGTGGCGAATGGGAAGATCACGTTGAAAGTTGACGATCAAGAAGTGAAGATTTCCCTATATGAGGCCATAAAGCACCCGAAGGAAGATGAGAGTTTGTATTGCATGGATGCCATTGATCCTAGTGTTGAAGACACACCTCCTATCTCTAATCTTTCTCATGTTCATGATTTTTATAATCCTTCACTTGTTGATTTAACCCATGAGCATTATGATCTTGATTCTTTTGATAGGGATAAAGTGAAGAAGTTGAGGGATGGAGAGATGAAAAGTGTGGACGTGGTCCAGTTGGAAGGGAAAGGAGAAGATAAGAAGAAAAAGTTCAAACTCAAGAAACTGTTTGGTAGGACTCCTCCAGATAAAGGTGAGAAGGAGTTGAGACCCATAACACTTGGGGATGAGAAGGAAGCAAAGGAGTTCATGATGGAGGGGCATCAAGGAAAGTCAGTCAACCACCACTCTTATGAGAGTAAGGGAGGTAAATTTGAGTATGATGTCCCATAAGCTCCTTTGAGCTTGGTCCAGCACGAGGACCTTAAAAATAGCGCTGAATGGGAGGCAACCCATTTTTATTTGCTTTTGAGTATTTTAGTGTTCTATTATGTTATTAGGGTGTTGTTGAATCGTAAGTTTTAACCTCGTACTTGAGAGCTTTATTTTGTAGGCTTGTCTCGAGAGAATAGAGGAATCATGGAGTACTCAAAAGGGAGGAACTCAAGCAAGAGTGTACAACGTTGTTGAGAGAAACTAAATTGTTTGGTTGAGGTAACCCACAACCCCAAACTTAGACCTCTTCGCAAGGTCGAAGTTTGGGGGGGTGGAGTTTTTTTTATATATTTTAGTGTTAAATTGCACCGGCGCACACATCTCGTTGAGTTGAGTTTGGTTTTATATTTGCGTCTTGAGATGCTCCTTGGGTTGATTTTGATCTGATTCGCTATTGCATTTTTCATGCCTATCAATCATCTTATGCTTGTTGATTGCTATCTTTGAGTATGATTTGATGAGTAGGGTGATTTGTGGATTTGAGTTAGGGACTCTTTTGTGTGAGTGTTTGAATGAGAGTTGATTTGAGAAAGAACTTGTATGCTTGTGAATTTTTCTTTTGAGTACTTGTGTGATGAGAGTGAGAATTCACTAGGACTAGCATGGATGTGAAAACTGTGAGATGTGAGCCTTATGAGATTTTGATGAATCAATTAATCTCTTCGTTTGAGAGAGGATCATCACCTTAGAGGATGATAGAACTTGTGTGTGCTCTTGCTTCTTGATTGTGTCTAGTTTGACATGCCGAATGTGATCTTAGGCCATCTTTGATTTGAATGAGTCACTTAGCCAAAATTTTCCTTACCAATGACATTGACTTCTTGTTAGCCCCTTTGAGCTTTAAGCCTATTTTATTTGCTAGCACATAGGAACACTATTCCAAGTTCTTAAGCCTTTTTGTCCCAAATTGAGTGGAGAATAGGAAAAGTGTGAATGTGAAGGGATTGAGTTGAGTTGAGAAAAGGAATTATGATGGTTGAGAGGTGATAAAAGAAGAGTGTGATGAAGTTATGAGTTGTGGGAAAAAGAAAAAAAAAGAAAAAAAATCGAGAATGAGCAAAAAAGAAAAAAAAAACTGAAGTGTTGAGAGTAGTGGAATTGAAAAGGTGTTGATTGAAAATACTTGAAGTATTATGTTCCTAATCTCGAAGTGCCAAAGTTTGAGTTTCTATTCTCCATTCACTTGAGTCACTTACCCTATATTGTTATCCCACCTGTCCAAAGAGCCTACATTACAACCTTGAGAAAAGTCCTTTTTTTATTCGGCATTGATTTCTAGAGTATGGTCGGAGTTGAGAGCGCTTACAAGCCTATGGCTGCCAATATGTGTGATTGATTGATTGAGTGAGTCCCTTTATCATGGATATACACTTGTGAGGGAGTGAAACACATCGTAGAGTGCACATCCATGTTTGATCTTGGTGTTTCTTGTTATTGTTGCATGAGTATGATGAAGGAAAGTGAGTAAGTATACTTGTGATTGATCTTTGAAGCTCGAGTTCATTTGCTTGCATGATTTGATTCTTTGACTCATTCCTAACAATTTCACTTGACTTGTTATTTCGTTGCTTGAGGACAAGCAACATGGTAAGTTTGGGGGTTGATTAGGCGTGAAATTGTCATGATTCGTCACTCGAAATGCCCTAATTCTGGCAGATTTTGTCGAGTATTTGGAGTTAATTGGGCATTATTTCTATACATTGATGAATTTGTCTCTTTAATGCTCGTAGGTGAATCGAGGGCGAAGAACGGAGTTCGTAGGACTTTGAATCGACTCAAACGGATGCCCGGATGAGAAGATATCGAAGGAATACGATTGGTGTTAGTGTTGAAGAAGAAAAGTACTAATTGGAGCAATTTTGGGAGTCATTCGAGTGAACCACTCGAGCACTAGTGCTTGAGCACGTTGCTCGAGCGCCCAAAACATACAGAAGATTTTCACCGCTCGAGCGCCTGCATCATTCGAGCTCCATGCTCGAGCGCGACCGCTCGAGCGGGTCTGCTCTAGCACCTTCATGTTTGGCGTTTTAAAAGACATTTTTCGGCCCATGAGTTCACGATTCGGCCCGTTGCTTATATATACTCGTCTCAAGCTTGTTTTTGAAGGAGACCACATATTACTTGATAGATTTTTACTTTAGAGTTCGTTTTGGAGAGGAAGGAGAGAAGCAAGCTTTACGTTTACGTTTTGTTGAGGTTTTCGTACGAATTCTTAGTTTCTTTTCGTTTCTTAGTTTCTTTTCAGTAATTCGACTACGTTAAACACTTCATACTTCATTTTTATTAATTAAATTTCAGATTCTTATCATATTTCTTTATACCCTAGTTTATGTTTCGTATTTTCTTCGTTCAAATTATCATGTTCATGTTCGTTACTTATTCAATTGCTATTATTTACGTAAAACCTATGTCTAGCTAAAACCCTTGCATGCTTAGGGTAGGATGAACTCGTAGAAGTAGGTGGTGGGTACGTAATTAGGATAACTTGTGACGTTAGGTTTTAATTCTCTTGATTAATGAATTCTTAAAATTAATCTTAACTTTACTTTTGAATTTGGTTCGAAAAGTGTTAGAGAGAGGACGACCGTATTATTCTTTAACAACGAGTAGACTTAACTAGAGGGTTTAGAAAGGGTTAATTCATCAACCAGTTTAGCGAAGGAGGACGACCGCATCACCTTAGTTAAATTAGGGTCTCATTAATTAAGCACAATCTATTAACTTGTTAGTGGATTAGTGAAGTCGAGTGTTAGGGTAAAGTATTAGGGTTAAGAATCTTGAGCTTTCACCTTGCATTCTTTTACTTAGGTTATTTCTTGCGCGTCACAGTTATTTTGATTATGTACCTGCTCCGTTAGTATACGTAGGGATTCCTATCCTGAGCATCACCATCTCTCATTTGAAAACAACCCTTCGATTCTTAGTTTAATTTTGATTTTTGCATTCCTAGGATAATTTTAGTCTTCTAATTGATTTTTCTCAAAAAACCCAAAAACATTACACTCATATTAGCTACGACGCGTAGATCTTCAGGGATCTGTTCGCATACACTCCATCTCGTGGGTTCGATAATACTTGGTCGCTATACTTACTTATACTACAGTGAACCCGTCCGTTTGCGGGGAAGCGACTAGTGGAAGTTAGTATATTCGCTTCAAGTCAATGGCCCAAAAATGAGTGAATTCCCTTCTCGGTCGAAGGTGGAGGAAGCTTCTCAATAGCTATCACCTTTCACCTTTTCAACTTGGATACCTTTCGAGGACTCATGATACCTAAGAACAATCCCTTCTTTCACCATAAAGTGGCATTTTTCCCAATTAAGCACTATGTCCGTCTCTTCACACCTGCTCAACATAACTTCAAGATTAATTAGACACATATCAATTGACTCCCCAAACACAGAGAAGTTGTCCATGAAAACCTCCGTAATCTTCTCTATCAACCCATGAAAAATAGCCATCATACACCTTTGAAAGGTGGTGGGTGCATTACACAACCCAAACGATATTCTCCTAAAAGCAAAAGTAGCATATGCACAAGTAAAAGTGGTTTTCTCCTGATCCTCGGGCGCTATCATAATCTAATTAAATCCCGAATACCCGTCTAGGAAACAGTAATACTCAAATCCACATAATCTATCAATCATTTGATCAAAGAACGGCAAAGGAAAGTGATCCTTGCACGTTGCCTTGTTCAACTCTCTATAATCTACACACACATGCTATCCCGTCACTAATCTAGTGGCTACCAATTCATTAATTTCAGTTTTAATCACTGTGGTACCCCCCTTCTTAGCAACAACGTGTAACGGACTCACCCAAGGGCTATCAGAAATAGCAAAAATCATATTACTATCTAACAACTTTAATACCTCTTTATGAATGACCTCTTGTATAACCGGATTCACTCTACGTTGATTTTGTATAGCTTTTGTACATTTCTCTAATCTAATCCTATGCATGCATATAGAAGGACTAATACCCTTAATATCCTCAATCGACCAACCTATGGCAGATCTGTACTTACGAAGCACTACTAATAGTCTCTCTATTTGATCATCAGATAAAATGGAAGATACATTTACCGGGTACCTCTCATTATCCTCCAAGTAAGTGTACTTGAGGTGATCAGGGAGTGGTTTCAACTCCTTCTTCGCCTCCAATGGTGGCGCCTTATCGAACATCTTCTCAAACATGGACTCCCCCACATCTATCTCTTCCTCATCCTCATCTTGCTTCACGTCCATGAACTTTACATCCTCGTTTTCTTTTATGCTGTCAAAATAATCAAGATCATAAAGCTTATACGTTAGCTCATCAAGAATAGGATAATCATAATTATGCACATAAAAAGAGCAAGGGTCAAGAAGTATGTCATCAACACAAGTGTCCATGATATCAATAAAGTGACAACTTTCATCTCCCATGGGGTATTTCTTTGCCTCGTAGATAGTTATCTTCACTTCTTGATCATCAACTTTCACCGTAATTTTCCCATTTGCCGCATATAGTACCATCCCGACAGTAGCTAAGAACGGTCATCCCAAGATCAGGGGCACATGCTCATCCTCCTCCATATCGAGTACTATGAAGTCGGTGGGAAATACATGATTCGCCACCATCACTAGAACATCCTCCACCACTCCTTGAGGTCTCGTGCTAGACCTATCGACAAGCTGGAGAGTCATCCTAGTGGGTTGAAGTTCACCCCCATCCAACTTCTTAAATAACGACAACGGCATCAAATTAATGTTGTCCCCAGGATCACACAACACCCCCTTCTTGATTCCATTCCCGATATCACACAAGATAGCGAAACTATCGGGATCTTTTAGCTTAGGAGGAAGCGCCTTGTGCACTATAGCACTCACCTCATGGTTTAAATTCACAAGCTTGGGCCCGTCAACTCTCCTCCTCTTAGCTATCAAGTCCTTCAGGAACTTGACATAATTAGGCATCTGCTCCAAAGCATCATAGAATGGTATGTTGATGTGGAGCTTCTTGGAAATATCGAGAAACTTAGCAAACTTCTCATCTAACTTCTTCTTCATGAACCGCTGCGGATATGGTACCAGAATTACTGATTTTGGTACCCCTCATTCATCTCGCTCGGTTTTCTTCACGTTTCGCTTCGCTTCTTTAGCCTTCTTCCACTTAGGTACTCGCTCAATCTCCTCAATCCCTTCATCCTCTTTTTCTTTCTCTTTTTGAGTGCCTTCCAACTCAACATCTTCCACTACCTTCTCATCACCTTCTTTCTTTTCCTCATCCTCTTTCTCGATCTCCATATATACTTCCTCCACATCAGCAGGTAGTGGAGGACCATCATATTTGGTTCCACTTCTCAACTCGATAACTTTTAATTGGTCTTTCGGGTTTGTCTCGAGCATAGAAGAATATTTACCCGGCTCTCTAGTTTGTGACTTTGCAATCTGGCTAATCTGGTACCCTATAGAAGTGAACCGCCTATTGTTCTCTTGCTGAGCTCTATTGAGATCCATATCTCTCATTTGGAGTTCTTGATCTCTTTGATCACTCTTCTTGTTCAACTATTTCACATCGTACTCCAAAGAGGACAACCTCTTACTACCCTCTTCCACCTTTTGAAGAATGACACGTAACATCTCATCAGTGGTAGCAACTCCTTCTCCACCTGGGAGTTTTGCACCTGGATCTACACCTGGCGGTACAGTAATTCCTGCTTTCGGGTTGCTATATGAGAAATTCTTGTTCTTCCTCCACTGATTCTGATTAGGTCCTTGACCTCCTTGGTATCCTTGATTATTCCTCCACTGATTTTGAGGAGGCTGTGGACCGGGTGGTACAAACGGTTGATCGTAAAGAGGTCTTCCCTGCTGACTCCCACCTTATTGGTACCCGTCTTGGTTGTAGTTAGGCCTTCCCATGTAGTTGGCCTCCTCTTGCTGGCATGCTGGTTGATCTACTTTCTTACTCATCACATTATTCTAACCACTCAAACTCTGCCCAACCTCCAGATTACTAATCTTCTCCATCATTGCCATCAGCAGCTTTCTCGTCCCCTCACTTTCTTCCATCTGATAGACCCTCTGATACTCTGGATCTTCTTTCCACTACCCTGTGTTCTTTACTATATCTTCGACTAGTTGTCTGCACTCAGCTGCACTACGGTTCAAGAATGATCCATTAGCACATGCATCGAGATAATGTTGATCCTTCTCGCAAGCTCCGCAGTAGAAATATGCCATAATATCTCCATCATTGTACCCGTGTTGCGGGTACTCAATAAGCATGTTGGAGAATCTCTCCCAAGCCTGACTCAATCCCTCGTTCATTCTCTGCTTGAATGAGGAGATCTCCTTCGACGCCTTCACCGTTCTAGACAGAGGGTAGAAACGCTCAAGAAAAAAATGCTTGAGCTCAGCCCATGTATTCACACCCCTACGTGGAAGTGTGTTATCATACCACTCCTTAGTTATTCCAGTTAGAGAGAAATGGAACAATCTGAGCCTCTTTGCATCTTCCGACATCCCATTATAATTAAATGTTGAGTCTATCATCAGAAAATTCCTCAAGTGAGTGTGAGGATTATCTTTCCCTACTTCTCCCTTAAATTGATTATCAACAAGCATCTTCAAGATCCCAGGAGATATAGAGAAATTGTTCGCCTCTACTGGTGGCATAGCGACTCCATCATAATATTGTTGAGGCTGAGCCTCGAACCTTCCTCGAATTTCCACACCAGGAGGATCAGCATTCTGGAGAACTTGCGGTTGGTAAACTGGTGGTAGAGGTACTTGTGGAATATGTGGTGGGTTATAAGTAGGTTGTGGAGGGTAGTATGGTGGATAAGGATATGGTGGGTATGGGTATGGGTAAGGTGGGTTGTTGTGTTGATAGACAGGGTTGTTGAAAAGGTTATTGGGGTTTTGGGTCTGGTTTTGGTTTAGTGGGGGTTGTTTTGATTCTGTTGGATCGGGTTTTAGTTTTAGCTTTACCCCTTGGATGCTTGCTTTTGACCATCAACACCCTCAACCCGTTCCACAATTTGATTGAACTTTTCTGCATCTCGATCCAACTCTCTGCCTAAATCCAAATTCATATCGCCACCACCGGCAGTAGTCATCCTTCTTTGGAAGGCTCTATTCCTTCGGGCTATGGTCTCAGGGTCTAGTTTCGTTCTATCTTCGTTCTTTTCTCCCTTTGAGCGTGTTTTCATATACATGAGACAACAAAAGAAATATCAAAACACAACTACCTAATAAGTAATAAACATGAGATAAAAGCACTCACTACTAGCTACTAAACTATTTCCAAGTCCTACTCAATGAGCATACATCGTCTTCCCCTGCAACAATGTCATAGACTTGAACGCAGAATACTAGTTATACTAGTAATTACCCCACAAGAGTATGGGATCCCTGTAGTATGGGCGAGTATATAGACCAAGTAGTATCAAACCCAAGGAAGGTTTGCACACGAGTAAATCCCTAGAAATGTACGTCTCGTAGCTAATATGAATGTAATGTTCGGGTTTAAAAACTAATACTAAACTATATTATACTAACTATGCTATCAATGAAATTAAACTAATTAACTTTTGGTTTTAAAGCAAATATGAGATGGTGATGCTCAGGATAGGAATTCCTATGTATACTAACGGAGTTGGTACAATAACTAAAATAATCGTTATATGCAAGTAATAATCCTAAGCGTACTAAAACTAGGCAATCAACTTCCCTAATCTAGCACAAGATTGAAAGACTAAAAGCTCAAGAATTAACCCTAATACTTCGTCCTACCAACCTACTTCACAAATCCAATACTCAAATTATATAGGTTGTGCTTAATTATTGAGACCCTAATTTAACTAAGGTGATGCGGCCGTCCTCCCTGATAAGCCGGTAGATGATAAGCCCCTTCTAAAACCCTTTCCTTAAGCCTATTAGTTATTAAAGAGTGATACACTCGTCTTCTCTCTAACAATTTTCGTACTTAATTCCAAGATTATTCCAGAATTTATTAGAAGCATTCAATAATTAAGATAATCAAAACTAAACATCACGAATTATCCTAATTACGTACCAACATCCTACTTCTAAGAGTTCATCCTATCCTAAGCATGCAAGGATTCTAGCCTAACATGGTGGTTTGAATAATGAAAACGATAACGGTAACAATAAACATATGCGTAGTTAAATTAACTAAGGAAATCAAAATCATAAACGAAAGAATAAATTCAAGTCTAAAAAATATCTTTATAGATATGAAAAAACTAGGTTTAGAAGTCTCAAGTACTCAAGTAATCAAAATATGTTCAAAGCAATAATTAAATAGTGAATTCGTAAGCTAAAACCTCGGTTACAAGATGTAAAACTTCCTTCCCCAAGCTCTCTCCTTCCAAAACTATCTAATGGTATCAAAGTGTGTCAAAATATACTTGGAATGGGTATTTATAGACTTGGGCCGAAATTGGACGGATTTGGCCTTAAATTGCCGAGACCGCTCGAGCGCCTAGCACTCGAGCCAAACACACTCGAGCGCCCCAAACTTCCAGTGCAAAAGTAGCGCTCGACCTCCTTTACTCGAGTGCCTGGCGCTCGACCTGATTCCACTCGAGCGCCTAGCGCTCGAGCTAGGGTCGACTTCAGAATATTATGGGCGCACGAGCTAGTGTACTCGAGCACCAAGTGCTCGAGCACTTCCTCCTTTTGAACTAAGTAACACTTTTCTTCGTACGAACTAATACTTTTCATATTTCTTCAATATCTTCTCATCCGGGAGTCCGTTTGAGTCGATTCAAAGTCCTACGAACTCCATTTTTTGCCCTCTTTCCTAATATAAGCATAAAAGAGATAAATTTGTAAGTTTATGAAATTGATACTCAAATATCTCCAAATACTCATCAAATACACTCAAAACATGGGCAAATCGGGCTACAAAATATAACAATTTCACGCCTAATCACCTAATTAAAGCAGCCTGACATGGGGGACCTCAGTATTAGAAGTTGGCAGATTATACAAATCATTTTGTGTGATTTCTGTAGCTTTTAATTAACTCTTTTAATTCGTGTCCATTATGATAATTAATCGTAATTATTTGATGAAAGGAAGATGGGGGAATGGTTGAAAAAGGGGGGGGGGGGGCTTCTAATTGTGGTCCATATATTTTGGGGTGACGTATGTGGACGGGAAGACAGGTTTTTAGAGTGGAGTTCTTGAGAGGAGAGTGAATTTTTGGACGGATGTATCGGAGGAAGGAGATACGTGCATGAGGATTGAGAAGATTGATGCATGAGACTTTCGTTCACTCAAGTCTGATTGCGTGGATAACTTCCATTGGTATCATAGGAGAATTTTAGTTCAAGTATTTTATTTCGTTGTTTTATAGCCATGTTAATTGCTAAATTCTTTTTCTAGTTCTTGGAGGCATTGAACCCTGAATAAATTGTTATTCGTTTTAATAGTTATGAGTTCTTAATTATTATTCAATTTTTACATTGTTTGTTTGAATGCAATGCATGTTCTCGTAATTAATTTATACGGTTTGACCATCTGAATTTATTAATTACTCCCTTCATCTCAAACTCGTTTGCTAGGTTACTGTTTGCACGAGTTTTAAGAAAATAGTTGTTTCTTAGTATTTAAAGTGATAAAGTAAATATTTTAGGTTATTAGTGTATTGAGAATATAATATTAAAAAGTATTGTTACTTTTTTGCCAAAAATGAATGTAGCAAACAAGTGTGGAACGGACCTTTTTGGCAATGTAACAAACAAGTATGGAACGGAGGGAGTATAAGTTTCTAGCTAAATTACACTTTATAATCCGTAATTGTTATAATAGTGTAATTGAAGTAGCAAATAGGGCAGAACACCCTAGGGATAGCGTAGTCTAGGTTGTATGAAACGTTTGTATCGAATTCAAAGTTTAGGTTGTCCTATTATTTTGGCTCGTTAATGCGTTATAATATATTGAACCTTAAATACATATTTTGAGGTTGTTTATATGAATAAGTTAATTAGGGGTCGTACTTACTAATTAACTAAACTTAAGAAATAATTCGAACTAGTTTGGTCGTACCACTGGTTTAGGGACAAGATTCGAATAGAATTAGAAGTTTCATTTACTTTTAATCGAATTAACTAAATTATTCAGGGGGAAACAAATCCGGGAACTAGGCTTTTTTTTCTCAGTTGATTGTCTTATTTATTTTTCTTGCTTGCATAATTAATTTCATAATAGTAATTAGAACAAACTAACGAATCCCCCCCCCCCCCCCCCACCACCCCTACCCCTATAGTTTTGTTATACGAACTTACTCAATTTAATTACACTCTTCTTGGTGGGCTCGACCCTTGCTTATCCTATTACACTAGTTGACTAGTTAAAGTTAATTATTTTTGGATGCATGTGATAACACAACAAAAGAGATTCAGAATTAGAAGTAGAAGTAGACTAGAGATGCATTCCACGAGTGAGTGAAAACTAAATACCAATAGCCACAAATTCTATAAGCTAACGTACAGATTCATTGATACTTAAGAGGAATTCTTATGCATTAAACTGGAATTCATGAGAAAAATAGCAAAGATTTAGTATTTTTTTAAGGAAGCAACTAATTGCAGGAAAGATTAAATTCGATGGAATACGAAAAGGCTGTAGAGGTTCAGAACTCCATATCCGATACACGGACATAATCTCCCATTACACAATGATATTACATTTTCTATTATATTCATTAGATTATTGACACATATCTTAACTAATTCAAGATTGCTATATTTAAGGAAAATTCCTTAATTCTCTCTTTGAAATTTTATCAAATCTTACCATTCCCTTAAGATTTTAAAGATAAATTATTAAATAGATGAAGAGATTAAATAGAATAATTTTAACAATATTTTCTCCAATCTTTTCAATATATTTGAAAATAAAAAATTTAAACGATTTAATTTTTTTTAATCTTTAGCATTAATAATTGCAGTTGTATATATGAAACATGAATATGTATAGAGTGAAACTGGTGTATACATTAATTATTGAAAAATATTAGTTGTTTTCACTAAAAAATATTAGTTGTTTTCACTAGAGAGTATTACTTGTTTTCACTGAAGAGTCTTAATTTATTTTCAGTGGACAACTAATACTCTTCAGTGAAAACAACTGATAACCTCCAGTTAAAACAACTGACACTTTTTAGTGAAAACAACTAATACCCTTCAATGATTTATGTATGAACCATTTTCACTTTATACTTTGTCATAAAACAGTTCATACTAACAATGGTAACATAGTAACACTATAATGATAGTATAATTATTTTTTTAAAATGTAGAAAATTATGTAGTGATATAGAAACGAGTTTAAATAAATTAAAATATAATTTAATTAATTTGAAATTAGAATGTAAATTAAAGTATGTCAGTTTATATTTTGGTGGTCCTTCATATTATTTTTAATAAATAATATTTTCAAATATATTTAAAATTAAAAAAGACTATATATATAACAAACAAAAAATTGAAAATTGTATTTGTTCCTTATATATATGCCAAATCAACGACTAAATTAAAAATTATGCAAATAAAATATTTTTTTAAATCTAACTTGAACTAATTTTTTTTCTAAATATTAAAATAAAAGGATCAAACAAATAATAAAAAATATATTATTTTAAATTTGTTTCCAATTAAACTTTTTACAGTTATATTTAAAAATAATTATAATAAACTAAATTAAACCTTTTTTCAAATATATTTAAAATTATAAATGCAGTGTAAGATTTAAAAGAGATAATAAAGGAATTTTCCTTAAGTTATAGCTACCTTGAATTTGTTAATAAGATAAATGTAAATCATCTAATGAATGTAACAGGAGATCTCATCCGATCCGCCAGATACAAACCCACACACCTATGATTCTTGTCTAAATAATTTACTGGCGGAAGAAAGGAATGTTGTTTCTCATAATAGCTATAAGAATATTAAATTTGTCCCGCTACGACATACACATGACGATCCAAAAGTGCGCTGCTATATGAAAACAACAAATACCCTTTAATAGTTCATGTATGAACCATTTTCACTCGACAAAGTATAGAGTATTACTGAAGAGTATTAGTTATTTAGTGAAAACAAATTAAGACTCTTTAGTGAAAATAACTAATAATTTTCAGTAAAAACAATTAATACTCTTTAATAAAAACAACTAATACCCTTCACTGATTCATGTATGAATCAATTTCACTCTATACATATTTTATTCACTCTATACTTTGTCTTATATATTTATCCTATATTTTGTTAAGAAAATGCAAAGATGGATTATTTTATAAATATTTAAAAAATGAAAACGGTTCCTTTTGGTATACATTCTCATAATCAACATAAATGAGGTCCATTGTTATCCCTGCATATGCTTCCATGCAGCATTATATCCACTAAATAATTACGAAAACACGTTTTGTGCTATTTTCTATCTTGTTGTAGTGTTTAGTTTTGCTTTTTATTCATCTGCATCTTGTGCTGTTTTGTTTTCGATTTGGTGCAGATTGGTGTTTGTATATTGACATGTGTGTGTTTGAATTTAGTTTTATTATGTGTTGATTGTACAAACAATCATAAGACAAATAATTTTGGATTCCACATTGATTTGGTTGGTTTGTTTTCTCTTTCTATACCTGCCCAATTGTATGAATTAATTCTCTTTTACTACGGGTGTACTTCTGTTGCTTATTTAATGAAACATGGAGTAGTATTTCCTCACTTCATTAGTCTGTAGTTTTTGTGCTTAAATTTGGTTTCGAAATGATTGTACTTTTACTATTTTTGCATGATTTTTTTAAATTTACCTTTAACAACTTTCTTTTAGTTTGAAAAATATATTTCCCCTCACACACCTTCTCTCCCTACCTCTTTCCTTTTAATGAAAGGATAAACTTATCAAAATTTTACATTCCTTAATTTTATATATAACTTAAAAAATACCAAACAAAATGAAACATACAAAGTACTCCCTTGGTCTACCAACTTTTTATCCACTTTTTTTTTTTTTTTTTTTGCTGTTCACTAAATTTTTACTCATTCTTTTTTTTTTCTTTTCCTGGAAATAAACATCATGCCACTCACAAACAAATAAATGGATCTCATAATGCCCCTACAATACTCCTACTTTATCTATTTTTTTAATAGAATACTAATTTTTATTAAATCATGTGTCCAGCATTAATAAAGTATAAATTTTGTGGAGTATATATTAAGCATGTGACCTATAGAAATAATAGTGGTATCATGTCATGAAGTGCGATTAATCAAACAATATGAAAATGATAAACTCAACAAGTCCAAGAGTAGTTATGACTCAAGTATTGTGATCTAGAAGCTAAAATTATACTTAGTTAGAAGAGTAATTGTAACACCCCGTCCCGTTTTATACCTTTTATATTTCTAGAACCCTTATTTTATATAATTATCTTTGTTTCTTTTTATTTTATTATTTTGTGTGCTATTGTGTAATTTGAATATATACCCTTTTATAAATTCCTAAATTCGAAGAAAGGAATCGAAATCTTTCAAACGAATAAAAGACTACGAGAAATTAAATATTCAAGTTTAAAATTAGGATTTCGATCCGTATAATTTATTGAGAATAAATTAAAATATTATTCAAATCTTAAAAACCGTATTATTTTCCAATCTGAAATCAAAAGAGCAAACCAAACAGCTCCTTACCGGAAGTACTAGGATCTCATGTAAATCTTCATTTCCTTTCATTCACAGCCGTTAGTTTCATATTCTTTTCTTTTAATTTTTAATCAATTAATTAAAGAATTCTTCTATAAATAACCTTTTCCCTATTCTCTATCCCAGCATTCCGAATTCACAACTCAGTATACGAAAACCCACTTCTCTCTCTCTCTCTCTAACCAATCTCTGCCTTCTCTCTAAAAGTCACCGCCTTCCGATCGTCCGCCGCCCAGCCGCGAAGCGCCGCCGTCGTGCCAGTCCGGAACTGCGACGCCGTCACTCCCAGCTGCCCTTTGCCGCCGATCCCTTCTCCGATCGAAAAGCCGGTGCCTTCCAGCCACCGTGTCTCCGCCGTCCCTCTCTCTCTCCGGCTTCGATCAACGCCGCCAACCGCCATCCTCGCGGCGCCTCTTCTCAGCAGCCCGACGTCCGCCTCCAGCCTCCGTCGTGCGACGCCGTGAAACAGCGCCGCCTCCCTCCTCACGCACCGCCGCCGTGCACCAGACGCAGAACACGTCGCTCAACCCAGCACCAACGCCGTCCAGCCTCTCCCCTGTTCTGAATCAAATCGCGCCCCAGACAGCATCAACGGCCGTCGCTGCTCGTTCCGCCAGCGCTGCCGCACGCTTTCCCCTGTCCCCGATCGAAGCAGCGCTTCGCCGTCGCACTCCCAGCCGCCCTTCGCCGTTGCCCCTTCCCCGACGGTTCCAGCCGAAGCCGCTCAAAGCGCCGCCGCCTCTTCTCCATCGCTCGGAGTCCAACGTCGCTTTAAGTGAGTCCCCTCTTTTCTATCCGTTCCCGAGTTCCTTCAATTTTACAGTTTCCCCAATTAATTCCCTTCGAGAAAAGACTCACGGTTTAATTTTACTTCTTTTCAATTCCGATCGAGACGTTGTCGTAATGAATAGCTGCTTGTTTTGATTTCGGAAAATCCAAAGGACGCCGTTAGGCTGCTCGAATTTATTCAACGAGTCTTCGAGCTACGCCGTTAGGCTGCCCGGTTTGTGACTCGATTCGATACTAGTTGGAACGCGCACGAGGTTTCCGACCATCTGTTTGTACATGATTCACGGGACCCGGAGCAAACAGGTGGGTGATTGATCTGTTGATTGATCTGCTAATAATACGTTGTGCTGGTATACTCTGAACTCCACTAAATCAATCTAAAATCAAATATACAACATAAATGTAAACCTATTATATAAGTGTGTGAACTATATGATATTATTATATATATATATATCTTATATGGATTGTTGTGTTTATCTAATTATATAAATCGTTTATGACTGCATGGTAATAAGGACACTTTGTGAGCATGAATCTTTTGAGTATGAATTATGTGTATTTCTCCCCATGTTTTGAAATGATAGTTTTTGTGAGGAAAAGGAAAACTGATATTATTCTTGCGGAATGACGCGTATGGCCATGAGTGACAATAAGTCAGATTCATGGTCACTGGTAATTATTCTTGCGGAATGACGCGTATGGCCATGAGTGACAATAAGACAGATTCATGGTCACTGGTAATTATTTTTGTGGAATGACACGTACGGCCATGAGTGATAATAGATCAGATTCATGGTCGCTGGTATTATTTATGGTGTTTTGGAAGAGATTTACTATATGTGAAAATGATTGTGGGATTTGCCCCTTAACGTGAACCAACTTGTGATATATCAATTATGTGAATGTGAAACCTGTCATGCCCAATTATTTATTACATGAACTTGTTACTTCTGTGATATATGTTCGTATTATTATGTCAATTGCTTAAATGAATTAAATATTTTATTAATGAGTATAATTTAATATACTTCGGATTTACCAATCCCATGACGTTGCAAATCACCCATACGTGAGAATTCAAATCTCACGCCCCCTTTTTACAACCCTTGCAGATTATGATTTCGTGGAGCAAGGACAGTAATAGAGACGACACGGAGTTTTCCACTTAAATAAAACTTTACTGATAATACTATGTTTTATGTACACATATATGTGTGTGAGATACTTACTAAAATTATTCTGTTCATTCCTTCCGCTGCATAAAACTCATCATCTCTCATTTCCGTTATATTTCCTTCAAAAATTTTATAGTTCGGACTTTTGATCACAACAATACTCCGAATCCAATATAATTAATATATTCTGGATTCGGGGCGTTACAGGTGGTATCAGAGCTTATGTTCAAAACTTTCGGACCGAAACCCAAATCATTGTTTTCATCAAACCAAAATTCTCTTTCTTTATTTAATTTTCTTATCATGTAAGTATAAATCACTAATTAAATCACTTGAGGGGAAATGTGTCTCCTATTACCGTCAGAAGCTCCTCGAAGGTATGTTCTTATTTTATTGCCTAAAAGTTAATGATATTACGACAACTTGACTTTCATAACAAAACTCCAATCAAAGATCGCAAACTCGAAACAACACCTACGAGGTGTAGAAAGAACACGAAATGTCGTTTATAATACTATTGAAATGTAGATAATTAGTGAATGATAGAAATTAATATATTTGTGTAAATTTATAAACTTCATAAATGATGTTATATGATTATTTGAACTATGTGCCTTAATTGTTTAAATAATATTTCTGCATAACTAAAATTTTGATTAGGAATTTCCTTTCCATATAAAAATCCACCTAAGATAGTTAATCCCGATAATTAGAAGACACTTAGCTAACCTTAGAATCTGTCAGTGTGTTTATAACCCAGTTTAAGAGACTGCGTACAAAGGCAAGACCCACTCCGATATCCCACGATGAGACATATTTGACAGCCGTGATTCGTTTTGGCAGAAGGGTTACTGAGTTGTTCTCCGTCCTATTGCTGTAAGACTACTCGAACGGACGAGAATAGAAAACCCAGTTCAAAGACCCCACATTCACTTGGAGACATACCTAGGAAAAGTCGACGATGGGTATTTCCGTATGATAGTAGTGATCAGTCAGAGTGATCAAATCCTTTTAAACAGTTATCCTTTTGATGTAGTCACAAATACGTACAACATAGATGTGCCACCCTTTCCTGACATATAGTAGTAGTCAGACGTATGACCGTTTTACTTAGACCATAGCAACATAACTTTAACCCACTCCTTGTGTCGCTCATGGTCCGTACTGATGCAAGGACACGATGCGTTAGAATTATACGTAGAAGCCTTTTGTATTCTATGATGTAATGTAAGGAGACTGACCTCCGTAGAACCAAAACTTTTTAGATATATATATACTTATTATGTGCTCACTACTTGTCAATGTGTTTTACTTGCTTTATATATTGACTGTCATATTTTACCTGATTATCACTTAATGACACATTACTGGTTCCTATTACACTGTGCGAATGTGAGCACTGTACCATTGGGGCCCCAATGCGAAGCGGTGAATTACGTACCACACGTGTTTTCAGTGTTAACGTTGTGTGTTAATTTGGTTAATCCGGTTATGTTTTTATAACTTTCTCACACCTATAGATATCGTAACAATATTATTCTTTTTCGATTAGAACCACCTTTAGAATGGCACCAGGACGTAGACGTGGACGACCCCGCGTTAACCCCATTCCTGTACCAAAGGATCCTATAGGACAAAACCTACCTCCTCAAGCTGAACCTGAGCCACCTCAGCAGGCTGCGCTAGGAAATGTCTGGAACTACTATGGAAATTGAGGGCCGAATTATAGGTTTACCCCTAATGCTAAGCGATCACTTGGTAGAGTCCGACCTTCACGTCCTTTAGATGGAAACCTTTGACATAATCTTAGGCATTGACTGGTTAACGAGAAACAAAGCGATAATAAAATACGCAGAACAAGAGATCGACCTCGAAACCTGTAATGGCCAACGCTTCACATTTCGTGAAATCAAGACAGAGAAGGAAACCCGAGTAATATCAGCAATCCAAGCTGCAGCAATATTACGAAGAGAGGAATGCCAAGCTACCTTGTCCACATCTCAGCAGGAGAGAAAGACGACAAGTTGCGCATCAATGTGCCCATCGTGGATGAATATCTTGACGTGTTCTATGAGGAATTAATCGGGTTACCTCCTGATCGTCAGATAGAGTTCTCCATCGACTTGATACCTGGGGCAGCACCAGTATCTAAAGCACCCTATTGAATGGCGCCAAAGGAATTAGAAGAACTGAAGGAACAACTGCAATGCTTGCTTGAAAAGAAGTTCATCAGGCCTAGTGCATCACCATGGGAAGCACCCGAGTTGTTCGTAAAGAAGAAAGATGGGACTTTCCGTATGTGCATAGACTACTGAGGTCTCAATCAACTGACCATTAAGAACAAATATCCTCTTCCGAGGATAGAAGACTTGTTCGATCAGTTGAAAAATACTACCATATTCTCAAAGATCGATCTGAGGTCTGGGTACCATCAGCTAAAGGTCAACAACGAGTATATCCCAAAGACAGCATTCCGGACTCGGTAAGGACATTATGAATTCACCGTAATGCCTTTTGGAGTAACAAATGCTCCGGTGATCTTCATAGATCTGACGAATAGAGTGTTTCATCCGTACCTGGATTAATTCGTCATCGTCTTGTGTACTCTAAGAGCAAAAAGCAACACGAAGAACATCTCAAGGCAGTCTTAAAGACAATGAGACGAGAGAAGTTGTATTACAAATTCAGCAAGCGTGAATTTTGGATCAACTGCTTATGTATCGATTAGTACTAGAGCATCTCACTCCCTTGTGTCTAAGAATTTAAGAAAATTTGGGGATATAAAAGTATAGAAGAATAGACCTTAAGTGAAAGTGAACTTTTGAGGAATACAATGAGAACCTAAAGCCGAGTGAATTGATTGGAGATAGACTTGGATGAACATCAAATAGAAACTGAACTGCACGTCCCTAAGTTGAATAGCTAGACGTTATTGAAAACGAACTAGTTTTATGCATAAGAAGGAATATGAAACACGGACATAGTTACTTTCTTTTGGGATAACATAAGATTTTAAGCTTAAGTAGAGCCTTTTAAGATAAAGTGGAATGAGCAAGCTAGATGTAATCTTAGTCTTACGTGTTAAGATTAATATTTATATGTTATGGGAATACTTTAGTTGAAAAAAAAATCAACAATTGATTTTTATCTATGAGATACATAGTAGACTTTGAAGTAGAGGAAAATTGGCGACTATGTAGGAAGAAAAATTTGCATGTTTAAAGACTAGAAAACCTTCTAAGTCTTAGATCAGGTAGAGTGACAACAAACTTAGTCGACCCAGAAAACTGAGAAGTTATTTTGGCTTTAACTAATGGAGGACCTTTCAAAAATCAAACCTCCCCACTAAGGTTTACCACCCCTTTTGAACCAGAAGTTTTAGAGTAAGTAGTTAGACAAAACTATTTTGAGTGGAGTAAGATATAGTACCAATTCATCCTAAACCTAGAATAAGATGTGTTACGACAAGGGTAGGTCATTGACTATGTGTACAATTGCCGAAGCTACATAAAAATAATTACCCAATCTAAGATTTAGATACTCACCTTACAACTAGTGAGAATTTTCTTATGAAAATAATTACCAAGTGGCGGTACTTTTGATGTCTCTTATAAAACTGTGTGGATAGAAGTACATAGAGAATTATTTCACAAGCCATGTGAAGGATGAAAACAGCACAAGATCATTAGAGATTAATTTTCATGTTGAGACTATTAAGGAAGTGTTTCTTAAGGTTACACTGATGAAGGAATTTACTTTTGGAAAGAGAGACAAGTTAAAGTCTTGCTGCATAGGAATGCTGGATATATTGGATAAGATTAGATATGTTGTCTACCGCTTAGTTTTACCATTGAGACATATCATACAGAAAATGTCTATCACCTTTCTTCTACCACAAAATACTTAAGTATTTCAGTTCTTGTAACCTGCAATAGAGACTTAGAAGTAAGTTGTGTTTTTTAACTTATGAAGAATTGTTTATGACTATAGTACGGTTGAGATTTATATTCGAGAAATACATTGGTGTTAGTTCAATAAGTTTGGTTTGTAGAGGAAGAATCCAACTTGGAGATGAGCATATGAAATTTAACCGAGCAATACCTAAACAATACCTAGAAGCTGAATTTCGGGGGCAAAATTCTGTTAAGGGGGTGAGGATGTAACACCCCGTCCCGTTTTATACCTTTTATATTCCTAGAACCCTTATTTTATATAATTATCTTTGTTTCTTTTTATTTTATTATTTTGTGTGCTATTGTGTAATTTAAATATATACCCTTTTATAAATTCCTAAATTCGAAGAAAGGAATCGAAATCTTTCAAACGAATAAAAGACTACGAGAAATTAAATATTCAAGTTTAAAATTAGGATTTCGATCCGTATAATTTATTGAGAATAAATTAAAATATTATTCAAATCTTAAAAACCGTATTATTTTCCAATCTGAAATCAAAAGAGCAAACCAAACAGCTCCTTACCGGAAGTACTATGATCTCATGTAAATCTTCATTTCCTTTCATTCACAGCCGTTAGTTTCATATTCTTTTCTTTTAATTTTTAATCAATTAATTAAAGAATTCTTCTATAAATAACCTTTTCCCTATTCTCTATCCCAGCATTCCGAATTCACAACTCAGTATACGAAAACCCACTTCTCTCTCTCTCTCTAACCAATCTCTGCCTTCTCTCTAAAAGCCACCGCCTTCCGATCGTCCGCCGCCCAGCCGCAAAGCGCCGCCGTCGTGCCAGTCCGGAACTGCGACGCCGTCACTCCCAGCTGCCCTTTGCCGCCGCTCCCTTCTCCGATCGAAAAGCCGGTGCCTTCCAGCCACCGTGTCTCCGCCGTCCCTCTCTCTCTCCAGCTTCGATCAACGCCGCTAACCGCCATCCTCGCGGCGCCTCTTCTCAGCAGCCCGACATCCGCCTCCAGCCTCCGCCGTGCGACGCCGTGAAACAGCGCCGCCTCCCTCCTCACGCACCGCCGTCGTGCACCAGATGCAGAACGCGTCGTTCAACCCAGCACCAATGCCGTCCAGCCTCTCCCCTGTTCTGAATCAAATCGCGCCCCAGACAACATCAACGGCCGTCGCTGCTCGTTCCGCCAGCGCCGCCGCGTGCTTTCCCCTGTCCCCGATCGAAGCAGCGCTTCACCGTCGCACTCCCAGCCGCCCTTCGCCATCGCCCCTTCCCCGACGGTTCCAGCCGAAGCCGCTCAAAGCGCCGCCGCCTCTTCTCCGTCGCTCGGAGTCCAACATCGCTTTAAGTGAGTCCCCTATTTTCTATCCGTTCCCGAGTTCCTTCAATTTTACAGTTTCCCCAATTAATTCCCTTCGAGAAAAGACTCACGGTTTAATTTTACTTCTTTTCAATTCCGATCGAGACGTTGTCGTAATGAATAGCTGCTTGTTTTGATTTCGGAAAATCCAAAGGACGCCGTTAGGCAGCTCGAATTTATTCAACGAGTCTTCGAGCTACGCCGTTAGGCTGCCCAGTTTGTGACTCGATTCGATACTAGTTGGAACACGCACGAGGTTTCCGACCATCTGTTTGTACATCATTCACGGGACCCGGAGCAAACAGGTGGGTGATTGATCTGTTGATTGATCTGCTAATAATACGTTGTGCTGGTATACTCTGAACATCACTAAATCAATCTAAAATCAAATATACAACATAAATGTAAACCTATTATATAAGTGTGTGAACTATATGATATTATATATATATATATATATATATATATATATATATATATCTTATATGGATTGTTGTGTTTATCTAATTATATAAATCGTTTATGACTGCATGGTAATAAGGACACTTTGTGAGCATGAATCTTTTGAGTATGAATTATGTGTATTTCTCCCCATGTTTTGAATGATAGTTTTTGTGAGGAAAAGGAAAGCTGATATTATTCTTGCGGAATGACGCGTATGGCCATGAGTGACAATAAGTCAGATTCATGGCCACTGGTAATTATTCTTGCAGAATGGCGGGTATGGCCATGAGTGACAATAAGTCAGATTCATGGTCACTGGTAATTATTTTTGTGGAATGACACGTACGGCCATGAGTGATAATATATCAGATTCATGGTCGCTGGTATTATTTATGGTATTTTGGAAGAGATTTACTATATGTGAAAATGATTGTGGGCTTTGCCCCTTAACGTGAACCAACTTGTGATATATCAATTATGTGAATGTGAAACCTGTCATGCCCAATTATTTATTACATGAATTTGTTACTTCTGTGATATATGTTCGTATTATTATGCCAATTGCTTAAATGAATTAAATACTTTATTAATGAGTATAATTTAATATACTTCGGATTTACCAATCCCATGACGTTGCAAATCACCCATACGTGAGAATTCAAATCTCACGCCCCCTATTTACAACCCTTGCAGATTATGATTTCGTGGAGCAAGGACAGTAATAGAGACGACACAGAGTTTTCCACTTAAATAAAACATTACTGATAATACTATATTTTATGTACACATATATGTGTGTGAGATACTTACTAAAATTATTCTGTTCATTCCTTCCGCTGCATAAAACTCATCATCTCTCATTTCCGTTATATTTCCTTCAAAAATTTTATAGTTCGGACTTTTGATCACAACAATTCTCCGAATCCGATATAATTAATATATTTTGGATTCGGGGCATTACAGTAACACTTGTTGCGTGCATCAATTACATTATGAAATGGAGAATTTCTTTTATATCCGATAAATAATCTACCCACGTTTAATATAATGAAGTGGAGAATAAATATCATTATTTTTAATATTTTCACTACAAAAAAATGTCGATTTAAAGAGGAAAATTAAAGAGGGAATTTTAGCCCTCGATTTTAATGAGGGTTTTCACGAGGGAATATCTTTAACGAGTGTATTAACGACAAAATAGTTTTGCTTGTCTTTGAAGAGGGATCTGACGAGGGAAAAAATGCCCCACAAAACGTCACGAGGGTTCAGACGAGGGCCCAAACCCTATGCAAGTTCACGAGGGAAAAATCCCTCGGCTGTGTCTGACACATGCAGCGGCACGAGGGAAACCTGTCGGTCGACAATGTCACGAGGGAAATTTCCCTCGTCTGACATCGGATCCAATTTCACGAGGGTTATAATCCCTCGTCCAATTTGAAATAATGCAGGGTTCTGGGTACATGCAGGCTTTGACCTGCAGACGTGGGCCAAGGAATCTAATTTGTCGAGGGATTTTCCCTCATCAAAACCCTCGCCCAAGCCAAGATTTAATACCATCTACCTCCATTTGCCTTGCACTCGAAATTGTTGCAGCTGCGGGGTGAAGAAGAAGCACCACCACAAGGCTACCACCATAGCCGCATCGAGTAGGAACTCCGGCAAATCTACCACTTCATACTCAGATTTTTGCTCTACGCGTTCACGAGAAGATTTCTACGGTAAAAAAAATCATTTTAATCGATTAATTATTTATTTATTTGTATATACATGCATGTATGCGTTTTGCTAGTATAAAAATGAGGTTAAAGTTGTTTAATTATTTAGTATTAGTTGTTTAATGTATAGTATAATAGCTAATTATTTAATTTTTTTAATTAACATGTGATACTTTTTTTAATAGTTATATATTTAATTTATTTAGTATTAGTTGTTAATTATGCATGCATAAATATAGGTATATATTTAATTTGTTGGTAATTATAAATTACTATATTTTTGCAATTATTATAAATAATTAATTAGTAGAATTTAGTTTGATATGTATATATATATATATATATATATTTAATTGTTAATTTAGTTGCTAATTAATTTCTTAATGTGCGTATATATTTATATGTATGTAATATTATTCATGATGTATTCATGGATGAAGTTGAAGGAGGGGTTATTGATATTGTTTGTTGTAGAATATGTGCGTTCCGACTTGATTAATTATAATTAAGCCGGAAATGGATGCACGTAGGAATTTTGATTAACTGGGGAATACAAAAAAAAATGAAACTCTGCCGAAATTCATAGAAAATATTAATTAATTAATTATAATGTAATAATAACTTAATAGGAGAATACAAATGATTAATTGTAGGGTTTAATTCATTAATATGAAACAGATTGATATGGACTACTCAAGCCGTTTACATTGGATGTATGGTCCAAGATCGATTAATGGCATGTTAGCTCCTGAATTTATTAGTGGACTCGATTCATTCATAGACTTCGCCACTAGTAACCTAAATTGGATGAATCGAGGAAAGATTAGGTGTCCCTGTAATAAATTTATATGCAGGAACAAAACGTTTCAGTACCCCGATGATGTGAAAGCTCATTTGTATAGAAATGGTTTTATGCCAAATTATTACAATTGGGTTTTTCATGGTGAGGAAAATTGGGGTCAAATTCCGCATCAATACAATAATCAGGCGTCGTCTTCTTACGGACCAGTTGATGAGACCGCAGGATCTAGCTCGTACCACGATATGATCACGGACTTAACTTCCGGGCCCCACTTTGGAAATGTGGATAACGAGTCGACTGTTGAGGAACCCCCTAATCAATATGCTGCACAGTTTTATGATATGCTTCGTGCAGCGGATCGGGATTTGTATCCTGGGTGCGAATCACACTCGCAACTATCATTCAATGCCCGTATGCTGAACATTAAAACTGAAAACAGACTATCTGAAAAGGGTTATAATCAAATTGTTGACTTGGTTCGTGAGATATGTCCTCCGGATAATTTGGTGCCCAGAAAGTTTTCGGATAGCAAACAGTTGATGGGTGAGATGGGGCTTCCTGTGGAGAGGATCGACTGTTGTACAGGGAATTGTATGTTATATTGGGGTGCAGACAGCGATCTTGAATATTGTAAGTTTTGCGGTCGGCCACGGTTCAAACCCGCTAGACGCGATGTGAATGGTCGACTGAAAAAGAAGAGCCCTTTCAAGGAGATGTTCTACTTTCCCATCATCCCTAGACTGCAAAGATTGTATCAGTCCAATGCAACTGCGAAGGATATGACATGGCATACAAGTTGCTCTAATAATGATCAGTCCGGTGTTATGCGTCACCCTGCAGACTCGCAGGCTTGGAAACACTTGGACCAGTCGTATCCTGAATTTGCATCAGAAATTCGGAACGTGAGGTTGGGCTTGAGCACCGATGGTTTTCAGCCGTTTGGGCAGTCGGGGAAACAATACTCCTCATGGCCGGTGATACTGACGCCGTACAATCTACCACCATGGATGTGCATGAAGGATCAATTCATGTTTCTTACGGTTCTGGTGCCTGGTCCTAAAAATCCAAAGGATAAATTGGATGTATTTTTACAACCATTGATCCGTGATTTGATGATTTTATGGGAATATGGAGTGGTAACGTACGATATTGCTACAAAGCAGAATTTTTTGATGTGGGCTGCACTAATCTGGACAATAAGTGACTTTCCAGCCTACTCGATGTTGTCTGGATGGAGCACATCTGGAAGGCTTGCTTGTCCATATTGTGCAGAAAACACGGATGCTTTCACTTTGAAGCTCAGTCGAAAGCAGTCGTGGTTTGACAACCATCGTAAGTTCTTACCCAGATATCATCCGTATCGAAGGAACAAGACTGCATTCAGAAAGAACAAAACAGTTGATGATGATCCACCGCCCATCCGTACAGGTGTTTCGATCCTTGAGGAAATTAATTGGATTGGATTTATGAAAGTTACGGAAGAGGGTGCTGATGCTCACAACAAAGTTCTAGATGGGGGTTGGAAGAAGAAGAGCATTTTCTGGGATTTGCCGTACTGGAGTACCCTGTTGATCCGACACAATTTGGATGTGATGCACATCGAAAAAAATGTGTTTGACAATCTCTTCTACACGGTGATGAATGTGGAAGGGAAAACGAAGGACACAAATAAATCTAGGGATGAGCTCAATGAATACTGTCGTCGACCCTCGTTACAGAAATGTCCACATACGGGAAAGTACCCCAAAGCTGCTTATTCACTTGATAAGAGACAGAGAGATATTGTTTGCAAGTGGGTAGATGAGTTGAAATTCCCTGATGATTATGTGTCCAACATGTCTCGTTGTGTAGACTGGAGCAAATTGAAGATGTTTGGGATGAAGAGTCATGATTGTCACGTGTTTATGCAGAGACTGCTTCCAATTGCTCTCCGTGAATTACTGTCGGCCAACATTTGGAAAGCTATCACTGAAATTAGTTTGTTTTTCAAGGAGTTAACATCTAGGACTATTACAGTGGAAAACATGACTCGCTTGGACCATGATATCCCAAACATCTTGTGCAAGTTGGAACGAATATTTCCACCCAGCTTCTTTAATTCAATGGAGCATCTACCTGTCCATCTTGCATATGAGGCAAAGATCGCTGGTCCAGTACAATACAGATGGATGTACCCATTTGAGAGGTAATCTATTAATTTACCTGTTTATTTTTAATATATAATCTCGTTTGGGAATTATAGTAGCTCATCCGTGGACCTTGAATTAGGTATCTTCACAATTTAAAGTTAAGTGTGGGTAACAAGGCACATGTGGAAGCTTCAATTGCAAATGCTTATTTAACAAAAGAAGCATCAATGTTTTGTTCCCATTATTTTGAGGATCATGTACTGACGAGGCGACATAATGTAGCTCGCAATTTTACTGGTCGTGGAGTACCCGAAGCAGTGGGAGCCGCACAATGGACTCAGGAATACGTAAGTAATTCCTACACTACAACATAGGGAGATTTTAATTACTTGATTACACATATCTTTATTTTTTGGAATACAGGAGAAGAAATATAACCGTCTCCCAACTGAATGGGAAATTGTGCAACATTTCCACAACTGTGGGGAAGGGGAGTACACGTATGGAGGAATTGCTGATATAATTGTAAGTGTTTTACATTAACATTATAAATTGAATAGTAAGGTAACACGTTTGTATATTTGAGATGATGTCAAAAAATTTGTATGTCTAGGACTCTGTGGAGGAACGAGTCTCGCAATTACCGCCTCCAGTAGACGATACTGAGCGCTTGAACCGACTGAGTCAAGTGTATGCTGAGACAGTGAGGCCAGGCCACGGAAAAGTTAGGGGCCTCGGTCAAATGAAGACGATGCGTATACAATCTGGCCCAGGCGAGACATCAGCTGGCACACACATTGGCGGTTATGATCAAAGAGATGTTGATCGTTTGCTGGCTGAGGAGCGCGTGAGATACGAAAGATTGCTGGCCGAGCAACAAAGACAGCAAAACGAATTTGTGCGCCAGGAAGTACACAATCAGAAGATGGCATGGTTTCAAGGCCAACAGGGAAACCTACCTAGTGGGTTTTCCCAACCAGCTAGTGCATATCCTCCTTACCCAGCTTATCCTTCATATCCTCCCGCCCCTTCCGCATCTGGTTACGCCCCTTATCCTCCCCCCGCCCCTTATCCCTCGGCCGGTCCTTCTACTGGTATTCCTCCTGTTCCTCCTACTGGTTTTCCCACCGCCCCTAATCCTCAGGCCTCTCCTGCTCGTCCTCCCGCTTTCGGTCCTTCATCGTCTCGTCGCAATTCCATCTCTCCAACTGGGTTTATAGACCTACTTGAAAGAGGTACATATTCTAGTTACCCCCCGAGGGGTAATTATTCCGGAAATGAAAGAGGTGATGATGATGATGATGATGATGATGATGAGAGTTAGGATGTTATAAATATTTGAACATGTTTTGGAACTATATTTGTTGGTTTGATATTTTACTGTTTATTTGGATTTATATGTCTGGATATTTGAGCATGTGAGTTTGTTATTATCATTATTATTGATTATTAGTTATGAATATTGTTGAATATTAAAATTTTATTGATTTTTAAAAAATATATTCATCAATATAAGTGTATATGTGTATATGTGTACACATATTAGTAATTAGTGAAGAGAATTTAAAAAGTATGTATTTTAAATTTTATTGATTTAAAAAAAACGATCAATATATGTGTATATATGGACACATATTAGTAAGTAGTGAAAAATAATTTAAAAAGTATGTATTTTATAATTTTATTGATTTAAAAAAAAACAATCAATATATATATATATATATATATATATATATATATACACATATTAGTAATTAGTGAAAAAAAATTTAAAAAGCTAAATATAAATGTACAAAAATATATAAGTAGTGAAAAAGAATTTATTGATGTATTCATTAAAAATATTTTAATATTATAAATAATAAAAATAATATATATAAGTGATAGTTTAATTTTATATGTAATAATAATTTACATATAAAGTATAACAAACAATTAATATTAATTAGTATGATATTTAAAATATATAACACAAAAATATATGATATATATATATTACACCCTAAAACATAACAACTAAATTGCCTTGTCCAAGCGGCACGACAAAACACGTAAGACCTCTCCATACATAGAGGTCGCGTGTTCGAAACTTGAGGGGGGCGAATTTCGCCCAATTAAAGCTGATTGTGAGGTTGGAGGCTGGTAGCCTAGCGGATCCGCGGGGGAGGTGTTGTGCTAGAGGTCGTGGGTTCGAAACCCACGAAGTTACATTTTTTTCGGTGGGAACTAGACGAGGGAAATACACGAGGGAATTTCCCTCGCCACGTCAGCCGAGGGAAAATTCCCTCGCCAATGCCCACCTGTCACGTCAGGGTTGAAGAGGGATTTAATTCCCTCGCGCACATTTCCCGAGGGCTTTAAAGAGGGATTTAATTCCCTCGCCCACGTTTCCCGAGGGCTTTAAAGAGGGAAAATTCCCTCGTGCCCCATTCCCGAGGGTTTAATTCCCTCGCCTTTCACGAGGGTTTAGCCGAGGGAAACTTTGTCGAGGGATTTTTTCCCTCTTCTCTTCCCACGCGAATTCCCTCGTTAAAACCCTCTCCATTTTTCGGGGGATTCGTTTTTCCCTCGTGCACAGATTGGCGACGAGCATTTTGGAGAGGGAATAAATCCCTCTTCAATACCCTCTCTATCTTCAATTTCCTCTCCAAAACCCTCTCCAAAACCCTCTTTAAATCATTTTATTTTTGTAGTGTTTTCTCTCTTTATCTATCCTTTAAAAAAATAAAAAATTTAACCAGTGGGTAGATGTAGCATTCTCCATGAAGCCGATGCACAACTCATGATACTATCTAATAAAAACAATTAATGTTATTCGATAAAAATAATTAATATTGGTCAACTGTTACTATTCAATAAAAATAATTAATGAAGGATTATTTAATTAAATAATTAATATTACTTGAAAATGTACACCAATTAAAATTGGTGTATAAAAGAAGTTGCCATCATTAAATATATTGATTATATTTTTTTTTATCAGTTAAATGTTAGCTCAAATTCATGTATATTTAAATTGGCTTTCTACTATTTCAGAAAATGACACGATGATGTTCTTATTGGAGGTGATAGTCAGTACTATTTTTTTTTTCTCTAGTTCATGGAGAAAAAGAAAAAGATATTACATTGTAATTGTGTGCAGAAAATATGCGAGAGGGTGAGGCTGGTGAGTGGGTGAGAGTAACCCATAGGAAATCCCGTCCCTGTTCCGAGCGTTTCCCGGCGAGGCATCAAAACTACCCTAACCTTAGAACACCCAACCCATTAACCAAGCCCAGGACAGATAGGAATCAGGAAGCAAACGGAAGATCGGGTTTGAAGAAGTATGGAAATGGCAACCATCGAGGTCGATCTGTTAATCCCATCACTCAAGGTGCGGTGTCCTTCTTTTTCAGAAATTTTCCAAGAGACTGTAGCATTAAGCATCTATGGTGGAGCTTTGAAAAGATTGGCAAAGTAGTAGATGTTTTCTGCCCTCAGAAAATGGATAAGGAAGGGAAACCTTTTGGGTTTGTTCGGTTTGCTTTGGGGCTGGAGAAAGATAAAATTCTGGAGAGTTTAAATAACATATGGATTGGAAGCTATAAACTCCGAGCTTTCTACCCGAGATATGAACGCCGAAAGCAGGTGAATCAGATTCTTCCTGCAAGGGTGATAACATTCAAAAGCAGCCCAAGAATACCAAACGTTTCCTACAGGGATGCTGTGTCGGACAAACTTCCTCTTCCTGGAACAAGTAACCCAAACCCCACCATTGATATAGAAAGGCAACGAAACTTAGAACAGCTAAGGGTGGAAAGTTTTTTCAACTTTAAAACAGAGGTTGAAGATACCCTTTGGCTTGAAAACTGCTTCACAGGCGTATTGAAGAGAAACTTCTCTTGGGAGGATTATCATGAGGAAATGCAAGAAGAATGTGGTAATCTCTTAACCATTCGCACTCTCGGGGACGACGCTGTCCTAATTCAAAATCTTTCCCGCAAATCATTGAAAGATCTAGCAAAGGATTTGGATGATTGGTTTCGGCATTGGTTTGAATGGTTTAGACCCTGGAAGTGTACCGATGTTAACCATAAAAGATTAGTGTGGACTAAATGGTTTGGGGTTCCAGTTCATGCTTGGAATTCCCGTTTCTTTGAAACCATAAGCCCATTAGTTGGCTCTTTTATTAAACTAGATGAAACCACAATGAAAAAAACAAAACTAGATGTTGCAAGGGTGCTTGTGTCGGCTTCGTCGTTGAAGGATATCAACCAAATTATCAAAGTTAAGATCGACGATGTGGTTTTCTCGATCAGAATTATCGAAGAAAATAATTGGCATCCAGGGCTGGATCAAGTTTCTTTAAGCGAGTCCTCTGATGATGATGATGATCTATCTCGGTGGTCGGCAGATGTGGAAGGGATTATCTCCGGTGGACCGACAAATGCCTCCGTTCGTGAACGGAATTTAGACATTCAAAGTGGCCTTTCAGATTCTGATTCGATCCATTTGGAGCCCAACAAATGCTTTGATAAATGTGAAAGTGGCGGCGGCATGATTATTTTGGATGATTCCCAAGACAAAGTGAATGATCATGTATTAAATCTGAACAATGAGGGACCACAAAATTTTAATGTGGGTCATCCATGCGAGGAAATTAGGGAGTTACTTGATAAGGGCCCAACTCCCAATTTGCTTTTGAATTCTAATGGGCCACATTTGCAAAAAAATCAGCCCATTTGTGTATTGTCGAATGAGGAGCATCAGACGAATTCTCAAGCCCAAGACATTTTGGACTCAAATATTTCAACTCCTACACTTGAATTGCCATCCCCTTTAGCATCCCTTGACTATCTCAACTACACTAAACCGGGTCAACAGATTCCATCGGAAGCTTTTGCCTCCCACAACTTAGCAACACAACCAGTGCAAATTTCAGGGAATTCAGGATCTTCGGCTCTTCGGCAAGTCACTCAAGATCAATTTCAATCCACTATGGTCGAGGCTCAAGGTACGAATTCTCAACCCCCTGTTCGATGCAAGATCCGGAGGAAAAAATCTACACAGTCAAAGAGAGAGAAAAAGAGAATAGAGGCCGAAAATTTCAATAATTTTTTGGGCAATATTGTTTCCATAGAAGATTTAGAAGCAGAGGCAAGAGATTTCAGAACCAGTAGATTAAGAAGGAGCTCCGATTCAATTCTCAGGAATTTTAATAAGTCGGTGGAAGCAAAGGAAACTTGGAATTTGGGGAAAAATCTAGGGCTTGTTGCGAAATGTTCAGAGGGAGAGATGATTCAGAAAATAAAGGAGATGGAAAATCAAGGACAGAGCGCTAAAGTTTTGGGCAAGGAGACATCAGATCGTGTTAGTTAATGAAGATTCTTTCCATAAATATCAGGGGTCTGGGGAGTAGAATCAAGAGGAATGAAGTTCAGGGTCTAAGAACAAGTCACTGTGTGGACTTCTGCTGCGTACAAGAAACGAAGTTGGAGACCATTAATGATAGAATTTGTCGATCGATTTGGGGAGATGGAAGCATGGAATGGGCATCAAAAGAAGCTATTGGAAGATCAGGAGGTATTATTTCTCTCTGGAATCCTGAGGTTTTCTCTTGTCTCAGTTTTTGGCATATGTCTGGTGCTCTTATTGTGAATGGATTATGGGGACAAGAGAGACTACAATGTTGTTTAATTAATGTTTATGCCCCTTGTTTCACTGATGAAAAAATTGATCTATGGGATCGGATTTCCACAATTATTGATCAGAATGCTGGGTCTTGTGTATGTGTAATTGGGGACTTCAACTCAATTCGAGTTGAAGGGGAAAGAGAAGGGAGAGCGATGTCTGCTAACTTGAGAGACATTTGGGCATTTGATTCTTTCATAAACAACACTAGATTGATCGATTTGCCATTACATGGCAGAAAATTTACCTGCTATAAAGCCGATGGGAGTTGTAAAAGCAGGATTGATCGAATTCTGGTAAATAACAACTGGATCACTCGGTGGCCCAACTCCGCTAAAAAAGGATTAAAAAGATCAATCTCAGACCATTGTCCAATCATCCTTGAGATAAAGGCCAAAGATTGGGGTCCTAAGCCCTTTAGGTCTCTCAATGCTTGGTTTACTCACCCGGAGTTCAAGGATTTTATTGTCAAGATTGGAGCAGTTTTTCAATTAATGGATGGGGAAGTTATGTCATAAAGGAGAAATTTAAACTTTTGAAAGAGAAGATGAAGACATGGAATTCTCAAGTTTTTGGATCACTAGACAGTATGATAGAGAATCAGAGAGAGGAAATTCACAAGTTAGACATTATAGATGAGGTATTTGGTTTGGAAGATAGTGAGATCATGAAAAGAAATGAGGCTACTGCCAATCTGGTAAGAGAATTAAAGAAAAAAGACAGCTTGATTTACCAGAAAGCTCGTTGTTCATGGATCAAAGAAGGTGATTTGAACACACGATTTTTTCATAGCTACATCAACAAAAGGAGGAAAAGGAATGAGATCCTTGGTATTCAAGTCAACGGGGAATGGCAAGAAGAAGTGGTAGACGTGAAAAAATGTATCTTTGAATACTTTCAAAATCATTTCAAGAAGGAGGATTTTCTCAGACCCACTGTTCAGCTTGATTTCACCAGCAAAAAAATTTCTGATCTGGACAACACTATGCTTATTGCCCCTTTTTTGGAAGAAGAAGTTCGTGAAGCTGTATGGGCATGTGATTGTTCAAAAAGTCCGGGTCCCGACGGTTTCAATTTCAGATTCCTCAAAGATTTTTGGGATGTTTATAAAGCTGATTTTCTGAAAATGGTTTAGGAATTCCACCAAAATGGCAGATTCGTCAAAGGCTTCAATCCAACATTTATAGTTCTTATCCCTAAAAAAGAAGCTACTGTTGGGCTGAACGATTTTCGTCCGATTTCTTTGGTCAGTGGAGTATACAAAATCATTTCAAAACTCTTAGCTAAAAGGCTCTCTCTTGTGCTCGATTCTATTATTTCAGATACACAGAGTGCCTTTGTGAGTGGAAGACAAATCCTCGATGGGGTAGCTATTTTAAATGAGGCAATTGATGAAGTAAAGAGGAACCACTTTGAGCGTCTTTTCTTCAAGATAGATTTCGCAAAGGCTTATGACACGATCGACTGGGACTATCTTGACTTAATGATGGAAAGATTCAATTTTCATTCCAAGTGGAGAAAATGGGTAATGGAGTGCATCAAATCTGCGTCGGCGTCTGTTTTAGTTAATGGCAGCCCTTCAGGCGAGTTCAACCTAGAAAGAGGTCTACGACAAGGTGATCCACTTTCCCCCTTTTTGTTCTTAATTGCCATTGAGGCGCTGAATATTCTCATGACAAAGGCTGTTAACTTGGAGCTTTATGAGGCAGCAGAAATTGGAGCTGATAAGGTCAAAATACCACTTCTCCAATTTGCCGATGACACAATCTTTATGGGGGCAGCAACTCTAGATAATGTGTGGATTATGAGACGCATTCTTCGTCTCATGGAATTGTTATCAGGTCTTAAAGTTAATTTTGAGAAATGTAGTGTGATGGGTGTAAATGTGGATGAAGACAGACCTCACAACATGGCTGAAATTCTTGGGTGTAGAATTGGTTCAATCCCATTCTCTTATCTGGGAATCAGAGTTGGAGCTAATCACAGGAGAGCATCAGAATGGGCTAGTATCATTCAAAAAATAAAAAATCGCTTGAAACGGTGGGATGACAAGAAGATCTCGATGGGTGGCAGAATCACACTTCTAAAATCGGTTCTATCCTCACTTCCGATTTACTATCTGTCTTTTTATCTCATACCCAAAAAAGTCTTGAGAGAGATTGTGCGCTTACAGCGAAATTTCCTTTGGGGGGGTGGTAGTGAGTCGAAAAAAATTGCATGGGTGAAATGGTCAAAAATTTGCAATTCAAAACTACTAGGTGGGCTAGGGGTGAGAGACATAGAGTGTTTTAATAAAGTTTTACTAGCTAAATGGGGTTGGCGTTTACTAAACGGGAGGTGCAGTTTGTGGGTGAGAGTTGTAAAATCAAGATATAAGGAGAAAGTGAGGGGGGATTGGGTTGGGTTACCATTTGGAAAAACGGGTAAAACATCTTTATGGTGGAGGGACATTTTAAAGGTTGTTGGAGAGGGGGGCGGGGGCTGGTTTGCAGAAAATTTGAAAAAGGTAGTAGGGAGTGGGTGTAGTACATTTTTTTGGGAGGAAGATTGGACGGGGGAAGGGGTGTTGAGAGATAAATTTCATAGGCTTTTTCTTCTTAATTTAGATAAAGAGGGGAAGGTAGGGGAGATGGGTAATTGGGAGGGTGATAATTGGGTATGGTCTTGGCGGTGGAGAAGACCTTTGTCAAATCGTGAATTGAATTCCCTTAATAATCTTATACTTTTGATTAACAGGATTCATATTGTCAATGGAGTTGAAGATACTTGGAAGTGGAGGAGTTCCCCAAACGGAAGATTCTCTACGAAGGAGACGTATGAGTTCTTGTTTACCCACTTAATGCCGACACAAGTGGACGTCGACAAAGCTAGGGCTTTCAAAATCATTTGGAAAAATTATGCACCACATAAAGTCATTACTCATACTTGGAGGCTTTTATTGGATCGCTTGCCTACAAAATTAAACCTTCGTAGGCGAGAGATCCTTAAGCAAAACGATGATATGCGTTGCATCTTGTGTGGGTCTCATGAGGAATCAGCAAAACACTTATTTTTTGAGTGCTCGGTTTCTTTTCTTGTCTGGTCAGAATGTTTCTCTTGGCTCCAGACTCCATTGGCTCTACACTCAGATCCTGTTACAAATCTCCTTATTTTTAGTGACATAATGTGCGGAAAGAATGGTCGAAAAACAGCTGTTTGTTTCTGGCTTGGTGTAGTTTGGACTATTTGGAAGTGGAGAAATGCAATTCTCTTTAATAATGAGACTTTCTCGGTGAGCAAGTGCACAGACGAGTTGAAGGCGAGACTTTGGAGTTGGATTGTTGCAAAAAATCTTGTGAAATCTGTTTTTTCTTTTAATGATTGGTTTGCTAACCCAAGACTGATTATTTATGCTTAGGGTAGCAAGCTGCTCTTTTATCCCTATGTACTGTGGGTATTTCTTATGCCCAATTTTAGTGGCAATAAAAATATTTTTACTGATCAAAAAAAAAAAAAACATTGTAATTGTGTGCTTGAGAATTTTTTCTCATATGAACACAATGATTTTTCTTTAACTATAAAATGATTTCCAATGATTGTGAACTAGAAAAATGTGACTCCAGAATCATTAACACATGCGCCATTATATTAATTTTTTTCCTCGGAAATGCCTTTCATTTTATTTCTATTTATCAAGGATAATAGTGATTACAAGGAAAACGTCATAAGAGGCCATACCCCCACTATGTATAAAGTAGTATTATTATTTAATATATCTATCACAATTAATTGTAAAATAAACAGAGATAGGAATTGATGCTAAAGTCAATGCAGTGATTGATTAATGATGGGGTGGATTAGTTTAATGACCCTCAAAAGAAAAAGATTGGTGCCTTTAGGCTTTATCGAGTCGACTCATATATATTAGCTTTTTTTTTTTTAAAGAATCTTAGGGAGTGTTTACTTGAAGATGGGGTGGATGAAGCATATATGAATGGAGAAAAAAAAGTAGATGGGATGAATCTTGCAAATAATAAATTTGTATTTATTTTGTGTTGGATGTGGTCGGAGTGATAAAACTTTATGTCAAATCAATATTTTTTGTGTGATGATGATGTATTATTTTAATATTGTTAGTTAGTGAAATAATAATTAGGGGTAAGAAAAGCATGAGAAATAATGAGTTGATGTAAGAAAAAGAAGGAAAGAGAATGAATTGGTGTAAAAAAGAGTTGTGATGTGTTATTTTTAAGGGTGGTATAGGTGTAAAATAGGAGTAAATGTGTATTTAAGATGGAGTATGAGATGTGCAAATTTTAAAATGACTGGGATGGTGGAAAATTCATCCCCCGTCCAAATGCACACATCCCTAATTAAACACCCTTAAAGATTTAACTAAATAAGTAAATAGAATGAGGAAAATAAATTAAGTGTGTGTGTGTGCGCGCGTGTGTGCGTGCGTGCGCGTGCATGTGTGTGTGTGTGTGGAGAGAGATTAAGTTTTATATGAAAATAGTTCATGATAAGCTTATTATGAAACTGTTTTAAAGTATCGAATATTTGACCAGAAATATCGATAATCTCACCAGGATTATCATTAATCTGGGACCGTAGAATTATATTATAATTGTTCTAAATTTTCTTGAATTCAGATTAATGATACTCCTGGTCAAATATTCGATACATTAATATAGTTTCATGATAAGCTTATCATGAACTATTACGATATAATACTTTGTCATATATATATTCCTCCGTCAACTAAAATTATGTTCATTTCGTTTTGATTACAAATTTGTTTTTTTTTTTACCAAGCAACCAACACTTAATTAATTCACATGTTATTGATTTTACATTTACAAACAACCTCTTAATTCATAAATAAACCACACAATATATACCCCAAAAATTATATTTACTTCATCTATTTTTTTTACTTTGAAATTATGTCTATCGTTTGTAAACATTATATCTTTGATGAACAGATTTTTCAAAAATAAAAAATAAAAAATAGAAAACTCGCTCCCAAGTGTATTACTATAAGGGCAAGTTTGTGTATTGTAGGTGTAAATATTTGTTACAAGTTCTTATAATAACTATTAGGACAAATATGTATTTAAAAGGGGCAAAATATGTATTTCTTAGTATGTTATTCATCTATTTAAATTAGTTTTTTTTTCTCATTTATACTGAATTTGTTCATATAGTAACACATCTTTCTCCATAAAATAACACCATTATTTTCATCTATCAACACATTTTTCAAACCTTGTTTGTGTAACTATAATGATAAATATTTATTTATGTAAGGACAAATATGTATTACTTGTCCTATAATGTATTACTAGTCCAATAATAACACATGTTTGTCTTTACAGCAACACAATTGGGAGCAAGTTTTTTTTGTTGCATTTGCCCAATTTTTTTTAGAAAGATCTGTATTACTTGTCCTATTGTAACACACAATTGCTCTTACAGTAACATATGTTTGGCCTTATATTAACATAAATTGGGAGAGAGTTTTTTATTTTACATTTGCACAATTTGTTTGAAGAGTAGGTTTTATATGAAAATAGGTCATGATAAACTTATCATGAAACTGTTTTAAAGTATCGAATATTTGATCAAGAGTATTGATAATCTCACCTGGAATATCATTAATCTGGGTTCAAGAAAATCTACAACAATTACAATATAATATAACTGACCCAGATTAATAATACTCCTAGTGAGATTATCGATACTTCTGGTCAAATATTCGATACTTTAACACAATTTCATGATAAACTTATCATAAACTATTTTCATATAATACTTTGTCTTTTTGAGTAAGTTTTATATGAAAATGGTTCATGATAAGCTTATCATGAGATTGTTTTAAAGTATCGAATATTTGACCAGGAGTATCGATAATCTCACCAGAAGTAATATTAATATGGGTTGGTGGTATTATATTGTAATTGTTGTAAAAAAAAAAATTGAATCCAGATTAATGATAGTCCTGGTGAAATTATCGATACTTCTATTCAAATATTCGATACTTTAATATAGTTTCATGATAAGTTTATCATAAACTATTTTCATATAATACTTTATCATATATGAATATTCCAGAAGAACAATAAATAAATAAAAATGGTAATAATAGTACTAAGAATACTAATGCTAATATATATATATATATATATATCTTATTATACTATATTTCCAAACCTCTCCAAGATGATGTGTCAGCACAACATTTCTCTTAAAGTGATATGACACCTCTCAAATCGTTTTATTTCAAAATCCTGCATTCTCCTTAAAAGTTATTTTAGGTATATTTTAAATCATATTAAGACTTAATCTACACCATATATTTTATACTTTTAATCTCAACCGTACATTTTATTTTACATTTTCTATAAATGTCAAATCTCACTTTTGTTTTCATTCTGATTTACAACCCTAATCATCTCCCCTTCTCTTTATTTTCCCATTCATTGTTTGATTTTTCTTTATAGGTATAATATTATTATTTTTTCTTCTCTTCTTCTCTCACGTTGTCGTCTCCCTTCTCTCAGGTTATTCACGAACTGCCGCCTCCTCGTGGATTTTTCCCTCGAACCACCACAGCCTTGAACCGCATCGGAATACCGCACCATTGTTGATGATCGTTTCTAATCACAGGGATTAGTGACTGTTTTTGTTTACTAATTAGATCGCCAAATAATTACGTGTGATTGATCACTAACCTAATTAGTGAATACAAAAATTAGAATTGAAAAAAGAATAAGCACATGTATTGATTACATATTTAATTCGTATGTTTGAGAATCGAGATGCTTTGGTTTACGTAGTCGAAGTTTGGATGTATTAGTGAATTTGTGCCTGCCTTTTATTATTTTAAATTCAAGGTATTTATACAAGTTTTACAAGTAGGAGGTGTACAAACCTTTGCTCTTCCATGGGTGCATGTTTGGCACATGGAGTGTTGACTAATTTGACCTTATCTAAACTAAATTCTATCTTCTAGACTGGATTTGCTCGTTTAATGAGTTGTCCGCCTTTTCGGGCCTTGTCCTTGAAGAGTTATTAGTTTGATTCTGTTGGTCATCCTTTGTAATGACATAATATCTTGATGCTTTAGTTGGAGTTGTTTGCTTATTGGCTGGAGTTGCTCGCCAAGGCCATATTTGGGTTCACATGGTTTCTGCCTTGAAGTTGTTCGCCAGTGTGGTGTAGCTCGCCGAGCTGGAATAGTTAGTCTGACTATTCCAACTTGGTCTGGCTTAGTTGGTGCTTAAACTTGTCTTTGGTTTAATTACTTCACTTAATCCTGTTCGCCCTTATGGTGTTTCTGCTCGCCTATCAACAATTTCCCCCTTGCCAGTCATTATGTTATGATGAAGTGGAGAGAACTATTCCTAGGCTGGCAATTATTCGGTGTTATGGAGGCGAGTTGTTCTCATTTGGTGTGAACTACTTCAGTTATGCGGGCTACCTCAGACGAGCTGAATTGGATCAGCGACGGTTGGAATACCAAGGCACTTGGCTCTGATCAAGGCATGACGTGGGTGGCATGATAGCCGCCGCCCACGCGCACGCGAAACCGAGGCGACGCGCTTCCAGGATTTTTGGAAGGAGGCCGCACGCGCCCAATATTTACAATTTGGTCCTCGTACTCTTGCCCTTGCTCGCCAGGTACCCCGTTTTTCTTTATACTATAAAAGGAATTTTTCTTTCATTTTTTCCATTTTCCTTTACATTTCCAGCACGAAACTCTTGCATTTTCCCTTTTAAAATTTTCCGGCGATTGTACGTCCCAATTCCGGTGACTCCTCATCACTTCCATCATCGTTCCATCATTTCTCAATCATTTATAAGTAAAAATTTCTCTTTTTCAGTTGAATTTCTTTTTATTTTGGTGAAAATCCCCAAACTCCGCCACTCTTTCTGTGAAATCGCCGCAATCTTTTCCCATTCTCATTGGAAACCTCCATTAACGCCGGTCGAAGCTTTTTCGACCTTTTTCCTTCACAAAAAAACCAGATTCAAATGTCATCCCACTCAGAAACAGGATCCTATCCACCTCGCCATCCTGGAAAGTGTCCAATCGAAGAGTTCTCCGTTCCAGTAGTTAATTTAGATTCAGATCCCGACGCGGCCTCCGTTGCTCACTCCATCGACTCATTTTGATTTTGATAATGTCAAAACATATATGTGTATTGTGGAAACTAACATTGCAGGTACTAAGAGATATGAAGAGTTTAAAAGACAAAGTCTACATCTGCAAAGATGGATTCAGACCCTACAGTTAGCTCAAGACAAGTCTGCATCTGAAGAGTTGAAGACAAGTCTACAGCCGAAGAGTCTACATCTGCAGAGTTAAGGACTATTAGCTGTAAGCTTGAGATTAGTAGGATTAATTAAGTGTAGTACATTCTGTACACTCACTCATTTAGTTTGAAATATCTCAGTGTTTACCAGAGCTAATTACTAGCCAGTAGAAACAAGTATCTCAGTGATTAATAGCTCTTTGAGCAATCATCACTACAAGACAACTTGTACTACTCGAAGGACAATGCTATATGACAGGAAGTTTTAATTAAGCTGAAGTCAAAGCTGGAGGAGAAATTATTTTGAAATTTCAATCCCTCCAACGGTTAGAGGGTCCCTTAAGACTCCTATAAATAGGAGGTGAGACCTCAGAGGAAAACAACAACAACCTTAAGCTCTCAAGCGCATCTGCACAATATCTACATCTTTCAAAGTCTACAGTTCTTCAAAGATTAGAAGTTTAGGACTTAGAAGCTAGGATTATTGTATTTTCTTTGTTGTTGTTCCCTCACTATACACACCCCTGTATTCTACCTAGAGTAGATATCATTATTGGTGAGTGTTTAGCTCTGTGTGAGATTAAGAGAGAGTATCTGTGTGAATTTGTATTTCTGCCTAGATTAGAGTATCTGAGTGAGAATTTTAAGTCTAAGGGGGAACAACTTTGTGATTGTGGGGAGATTCTTAGTGAATTTGGCACCTGATAGTCCCGGTTTCGAATACCAAAATGGGAATTCAGGGACAATTTTTTTTTAAACCTTTGCTCAGGGAGTTCAGCAAGAGTGAATAGTACTCAAGTCACTATATTGGTAAGGGCCAGAGCACTCAAGTCAGTGCAACTGACATGCGAGCTCAGTCTCTTAACAAGGCGGTGACTCGAGAGGTTACACTTCAAGTCACTGCACTGCTTAGAGGCTGAGTTACCAAGTTAGTGTGAAGACTTGGAGACTCATGCTCTAAGCAACATAGTGACTCGTGATGCTGAACTCTTGAGTGCGTTGCCTGAATTGGTCAGTGAGAAGGATTCTCCCTGACCTAAATACTTAACCAAAGTTTTCTTTAACAATGCTCTTAGTGAGTAGATTTTCACAATACTTTAGTAAATACTTAAAACAACAAAACGCTAAGTTTAACGTGGTTTAGAGACTCAAGCTCTTACATCCACGGCCTGATTTAACAGGAAATCCACTAACTTGGGATTCTTATTTTTAACGTGCCAAGTTGCACCCAGATCTATCAACTCAGATCTTGCTTTCTTCCTTCCTTACTCACAAAAAAACTTACTACCAACAACCTAACTTAGGGTTTTGGTTTCAGTTGGGTTTTCTCCAACTAGGTGAGGTTTTCCCTTAAAATGTGTTAGCCTAAAGCTAAGATTGGGAAAACCTCTCTAAGCTAAGAGTTACAAGCTGAACACTCATTTATATATCTGTGAAGACCTTAATGGTCAGTGAACAAGGTGTGAAACGTGCCTCCTTATGCCTCCCTTTGAAACTGCACTAAACTCTCACACCTTCACAGCTCGTAGGTGCTGATTTTCTCTTCTCACACACTTGAATACACAACTATGAGCTTGTATTTATAATGTGGATTCAAATGTAACTATTGGAGGGAATTACATTTGAATCCAGCATTTAATGGTTTCAACCACTTTTCTTGGAGTGCGGCCTTGTAAGTGTCAGATAAGCTGTCTTGACTTGATTGGTCCACGTGGACTGAATCCAATGGATCTTTGATTCAGTGTGCTTGATTAGGGCGCACTGACTTCAAATAGCATTATCCTCTACTGACTGATGATCTTCAGTAGACATACTTGTCTTCAGTGATGTTGTCCTTCAGGGACTCTTGAAGATCTATTCAAGAAGTTTTTCATTAGGCTGAATGACAAACTTCCCTGACCACAGCAGCCTGACTCCTTCAGGGCCTATTTTGTGCAGCACTGATCCTCCTGATCATGCTCTTCACTGAGTGGTCCGCCTGACCTAGCTTAGATCAGCCAGGTTTACACTCAGTGGGACATCCTTCAGGCTTCTCTTCAGGTTCAGGTCTCTGTCATGGCTTCAGTCAGTTCTTCTTGATGTCATCTTGATTTCCTCAGGCTGTGTTGCTGAGTTCCCCCTCAACTGAGTGCTTCTCAACTGAGTTCTTCTCAACTGACAGCCTATTCTATTGAGACATAACCTAGCCTGACTTGAACTTAAAGATGCAATTCTGACTGCTTTCAAACCTATTACATGTTGTTTTGGAAAATCATCAGAACTAAAACATATCCCAACAATTTCCCCCTTTTTGATGATTCCAAAACTTCTAACCAAATGATTTTCTATTACAAGTTGAATGTCAAAACACAGGTAATAGTTTGAAATAAGCAGGAATTCCCATAGTTTAAAACATTTAAGATATGTTCGGTTAACCATTTTTCTTAACAAAACTGGATCAGTGGTCATGTGAACAACCCGCTCTGATACCAATTGTTGGTCCCAGTTTCGAATACCAAAATGGGAATTCAGGGGTAAATTTCTTTTTTTTAAACCTTTGCTCCGGGAGTTCAGCAAGAGTGAATAGTTCTCAAGTCACTGTATTGCTAAGGGCCAGAGTACTCAAGTCAGTGCAACTGACATGCGAGCTCAGTCTCTTAACAAGGCGGTGACTTGAGAGGTTACACTTCAAGTCACTGCACTGCTTAGAGGCTGAGTTACCAAGTCAGTGTGAAGACTTGGAGACTCAGGCTCTAAGCAACACAGTGACTCGTGATGCTGAACTCTCGAGTGCGTTGCCTGAATTGGTCAGTGAGAAGGATTCTCCCTGACCTAAATACTTAACCAAAGTTTTCTTTAACAATGCTCTCAGTGAGCAGATTTTCACAATACTTTTGTAAATACTTAAAACAATAAAACGATCAGTTTAACGTGGTTTAGAGACTCAAGCTCTTACATCCACGGCCTAATTTAACAGGAAATCCACTAACTTGGGATTCTTGTTTTTAACGTGCCAAGTTGCACCCAGATCTATCAACTCAGATCTTGCTTTTTTCCTTCCTTACTCACAAAACAACTTACTACCAACAACCTAACTTAGGGTTTTGGTTTCAGTTGGGTTTTCTCCAACTAGGTGAGGTTTTCCCTTACAATGTGTTAGCCTAAAGCTAAGATTGGGAAAACCACTCTAAGCTAAGATCACAAGCTGAACACTCATTTATATATCTGTGAAGACCTTAATGGTCAGTGAACAAGGTGTGAAACGTGCCTCCTTATGCCTCCCTTTGAAACTGCACTAAACTCTCACACCTTCACAGCTCGTAGGTGTTGATTTTCTCTTCTCACACACTTGAATACGCAGCTATGAGCTTGTATTATAGTGTGGATTCAAATGTAACCGTTGGAGGGAATTACATTTGAATCCAGCATTTAATGGTTTCAACCACTTTTCTTGGAATGCGGCCTTGTCAGTGTCAGATATGTTGTCTTGACTTGATTGGTCCACGTGGACTGAATCCAACAGATCTTTGATTCAGTGTGCTTGATCAGGGCACACTGACTTCAAATAGCATTATCCTCTACTGACTGATGATCTTCAGTAGACATACTTGTCTTCAGTGATGTTGTCCTTCAGGGACTCTTGAAGATCTCTCCAAGAAGTTTGTCATAAGGCTGAATGACAAACTTCCCTGACCACAGCAGCCTGACTCCTTCAGGGCCTACTTGGTGCAGCACTGATCCTCCTGATCATGCGCTTCACTGAGTGGTCCGCCTGACTTAGCTTAGATCAGCCAGGTTTACACTCAGTGGGACATCCTTCAAGCTTCTCTTCAGGTTTAGGTCTCTGTCATGGCTTCAATCAGTTCTTCTTGATGTCATTTTGATTTTCTCAGGCTGTGTTGCTGAGTTTCCCCTCAACTGAGTGCTTCTCAACTGAGTTCTTCTCAACTGACAGCCTATTCTATTGATACATAACCTAGCCTGACCTGAAACTAAAGATACAATCCTGACTGCTTTCAAACCTATTACATGTTGTTTTGGAAAATCATCAAAACTAAAACATATCCCAACAGCACCTTTGTGGTGTAAGAGTGGACGTAGGAGGATTACAATACCTCTGAACCACTATAACTCTCCTTGTTCTTTTACATTTTGTTCATTTCTACTGCCTTAAGTTATTTCTGTATCTACTATCCTTATTCATTTCATTTCATATCATCTCATTCATATTCTCTGTGTGCTTAGGATTTTACAAAGCCTACAGCTATAGATTCTTTGAATCACTTAGCTAAAGCTTTGTTCATTTGATTTTCCACTTCACACACTTTACTTATTTCTGCTGCACAAGCTGTTAAAATACTCTAAAGTATTACAACATCAACTTTGATAAGTGTTTGAATCATTTAATACAGACTCTGCATTTTAAAAGTCTACAGCTGCAAACATTTCGTTTTAAACTCTACAGCTGCAGAGTTTGATCTGTATACCTTTAAAGTTAAAAAGTTTTTAAAAACTCAAGGTCTATTCACCCCCCCCCTCTAGACCTTGATATACCTTTTTGGACCAACAAGTGGTATCAGAGCAGTTGGTATTGGTCCCACTAGTCAGTTTTAGAAAGAATGCGGAAGCTTAATTAAAACTCTTTTTCAAGACCTTTTTAATAAGAGCACAAGTAAGAGTAAAGAGTAAATAAAAGCAATAAAGAACACACGAAATACAGTGGTTCGGATGTTAAAATCCTACGTCCACTCTCCCTTTTCTCAAGGGGCCTTACTAACCAACCAACCAACTTACTACTTTCTGGAATTGAGAAGTACCATATCCTTCTTACACTCTGTAGATCTAACTTTGATCTAAAGCTTAACTTACTCCAACCTTCTCTATCAAGATGAACAGGTTGAGTATTCCAACAACAAACTCCTTAATAGTATATATGAATAAGAACAATAAGAGTGCTTAATACTTAATGAGTATAAAGGCTTGGGTATGAGCTTCGTGCGCGCATGTAGCCCTTTCTTCAATGATGCACTCTTGTATTTATAGAGGTGATTAGGGTTTAGCCGTTGGAGAGCTAATCTAATCAGATGTCTATTTATGGAAGCTTCAATTAATCAATTCCCTAATTGATTGATTGGGTTGGTGAGATCCTTGGATTGATTATCTTCAAATACTTTCCAATTCGATCATGTTTAACTTCATTTGAATAACCAACGGTCAAATGCTTCCATTGTCCAACTCTGATTCTTCCAGTGTAGGCTGAACCAGACACCAGATGACCTTGATGTCCTCTGGTCCAGAGCCGGTTAAGAACCAGAATACTCAGTAGAATCTGGAGATGATTCTGAGCATCTTTTGGTTCACCAGACTCGTCTGGTCTGGAATCATCTGGTCTTGGGAAAGTCTTCTGCCTCTGATGTGAACTTCTCTGATGAAGTCTTCTGGTGGAGTCCTCTGGTGAAGTCCTCTGGTGGAGTCTTCAGGTGGAGTCCTCTGGTGAAGTCTTCTGGTCTGGCAGTTCCCCCTAGACTAAGTCCTAATCTAGTTCCTCAGTTGGCTAACAGGTCCAGATGGTCCTATTACATTTTCTGGTTTGTTTAACTCATCAAAACTAACAATAATTATCCTAACAATTTCCTCCTTTTTGATGAAGTTAAAACAATACCAGAACTGAACAAATAACAGCATGAAAAACAAATAAGATAAGACCTTAGAATAGATCTTATCAGGCAAACAATGAGACAACAAGAGGTTGTCTTAAGACAGAAAAGATATGATATTTCATTAATAAACAAGGACATAAAAGTTTACAAATAACAATGCAAGTCCTATCTCTAAGCATATCTCCTGTTTTCTTTTGGTACCAGGAACCAATCAAGGAACCTGTCTTGAATAGCTCTGAGCTCTGCTGAATTTGCTGGAGTAAAGTTCAGAAGTACCTCGGTCTTGTACAACTTCTTCAGCTCTGCCCAATCAATCTGGTTCCCAACCATGGAAGTGTTGAGATAGTGGAACTCTGGGGCAGTGACTTCCAGATTGAACTGGATGGTAGAGTCCACCAGCTGCTTGTCCAAGTCTGCATCATAAGCTTTCATCCAAGAGTGGAAAGTCCTATTGATCAAAGCTTCATCCTCTGGAGGTGGCCTGTGAATGCAATGTTGGATAAAACAAATAGTTTTGGCTTCTTTCCACCTTTCAATGAGTGGAACAGGCACAGTAGAGTCAAAGGACCCTTCTGTCCTCAGAGGCAGGATATCCATAACTTCAACAGGAGACTTCTTCCTCTGACTTGAACTTCCATTAGAACTTGGAAGAGGAAGACCTGCTTCTCTTGCCTTCTTGTTCTGTCTCCTAACACATCTGAGCCTCTGCTCTTCATCTATGTTCTTCCTGACTCTGGCAAGTCTCTCTTCTTCAGTTTTCTCCTTAAATCTCTTCTCTGCTTCCTCAACAACTTCTTCAAGGAAACTCTTCTTCACTCTCCTGATCTTCCTCTTGGCAAGACTAGGGATAGACACAGGGTCCTGTTCAGAGTCCAAAGATTCCTCTTCTGCTGTGAGCTGCTTGGCCATAGCCAAGGATTTCAACTCTTCTTTCTTCTTCTTCTGCAGCTCGGCTTGTGCAAGAGTGTTCTCCAACAGGTCCAGGCGACCAGCATGGTTGAAGAGGGTCTCGTTTGTGCTCTTTGCCAGTTCAGTTCTGGCCTTCTCTTCCCCCTTTTTGACTTAATCAATTAAGGGCTGCACTACTTGCCTTATCAGATCAGGCAATTCAGTGGAGAAGGAAGAGTGAAGATCCTTCAGCTTCCTGGCTTCATCCAGATAAGCTTGAGCCTCAGCTTCCAGGCTCTCCCGCTTTGCCAATATCTCCTGAAGAGAGTCCTTCATCTTGGCATTCTCTATCATCTGAGAAGCTATTTCCACTTTGAGCACAAAAACTGGACGCAACTGGTCCAAGACATGTTGTTGGAGCTTCCTATGGCTATCGATGACATCCATCTTGAGGAAGAGACAATCAGATTTAAAAGATGCCTTAGTAGAGGCAAAGGTTTCCTTGATCTGCTTCAGAAACTTCGTCCTTTCTTCTTTAATCTGATGCTCTATCAGAGCAGGTGCCAGATGCTGCATGGCTTTGCTGAATCTGCCAATCTGCTGGATCTGTTCATTGATGAACACCTTCATCTTCTGGAGCACAGCAGGAGTGACATCAAAATCCTCTTCATCAGAGTATAACTCTGGAGGGAAGGTGAAGTGAGGGCCAAAAGAGAACGAGAGGCTTTCTGGAGTAAACATGACCCCTTTCTGAATAAGAAGCATTCTCACTACCACCTTGGCAGATTCTGGAGATTCAAGTTCAGCTGGGTTCTGCACATTTATCTTCTTCTTAACTGCAATCTCCCAAGAGGTAAAACCAGTTGTATTCATCTCTTCCAGTAGCAGCAGGAAATCTTCAACATCTTCCAGTCTGGCCTTGCTCCAGACTTTCCCATCCGTAAGATCAGCCAGAAGGGATAAGTGCTCCAACAGGACAGGAAATTGCTCTCTTAGCCAGAGCTGAGCACTTACACTCATGCTCTGCCTGATGGGACCATATCAGCATCGTTGAAAGTGAAGGGTTTGGGCCCAGAGGCAGAGAAGGATGATGCTAAGTTTTCCGGCTCCAGTGAAGCACCCTCCTCTTCACTATTATTGCTGATTAAACATGTGGGAGAGGAAGGAGGAACAGGGGAACCCAAGGACATGGGTGGAGAGGGGTTCTGGTCAGTTTGAGTGAGGGGAGAGGTAGGTATTTGAGGTTGGGAGGTGGAAGGCTGTTCAGTACCAGAAGAGGTCACTGGCACCTCTAGTACAGAGGCTATATGTGGGGGTGAAGGGTCTGTGGGTAGAGGTGTTTGAGAATGAGGGGGAGAGGGTGTTTGAGTGGGAAGGATAGTGGATGTATATGGGGGAGTATCTGGTATAGGCTGCTCTGGTAAGGTTGATGGAGAACCAGAAGCAGGGGGTAGGGGTTGTGACTGGGTTTCTGGAGGAGAGAGGGATGAGGAAATAAGATTAACATGATGGGGAGAGGAAGGGTTTACCTCAGCTGAGTCAACATCAGCTGGAATAACAAGCTCTGGGGCTGTTGCATCATCCATCAGCTGAGATGCCTCCTCTATAGCCTGCTCCAGGGCATCTCCCAGATCTGAACCATAATCTGGATCCTCTTGCAATAAAGCCCTCTTAGCTCTTGGCTTCCTCTTCAGAGGGACCTCCTACTCCTCCTCCTCTTTCTCTGATGGCTCATCCACCAGGAGGGTTTTCTTCCCTCTTGTAGCCCTCTTGGAAGTTCTGGGCTTCTTTGCAGAAGGCTTGCTCGCACCACCTTCTTCTTTCCTGGTTCTCTTCTTAGCAGGACCTCCCTTCTTTGCCTTAGGTGAAGTAATAACTTCTTCACCTCCTCCCTTCTGCTTCTTCAAAGCAGCTTTAAGGGGAATCTGGTCATCCTCTGATGAGCCAGAGACAACCAGGTTGGAAGAAGTAGGAGCTGCATCATTCTTCTTCAAACTCCTCTTATTCTGCCCTTTAGTAGGGGAAGGCACTGCTTGGATAGGCTGGGCAGGAATGGCTCCTTCATCATCAGAATCGGTATGGCCATGAAGGGGCCCATCCTTGTGAAAAATGATCTTAGACTTGTGGAAGCCTTTACACCAGGAGGCCTTCCACACCTTATCTGGAATAATAGAGTCCAGAATCAAGGTCAACTTCGTCCCTACAGACACATTAGCATTAAAGAAAAACTGCATCTCCCCTGGCTTGCTGGGGCATTCCTCCCTTTGAACTTTGGCCTTGTTCTTCCTCAACACGTCTCAGAAGAACTCAGCCCAATTGCATTGAACTCCATCATAGATGGCTCTCATCACGCACAAACGTCCTGTGAAAATAGCATATGTGCTATGATTTTCACACATCAACACCTTGACCACAATGTCAAATAACACCTTGTATTTCTACCTTAAATGCTTATCTAAGAATCCCTTCGTCATACTCTGGCAAGACGATCTGGCAAAAATCTTGAACAATTTAACAATCTCATCATCTTTATATTTCAAAGGGTCAACTCCTTCCGAAGAGATGTTCCCAAACAACTTGCAGAAATCGTGCTTGGAGAAAACCACCTCTTCTCCATCGATCTTTGAAGAAAACTGGGCAACGTACCCATCCAACATTCGAAGACCTTTGGGGGTTGTGGAGATCAACTCTTCGATTCCAGATTTCTGTAGCATCTCCAGAATCGCCAACACCGTGGGGTTGTGAGTGGAGTAGAAATCAACCACCATTTTCGTCTTCAACTTCTTGCAGACATAGTCTGGGTCAAAGTTACACTTTGGTGCCATTTCTGTAGAATAGAGAAGGATAAAGAGAGAACTGTGATTGCAGAGAGAGGTTAGGGTTTGAAAGTTATGAAAATGTGAAGAGACAGATTGAGAAATTTGAGTTTATAAGAGAGATGTACGCGTGTGTGAAATTAAATGAAATGTGAACACGTGTAAAGTTAAAATTAATTAAGGGGACAAGATCAATTTGTCAATTGATTGACATATTGCACTTTAATTAAATTTGACGGTCAGAATTGAATTAGGCAAGTTACAGATTTAATTGTGTGCGTGGCATGGTCATTGGGACTGGGTTCGATGGGGTTTGTGGCAGTCAAGAGAAAAAGCGAAATGATTGCCTAGGCCCACGACCTTGGTTCTAAATACACTCTGAATATGAAACATTTTGGGTGTATTTAGTAATTTAAAAAGTGTGTCCCAATAATCAGAGGCAGAGAAGTAAATACATACCTGTTATCTGGTATCGTAACCAGATGATACCTCAAGTATTCTGATGTTACATCTCATCTGGTGGAACTTTCTCTGGAGTGTTTCAATGTACCTCACCTGGTACATAACTCATCTGGAGATGTAAAGTCTCTGGTATATCTAATCTGTAGACAGGTTAGTATATCAAGTGACTTTTAAAGAATAATTGAAATAAAGGATATTTCTCTGGCATTCCCCCTAAACCAATTCTATCTCTGGATCCAACAATCCTAACTCAAATGCTAACCCTCCGAATCTGGTCTCAGCCAAAGGCCTTGTGAGAATATCTGCTCTCTGCTTCTCTGTTGCGATCTTTTCCATCCTTATATCTCTCTTCTCCACATGGTCTCTGATGAAATGGTGCCTTATATCAACATGTATGCATCTGGTGTGAAGAACTGGATTCTGGGTGATGGCTATAGCACTGTTGCTATCACAAAATATTGGAATATCCTTAGCCCTGATCTGGTAGTCCCTAAGCTGCTGACTAATCAAGAGTAGTTGTGAACGACAGCTACCTGCGGCCATGTATTCTGCTTCTGTTGTTGATGTAGCAATTGAAGCCTGTTTCTTAGAAAACCAAGATACCAACTTATTCCCTAAAAATTGGCATGTTCCACTTGTAGACTTCCTATCTATTCTGCATCCACCATAATCTGAATCCAAATAACTACTTAATTCTAAATTATCATCTGCAGGATACCATAAGCCCAAATTAACTTTTCCTTTAAGATATTTCAATATCTTCCTAGCTGCTTCCAGGTGACTCCTCTTAGGATTAGCTTGAAATCTGGCACACGCACCTACATCAAAAGTGATACCTGGTCTGCTTGCAGTCAGGTACAAAAGAGAACCAATAAGTGCCCTATACTGAGTCTGGTCCACACTCTCTCCAGACTCATCTGGATCCATGTTGAAATTTATCATCATAGGAATCTTGGCAGCCTTACTAGATCCTACTCCAAATTTCTCTATCATGTTTCTGATGTACTTAGCTTGATTTATGAAAATTCCCTTCTCTGTCCGTCTTACCTGCAAACCTAAGAAATAGTTCATCTCACCCATCATGGACATTTCAAACTGGCTCTGCATGAGATCTCCAAATTTCTCACACAGCTTCTTGTTAGGAGATCCAAATATAATGTCATCAACATATATCTGGACCAGAAGGATGTCCTTTCCTAAACAAGGTCCTATCAATCTTTCCCTTAGAAAAACCATTGTCCAGAAGAAACTGAGATAGAGTGTCATACCATGCTCTGGGTGCCTGCTTAAGCCCATAAAGAGCTTTCTTAAGCTTGTACACCTTGTCACCTTGTTCAAAACCAGGAGGTTGTTCCACATATACTTCCTCGATGAGAATCCCATTAGGAAAGGCAGATTTCACATCCATCTGGTATACTTTGAACTTCATGTGAGCAGCATATGCTAGAAACAATCTGATGGCTTCTAGTCTGGCAACAGGAGCAAAAGTCTCATCATAGTCTATTCCTTCAGACTGAGAATAACCCTGAGCCACTAGCCTTGCCTTGTTTCTAATAATGACATCATTCTCATCTTTCTTGTTCTTGAAAACCCACTTATTGCCTATCACCTCTTGATGTCTTGGTCTGTCTACCAGCTCCCAAATATCATGTCTGGTGAAATGATTCAACTCCTCCTGCATTGCAACAATCTAATTTGAATCTTTCAGTGCTTCCTTGATGTTCTTGGGCTCAATCAAGGACACATAGCAACTGAACAAGGGAGCTTAGTTAAGAGTTCTCCTAGTCTGGACACCCTTAGCTGGATCTCCTATAATTAACTCATTGGGGTGATCAACCAGGGTTTTCCTTCCCTTGGCCTTGCCTGATTGACCATCTACTGCAGTACCTTGGTGATTATCACCAACTGCAGGAGAGCTTCCCCCTACAGGAGTTCCAACCTCTTCTGGTTCTGCACCTTGTGGAGGTTTCTGCTCCAGTGAACCTGAAGATGGGTCACCATCTGAATCTGAATCTGACTCTGAATCAAGAATAGGTGGATTGACTTTGATGACTATGGGAGTAGTCTGATTTTGTGTTTCTTCTGGAGACTGATTTTTTAAGTCCACCTTGCACTCAAGAGTAGATTCATAAAAAACAACATGAGGTGTTTCCTCCACACAAAGTGAATTCCTATTAAAGACTCTGAATGCCTTGCTGGTTCTGGAATATCCTAAGAATATTCCATCTGCCACTTTAGCATCAAAAGTCTTTAATTTGGACTTCCCATTGTCATGAATGAAACACTTACATCCAAAAACATGAAAGAATGAAACAGATGGGGTTTTACCTTTCCATACCTCATATGGTGTCTTATTTTGTCTCTGGGCAATGAGGCATCTGTTCAGGGTGAAACAAGCTGTGTTGATGGCTTCTGCCCAAAATCTCTATGGTGTGTTGTATTCCTCTAGAAGAGTTCTTGCAGCTTCCTTAAGGGTTATGTTCCTCCTTTCTGCTACTCCATTGAAAAATTCCATTATCCTTACAGTATTCTGCAATGTGTGAATTCAAAAACTCTGCCCTTTGTCACTTCTGATCCTCACTATGCTTTGAATCTGCTTGAAGAACTCTGGCAGCTTAGTGATAGTTTCATTTTTCTTAAACAAGAACACTACCCAAGTGTATCTTGAAAAGTCATCTACTATCACCAAGGTGTACTTTCTCCCACTGAAACTAAGAGGTGAAACAGGTCCAAATAAGTCCATGTGAAGTAGTTGAAGTACTCTGGTTGTGGTTGTGCTCTGGACATCCTTGAAGGAAGTCTTGGGTTGTTTACCCTTCTGGCAGGAACCACAAACCTGATCCTTCTTGAACACTTCATTAGGAAGACCTCGAACTAGACCTTTTCTGGCAATCTTGTTCAGTGCTTTGAAGTTCAGATGACTCAATCTCTTATGCCAAAGCCAGTTGTTCTCTGCAGATCCCTTTGCAACCAGGCAAGTGTTCCTTGGACAGCTATTAAAATTGAGTATCCCTTGTCACAGAATTGGGATACTGAAAGCAGATTATGCTTGAGTCCTTCAACATAGTAGACTTTATCTACAGATACGTCATTTATGATCAACTTTCCAACTTCTCTGGTGACTCCATAATTGTTGTCACCAAACATCACTCTTGGCCCATTCAGTGGCTTGAAATCCTGGAGATGATCTTTCTCAAATGTCATGTGCTTGGAACATCCACTATCAATGTACCAGACATGGTTGCTTGAGAGTCCTTTCTCCAATGGGCTTTTGTCCTCCTGCAGAGAGATCAATTAGGTCCCCTACTAGAGTTGGGTCCTGATTGGTTAGTTGCAGGTTTTGTAGGAATCCACAGATTAAGATTTTCCCTATCTGGATGAGGAAATCTTATCTTTCTTCCAAATCTATCTACCAGAACATGTCCTTTGACAATGACAAATTGAGCTGCTGGTCTGATGAGAACACCTTTCCTATACACTGGTCTGGTGTATCTCACCTCAAATCTGGCCCTTGGAATGGCCTGCCTCAAAGACATGGTCTTAAAGGTCTGGTTGTAAGGGTACATCCGAGAAGAACCATCTCTGGTGTCATAACTACCCAGATTAGTTAGTTTTCTATAGATGGGTCTCTGGTTCTGATGAAGGTTAGACCTTTTCTGGTGATTATAGTTCCTCTGAGTGTATCTGTTCTGGAATTGATTCCTCTGAGAGAACCTTCTTTGGGGTCCCTGGTTCTGATGACGGTTCTGTTGTCCATAGTTCCCTCTCTGAGAATTCCTACTCTGACTGAAGTTCCCCCTTCTTGAGTATCTCCTCTGAGGTCCCCTAATCTGCTTAGGTTCCACTCTTTGAGGATTCCTCTGGGATCCTCCAATCTGATTAGGTCTTACATTTTGAGGTTTATTTTAAAAAGAACCATCAATTTTCATTGGTTCCCCATTGTGAGATTTTGTCTCTAAGACTTTCTCTTTCAGAACATTCAACTCTTCTGGATTATATTCTAAATGATTAGCAGAGTAGTTCCTTTTCCATACAGGTCTGTGAACTACTTTGTAACCATTACCATTAGGATCTTTTTCATCTCAGATTTCTACCAATTCACCAGCTCTTACAGACTTGTCTTTATTATAATGATATTTATGAGATCTAGTGGTAATTCCAGAATATCCTAAACCACTCTTATCATTAATACGCTGAGAAGACTCTGAAATAATAGATACAACAGTTGGTATCTTTGAAGCTTCTCTGGGCATATGTACTTTCTCAATAGTATCTACAACTTGCTTTCCCTTGATAAGAGATTGGTATTTGGCTCTAAGTTCATTGAACTCATCTTCCTTAGAGTCTCTTTCTCTTATGAGTTGATCTACCAGAGCATCTCTTTCTGTGATCTTATCCTGAAGTTCAAAGACTTCTTTGGAATTATCTTTCATAAGTTCTCTGGTGGATTTCTGCTCATGAGATAAAGATTGAACTTCTTCTCTGAGCCTACCATTCTCCTTCTCAAGTTTCTGGCAAAGTTGTACACAGTTCTGGAGATCTGATAGCATTTGCTGCATATCAGACTCTCTGGAGGTACCAGATGAGTGAGAGGAATCAATATATTTGGAATTAGATAAGCACAAAGTAGATTCTTGTACCTCAGTGATGTCTGCTATGAGGCATACATCATCATCAGATCCAAAGTCAGAAGAAGAAGAAGAACTGGAACTAGTATCCTCCTCCTCTGCTTCTGCCAGCAATGCTCTCTTGTCTGCATATCTCCTATCTCTCTTGAGTCTTTTCTCTTCTCTTTCTCTAGGAGTGAGTTAAGGGCAATCATAACTTGTTGGTCCCGGTACAAGACTAAGGAATACGTGTATGGGGGGGGGGGGAATACACGTATACCAATTTTTCAAACTTAAAACCTGACTGAGTCCCCTCCACTCAGAGTGATAAAGAACTAGGAGCTGATAACACACCTACTGACTACACTTGGTGCGGGTCAGTTGGCTAACTATCAGTTCAAGTTCAGTGCGGAAATGCGTAAGCCCTGATAGTTTAAAGTCTTGTTTAGTTTGCTTTCTGAAAAACTTGTTTTACTCAATTCTGAATAATGTTTAGTAAGGGCAGTGCACTTTTTAGAGGATCAGGCTGATTGATTCAAGCCTGATAAACCGAATGCAATGAATGAATATGTAATATAGCAAGTATGCACAATATCAAAGCAGTAAGAACACAGGGAGTTTAACGTGGTTCAGAGACTCAAGCTCCTACGTCCACGGCCTGATTTAACAGGAAATCCACTCAAGGGATTCTTGTTTTTAACGTGCCAAGGTGCACCAAGACCAGCTAACCTCACTGATCTATACAAACTCCACTTACTAACTCACTAACTGACTTACTCCCAACAAACTTAACTTAGGGTTTTGGTTTCAGTTTGGATTCCAACTAGGTTGAGATTATCCTTACAAGGCAAGGCTATGCTAAGGATTGGATAATCTCTCTAAGCTTAAGATAATGCTAGTTCGCTCTTGGAATACAAAATGACTCTCAGTAACTAAGAAACACTTGGGAAATTTAGATGGTTTCGAGTGCTTCTTCTAAGCTGAATGCTTTGAGTGCTTGAGAGCTTGAGTAATTTTTGGCTTGGAAATTTCCCGTAACCTTGAATGGGTTCAGGTCTTCTGTATATATAGGTGATTTGAAAAACTATCCGTTGGAGAGATAGCCTTCAAGTCATCTATGTAGAGTGGCTTCAAACGGACATATCTTCATGCAGCAGCCGTCCTTGCATGGATTTGGTAGTTGCATTAAATGCACATTAAATGCTTGCCCGTTGAACATGCAGTCTGAATTCAGTCGTCTTGTCAGGTTCCGTATGTGCGTGTCCTTCTCGGATTGGTCCACGTCATCAGGTTGGTGAGAATGTCAGAACTTATTCCTGAGCTTCAGGCTTGTCTTATTAAGTTCATTTTGTCTTGAGCTCACCGGTCTTGTCCTGACACTGACATTCCTTTTGTATTGCTTGGCTCTACTCCAAGTCTTCCCAATAACTCAGTTTCATCCTGTTCCCTTCAGGACTGAGTAGTACTGACCTCAGGGTCATACTCTTCATCACTGAGACTTACTCAGCCAGCTTAGGAGACTGCCATAAGTTCAGGATGGTAAATTGTCTTCAGGCTCTAAGTCTTGATTGTCATCAGTAAGTGCTCCTCTTACTGAGTACCTGTGAAGTGTAAAATGGCTAAGTACAAATCCTAACCAAGACTAGCCTGACAAAACAAATGCAAACATCTTTTCAGGGGCTTTGAGATCTTAATCAAAACTGACAATGTCCCAACAATTTCCTCCTTTTTGATGATGCCAAAACACTGAAAAGATCCTCAAAACACTTAGAGGAAATATAAAGACCTATCTATAAGATAAGACAATGTTAGAGCAATTCTTGATACAGTACAAAATTTAAACAACAGCCAAAAAGACAATGAGTTTTTGTCTGTGGGCAAAAATAATAGATTTCATTGATTGATATGGAGGTGGTTACAATGAATCTAATCTATTACAAAGAGGTAATGAACTTCCTAGACTAATCTCATTTCAGGTTCGAGTCCATATCCAGCATAGACTCTTGCCTTCAGCTCGTCAAGTCTTCTAGGTTGGTTCACATATCATTCAGCTTTGGCAATCTTCAAGACTTCCATCATAATGGCCTTCGTGTTGTGCTTCTGAGTTCCAGGAACTAAGGGAGGAGCTCGAATGGTGAACTCAGGAGCCTTCACTTGGACTTGAGCTGCATCAGCCTCCTCCAAGATCTTTTGGAACAACTCAGGATGATTATCCATCATGTAGTCAGTGAAGTGGGCATTGATATCGTCAGTGTCGCCCCACTTCTTCACAACATACCACAATTTCACAAACTCATCCTTTGCATCAGTCCAAAACTCCTTCAGTGCCTCTGAGACGAACTCATTGACATAAGCTTCCCTTACTCCTGATTCTGGCCTACTGACTTGAAGAATTGATGACTTCCTAACTGTTGGCCTCTTTCTGTACTTCCTAGGCTCAGGCTTCGCCTTCTTCCTCCTTAGCAAACTGATCACTGCATCATCCAATTCTCGTTGTTGAAGCTCAGTGATGTCAGTCAGCTTTTCAACCTTCTTTTCCAAGATGCGCATCTTCTCCTTTTGAGCAATTTCAGCTATGCGCACAGCCTCAGATTTCTCAGAAGGATCTCTCCATGCTTCAGCGCATAACTCCGCCACCAACTCCCCAGAGTAAGTGATGGGGTTCTTCCTTGTGCTCATGGGAGAAGACTTCTGAACTGGCTCAGGTTGCTTGGAAGGTAGCCTTTGCCTTTGCTGCCTCCGCCCTCAGCCTGGCAACAATTTCCTCTCCTTCTTTCTCCACTGCCGCCAACCTTGCTGACTTCCTCACCCTTAGCACATTCCCTTCAGGATCGGCTTCAGGATTGGCTTGAACGGTTTCGCCTTGGTTGACTGCCTCCGATGCCTCAGGGCGGGATCTTTTCTTCTTTTCCCCCTTTTTGGCATCATCATTGGCCTCGGATGGGAATGCGTCAGATCCGCTGTTGACTACGAAGGAGGCTAGGGAATGAACATCATTAATTCCCTCCTTCAGTAGCTCAACTCCCATCGAGATACCAGTCCCTACAAAAGATACGGAACTGATTGCAGCGTTTACCTTCTTCTCAAAGACCTCCATGGAGAGTTGGAGTCTTTGTTCAGCCTTCTCAATCTTCTCCTCCACCAGAGCAGATCGTTCGTCTGCTTGAGTCAGCCTCGCAGCAATATCTTTCGAAGTCTGAGCAAAGCGTTCTGACTACAGCTCCAACTTTGAGGCTGAGCCAGAGATGGCCTGAGTGAATAGTGCTCCAGCCTGAGCTGCAAACTTCTCCACAGCCTGATTGAGATCCTCCTTCCTTTGCTCATCCTTCTCAGCTAGTTGCTTCAAGGTCTGCCTTAGCATCTTCTTCGTTCTCTTCCGCTCATTCCTCACTGACTTGGCCGTGTCAGTCATCGTTCTCTTTAGCAAAATCAGCTCCCTGTTGGCAAGGGTGTTATAGGCTGACTTCGTCCATCTTATGTGTTTCGCCAGGGCCTTGGAGTCTTCTTCTTTTTTAGCTCGTAGCCTCATTACTTCCTCCTGAAGTTCAGCTAGATTTTCAGTGGTTTTCTCCGTCTTGACCTCCACAATGCTTGTAAACTCAGCACGGCCGACCCCGGTTATCATCACATCGTCATCTTCATCAACAGCCTCATCAGTGAGTGGCTGTTTTCCCTTGTCAGCCCCTGCATCCTCAGTCCCCTCTTCAGGGTGCACTGAAGGCAGTTGTTGAGTGGTCAAGGCCGCCTACTCAGGCTCAGCCATGCCATCTCGAACCTTAGGAACTTGTCCCTCGGAACTGGGAGTCTCCTTAGACGCCTCAACATCTTTCTCCCTTGTCTCAGGGCAGGGAATCCCTTCATCGACAGATGTTTCATCGGCGGCTGAGATGTTCAAAACATCCCCAGCCACTGGGCCACCCTTGGAACCAGTGTCCTGATCACCTTCCCCCTGAGCCTGAGGCTCAGAGTCCATACCATCCACCTCCCTTGCTGTCTCCTCCACAGCCTTCTCCATTGCTCCATCCTGAGCATCTTCATCATCCTCCTTGTCCTCCTCATCCTCAGATAGGATGTCAGCCTTGCTCTTGGACATCAGGCTGTTGATTAGCTCCTTCAGATTTTTGAAGTTGAGCAGTTGAAGTCAGCTAGTCAGTCCAAAGTAGGAGCACAACCTAGCCTCCCCAGTCTCCCAGTGCTCCCAGCCACGAGCATCCACCAACAAATGTTGCTCTTGCATGTTTGATTGTTTGAATTCCAACCAAACTTTCAGTTCAATCATATTTGCTAGCAGCTCCTTGAACCTATTTAACCCGGGCCAACACTTAGCTGCCCATTCAGTGGCATTACCCCGAAGGGTGTTCTCCAGCACTCCCTCCATCATGTTCTCATCAAGCTCCTCCTCCTCCTGAATGACAAGGAAATCGTCCTCTTCAGTTTGGAAGGATTTGGGGCAATCCTTGGGGTTGGGGTAAGAGGGAAAATCTGTGGGATCGGGAAGGTTTGGCTTCGATGACTGGTCAGGTTCATTGGTGGGTGAGTTTGATGGCACTGACTCAGTTGGAATGTTTGGCTCTGAGGTATGGGGTGTTTGGGTGGGTTGAGGTGTTGGATCAGGGATGGATTGGGTTTGGAGTTCGGGATGTGTGGGTGATTTAGAGGGTACTATCTCAGGCTGCAACAACTCAGCCGTCACGACAGATTTTCTCACCTCCTCTAAGTCAGAGGCTCCAGGAGAGCTTGACTTCTCCCTCTCACTCAGTGAAGGCAACTTCTTAGTAGGGGACCTTCGAACCCCCTTCCTAAGTCGCTTCAGGGGCCTCTCACCCTGATCATCCCCCTTCCTGACTTCATCGTCAGTCCCCTCAGCCTCAGCATCGGCTCTCTTAGGAACAGACTCAGTCCCAGAACTAGTGCTCTTCCATGACAGCACAATACGCACTTTCTTCTTCTTCTTCTCAGCCTCCTCTACTGCAGGCTGATCCACCTCCTTCTCAGCTGCCACATCCTCCACCTCCTTGCTCCTCTCAAAGAGGTCATCTACCCTTTCAATGAGACTGGTAGCCACCTTCTTGACCTTACCAGCTAGCTTTTTGACCTGACCCTTTGCCTGAGCATTGGGATCAGTCAGCCCTAGCACTGAGTAGGTATCGCTCCGTGAGGCAAACATCACCTTCTTCGATGAGAGGCTATCCTCATAGTCGGAGGTGTACCCATAGCAAGCATTAGCAATCAGGATTGAGAGCCTGGTCCCAAAAGGCAGAATGGCACCAACAGAGATGTGCTTCTTCTCCTCATCCCTTCTCAGCTTGTCCAGACCAGCCTGATGAAGTTGGTCCAGAAAGAACTGCTCCCAGTTGGCTTCAACTCCATCAACAATGGCCCCCATCAGCCTCAACTTAGGCAGGCTCAACTGCTCATGAGATCCCGTGGATCCCATCACCATCTTGGACACAAGGTCCACAAGCGCTCTGTATTCAGGCTTCAGCGTGTTCTTATTCTGACGAGCCCTGAATACAGATGACCCCTCCTTGGTCTATTTACCCAGAAGTTCTCCCTCCGAGTTGTCCTTGTAGATCCTTGGGTTGATGCCTGAGGTTGGCAGTCCAAAAACTTCTCTAACCGCCCTCCGAATGTCGATGGTGACCACCTCTGAGTTGTAAAGAGGTTCGCCATTGCCGTCCTTCTCCCCCGTCGGCTTGAGCGCGGTCACTTTCGTGAAGTGTTCATCCTTCCGCAAGAACATATTGAGGTAGGCTTCCACCACCGTTCTTGGAAGTACGGAAATGGGGCGAGTAGTGAAGTATGTTTCCAACCCAGCTTTGGAAATCCATTTGAAAACGGGTTTGATTTCCTCCACTGTAAGACAGGTGCCATCCATGGAGATAACTTGCTCCATGTGCACGAGTTTGTTGTTGACAACATTTTCGATCTTGTCGGTTGTCCAGTTGGAATCAAGAAGAGCCATTTGATTTTGAAGAAGTGAGATTTTTGAAAATACTGAGATTGCTTGAGCAAGAGAAAACTCAGTGTGCAGATGTGCTTTGTGTTTGCGTAAAAACCTCGAATGTCAATCTTGATTGATATGATTAAGTCAGTTACTCAGACGTGGGGTTGAGATTAATCCCTGAATTCGAAACGTTTTGAAATGAAGGGCCAGGATTAACCTCAGTTTTTAATCAATTACCTACGTCAGTCATATTCCGTATAAAATGGACACGTATATAAAAAAGTAACTGAGGCATTAAATGCTCCATCGCGCGTGGTTTAAATATGAAAAGGCGCGCTTTTAATGAAAACAGAATGCATTTAATAAAGATTTTCAGGACGAAGGACTCAGGGAGACGCTTGGAATTCACAGGAGTCAGGATAGAACTCATACCTGTCAGGGAGACATTGTAGCACCCTGATACCTCGCTGAGTCGAGTCTGACCTGAGTTCCCCCTAGAACCCTACACTGACTGCTCTCCCGGATCTAAGAGTCCTAACTCCACTGACAGTTCTATAAACCTTGCTTCAGCCAGAGGCTTAGTCAAGATGTCAGCTCTTTGCCTGTCAGTGTGAATCTTCTCCATCCTAATATCTTTCTTCTCCACATGATTTCGAATGAAGTGATGCCTAATATCCACATTCTTGCACCTTGTGTGAAGCACTGGGTTCTGAGTAATTGCTATTGCACTATTGTTGTCACAATAGATTGGAACCTCATTAGCAAATACTTGGTAGTCCCTCAACTGTTGCCTCAACCATAAAATCTGAGCACAACAACTACCTGCAGCCATATACTCAGCCTCAGTTGTGGATGTCGCTACTGAATTCTGCTTCTTACTAAACCACGAGATCAAATTACTCTCCAAAAACTGACATGTCCCTGAGATTGATTTCCTATCAATCCTACAACCTCCATAATCTGCATCTGAATAACCTGTCAGTTCTAAGTTGTCATCTGAAGGATACCATAGTCCCATATTGACTGTCCTTTTCAAATACTTAAGTATCCTCTTAGCAGCCTCCAAATGACTCATTTTGGGATCAGACTGATACCTAGCACACACACCAACTGCAAACGTAATGTCAGGCCTACTTGCAGTCAGGTACAACAAAGAACCTATCAGCCCTCGATACTCAGTCTGATTTACTGAAGTCCCTTCAGTGTCAGGATCCATCTTCCAATTTGTGTTCATAGGGATCCTGGCTGGATTGCTGTTCTGAACACCAAACTTTTGAATCAAGTCTCTTGTATACTTGGCCTGATTTATGAAGATACCTTGATCAGTCTGCTTGACCTGCAATCCTAAGAAGAAGTTCATCTCTCCCATCATTGACATCTCAAATTTACCAGTCATCAACTTAGAGAATTTCTCACAGAGCTGATGATTTGGTGATCCAAATATTATGTCATCCACATAAATCTGGACCAAGAGAATGTCATCACCTTCAGTGATCCTGAACAATGTCCTATCCACAGTTCCCTTCTTGAACCCATGGTCTGTCAGGAATTGAGAGAGGGTATCATACCAAGCTCTTGGTTCTTGCTTAAGTCCATAGAGTGCTTTCTTCAAATGGTATACTCTATCTCCAACCTCAAACCCGGGAGGTTGTTCAACATATACCTCTTCATTGAGTACACCATTCAGGAAGGCACTCTTGACATCCATTTGATACACCTTGAACTTCTTATATGTTGCATATGCAAGGAACAACCTGATAGCTTCCAACCTAGCCACTGGAGCAAAAGTCTCATCATAGTCTATTCCCTCAGATTGACAATATCCTTTTGCAACCAGTCTAGCCTTGTTCCTTACTACAACACCATTCTCATCCTTCTTGTTCTTGAAGACCCACTTGGTACCAATTACACCTTGATGCCTAGGTCTATCCACCAGTTCCCAAACCTGATTCCTTGTGAACTGATTCAACTCCTCTTACATGGCATGATCCAGTTCGAGACAGTGAGAGCTTCTTCAATGTTCTGAGGCTCTTGCTCAGAGAGAAAGCAACAGAACAATGCACTCTCACCATGGAACCGTCGGGTCCTGACTCCCTCAGTTGGATCACCAATGATTTGATCAATGGGATGATCCTCTTGCCATGTTCTTTTGCCAGGAGTTGTTCCTGAAGTACCTGCAATGTTAGTGTCTACAGGCTCATAAAATTCATGGAATTGAATAGAAGGGGATGATCCTGAGTCTGTACCAAAGGGATTAACAAGCTCAATGTCAGGGACATTGGTTACCCCTTGATGAGGTGACTCCGGAGCCGTCTCAGCTGCGACAGCATCTTCATAGACGGTACTTACCTCAGGTTGAGCCCGTTCCTCAGTTTGAGGCTCAACAAACCCTGATGTGCTGGGCTTAGGAGTGGCACTTGATTCATCATCCTGATCGTCATCATCATCCCATCTTGGAACTGGCACGGTTTTGACCTTGGGATCAGATTGATTCTTCAAGCTCAGCCTTGTCACTCTCCTTGTGACCTCCTCAGTGTCAGGATTCAACACTTTTACCCTAGACTCATTAGCAAATTCATCAAAAACAACATGAGGTGATTCTTCCACAACAAGGGTCCTACAATTGTAAACCCTGAAGGCTTTACTAACTTCAGAATATCCTAAGAATATTCCTTCATCAGATTTGCTATCAAAAGCTTTCAATTGGGTCTTCCCATTGTTGAGGATGAAGCACTTACAACCAAATACATGAAAATAAGAAATACGAGGTTTCCTTTTGTTCCATGTCTCATATGGGGTCTGTGCATGTTGTTTGTTCAGCATGGATCTGTTCTGAGTGTAGCATGCAGTGTTGATTGCCTCAGCCCAGAATTTCTTGGGCAATCCTGACTCAGCCAGCATGGTCCTTGCAGCTTCCTTCAGTGTCCTGTTCCTTCTTTCAGCAACACCATTCTGTTGTGGGGTTCTAGCTGCAGAAGTCTCATGAGCTATACCAAGTTCATTACAAAAGTCAGAAATATATGAATTTATAAATTCAGTACCCTTGTCAGATCTGATCTTAGTAATGGACTGATTCTTCTCATTGCTGAGTCTCCTGAGCAAATCTGGAAGCTTCACCTGTGTTTCCTTCTTATTTAACAAGAAAATAACCCAAGTATATCTAGAATAATCATCAATAACCACATGGGTATATTTTCTACCATTCATACTCACAGGTGTTATGGGACCAAATAAATCCATGTGCAAGAGCTGAAGTATCATGTCAGTGGAATGAGAAGCTTTCTCTTTGAATGACGCTCTGACCTGCTTCCCTTCCTGACAAGATTTGCACACATGATCTTTACTAAAAACTTCATTAGGTAGACCTTCAACAAGTGACTGTCTAGAAATTTTGTTAAGAATCTTGAAGTTCAGATGGCTTAATCTTTTATGCCATAACCAACTGAGCTCTAGAGAGCTTTTAGCAACAAAACAAGTATTAGGAATAGTGCTGCTCCAATCAGCGAGATAAACGTTACCTTTCCTGATACCTGATAGAAGCACCTGTGTTGATTTGTCCTTGACTGAACATATATTCGATGAGAACTCAACACTGAAACCTTTGACACGGAATTGACTTACTGACAACAGGTTATGCTTCAGTTCTTCCACAAAGGACACATTTTCCACTCTGACTGTACCTATTATTAAAACACCAAAACCTTTAGTAACACCTTTTGAGTTATCACCAAAGGTTACCTGTGGACCATCTTTAGCTTGATATTCTTGGAGAAGACTCTTCATTCCGGTCATGTGCCTTGAGCAACCACTATCTAGGTACCAAACAACTTTGATTGAGTCTCTTCTCCTCTTGTTGTGATCCACAGCCGCCTGCAAGCAAATCAGGCTTTAGGTACCCATTAGGTGTTGGGTCCTATAGTGTCAGCTGTACCCTTCGGGATCCAGACTTGCTTAACAACCCTAATTACCTCAGAGTGGTAAATCTGTCTCCCAGAAACATCAACATACACAACTTTCTTCTTTTTTGCCTGAGAGGAAGATGGTGTATGAGTGCTAGACTTAGGCTTCACAGGAGCCTGAGTGGGTGTCTTTTGGGCTGGCCTCCTGTTCTTCCTAGGTCTGGGTGCAGCAGGTCTTGGGCCTTGTTCTTGATAAGGGCCCTGTGTTCTATTCCCCCTAGGAAAGTGAGGGAATGGAAAACAGTTAAAGGCCTCAGGATGCCAAAACCACGGGGGTGTCATCATGTTTGGCCTTCCCTGTTGATATTGCCACGCATGATGGTACCCTCGCTGACCAGTCTGAGAACTCTTAGCCTGAGTCTTCCTCTGCTTTCGCTGAGGTTTTCCCTGGCCTGAGCTTTCAGGGGCCTCCCTAGGTTGCTTTGCCTTTCCCTTGGGTTTTGGCTTACCTACCTTGGGGGCAACCCTGACTGTGTCAACAGTTTCCTTGCCCTTATCAGTTTGACGGGCCTGGAGTACAACCTTGGGAGCACTCTGGCCTGCCTGAACAAATACCCTCTCAGTGTTGCTCCCTGAAGCAACATGAGACTGACCTTGTGAGGATTTCTTATGAACATATCCAAGTCCCTTTTTCCCATTCCCAAGCATCTGGCTGCTATTTATTTCCTCTCTAGCCACTGAGGATTTATTCATTGCTGCAACCCTTTTCTTGAGAGAGTCCTCACTCTTTTTCAGGATTTCATGTCTGGTAAAGAGGTCATCAAACTTACTCTTAAGTACTTTCAGTTCTTCCTTCCTGACCAACTCTTCCTCAGCCAATTCCTTCAGAATCTTCTCTCTTGGGAGACGCTCAGCATTGATTAAATCAATCTCCTGAGTTAGTCTCACAATTTGAGCTTGTTGGTCGCAAAAAGGTTATCCAGCGGAAACGTTTTATACTTAATTTTTAAGAAAAAACCCGTTTATAATAAATAGTGCTAGAATGAAATATGCAGAAATCTTAAAGTGCGGAAAATAAAGAACACAAGGATTTATAGTGGTTCGGACAACAGGTCCTACGTCCACTCTCCCTTTCTTCAAAGGGGACTTACTCTCTCTCCAACCAACTTACTTACTTACTGGAATTTGGAAGTACCAGTTCCTTCGTACAACTGCTTACAACAACCTTATCTAACAAGATGAACTGGTTGAGTAATAAACCAACTAAACTCCTAATAGAGTGTATATAAACTAGAAAGGACAAAGGTGAGTGATTGGAAGAGTTCGTGTGTTCTTAGTGTGCTCTCGCGCGACTCTTGTCTGTTGAACTAATCCAAGCACTCCTATTTATAGTTGTAGAATAAACTAGCCGTTGGAAACTAGTAATTCAAACAACCATAATTGGAGGGATATAATCAATCACAGATTGATTATATTGATTGATTGATTTCCTCCTTGATTGGATCTTTTAAGATTGATACCAATCAATCAATCACTCCTCCTATCAGTTGACTCTCCAGATTGCCTTCTTCTCCATCAATGAACTCCTAGATCTCCTTGTCTCCAGATTACATGCAGCCTCCATATGGGTGAACTAATCCATCTCCCTCATCTGGTCAGGTCTGGTCTGGTCTGGTCTCATCTGGTCAGGTAACATTTCCACTCTGAACCTCATCTGGGAGAGGTCTTCTGGCCAGACTCCTCTGGTCAGACTCCTCTGGTCAGACTCATCTGGCAGATTCCTCTGGTCAGAGCTCATCTGATAAGACTCCTCTGGTCAGACTCCTCTGGCAGACTCCTCTGGTCAGAGCTCATCTGGTCAGACTCCTCTGGTCAGAGCTCATCTGGTCAGACTCCTCTGGCAGACTCCTCTGGTCAGAGCTCATCTGGTCAGACTCCTCTGGCAGACTCCTCTGGACCTCATCTGCTCTGGTGACTCTTCTGCTCTGATGACTCATCTGCTCTGGTCTGGACACCTCATCTGGTCACCTCTCATCTGGTCATCTTATCTGGTCTGCACAGATTTCTTCCCCCTTAACCAAAGACCTATTCTAGACCTAGACTAATCTGTAGCTGACTAACAGGTTCAGCTAGTCCTATTACAAGTTCTTGTTTTAACATCTTCAAAACATCTAATCTATATCCTAACAGAGCTGATTCTTTAAGATCAGACTGAGTGAGTTGTTCATTCAGGTTTTGAACCTCAGTACTCAATTTCTTGTTCTCCTCTACCAAGAAGACATTAGTTTCCTGCAGTCTGGAGAAATCAACCATCAATTGATCCAGACAGATTTGAAGGTTCATTTCTCTAACTGACTCTGAGCTAAGCTCAGGATTTTGACCAGTGTAAGAACCACATACAGAGATAGATGTTACCTCAGGTTCCTCCCATGCCATAAGTCAGACATCATCGTACTCATCATCAGAAAAGAGTTCAGGCGACCTCTCCTCAGGACCATCAGAGTCAGTTGCATCCTCAGCGAGCATGGCTCTCCGGTCAGCAAATCTCTGGTCTCTCTTGGCCCTCCTGTCCTCTCTTTCCCTAGCACTCAGCTTCGGACAATCATACTGATAATGCCCACTCTGGTTACAGTTGTAACATGTTGGTTGCTCGTCTCCTCTTTCTCTCATTGGTTCAGGGTTCCTCCTTGAGTCAGGTTCCCTCTGTCTTGATGAGCTTTCCGTCTTCCCTGAGTGCTTGTCATCATGAGTACGTCTCTGTTCATCTCTACGATCGGGCTTTGGATCTGAATATCTTCTTTCATTGCCACGATCTCTCCTCTGGTCAGTGTTTCTCCTTTCCTCATATCTCCTCGAGCTTTGGTGGGTACCTTCAGGTTTCCTGTCACGTGAGTCCTGATAAAATTTCTTATAACGACCAAACTTGGAATTAAGCTTATCAAAGCGTCTGGCCATCAGGCTATACTCCTCAGCGAGATCTTCCTTGCTCCTCTCCATCAGTGACTTTGATGAAGACTCAACAGGTTCAGACCTGGCCTTGAACGCCACGCTTTTCTCAGGAGTTTTCTCCTTTTCTTCCTCTTCTGGCTGAACTTTCTTCTTTCTTTTGTTAAGATCAAATTTCAGTGCCTTTAGCTCTGAAAAAAGTAAAGCAGAAGTTATGTTGCTCATATCCTGAGTATTCTTAAGCATAATTACACTGTTATCCCATCTCTCAGGAAGGGCATTCAGGATCTTTGAAGCAACATCTCTCTTTGGGACATCTTTGTCCAACATCACCAACTCATTCATCAACTTGATGAATCTTGACTCCATCTGATCGATTGTCTCATCAGGCAGCATCTCGAACGCTTCGAACTTCTGAATGGCAATGTTTCTCTTGTTCTCCTTTATCTTTTCTGACCCCTCGCACATCCTGGTCAGCTCATCCCAAACCTCATTTGCCGTATTTAAGTTCATCAGCCTTGCTGACTCCTCAAAAGGCACCGTGTGCAAGATGATATTTCTGGCCACATTATCCAGCCCCATCATCTTGATCTCATCAGTGGTCATATCCTTCATTTCCTTAGGAATGGGTACACCAATATCAAGATCATCATATCCTCTATCTCTGGTATTAGGGACAGTGATTTTGATCGGTCCTTCCCTGAGAACATGCGGCATCTGGTCATGGATGGCATCGAGATGTGCTTCTAATCTGAACTTCCAATAGACAAAGTTAGATACAGAGAATTCAGGTAACGAAGCTTCAAGTCTCCTCGAAGTCATGATGATGCAAGTTTTATGAAAAGCAAACTCAGATCTGTTCAGTGACCACCAACAGTTTCTCCTTTGAAACTATTAGTATTCAAAGTCAGTGGTCTTTTGAACCACTGCTCTGATACCACTTGTTGGTCCCGGTACAAGACTGAGGAATACGTGTATGGGGGGGAATACACGTATACCAATTTTTCAAACTTAAAACCTGACTGAGTCCCCTCCACTCAGAGTGATAAAGAACAAGGAGCTGATAACACACCTACTGACTACTCTTGGTGCGGGTCAGTTGGCTAACTATCAGTTCAAGTTCAGTGCGGAAATGCGTAAGCCCTGATAGTTTAAAGTCTTGTTTAGTTTGCTTTCTGAAAAACTTGTTCTACTCAATTCTGAATAGTGTTTAGTAAGGGCAGTGCACTTTTTAGAGGATCAGGCTGATTGATTCATGCCTGATAAACCGAATGCAATGAATAAATATGTAATATAGCAAGTATGCACAATATCAGAGCAGTAAGAACACAGGGAGTTTAACGTGGTTCAGAGACTCAAGCTCCTACGTCCACGGCCTGATTTAACAGGAAATCCACTCAAGGATTCTTGTTTTTAACGTGCCAAGGTGCACCAAGACCAGCTAACCTCACTGATATACACAAACTCCACTTACTAACTCACTAACTGACTTACTCCCAACAAACCTAACTTAGGGTTTTGGTTTCAGTTTGGATTCCAACTAGGTTGAGATTATCCTTACAAGGCAAGGCTATGCTAAGGATTAGATAATCTCTCTAAGCTTAAGATAATGCTAGTTCGCTCTTGGAATACAGAATGACTCTCAGTAACTAAGAAACACTTGGGAAATTTAGATGGTTTCGAGTGCTTCTTCTAAGCTGAATGCTTTGAGTGCTTGAGAGCTTGAGTAATTTCTGGCTTGGAAATTTCCCGTAACCTTGAATGGATTCAAGGTCTTCTGTATATATAGGTGATTTGAAAAACTATCCGTTGGAAAGATAGCCTTCAAGTCATCTATGTAGAGTGGCTTCAAACGGACATATCTTCATGCAGCAGCCGTCCTTGCATGGATTTGGTAGTTGCATTAAATGCACATTAAATGCTTGCCCGTTGAACATGCAGTGTGAATTCAGTCTTCTTGTCAGGTTCCGTACGTGCGTGTCCTTCTCGGATTGGTCCACGTCATCAGGTTGGTGAGAATGTCAGAACTTATTCCTGAGCTTCAGGCTTGTCTTATTAAGTTCATTTTGTCTTGAGCTCACCGGTCTTGTCCTGACGCTGACATTCATTTTGCATTGCTTGGCTCTACTCCAAGTCTTCCCAATAACTCAGTTTCATCCTGTTCCCTTCAGGACTGAGTAGTACTGACCTCAGGGTCATACTCTTCATCACTGAGACTTACTCAGCCAGCTTAGGAGACTGTCATAAGTTCAGGATGGTAAATTGTCTTCAGGCTCTGAGTCTTGATTGTCATCAGTAAGTGCTCTTCTTACTGAGTATTTGTGAAGTGTAAAATGGCTAAGTACAAATCCTAACCAAGACTAGCCTGACAAATCAAATGCAAACATCTTTTCAGGGGCTTTGGGATCTTAATCAAAACTGACAATGTCCCAACATAACTGTAGTGACCTGGCTTGTTGCAATTGTAGCATGTGTTGTCTCCTCTGGGACTGGGACTAGGATCTCTCCTCTTCTGGTTGTATTCTGATCTGGCTGGACTACTCTCTCTCCTCTGGTAGTCTGATCTGCCAGAGCTGCCATATCTCCTCTGGTAGTCTGATCTGCTAGAGCTGCCATATCTCCTCTGGTAGTCTGATCTGCTAGAACTGCCATCTCTCCCCTGGTAGTCTGATCTGCCAGAGCTGCCATCTCTCTTCTTTTCTAGTGACTTGAATCTAGTCTCCCGTGAGTCTCCAGATGACTTCTCTTTGTCTGCAGACTTAAAGAAACTCTTCCTATCTCTGGTAGATTCCTTCTAGTGTCTTTTGTACCTGCCATACTTGGAGCTCATTTTATCAAGTTTTCGAGTTAGAAGTGCTACCTGCTCCTTGAGGCTCATGTCATCTGCAGTAGACTCTTTTACTTTTTCTTCAGTCTTTATAGTTGAAGAGAAAGCAACTAATTTCTGACCAGAAGAAGAAATCTCCTCTGATTGATCTTCTTCTTGTAGGTCATACTCGTAAGCCTTCAGATCAGATAGAAGAAGATGATGGTCCAGAGTGTTGAGGTCCTTGTTGTCCTTGATGACCGTGACTTTAATTCTCCACCTGCTCGTTAGTGATCTTAATATTTTACTATTAATTTCCTTTTCAGAGTAGGTTTTACCTAAGGCACTAGCCTTGTTAAGGAGGTTGGTAAGACGCATGTCCAGCTGGTCAATCGTCTCATCTGGCTTCATCTTAAATGTGTCAAATGAGTGTTGAACCGCCTGGAGCTTGTTATCCTTGATTTTCTCTATTCCTTCGCAGAGCATAGCTAGCTTGTCCCACATCTCCTTGGTCGTGGCACAGGTTCTTACCTTCTCGATCATTTCTTTGGTGAGAGTGTTGATAATTTCAGTCCTAGCCATCTGGTCCAGGTTGTACAGCTTTCTTTCATCATTATTTAACTCATCTCTCTTCTTGAGGATCTTTTGCCTGGGAACTCTGTCCTCAGCAGCTTCACTGGTTTCTTCCCTGGACTCTGACCTGCCATCATCAATATGAGTCCAGTAAAATTGTATTGGGCCACTTTCAACCACATCAAGCATGCGGTGATGAATAGCTCCAAGATGATTGCTCATCATGAAACTCCAGTGGTTATAATCCTCAAAAGAGAATTCTGGCAACTTGCGGCTCTTGTAAGAAGATTTTGAAGACATTTTGAATGAAATTCAAAATTTTAGCAAAAATATTAAAAAGAGCAATGGATCTTCCCGGTGACCACCAAAAGCTTTTCAAAGCAGTGGTCTAGGACACACTGCTCTGATACCACTTGTTGGTCCCACTAGTCAGTTTTAGAAAGAATGTGGAAGCTTAATTAAAACTCTTTTTCAAGACCTTTTTACTAAGAGCACAAGTAAGAGTAAAGAGTAAATAAAAGCAATAAAGAACACACGAAGTATAGTGGTTTGGATGTTAAAATCCTACATCCACTCTCCCTTTTCTCAAGGGGCCTTACTAACCAACCAACCAACTTACTACTTTCTGGAATTGAGAAGTACCAGATCCTTCTTACACTCTTTAGATCTAACTTTGATCTAAAGCTTAACTTACTCCGACCTTCTCTATCAAGATGAACAGGTTGAGTATTCCAACAACAAACTCCTTAAGCGTAGATATGAATAAGAACAATAAGAACAATAAGAGTACTTAAGGCTTAATGAGTATAAAGGCTTGGGTATGAGCTTTGTGCGCGCGTCTAGCCCTTTCTTCAATGATGCACTCTTATATTTATAGAGGTGATTAGGGTTTAGCCGTTGGAGAGCTAATCTAATCAAATCTCTATTTATGTAAGCTTCAATCAATCAATTCCCTAATTGATTGATTGGGTTGGTGAGATCCTTGGATTGATTATCTTCAAATACTTTCCAATCCGATCATGTTTGACTTCATTTGAATAACTAACGGTCAAATGCATCCATTGCCCAACTTTGATTCTTCCAGAGTAGGCTGAACCAGACACCAAATGACCTTGATGTCCTCTGGTCCAGAGCCGGTTAAGAACCAAAATACTCAGTAGAATCTGGAGATGATTCTGAGCATCTTTTGGTTCACCAGACTCGTCTGGTCTGGGGAAGGTCTTCTACCTCAGATGTGAACTTCTCTGATGAAGTCTTCTGGTGGAATCCTCTGGTGAAGTCTTCTGTTCTGGCAATTCCCTCTAGACTAAGTCCTAATCTAGTTCCTCATCTGGCTAACAGGTCCAGATGGTCCTATTACATTTTTTTGTTTGTTTAACTCATCAAAACTAACAATAATTATCCTAATAGTTGGCTTGCCATTGCTTTGACCAAGCTTTAAAAAGTTTTCAAGCCAGATCCAATAGTATTTTTGAAAAATCATACCTGCATACTATTATGGCTCCTAAAATGATGAAATCTAAAGTGTCTATGTTTTCTATAGATGAATATAACGACTGGAAAATAAGGATGCAACCACACCTATCTGCTAAGAATGATAAAATGTGGTCCATAATTGATGATGGTCCAATTGTGATAGAAAAGGCTAACACTGCAGGTCAACAGACTGGCTTAGCCCAAATCATTCCAAAGCCCAGAAAGGAGTAGACTGATGAAGACAAGAGAAGAGCAAACCTTGACAATGTTGTAAGAATTACTATTTATCACTCCCTAGATAAAATTGTGTTCAGCAAGATAAAAAGTTGCAAAACTGCTAAAGAGATATGGGAGAAACTTGAGATGATCTGTGAAAGAACTGATCAAATTAAAGAGAATAAGCTCATGATAGCTGTCCAAAAATTTGAGAACTTCAAGATGAAATCTGGAGAAACTCTTGAAAAGTTTAATTCAAGATTCATTGAGATTCTCAATGAGCTTGAACTACTTGGAAAATAGGACTCACAAAGGGAAAATAACATGAAAGTTCTAAGATCCCTACCATCTGAATGGGATATGAAAGTGGTTGATATGAGGGAATCTAAGGACTTATCCAAAGTATCTACATTTGATTTATTTTCTGACCTCAAAGCCTTTGAGTTTGATATTGACAGGAGAAAAGACAAGGACTCAACAAGCTCAAAAGTTACAGCTCTTGTAGCTGCAGAGTCTAACCCAACTGCAGAATCAGATTCAGAAAGTGATGAGATGGCCTTGTTGATCAAGCAATTTAAGAAATTTGCCAAGAGAGCCAACTGGAAGAAAAATCCATCTAAGCAGGAAGGTAAGTCAAGTAAACCAGCTGCTAACTCAACTTATCTTTGTTATAATTGTAGGAAACCTGGACATTTTATCAAAGATTACCCCTATCCTGAAGCAAACACTGAGGAGGAGAAAGCTTCAAGGATGGAAAAGAAGAAAAATTTGGATAGAGAAAGAATAAGAGCACTACTGTCCAAGTTTGAAAAGACTCAGGAAGAGAGTCCCTCTTCTTCTTCTTCTCACCCAACTGCAGAGTGTGAGTTCACAGATTCTGAGGATAATGAAACACTAATTTATCTTATGGTAAAGGATGAAGAGGTACAATCCTGTTGGGATATGTTTTAGTTTTGATGATTTTCCAAAACAACATGTAATAGGTTTGAAAGCAGTCAGGATAGTATCTTTTATTTCAGGTCAGGCTAGATTAGCTCTCAGTTGAGAAGAACTCAGTTGAGGGGGAACTCAGCGAGGGGAAACTCAACAATACAGCCTGAGGATATCAAGATGACACCAAGGAGAACTTACTGAAGCCATGCTAGTAACCTGAACCAGAAGAGAAGCCTGGAGGATGTCCCACTGAGTGTAAACCGGGTTGATCTAAGCTAAGTCAGGTGGACCACTCAGTGAAGAGCATGATCAGGAGGATCAGTGCTGCACCAAGTAGGCCCTGAATGAGTCGGGCTACTGTGGTCAGGGAAGTTTGTCATTCAGCCTTATGACAAACTTCTTGGAGTGATCTTCAAACAGTCCCTAAAGGACAACTACACTGAAGACGTTCAGTCCACTAAAGATCATCAAAGTCAGTGAAGGATGAAGCTACCTAAAGTCAGTGGGTCTTGGTCAACCCACTGAGTCAAAGATCCGTTGGATGCAGTCCACGTGGACCAATCAGCACAAGGCAGTAAATCTGACACTGACAAGACCGCATTCCAAGAAAAGTGGTTGAAACCATAAATTGTATGGATTCAAATGTAATTTCCTCCAACGGTTACATTTGAATCCACACTATAAATACAAGCGCATAGCTGCAGTTTGAAGTGTGTGTGAAGTAAGAAAAATCAACACCTACGAGCTGTGAAGGTGTGAGTGTTTAGTGCATTGTATGGGAGTTATAAGTAGGCACGATTCACAGCTTGTAACTCTTAACTTAGAGAGGTTTTCCCAATCTTAGCTTTAGGCTAACACATTGTAAGGGAAAACCTCACCTAGTTGGAGAAAACCCAACTGAAACCAAAACCCTCTAAGTCAGGTTTGTTGGTAGTAAGTTGTTTGTAAGGAAGGAAGTAAGAAAGATCTGGAGTGTAGATCTGGGTGCACCTTGGCACGTTAAAAACAAGAATCCCAGTTAGTGGATTTCCTATTAAATCAGGCCGTGGATGTAAGAGCTTGAGTCTCCGAACCACGTTAAACTGAGAATTTTTATTGTTTAATGTACTTTCTAAAGTGTTGAGAAAATCTGCTCACTGAGAGCATTGTTAAGAAAACTTTGGTTAAGTATTTAGGTCAGGGAGAATCCTTCTCACTGACCAGTTCAGGCAACGCACTCGAGAGTTTAGCATCACGAGTCACTGTGTTGCTTAGAGCATGAGTCTCCAAGTCTTTACTGACTTGGTAGCTCAGCCTCTGAGTAATGCAGTGACTTGAGTATTATTCACTTCTGCTGAACTCCCTGAGGAAAAGGTTTAAAAAAAAATTGCTCCTGAATTCCCATTTTAGCCCTTCGAAAACGGGACCATCAAATCCTCATCAAGTTCATTAACTTAAAATGATTCTTACAGTGATATGATTTACTTGCTCCAAAAAGGTTTTGAAGGACTGCTTCATATAAGAAGTGATTATGATGAACTTTTAGTGGAAAATAAAAAACTTTTAGCAAAGAATTGAGGAACTGCTTGTTGAAACCAATAAAAACAAAAATAAGTTATCCTTAATGAGTGATTTGCAAGAAGAATTTGATTATCTAAAAATGAGTCATGAAGAACTGACTTGGTAACTCAACCTGACTTGGTAAAGGTCTCCAAGTCTTTGCACTGACTTGGTAACTCAGCCTCTAAGCAGCGCAGTGACTTGAAGTGTAATCTCTCGAGTTACTGCATTATTCAGAGCATGAGTCACCAAGTTCTCACTGACTTGGTAGCTCAGCCTCTGAGTAATGCAGTGCCTTGAGTATTATTCACTCCTGCTGAACTCCCTGAGGAAAAGGTTTTAAAAAAAGAATTGCTCCTGAATTCCCATTTAGCCCTTCGAAAACGGGACCATCAAATCCTCATCCAGTTCATTAACTGAAAAGGATTCTTCCAGTGATATGATTTACTTGCTCCAAAAAGGTTTTGAAGGACTGCTTCATATAAGAAGTGATTATGATGAACTTTTAGTGGAAAATAAAAAACTTTTAGCAAAGAATTGAGGAACTGCTTGTTGAAACCAATAAAAACAAAAATAAGTTATCCTTAATGAGTGATTTGCAAGAAGAATTTGATTATCTAAAAATGAGTCATGAAGAACCTTTTGAAGAAGCTACCTGCAGAATTGCTGACTGCATAGATCTCAAGAATAAAGTTGCAAAGAAAGATAACATTATCTTAAATGTTGAAGCTGAAAGAGATTATTTCATAAAAAGATTGGAATGCTATGGTAAATCTTCTAGAAAGTTAAAGGCAATGCTACTACAATAAAGACCTTCTGGAGATATGACAGACATTGGATACAATCCATGTGATTGGATGGAATATCTTGAAAATTTGTTCCTACATTTGTGAAACAACAACAAGAGTTTGAGAAAGAAAGCATTCTTCTACAAGAACTTGAGGAACCAACTGTTCAAAGATTAGTAAAAAATCTATCTGATGAGAAACAAAAGAAGATTATTGACATTATCTATGGAAAGAATGAAAATGAAAAATATTTGGAAGAAAAGATCAATCTGTACATAGACGAGATCAAATCAATCTGTAAAGAAGAGACTTCAAGTCAAACTCTACAGACAATAACTGTGCAGCCGGAAGCAACTGTAGACTTTAAGAGAAAAGAAAATTTTAACAAATTCTGGAATGGAAAGAAGTCTACAGGTGACAAGAAAGTTGTTCAGGAAGTTCCATACAAGAAAGGCAAAAGACCAACTATTGCAAAACCAACTTGGGTGGTTAAGAATGTTACTGGAGGAGATCCAAATCTTTGGATACCTAAACACTAATTCTTCACTTATTGCAGGGACATTTGTCAACCACTCCAAAGGAAATATGGTATATTGATAGTGGTTGTGCAAGGCACATGACAGGTAATAAAGAAGCACTTTCCAACCTTAGAGAACTAAATGGACCTAGGGTAGTTTTTTTGTGACAATGCCAGTGGTACTGCCAAAGGTTCAGGTTCAATAAGAAGAGGAAATGTTCAAATCAATGATGTATATCTTGTGGATGGACTAAAACATAATTTGCTAAGTGTGAGTCAATTTTGTGACAAAGGCTACATTGTAGACTTTACACCTAACTCATGCATGATTAAGGATGCTGAAACTAAGCAAGTCAAACTTTGTGGTACTAGAAAAGAAAATGTGTATATAGTCGTGTTGGTCCCGGTACAAGACTGAGGAATACGTGTATGGGGGGGGGGGGAATACACGTATACGTATTTTTTTAAACTTAAACTGACTGAGTCCCCTTCACTCAGAGTGGTAAAGAACTAGGAGCTGATAATACACCCACTGACTACACTTGGTGCGGGTCAGTTGGCTAACTATCAGTTCAAGTTCAGTGCGGAAATGTTTGAGCCCTGATAGTTTAAAGTCCTGTTTAGTTTGCTTTCTGAAAACTTGTTTTACTCAAAACTTAGAAGTGTTTAGTAAGGCAGTGTTCTTTAGAAGATCAGGTTGATTGATTCAGACCTGATAAGCTTGAATGCAATGAATGAATAAGTAATATGGCAGGTATGCACAATGTCAAAGCAGTAAGAACACAAGGAGTTTAACGTGGTTCGGAGACTCAAGCTCTTACATCCACGGCCTGATTTAACAGGAAATCCACTCAAGGGATTCTTGTTTTTAACGTGCCAAGGTGCACCAAGACCAGTTACCTCACTGATCTATACAAACTCCTCTTACTATCACACTAACCGACTTACTCCCAACAAGCCTAACTTAGGGTTTTGGTTTCAGTTTGGATTCCAACTAAGTTGAGATTATCCTTACAAGGCAAAGCTGTGCTAAGGATTGGATAATCTCTCTAAGCTTAAGATAATTCTAATTAGCTCTTGGAATACAGAATAGCTCTCAGTTGCTAAGAAACACTTGGGAAATTTAGAAGGTTTCGAGTGTTTCTCTTAAAGGCTGAATGCTTTGATTGCTTGAGAGTTTTGAGTAATTTCTGGCTTGGAAATTTCCCGTAACCTTGAATGGGTTCAAGGCCTTCTGTATTTATAGGTGGTTTGAAAAACTATCCGTTGGAGAGATAGCCTTCTAGCCATCTATGTAGAGGGGCTTCAAACGGACATATCTCTATGCAGCAGCCGCCTTTGCATGGATTTGGTATTTGCATTTAATGCACATTAAATGCTTGCCCGTTGAATATGCAGTCTGAATTCAGTCTATGTGTCAGGTTCCGTACGTGCGTGTCCTCCTCGGATTGGTCCACGTCATCAGGTTGGTGAGAATGTCAGAACTTATTCCAGAGCTTCAGGCTTGTCTTATTAAGTTCATTTTGTCTTGAGCTCACCGGTCTTGTCCTGACGCTGAAATTCCTTTTGCATTGCTTGGCTCTACTCCAAGTCTTCCCATTTACTCAGTGACAACCTGTTCCCTTCAGGACTGAGTTAGTAATGACCTCAGGGTCATACTCTTCATCACTGACACTTACTCAGCCAGCTTAGAAGACTGCCATAAGTTCAGGATGGTGCTCTTCGTCTTCAGGCTCTGAGTCTTGATTGTCTCCAGTGAGTTCTCCTCTCACTGAGTACCTGTGAAGTGTAAAATGACTAAGTACTAATCCTAACCAAGACTAGCCTGACAAAGACAGATTAAGGCAATCATCTTTTCAGGGGCTTTTGGGATCTAAATCAAAACTGACAATGTCCCAACAATTTCCCCCTTTTTGATGATGCCAAAACACTGAAAAGATCCTCAAAACACATAGAGGAAATAGGACAATCCTATCTATAAGATAAGACAGTGTTAGAGCAGTTCTTGATAAAGTACAGAATTTAAACAAGCCAAAAAGACAATGAGTTTTTGTCTGTGGGCAAAAGTAATAGATTTCATTGAAAGATGTGGAACCGATTACAATGAATCTAATCTATTACACAGAAGCCTGTGAACACCTAGACTAATCTCATTTCAGGCTTGAGTCCATATCCAGCATAAACTCTTGCCTTTAGCTCGTCAAGTCTTCCAGGTTGGTTCACATATCCTTCAGTTCTAGCTATCTTCAAGACTTCCATCATTATGGCCTTAGTGTCATGCTTTAGAGTTCCAGGAATCAAGGGAGGAGCTCGAATGATGAACTCAGGAGCCTTCACTTGGACTTTAGCTGCCTCAGCCTCCTCCAAGATCTTCTGAAATAGCTCAGGATGATTGTCCATCATATAGTCAGTGAAGTGGGCATCAATATCGTCAGTGTCGCCCCACTTCTTCACAACAAACCATAGCCTGACAAATTCATCCCTTGCATCAGTCCAGAACTCCTTTAAAGTCTCTGAGACGAACTCATCAACAAAAGCTTCCCTTGCTCCTGATTCTGGCCTACTGACTTGAAGAATTGTTGCCTTCCTAACTGTTGGCTTCTTTCTGTACTTCCTTGGCTCAGGCTTCGCCTTCTTCCTCCTTAGCAAGCTGATCACTGCATCATCTAGTTCACGTTGTTGAAGCTCAGTGATATCCGTCAGCTTCTCAACCTTCTTCTCCAAAATGCGCATCTTCTCCTTCTGAGCAATTTCAGCTCTGCGCATAGCCTCAGTCTTTTCAGGTTGATCTCCCCATGCTTCAGCACATAGCTCCGCAACTAACTCACCTGAGTAAGTGATGGGATTCTTCCTTGAGCTCATGGGTGATGATCTTTGGACTGGCTCAGGTTGTTGCTTTGAAGGTTCATTAGCCTTTGCCTTTGTTGCCTCCTCCCTCAGCTTGGCAACTAATTGTTCTCCTTCCTTCTCCACTGCCGCTAACCTAGCTGACTTCCTTATCCTTAGAATATTTCCATCAGGATTGGCTTCAGGATCAGCTAGGACGATCTCTCCTTGACTAACTGCCTCAGATGCCTCAGGGCGGGATCTTTTCTTCTTCTTTTCCCCCTTTTTGGCATCATCATTGGCCTCAGATGGGAATGCGTCAGATCCGCTGTTGATTACGAAGGAAGCTAGGGAATGAACATCATTGATTCCCTCCTTCAATAACTCAACTCCCATTGAAATCCCAGTCCCTGCAAAGGATACGGAACTGATGGCAGCATTGACTTTCTTCTCAAAGACCTCCATAGAGAGTTGGAGACTTTGTTCAGCCTTGGTGATCCTTTCTTCCACCTTCGAGGACTCACCGCTGACTCTGCTAACCTCAGTCAGTATCTTCACAGACTCCTCAGTGGCTTTAGCCAAAATGTCCGCCACTGATTGAGAGGTGCGATCCAGCTTCCCTGACTCCAGCTCCAACTTGGACGCTGAGTCCTCCAAGGCCTGAGTGACAATAGCTCCAGTCTGAACTGCAAGCCTGTCCACTGCCTGATTCATCTTTTCGTCCCTGATCGCATCTCTCTCTTCAAGTTTCTTGAGAGTGTCCCTGAGCATCTTCTTTGTGCGCTTCCTCTCATTCTTCACTGACTTGGCCGTGTCAGTCATTGTGCGCTTTAACAAGATCAGCTCCCTGTTGGCAAGGGTGTTGTAAGCTGACTTTGTCCACCTGATGTGTTTCGCCAGGGCTTTGGAGTCTTCATCTTTTTCAGCACGTAGCCTCATTACTTCCTCCTGAAGTTCAGCTAGATTTTCCGAGGTTTTCTCCTGTTTGACCTCCACTATGCTTGTAAACTCAGCACGACCGACCCCGGTTATGACCACATCTTCATCATCAGCGGCCTCACCAGTGATTGGCTGCTTTCCCTTGTCAGCCCCTGCAGCATCAGTCCCTTCTTCAAGGTACACTGAAGGCAGTTGTGAAGTAGTCATAGCCGCCTCCTCAGGCTCAGCTAAGCTAACTTGAACCTTAGGAACTTGTCCTTCGGAACTGAGAGTCTCCTTGAATGCCTCAACATCTTCCTCTCGTGTCTCAGGGTAGGGAATCCCTTCATCGACAGATGTCTCATTGGCAGCTGAGATGTTCACAACATCCTCAGCCACTGGTCCATCCTTGGCACCAGTGTTCTTGTCACCTTCCCCCTGAGCCTGAGGCTCAGAGTCCATCTCATCAACTTCCCTTGCAGTCTCTTCCACTGCCTTTTCCACAACTCCACCTTGAGCGTCATCATCCTCCTCATCATCCTCCTTCTCTTCAACGGAGAGAAGATCAGCCTTGCTCTTGGCCATCATTTCAGCCACAAGCTTCTTCAGGTTATCGAAGTTCAAAAGTTGAAGCCAGCTTGTCAGGCCAAAGAATGAGCAGATCTTGGCCTCCTCCGTCTCCCAATGTTCCCAGCCACGTGCGTCTACTAGCATATGTTGCTCCTGCATGTTTGATTGTTTAAAGTCCAACCAAACTTTGAGCTCCACCACATATGCCAGCAATTCAGTGTATTTGTACAGCCCAGGCCAGCACTTTCCTGCCCACTCCGTGGCATTCCCCCTGAGTGTATTCTCCAGTATACCTCCCGCCATGTGCTCATCCAGCTCCTCCTCCTCTATTTCAAGGAACACATCCTCTTCTGTTGAAATAGATTTGGGACAGTCTTTGGGATTGGGGTATGAGGGAAAATCTGAAGGGTTGGGAAGGTTTGGCTCGGCTAACTGGTCAGGCTCAATTGTAAGTGAGGTTGATGGCACTGACTCAGTAGGGTAATTTGGCTCTGAAGGTTGGGGGAGTTGGGGAGTTTGAGGTGCGGGGTCAGGGATGAAAGGTGTTTGGGTTTCAGGATGTGGGGGTGTTTGTGTGGATGCTGTCTCAGGCTGCAATGACTCAGCCGTCTCGACAGTCTTTCTCACCTCCTCTAAGTCAGAGGCTCCAGGAGAGCTTGACTTCTCCCTCTCACTCAATTCAGGGAGTTTCTTAGCAGGAGACTTCTTTACTCCCCTCCTAAGTCTCTTCAGGGGCCTCTTTCCCTGAGCGCTCTCTATACTGACGTCATCATCAGTTCCCTCAGCCTCAGTCCCGGCCTTCTTGGGATCTGACTCAATCCCTGTCTTCGTGCTCTTCCCTGACAGCACGATTTTCACCCTCCTCTCCTTCTTCTCAGCCGCGCCCACATCAGGATGCTCCACCTCCTCAGCAACAGCCTTCTCAGCCTCCTTACTCCTCTCAAGGAGCTCATCCACCCTTTCAATGAGGCTGGTTGCCACTCTCTTGGCCGTCCCAGCTGGCTTTCTGGCCTGACCCTTAGCTTTCGCATTGGGATCAGTCAGCCCTAGCACTGAATAGGTGTCACTCAGTGATGAAAACATGACCTTCTTTGAGGAAAGGTTGTCCTCAAAGTCAAAAGTGTACCCATGGCACGCATGAGCAATCAGCATGGACAATCTTGTGCCAAATGGCAAGATGGCACTGACAGATATGTGCTTTTTCTTCTCGTCACGCGTGATCTTGTCCAATCCCGCCTGATGGAGTTGATCGAGGAAGAACTGCTCCCAGTTCGCTTCCACTCCATCAGCGATTGCTCCCATGAGCCTCAACTTGGGCAGACTCAACTGCTCGTGAGAGCCAGTTGCTCCCATCACCATCTTGGACACCAAGTCCACCAGAGCCCTGTACTCCGGCTTCAGAGTGCTCGGTTCAGGGTTCCTCCTTGAGTCAGGTTCCCTGGTTCTTGGTGAGCTTTCAGCCTTGGTTGGATATCTATCATCACGAGTACGTCTCTGTTCGTCTCTTCTTTCAGTTTTTGGTTCAGAATATCTCCTTTCATCACCACGTTCTCTCCTCTGGTCAGTGTTCCTTCGCTCCTCATATCTCCTCGAGCTTTGGTGGGTTCCTTCAGGTTTCCTGTCACGTGAGTCCTGATAAAACTTTTTATAACGACCAAACCTGGAATTGAGCTTGTCAAATCGTCTGGCCATCAGGCTGTACTCCTCAGCGAGTTCTTCCCTGCTCATCTCCATCAGTGACTTTGATGAAGAATTTGATGAGGGCTCAACAGGTTCAGACCTGGCCTTGAACGCCACACTTTTCTCAGGAGTTTTCTCCTTCCCTTCCTCTTCTGACTGAACTTTCTTCTTTCTTTTGTTAAGATCAAATTCAAGCGCTTTTAGCTCTGAAAAAAGTAAAGCAGAAGTTATGTTACTCATATCCTGAGTGTTCTTAAGCATAATTACACTGTTGTCCCATCTCTCAGGAAGAGCATTCAGGATTTTTGAAGCAACATCTCTCCTTGGGACATCCTTGTCCAACATCACCAACTCATTCATCAACTTGATGAATCTTGACTCCATCTGATCTATGCTCTCATCAGGCAGCATCTCGAACGCTTCGAATTTCTGAATGGCAATATTCCTCTTGTTTTCCTTTATCTTTTCTGACCCTTCGCACATCCTGGTCAGCTCATCCCAGACCTCCTTTGCCGTCTTTAGGTTCATCAGCCTGGCTGACTCCTCGAAAGGCACCGTATGCAAGATGATGTTTCTGGCGACGTTGTCAAGCCCCACCATCTTGATTTCATCGTTGGTCATGTCTTTCCTCTCCTTAGGAACCTGCACGCCAATCGCAAGATCATCGTATCCCAGTCCTCTGACGTTAGGAATAGTGATCTTGATCGGTCCTTCCCTGAGCACACGCGGCATCTGGTCATGGATGGCATCTAGATGTGCCTCTAGTCTGAACTTCCAATAGACAAAGTTAGATACAGAGAATTCAGGTAACGAAGCTTCAAGTCTCCTTGAAGTCATGATGATGATGCAAGTTTTGTGAAAAGCAAACTCAGATCTGTTCAGTGACCACCAACAGTTTCTCCTCTGAAACTATTAGTATTCAAAGTCAGTGGTCTTTCGAACCACTGCTCTGATACCACTTGTTGGTCCCGGTACAAGACTGAGGAATACGTGTATGGGGGGGGGGGGGGAATACACGTATACGTATTTTTTTAAACTTAAACTGACTGAGTCCCCTTTACTCAGAGTGGTAAAGAACTAGGAGCTGATAATACACCCACTGACTACACTTGGTGCGGGTCAGTTGGCTAACTATCAGTTCAAGTTCAGTGCGGAAATGTTTGAGCCCTGATAGTTTAAAGTCCTGTTTAGTTTGCTTTCTGAAAACTTGTTTTACTCAAAACTTAGAAGTGTTTAGTAAGGCAGTGTTCTTTAGAAGATCAGGTTGATTGATTCAGACCTGATAAGCTTGAATGCAATGAATGAATAAGTAATATGGCAGGTATGCACAATGTCAAAGCAGTAAGAACACAAGGAGTTTAACGTGGTTCGGAGACTCAAGCTCTTACATCCACGGCCTGATTTAACAGGAAATCCACTCAAGGGATTCTTGTTTTTAACGTGCCAAGGTGCACCAAGACCAGTTACCTCACTGATCTATACAAACTCCTCTTACTATCACACTAACCGACTTACTCCCAACAAGCCTAACTTAGGGTTTTGGTTTCAGTTTGGATTCCAACTAAGTTGAGATTATCCTTACAAGGCAAAGCTGTGCTAAGGATTGGATAATCTCTCTAAGCTTAAGATAATTCTAATTAGCTCTTGGAATACAGAATAGCTCTCAGTTGCTAAGAAACACTTGGGAAATTTAGAAGGTTTCGAGTGTTTCTCTTAAAGGCTGAATGCTTTGATTGCTTGAGAGTTTTGAGTAATTTCTGGCTTGGAAATTTCCCGTAACCTTGAATGGGTTCAAGGCCTTCTGTATTTATAGGTGGTTTGAAAAACTATCCGTTGGAGAGATAGCCTTCTAGCCATCTATGTAGAGGGGCTTCAAACGGACATATCTCTATGCAGCAGCCGCCTTTGCATGGATTTGGTATTTGCATTTAATGCACATTAAATGCTTGCCCGTTGAATATGCAGTCTGAATTCAGTCTATGTGTCAGGTTCCGTACGTGCGTGTCCTCCTCGGATTGGTCCACGTCATCAGGTTGGTGAGAATGTCAGAACTTATTCCAGAGCTTCAGGCTTGTCTTATTAAGTTCATTTTGTCTTGAGCTCACCGGTCTTGTCCTGACGCTGAAATTCCTTTTGCATTGCTTGGCTCTACTCCAAGTCTTCCCATTTACTCAGTGACAACCTGTTCCCTTCAGGACTGAGTTAGTAATGACCTCAGGGTCATACTCTTCATCACTGACACTTACTCAGCCAGCTTAGAAGACTGCCATAAGTTCAGGATGGTGCTCTTCGTCTTCAGGCTCTGAGTCTTGATTGTCTCCAGTGAGTTCTCCTCTCACTGAGTACCTGTGAAGTGTAAAATGACTAAGTACTAATCCTAACCAAGACTAGCCTGACAAAGACAGATTAAGGCAATCATCTTTTCAGGGGCTTTTGGGATCTAAATCAAAACTGACAATGTCCCAACAATTTCCCCCTTTTTGATGATGCCAAAACACTGAAAAGATCCTCAAAACACATAGAGGAAATAGGACAATCCTATCTATAAGATAAGACAGTGTTAGAGCAGTTCTTGATAAAGTACAGAATTTAAACAAGCCAAAAAGACAATGAGTTTTTGTCTGTGGGCAAAAGTAATAGATTTCATTGAAAGATGTGGAACCGATTACAATGAATCTAATCTATTACACAGAAGCCTGTGAACACCTAGACTAATCTCATTTCAGGCTTGAGTCCATATCCAGCATAAACTCTTGCCTTTAGCTCGTCAAGTCTTCCAGGTTGGTTCACATATCCTTCAGTTCTAGCTATCTTCAAGACTTCCATCATTATGGCCTTAGTGTCATGCTTTAGAGTTCCAGGAATCAAGGGAGGAGCTCGAATGATGAACTCAGGAGCCTTCACTTGGACTTTAGCTGCCTCAGCCTCCTCCAAGATCTTCTGAAATAGCTCAGGATGATTGTCCATCATATAGTCAGTGAAGTGGGCATCAATATCGTCAGTGTCGCCCCACTTCTTCACAACAAACCATAGCCTGACAAATTCATCCCTTGCATCAGTCCAGAACTCCTTTAAAGTCTCTGAGACGAACTCATCAACAAAAGCTTCCCTTGCTCCTGATTCTGGCCTACTGACTTGAAGAATTGTTGCCTTCCTAACTGTTGGCTTCTTTCTGTACTTCCTTGGCTCAGGCTTCGCCTTCTTCCTCCTTAGCAAGCTGATCACTGCATCATCTAGTTCACGTTGTTGAAGCTCAGTGATATCCGTCAGCTTCTCAACCTTCTTCTCCAAAATGCGCATCTTCTCCTTCTGAGCAATTTCAGCTCTGCGCATAGCCTCAGTCTTTTCAGGTTGATCTCCCCATGCTTCAGCACATAGCTCCGCAACTAACTCACCTGAGTAAGTGATGGGATTCTTCCTTGAGCTCATGGGTGATGATCTTTGGACTGGCTCAGGTTGTTGCTTTGAAGGTTCATTAGCCTTTGCCTTTGTTGCCTCCTCCCTCAGCTTGGCAACTAATTGTTCTCCTTCCTTCTCCACTGCCGCTAACCTAGCTGACTTCCTTATCCTTAGAATATTTCCATCAGGATTGGCTTCAGGATCAGCTAGGACGATCTCTCCTTGACTAACTGCCTCAGATGCCTCAGGGCGGGATCTTTTCTTCTTCTTTTCCCCCTTTTTGGCATCATCATTGGCCTCAGATGGGAATGCGTCAGATCCGCTGTTGATTACGAAGGAAGCTAGGGAATGAACATCATTGATTCCCTCCTTCAATAACTCAACTCCCATTGAAATCCCAGTCCCTGCAAAGGATACGGAACTGATGGCAGCATTGACTTTCTTCTCAAAGACCTCCATAGAGAGTTGGAGACTTTGTTCAGCCTTGGTGATCCTTTCTTCCACCTTCGAGGACTCACCGCTGACTCTGCTAACCTCAGTCAGTATCTTCACAGACTCCTCAGTGGCTTTAGCCAAAATGTCCGCCACTGATTGAGAGGTGCGATCCAGCTTCCCTGACTCCAGCTCCAACTTGGACGCTGAGTCCTCCAAGGCCTGAGTGACAATAGCTCCAGTCTGAACTGCAAGCCTGTCCACTGCCTGATTCATCTTTTCGTCCCTGATCGCATCTCTCTCTTCAAGTTTCTTGAGAGTGTCCCTGAGCATCTTCTTTGTGCGCTTCCTCTCATTCTTCACTGACTTGGCCGTGTCAGTCATTGTGCGCTTTAACAAGATCAGCTCCCTGTTGGCAAGGGTGTTGTAAGCTGACTTTGTCCACCTGATGTGTTTCGCCAGGGCTTTGGAGTCTTCATCTTTTTCAGCACGTAGCCTCATTACTTCCTCCTGAAGTTCAGCTAGATTTTCCGAGGTTTTCTCCTGTTTGACCTCCACTATGCTTGTAAACTCAGCACGACCGACCCCGGTTATGACCACATCTTCATCATCAGCGGCCTCACCAGTGATTGGCTGCTTTCCCTTGTCAGCCCCTGCAGCATCAGTCCCTTCTTCAAGGTACACTGAAGGCAGTTGTGAAGTAGTCATAGCCGCCTCCTCAGGCTCAGCTAAGCTAACTTGAACCTTAGGAACTTGTCCTTCGGAACTGAGAGTCTCCTTGAATGCCTCAACATCTTCCTCTCGTGTCTCAGGGTAGGGAATCCCTTCATCGATAGATGTCTCATTGGCAGCTGAGATGTTCACAACATCCTCAGCCACTGGTCCATCCTTGGCACCAGTGTTCTTGTCACCTTCCCCCTGAGCCTGAGGCTCAGAGTCCATCTCATCAACTTCCCTTGCAGTCTCTTCCACTGCCTTTTCCACAACTCCACCTTGAGCGTCATCATCCTCCTCATCATCCTCCTTCTCTTCAACGGAGAGAAGATCAGCCTTGCTCTTGGCCATCATTTCAGCCACAAGCTTCTTCAGGTTATCGAAGTTCAAAAGTTGAAGCCAGCTTGTCAGGCCAAAGAATGAGCAGATCTTGGCCTCCTCCGTTTCCCAATGTTCCCAGCCACGTGCGTCTACTAGCATATGTTGCTCCTGCATGTTTGATTGTTTAAAGTCCAAGCAAACTTTGAGCTCCACCACATATGCCAGCAATTCAGTGTATTTGTACAGCCCAGGCCAGCACTTTCCTGCCCACTCCGTGGCATTCCCCCTGAGTGTATTCTCCAGTATACCTCCCGCCATGTGCTCATCCAGCTCCTCCTCCTCTATTTCAAGGAACACATCCTCTTCTGTTGAAATAGATTTGGGACAGTCTTTGGGATTGGGGTATGAGGGAAAATCTGAAGGGTTGGGAAGGTTTGGCTCGGCTAACTGGTCAGGCTCAATTGTAAGTGAGGTTGATGGCACTGACTCAGTAGGGTAATTTGGCTCTGAAGGTTGGGGGAGTTGGGGAGTTTGAGGTGCGGGGTCAGGGATGAAAGGTGTTTGGGTTTCAGGATGTGGGGATGTTTGTGTGGATGCTGTCTCAGGCTGCAATGACTCAGCCGTCTCGACAGTCTTTCTCACCTCCTCTAAGTCAAAGGCTCCAGGAGAGCTTGACTTCTCCCTCTCACTCAATTCAGGGAGTTTCTTAGCAGGAGACTTCTTTACTCCCCTCCTAAGTCTCTTCAGGGGCCTCTTTCCCTGAGCGCTCTCTATACTGACGTCATCATCAGTTCCCTCAGCCTCAGTCCCGGCCTTCTTGGGATCTGACTCAATCCCTGTCTTCGTGCTCTTCCCTGACAGCACGATTTTCACCCTCCTCTCCTTCTTCTCAGCCGCGCCCACATCAGGATGCTCCACCTCCTCAGCAACAGCCTTCTCAGCCTCCTTACTCCTCTCAAGGAGCTCATCCACCCTTTCAATGAGGCTGGTTGCCACTCTCTTGGCCGTCCCAGCTGGCTTTCTGGCCTGACCCTTAGCTTTCGCATTGGGATCAGTCAGCCCTAGCACTGAATAGGTGTCACTCAGTGATGAAAACATGACCTTCTTTGAGGAAAGGTTGTCCTCAAAGTCAAAAGTGTACCCATGGCACGCATGAGCAATCAGCATGGACAATCTTGTGCCAAATGGCAAGATGGCACTGACAGATATGTGCTTTTTCTTCTCGTCACGCGTGATCTTGTCCAATCCCGCCTGATGGAGTTGATCGAGGAAGAACTGCTCCCAGTTCGCTTCCACTCCATCAGCGATTGCTCCCATGAGCCTCAACTTGGGCAGACTCAACTGCTCGTGAGAGCCAGTTGCTCCCATCACCATCTTGGACACCAAGTCCACCAGAGCCCTGTACTCCGGCTTCAGAGTGCTCGGTTCAGGGTTCCTCCTTGAGTCAGGTTCCCTGGTTCTTGGTGAGCTTTCAGCCTTGGTTGGATATCTATCATCACGAGTACGTCTCTGTTCGTCTCTTCTTTCAGTTTTTGGTTCAGAATATCTCCTTTCATCACCACGTTCTCTCCTCTGGTCAGTGTTCCTTCGCTCCTCATATCTCCTCGAGCTTTGGTGGGTTCCTTCAGGTTTCCTGTCACGTGAGTCCTGATAAAACTTTTTATAACGACCAAACCTGGAATTGAGCTTGTCAAATCGTCTGGCCATCAGGCTGTACTCCTCAGCGAGTTCTTCCCTGCTCATCTCCATCAGTGACTTTGATGAAGAATTTGATGAGGGCTCAACAGGTTCAGACCTGGCCTTGAACGCCACACTTTTCTCAGGAGTTTTCTCCTTCCCTTCCTCTTCTGACTGAACTTTCTTCTTTCTTTTGTTAAGATCAAATTCAAGCGCTTTTAGCTCTGAAAAAAGTAAAGCAGAAGTTATGTTACTCATATCCTGAGTGTTCTTAAGCATAATTACACTGTTGTCCCATCTCTCAGGAAGAGCATTCAGGATTTTTGAAGCAACATCTCTCCTTGGGACATCCTTGTCCAACATCACCAACTCATTCATCAACTTGATGAATCTTGACTCCATCTGATCTATGCTCTCATCAGGCAGCATCTCGAACGCTTCGAATTTCTGAATGGCAATATTCCTCTTGTTTTCCTTTATCTTTTCTGACCCTTCGCACATCCTGGTCAGCTCATCCCAGACCTCCTTTGCCGTCTTTAGGTTCATCAGCCTGGCTGACTCCTCGAAAGGCACCGTATGCAAGATGATGTTTCTGGCGACGTTGTCAAGCCCCACCATCTTGATTTCATCGTTGGTCATGTCTTTCCTCTCCTTAGGAACCTGCACGCCAATCGCAAGATCATCGTATCCCAGTCCTCTGACGTTAGGAATAGTGATCTTGATCGGTCCTTCCCTGAGCACACGCGGCATCTGGTCATGGATGGCATCTAGATGTGCCTCTAGTCTGAACTTCCAATAGACAAAGTTAGATACAGAGAATTCAGGTAACGAAGCTTCAAGTCTCCTTGAAGTCATGATGATGATGCAAGTTTTGTGAAAAGCAAACTCAGATCTGTTCAGTGACCACCAACAGTTTCTCCTCTGAAACTATTAGTATTCAAAGTCAGTGGTCTTTCGAACCACTGCTCTGATACCACTTGTTGGTCCCGGTACAAGACTGAGGAATACGTGTATGGGGGGGGGGGGAATACACGTATACGTATTTTTTTAAACTTAAACTGACTGAGTCCCCTTTACTCAGAGTGGTAAAGAACTAGGAGCTGATAATACACCCACTGACTACACTTGGTGCGGGTCAGTTGGCTAACTATCAGTTCAAGTTCAGTGCGGAAATGTTTGAGCCCTGATAGTTTAAAGTCCTGTTTAGTTTGCTTTCTGAAAACTTGTTTTACTCAAAACTTAGAAGTGTTTAGTAAGGCAGTGTTCTTTAGAAGATCAGGTTGATTGATTCAGACCTGATAAGCTTGAATGCAATGAATGAATAAGTAATATGGCAGGTATGCACAATGTCAAAGCAGTAAGAACACAAGGAGTTTAACGTGGTTCAGAGACTCAAGCTCTTACATCCACGGCCTGATTTAACAGGAAATCCACTCAAGGGATTCTTGTTTTTAACGTGCCAAGGTGCACCAAGACCAGTTACCTCACTGATCTATACAAACTCCTCTTACTATCACACTAACCGACTTACTCCCAACAAGCCTAACTTAGGGTTTTGGTTTCAGTTTGGATTCCAACTAAGTTGAGATTATCCTTACAAGGCAAAGCTGTGCTAAGGATTGGATAATCTCTCTAAGCTTAAGATAATTCTAATTAGCTCTTGGAATACAGAATAGCTCTCAGTTGCTAAGAAACACTTGGGAAATTTAGAAGGTTTCGAGTGTTTCTCTTAAAGGCTGAATGCTTTGATTGCTTGAGAGTTTTGAGTAATTTCTGGCTTGGAAATTTCCCGTAACCTTGAATGGGTTCAAGGCCTTCTGTATTTATAGGTGGTTTGAAAAACTATCCGTTGGAGAGATAGCCTTCTAGCCATCTATGTAGAGGGGCTTCAAACGGACATATCTCTATGCAGCAGCCGCCTTTGCATGGATTTGGTATTTGCATTTAATGCACATTAAATGCTTGCCCGTTGAATATGCAGTCTGAATTCAGTCTATGTGTCAGGTTCCGTACGTGCGTGTCCTCCTCGGATTGGTCCACGTCATCAGGTTGGTGAGAATGTCAGAACTTATTCCAGAGCTTCAGGCTTGTCTTATTAAGTTCATTTTGTCTTGAGCTCACCGGTCTTGTCCTGACGCTGAAATTCCTTTTGCATTGCTTGGCTCTACTCCAAGTCTTCCCATTTACTCAGTGACAACCTGTTCCCTTCAGGACTGAGTTAGTAATGACCTCAGGGTCATACTCTTCATCACTGACACTTACTCAGCCAGCTTAGAAGACTGCCATAAGTTCAGGATGGTGCTCTTCGTCTTCAGGCTCTGAGTCTTGATTGTCTCCAGTGAGTTCTCCTCTCACTGAGTACCTGTGAAGTGTAAAATGACTAAGTACTAATCCTAACCAAGACTAGCCTGACAAAGACAGATTAAGGCAATCATCTTTTCAGGGGCTTTTGGGATCTAAATCAAAACTGACAATGTCCCAACAAGTCGAATGGAGCTCAGCTGAAGAGAATATTTGTTTTATAGCAAGCAACTCTACAGATACAAGCTGGCTTTGGCATAAAAGACTGAATCACATAAATTTCAAAACCATGAATGACCTTGTAAAGAACAGACTTGTAAGAGGTCTACCGGGGACAAAGTTCAAGAAGGATCATCTTTGTGATGCATGCCAAAAGGGTAAGCAAACAAAGAAGACTTTTAAGAACAAAATCTTTGATGGCTCAAACAAAGTTCTGGAACTGCTTCATATGGATCTTTTTGGACCCGTAGAACCAGTTAGCATTAGTGGGAAAGAGTATACCCTGGTGGTTGTAGATGATTACTCAAGATTCACCTGGACTGTGTTCCTAAGGAAAAAGAGTGAGACTCTACAAAGGTTGCCTGCACTTATGAGAAAAATTTAGAATGAGAAAGGTTTGAAGATTGTAAAAATCAGATCTGATAGAGGAATTGAATTTACAAATCAAGTTATTAAGGATTTTTGTTCTCTCCATGGAATTCATCATGAATATTCAGCAGCTAGAACACCTCAACAAAATGGTGTGGCTGAAAGAAAAAATAGAACTCTGAAAGAAGTTGTTAGAACCATGTTAGTTGAAGCTCATTTACCCAAAAGGTTTTGGGCTGAGGCTACCAATACTGCTTGTTACACACAAAACAGGTTCTTAATCAACAAAGTACATTCCAAGACACCTTATGAATTATGGAAGGGTTTTAGTCCTAATATATCTTATTTTCACATTTGGATGCAAATGCTACATTCTGAACAATGGGAAAGATTATCTAAAGATATTTGACCCTAAGGCAAATGAAGGATTCTTTCTTGGATATTCAGTAGTAAGGAAAGCATTTAGAGTGTTTAATAAGAGGGCAATGCTTGTGGAAGAATCTACACTTGTTGTGTTTGATGAACCACACATTGAAGACAGAGAGAATCAAAAGATTATTAAAGATTTGCAAAAAGATGAACTCTACAGATAGAACTCTACAGCCATATGTAACAGTTGAAATTCTAGTAGGAATAACTGAACAAGGCAATGGAGAATCTACTAAGGAGTTACCAAGGATTGAAGATCATGAGAATGAAACATGTAAAGACAATCAAGATAATATTCCATCAGTGGAAGAGTTAACTGAAAGACTCAATGAGTCTACAGTTGGTAACTCTACAACTGAATAGAATATTCATCATGATCCTTTAAACATGAAATGGCTTAAAAACCATCCATCTGAACAAGTTATTGGAGATGTAACTGATAAAGTAAGAACCAGAAAATAACAGCATGAAGCTATGTTTGCAAGTTTCCATCTGAGATAAAACAATCAAACATAGAAGAAGCTCTTATAGATGTCAATTGAATACTTGCCATGCAAGAAGAATTGAATGGATTTGAGAGAAATCAAGTTTGGGAATTAGTCTCCAGACCTTTGCACCAAAAGGTTATTGGAACTAGGTGGGTATTTAAGAACAAACTCGATGAAGAAGGAGTTGTTACAAGGAATAAAGCCAAACTTGTAGCACAAGGATATTTCCAAGCAGAAGGGATTGATTTTGATCAGTCTTTTGCACCAGTTGCAAGACTAAAGGCAATAAGGATATTTTTGGCTTATGCTGCTCATATGAAGTTTATTGTATATCAAATGGATGTAAAGAGTGCATTTTTAATGGACTTTTATCAGAAGAAGTATATGTAGAGCAACCTCCTGGTTTTGAAGACTCTACAGATGGAGATAAAGTTTACAGGTTAAGAAAAGCTTTATACGGATTAAAGCAAGCCCCTAGAGAATGGTATGACACACTATGTGATCACCTGATTAAGAACGGTTTTAAGAAATGAATGGTGGATAAGACCCTATTTAGACTCAAACATGGTGAAATCATCTTACTAGTTCATATTTATGTTGATGACATTATCTTTGGATCAACTAATGAAGAATTGTGTAGGAAATTTTCACATCTTATGCAAGAAAAGTTTGAGATGAGCATGATGGGAAAACTAAATTTCTTTTTAGGATTGCAAGTAAAGCAAATGGACAAGGGAATCTTTATAAATCAGGCCAAGTATACTCAAGAACTAATCAAGAAGTTTGGAATGAGTTGTTCAAAGCCTACATTTATTCCCATGTCACAATCAACTCTGTTGGATAAAGATGAGAATGGAAAAAGTTTGGATTTTACAATGTATAGAAGATTGATTGGATCTTTACTCTACATTACATCTAGCAGACCAGACATCATGTTTGTTGTGGGTGTATGTGCTAGATTCCAAGTCAACCCTAAGGAATCACACTTGCATGCTGTGAAAAAGATAATCAAGTACATTAAGTCTACCCAAAATCTTGGTTTATGGTACTCAAAAGAGGGTGGAATAGAACTAAAAGGTTACACAGATTCAGACTTTGCTGGATGTAAAGTTGACAGGAAAAGTACTAGTGGGATATGTCAATTTCTTGGACAAAGATTAGTTTCTTGGCATAGCAAGAAACAGAATTCCATTGCACTGTCTACATCTGAAGCAGAATACATTGTTGTAGGAAGCTATTGTGCACAAATTCTTTTGATGCAATACCAGTTGAGAGACTATGACATTGAGTCAAAGAACACTACTATATTCTGTGATAATACAAGTGCAATTGCTATCACACAGAATCCTGTTCTACTCTCAAGATCTAAGCATATTGATGTGAGACATCATTTCATTAGAGATCATATTGAAAAGAAAGATATCAAAATGGAAAAGATCCATACAGATCTTAATCTTGCAGATATCTTTACCAAGCCCCTATGTGAATCAAGATTCTCTACTTTAAGAGGAGAAAATCACTCAGAGAAGAAGTATACAGTTGAAAAGATTTCAATAGAAAAATCAAAAAGTTATGAAAGGTTGTTCAAATGTAAACTTAAGAATGCAGATGCAAACTTAAGTCTACGGATGTAAACCTGAATTAACTGCAGACTATTCTAACTGAAGATTTCCAACTGCAAACTTCAAACTGTAGATTTTCAATTTGACTTGTACATTCTTGGTTATTAAATGCGTACACTACTAAATTCCAAATTCCTGTAGTCAGTCGTACATAGAATTTTTGGATTTATTGTCCCAGTTTTTTAATTGATAAAAACATAATGGACAGTGTACATTTATACATTGACTTTCAAAATTTGATTTTATTTACTTCATTTTTAAGACGTTGACCTTTTAAGTGAGTAAATAACCCAAACATTTTAGACCGTTGATTTCCAAAATATAAGGAAAAACCGTTTTCTCAACGTTAACATTTTCCTTGAGTTTTTTGCAAGTATAAATAGGAACTCTTAGCACAAAACTGGTTCACTTTCATTCACTTGAACCCCTTTTGCATTCTATCTGCAAACTTTGAACCAAAGTTTCTTTTGTCTCAATCTTTCGTAAACATGAAAATTCTTTTTGGTTCATTATTTGATTTTAATGCCCTAATAGAAGCTCTTGATAAATCTTAAGTGATGGCTCGTATTTTTCGCCGAATAAAGAACCAAGGTTTACAATTTATTCTAACAAACAGACCTGAGGGATACGATAATGTTGTGCCTCGTAAAGTTTATGAAACTGCATCGTATACTGAAGGGAAAATTATATTTATGCTCGTATTGATGATCTGGACATCAAGATCACCATTAAGGTCATTAGTGAAGCACTGAAGATACCTAGCGAAGGACTTCATTTTACATAATTCAAATTCAAGGATGAAGATGTTGTGTACTACAACAAGTTCACTGGTTGATTGGATTTGCCGGAGAACTGGAGCATACATTTCAAAAAGAACCAACTATCAAAGGAGTATGTCTATCTATATGAGGTAATGGGCAAATCTCTTATCAATAGGACAGGAAGTCATGATGATGGTCCTAAGATTGCATGGGATTTGATGATTGCATTTGATAAAAGCATTAAGGTAGATGTAAGATCATTGATATTCAACAGGATTGCATATAATGTGACCAAAGGTGGAAACACTAAAGGTTTTGGTCTTTTCTTGAATTACATTTTAAAACATCTTGGTGTACCCCTGTTTCAAACCCGTGGTCCTGTACCTATTTTCGTGCATAGAATCATTGGGTTAGGAAAGTTTAAGAGAGGTGTTGCAGATGCACCATTGATTGCCAAGAAGAAGAAGCAAAAAAATTCAAGGAAGTGCCAGTGTCTAAGCCCCATGTTGTTCATCAATACAAGTCTAAAGCTAAGAGAAAGTTGGAATTGATTGAGGATGAAGAAGAGAACATCATTATTCTTAACAACAAAGAAATTTCTAAGGAGATGAGGAGAAAGAAAAGGCATTCTAAGGAAGCAACAGAGTCTACAGCTCAGATGACTAAGTCTACAGATGCAGACTTAGAAACTGGAGCTAAGACTGGTGAGATAAAATAGACTGCTACTAAGGAGACACAAGCCATTGTGTCTTCTCCTACAAAGATGACAAGCAATGACATTGAAGAAAGAGTGAAAGATTTGGTGGAAATTGAATCTGGAGACATTGAACTAGATGATGAACAGCTCTCTGCAGAGCATGTTCATGAACTGCAAAGATATGAAGAATGGAGAGATCTTAGGAATAAGCTGGAGATTCTTTAGAAGAATGAAACAGAAGAGTTTTTATGGATTCAGGAATGGAGTAACACCTCAGATATTGAAGTGTTATTGGATAATCAAATTTTCTTTAAAAAGATTACTGAGATGAAGAAAGAGCAAATTGAGGATAGAAAAACTTTAGAAGCTATGAAGGGAAAAGGAAAAAAAATTGTCACTGATAGTGTTAAAGGGAAACTATTGAGCAAGTCCGCAGCTGATACTTTGCCAATGAGACAGATGGTCAAGCAATCATCCCTGGATCAGAACTGTTATCTACAGCCGGTGATGAAGAGAGTACTGATGAGGAAGATATGCCTCATACTGAAGAATTCTTGAGTGGAGAAGGTGGAAGCTCTGTTGTGCCACCTAGCCCTCAAATGGAAGATCTATCAAATTTGAATACACTTGTAGAAGGAGTACAGATTGCAGCTGAAGCTAGCATGTCTGCTACTAATCAAGAAAGAGTATTAGATAATGGAAATCCTAAGAAAGAGAAGGATGATAAAGATGGAAAGGATGGAAAGGATGGAAAACCACCTTACAAAGATGATAATTTGAAGAAGGATGATAATGACGATGATGATGGAGATGGAGGTTTACCACCTCAAGGAGGACAGACTGTTGCAAATACTTCATCCGAAGTAAATACAAGTGATACAAACCCTACAAGTCAAGAATTTCAAGGGTCTGCAGATGGAACTCAGCAGCTGCTATCTACTGGCAATTTAGGTAAGGATTTAGAAGCTTTTAAATCCCAATCCACCTTCATTGTTTTAGATTCTGCTGATCCATCTACTCCCTTAGGTGATGAGACAATGAACGAGAAGGAGTTTGATAATTATTTGAAGGAATTGGCTACACCTTTAAACTTGAATAGAAAAACACCTGCTCCCATTATGTCTGATCCTAAGAGACCCAAACTCATGGAAAGGAAAGATAAATCTGAGATTATGTTGAGAATGTCAGAAGGTGAAGAAGATATCTTTATGGAAGAATTAGTCAACAATGAAGAAATTTTGAAGAAAATTACTTCTATTGAGAGTACAGTGGATAATATGTCTATCAACATCAAGGAAGAATTGAGAAGGATTCCTGAACATATTGTTTCCAAGAAAATCAACGAAGGAATTCAAGAGATGTTGACCAAGTTGTTTGAGAAAGCAAAGGAAGAAAAACAACAGATTCAGGAAAAATTCAAAGAATCAATAGAAAATTTGGTAAGCATGCATATTGTGATGAAGAAAGAACTGCAACAAAAGGATGAAATAATTGGTGAGTTGAAGAATTATTTAGAGAGTGTATTGGCTGACAATAAACTTATAAAGGACTCTATTGAAGGCATTAACAAAAACATGAGGTCATTAGCCGCAAATTCAAATCAAATTGAATATAACTTATCTAGCAAGATGGATACCCTCCTAAGCTATTTTGGTGATGGAAAAAAGGGGGAAGATGTTGTATCCATGGGTGTTGTGGTGAAATCTGATGAGAAGGAGGCTCTTGATAAAGCCTTGTCCAATATTCAAGAATTACAAGGAAACTTTGAGAAGGAACTGGATCAAGCATTCAAATCCGGATTGAGTGGATTTGATAAGCAAGTAGGAGGAGTTTCTCTATTTGCCAAACCTTTGGAAAAGCCACAAGCTCGAGGATAAATGTACAAAGGTAAAATTGTCAAGATTCCTCAGAATCAAAATAAAAAATTTGTGGGAAAGTGGGAAGCTAAGGTTAATCAAAGAAGTGAAGCAAGATCGCAAGAGAGGAAACTACATTCAGTTTCAATGTTTACACAAGAACTATTGGGAAATGTTCAATATCAAGCTATTGAGAACCCTACAGTTGCTAAACCTACAGATGAGACTTCCTTTGTGCCTGAAGACACGGTTTCTACAGCTAAGGTGAATCCTGCAGCTGATATGGTTGAAGAGTCTATAGACACTATTCCAGAGGAAGGGGAGAATTTGGTGGAAGAGACCAAGATCTTGATGGAAGAATTTAGGAAAATTGGTCCTTTACATCCTCTGCTGAAAAAGTATGCAAGCTTATCTGACCGGTTTAAGTTGTTTAAAACATTGAGAGACCAAGGTACTTAGTATTCCGGAGACAATGCCAAACTGCTAAGGAAACTAAGTGGTGGAGGAGTTCAGAAGAAGTAGATTGTTAGGAGAAAGAAGTTGCCAAGGGCCCTTTCGGCAAGATCCAAAGCAAGAAAGGAAAAAGAGGAAGCTGAGAGTGCCAGGATCGAATTTGAGATATTGAAGGCCTATGAGGAAGAAGAGATGAAGAATGCTGCCCTAATAGCCCAAGGAATCATTCGACAAAGCCCTGGGAGGTATGATTCAGATGAAGATGTGGATCCAAAACACAAGAGAAGGTAAGGCAGTTGAAGTCTAAGCTAGAATAGAAAGAATTGTAATAGAACAGTAAGCATGTACTAATCTACAGTTGAATATAATTCTCTCTATATTTCCTAGACTTGGTTCATTTTTCTTTTAAGCAATTTTTAGTTTTCAATTATTTTGCTTGATAGGTTTTGCCATCATCAAAATAAGGGGAAATTGTTAGGATATTTTTGTCCTAAGGATTTTCTCACTTTGATTTTGATAAAGTCAAAACATATATGTGTATTGTGGAAACTAACATTGCAGGTACTAAGAGATATAAAGAGTTTAAAAGACAAAGTCTACATCTGCAAATATGGATTCAGACCCTACAGTTAGCTCAAGACAAGTCTGCATCTGAAGAGTTGAAGACAAGTCTACAGCCGAAGAGTCTACATCTGCAGAGTTAAGGACTATTAGCTGTAAGCTTGAGATTAGTAGGATTAATTAAGTGTAGTACATTCTGTACACTCACTCATTTAGTTTGAAATATCTCAGTATTTACCAGAGCTAATTACTAGCCAGTAGAAACAAGTATCTCAGTGATTAATAGCTCTTTGAGCAGTCATCACTACAAGATCACTTGTACTACTCTAAGGACAATGTTATATGACAAGAAGCTTTAATTAAGCTGAAGTCAAAGCAGGAGGAGAAATTATTTTGAAATTTTAGTCCCTCCAACGGCTAGAGGACCCCTTAAGACTCCTATAAATAGGAGAGGAGACCTCAGAGGAAAACAACAACTACCCTAAGCTCTCAAGCGCATCTGCACAATATCTACATCTTTCAAAGTCTACAGTTCTTCAAAGATTAGAAGTTTAGGACTTAGAAGCTAGGATTATTGTATTTTCTTTGTTGTTGTTCCCTCACTAGACACACCCCTGTATTCTACCTAGAGTAGATATCATTCTTAGTGAGTGTTTAGCTCTGTGTGAGATTGAGAGAGAGTATCTGTGTGAATTTGTGTTTCTGCCTAGATTAGAGTGATCTGAGTGAGAATTCTAAGTCTAAGTGGGAACAACTTTGTGACTGTGTGGAGATTCTTAGTGAATTTGGCACCTTTGTGGTGTAATAGTGGACGTAGGAGGATTACAACACCTCTGAACCACTATAACTCTCCTTGTTCTTTTACATTTTGTTCATTTCTACTGCTTTAAGTTATTTCTGTATCTACTATCCTTATTTATTTTATTTCATATCATCTCATTCATATTCTCTGTGTGCTAAGGATTTTACAAAGCCTACAACTATAGATTCTTTGAATCACTTAGCTAAAGCTTTGTTCATTTGATTTTTCACTTCACACACTTTATTTATTTCTACTGCACAAGGTGTTAAAATACTCTAAAGTATTACAACATCAACTTTGATAAGTGTTTGAATCATTTTATACAGACTCTGCATTTTAAAAGTCTGCAGCTGCAAACCTTTCATTTTAAACTCTACAGCTGCAGGGTTTGATCTGTATACCCTTAAATTTAAAATTTTTTTAAAGTTTTTAAAAACTCAAGGTCTATTCACCCCCTCTCTAGACCTTGATATACCCCTCAAGATGAAGAGGCTTCTTCATGGAGATGGCACTCCCGTCTCCGATGCAGAAAGGGCGGCCAAAATAGGCAAAGGTCGCCCAAGGGGTTGGAGCTGCTACTGCCCGCCCAGTCGAGCCTGAAGGTGGGCGAGCTCTTTCTGCGGAGCAACACCCCGAGCAGCATTTGGTCGTTGCTGCTCCTGAAGGGCGTGTTGATCATCCACACGATGCGACTTATCTTGGCTGGGATAAAGGTCGCCATGATGCGTAAGTTTCTTACTTGCTCTTAACTTCTTTTTTTAACACCTTCATTTGTATTCATTACAGTTATGAGCCCGACCAGTACCCCGGGCGATCAAATGTGCTGCACCAATATTCCTGCTCGAAGGTGCCCACTTCCTTTCGCGAAATCCCGGACTCTTTTGTCCGATGTGCCTCCGAGTCTGTTGCTCGCTCCTGGAGCAAGGACTTAAACAACATTGTGAAAACCCAGGTGCTTCGTGACAATGGCCGGCTCGGCATAATTAAGGCGGGCAACACCTTGGTCGCCGTGCAGAAACTGGTCAACCAGGTCGAGGACCTGGAAAGAGAAGCTCGGTAACATGCGGCAATTGTTAGTAGTATTGCTAAGGAAAGGGACGAGGCCAAGGAGGAGGCCAAGAAGATGGTAACCAATCTCGAAGATAAGGTGAAAGCCCACCAAATGAGCGAGCAATGTGCCCTCGACCTCCACGCCTAAGTCTCGGAAGAGTTTAAAGCCAAAATAGTCGAGAATGAGCAGCTTCGTGCCGAGCTCGCCTGGGTGCAAAAGTAAAAGGAGGTCGCTGAGAAGTTCGCCACCGAGGCAACTGCCAAAATCTCTGACCTTGAGAATCAGCTCGCCAACTCTATCACACAAGAAGAGTTGATTCCTAAGATGGAAGCGAGCTCGATCATTGGATTCGTGTCAGCCTATACTGAGTGCATCCGGGCAATAAATGAGTTCAATGTCCCTCACATTGTTGAGGAGATCGACAAGGAGTTCACCAATTTTGTTGAATCCAACCCACCTGCTCCAGGGACGACCTTGCAAATCGGCGACCTGCCTGACTATAGGGTCAAAATCGATTTTATTAACCCACGGGTCATAATCACAAGTCCTCTCGAGGACGAGGAAGAGGAGGTCGCCGAAGTCGAACAAACTGAGCCGGTCGAACAAAGTGAAAAGGCTCAAAAAGAGCGAGCAGGTGCTGAGGGGCTAATTGTTGAACTGATTGAGGACGTCCCTGTTGATCCTTCCATATCAGGGGCACCCTTAGAAGATTCCAAGGACGATGACCTTCCTCCTCCCGACGGGTAGGGCTCTCAGGAAGTAGAATTAGATAGGTCTTTTACTTTTCCTTTTTTGTAGTTGTTCGCTCCTCGAAGGAGTGTATAATCATTTTGGGCGAACAACCTTATTATTAATGAATTCTCTTTTGTTAGGATAAAAGTTGTTAGTTTTGATGAGTTAAAACAAACCAGAAGATGTAATAGGACCATCTGGATCTGTTAGCCAGATGATGATCTAGATTAGGACTTAGTCTAGGGGGAACTGCCAGACCAGAAGACTTCACTAGAGGACTTCACCAGAGGACTCCACCAGAAGACTTCACCAGATGAGATTGACCAGAGGCAGAGGACCTTCCCCAGACCAGACGAGTCCGGACCAGACGAGTCTGGTAGAACAAAAGATGCTCAGTTTGATCCCCTGACTCTACTGAGTATTCTGGTTCTGGACCAGATGAGGACCAGAAGACACCGAGGTTGCCTGGTGTCTGGTCCTGCCTTCTCTGGAGAGAATCAGAGTTAGGCAGAGGAAGCTATTGACCGTTGGTGATTCAAATCAAGTCAACATGATCAGGATTGGAAAGTATTTGAAGATAATCAATCCAAGGATCCCACCAACCCAATCAATCAATTAGGGAATTGATTGATTGAGGCTTCCTTATATAGAGGATCTAATTGGATTAGCCCTCCAACGGCTAGCCCTAATCCCCTCTATATATACAAGAGTGCAGTTCAAGAAAAAGCTCTAGAGACTCTACACGCGCATAAGTGATCCAAGCTTTTGATATTCATACCAAGCACTCTTACTGTTCATAATATTTATCTACTCTAAAGGAGTTATTGAAACCACAACCTGTTCATCTATTAGACAAGGTTGTTGGCTGGTTGATCTTTAGATTGAAGTCAAATCTAAAGAGGCTGTAAGAAGGAACTGGTACTTCCCAATTCCAGTAAGTAAGTTTGTGAGTTGGTTGGTAGTGAGACCCCTTGGTTATAAGGGAGAGTGGACGTAGGATATTCAATCCGAACCACTATACATCTTGTGTTCTTTATCGCTTTATTTTACTTATTGTTTGTTGATTAGTGCTTTCTTGTAAAAGACTTTGAAAGACATTTAACTTAAGCTTCCGCAATTAATCTAACTAGTGGGACCAACAAGTGGTATCAGAGCAGTGTGTCCAACGACCACTGCTTTGTAAAGCTTTTGGTGGTCACCGGGCAGATCCATTGCTCTTAAAGTGCTTTTGTTCAAGTTCTTGTTATTTCCCTAAATTTCTTATCAAAATGTCTGTAAAATCTTCTTACAAGAGCCGTAAGCTCCCAGAATTCTCTTTTGAGGATTACAGCCACTGGAGTTTCATGATGAGCAATCATCTTGGAGCTATTCACCACCGCATGCTAGATGTGGTTGAAAGTGGCCCCATACAATTTTACTGGACTCCCATTGATAGTGGCAGGTCAGAGTCCAGAGAAGAAACTAGTGAAGCTGCCCAGAAGACTGCAGAGGATAGAGTCCCCTGGCAGAAAATCCTCAAAAAGAAAGATGAGCTTGATAATGATGAGAGAAATCTATATAACCTGGACCAGGTGGCAAGAACCGAGATCATCAACACTCTCACCAAGGAGGTAATAGAGAAGGTCAGAACCTGTGTCACTGCGAAGGAGATGTGGGATAAACTTGCACTTCTCTGCGAAGGAACATAGAAGATTAAGGACAACAAGCTCCAAGCTGTTCAACACTCGTTTGACACCTTCAAGATGAAACCAGACGAGACCATTGACCAGCTGGACATGCGTCTCACAAACCTCCTGAACAAGGCTAGTGCCTTAGGTAAGACCTACTCTGAAAAAGAAATTAATAGTAAAATCTTGCGTTCACTAACAAGCAGATGGAGAATTAAAGTCACTGTGATCAAGGACAACAAGGATCTCAATACTCTGGATCATCATCTTCTGTTGTCTGATCTCAAAGCTTACGTGTATGATCTTCAAGAGGAGGATCAACAGAAGAGGTTTCCTCTTCTGGCCAGAAAGGAGTTGCATTCTCTTCAACTCTCAAGCCTGATGTAAAGCCAAAGGAGTCTACTGCAGATGACTTGAGCCTCAAGGAGCAGGTAGCACTCCTAACTCGTAAATTAGATAAAATGAGTTCAAAATATGGCAGGTACAAAAGGCATTGGAAGGAGTCTACCAGAGACAGGAAGAGTTCTTTCAAGCCTGCAGAGAAGGAGAAGACATCTGGAGACTCAAGGGAGACCAGATTCAGAACTCCAGAGAGGAGGAGAGATGATAACCCTGGCAGCTCTGGGAGATCAGATTATCAGAGGAGGGATGGTAGCTCTGGCAGACCTGACTACCAGAGGAGAGAGAGTAGTCCAGCCAGATCAGACTACAACCAGAGGAGGAGAGAGCCAAGTCCTAGTCCCAGAGGAGACAATGCCTGTTACACATGCAACAAGACTGGTCACTACAGTTATGATTGTCCTCAGCTTACTCCTAGGGAAAGAGAAGAGAAAAGAATCAAGAGAGATAGGAGATATGCAGATAAGAGAGCATTGCTAGCAGAAGCAGAGGAGGAGGATACTAGTTCCAGTTCTTCTTCTTCTGACTTTGGATCAGATGATGATGTGTGTCTCATGGCAGACATCACTGAGGTAAATGAAACTACTCTAGTCTTATCAAATTCCAAATGTATTGAATCCTCTAATTCATCTGGTAACTCCAGAGAGTCTGATATGCAACAAATGCTATCAGATCTCCAAAATTGTGTCCAACTGTGTCAAAAACTTGAGAAAGAGAATGGTAGGCTCAGAGCTGAAGTTCAATCTCTCTCTCATGAGCATAAATCCACCAGAGAACTCATGAAAGATCATTCCAAAGAAGTCTCTGGACTTCAGGATAAGATCACAGAAAGAGATACTCTGGTAGATCAACTCATGAAAGAAAAGAACTCTCAAGAAGATGAGTTCAATGAACTCAAAGCCAAATACCAGACTCTTATCAAGGGAAAACAAGTTGCTCACAACATAGAGGAGATACCCATGCCCAGAGAAGCTCCTAAGATACCATTTGTTGTATCTATCATATCAGAGTCTTCTCAGCGCATCTGTGATAAGAGTGGTTTAGGATATTCTGGAATTTCCTCTAAAACTCATAAATACTTTTATAATAAAGACAAGTCTGTAAGAGCTGGTAAATTGGTAGAAATCTGGGATGATAAAGACTTAACTGGTAATGGTTACAAGGTGGTTCACAATCCTGACTGGAAAAGGAATCACTCTGTTAATCACATTACATATGGTCCAGAAGAGTTGACTGTTCTAGAAGAGAAGATGTTAGAGAATAAGTGTGAAAAAGGGGAACCATTAAAGATTGATGGTTCTGTGAACAATGAGTCCCGAGTAGAAATTACTCAAATTGGAGGACCCCAGAGAAATCCTCAAGGGGAACCTAAACAGATTAGGGGACCTCAAAGGAAACACTCAAGAAAGGGGAATACCAATCAGAGTAATAACTACCAGAGAAGGAACAATGTTCAACAGCACCAGGTACCCCAGAGACAGTTTTCTCAGAGGAATCAGTTCCAGAATAGGTATACTCAAAGGAACTATAACCACCAGAGACAGTCTAATTATCAGAACTAGAGGAGGTCTTCCAGACCCATCTATAGAAAACCAACTGATCTGGGTAGGTATGACACCAGAGATGGTTCTTCTAGGATGTACCCTTACAACCAGACCTTTAAGACCAAGTCTTTGAGGCAGGCCATTCCAAAGGCCAGATTTGAGAAAAGGTACACCAGACCTATTTATAGGAAAGGTGTCCTTATCAGACCAGTAGCTCAATATGTCATTGTCAGAGGACATGTACTGGTAGATAGATTTGGAAGGAAGATAAGATCTCCTCATCCATCAAGGGATGATCTTTATCTATGGATTCCTACAAAACCTGCAACTAACCAATCAGGACCCAGCACTAGTAGGGGACCTAATTGATTTCTCTGCAGGTAGATAAGAGTCCATTGGAGAAAGGATTTTCAAGCAACCATGTCTGGTACATTGATAGTGGATGTTCCAAGCACATGACCTTCCAGAAAGATAATCTCCAAGATTTCAAGCCATTGAATGGACCAAGAGTGATGTTTGGTGACAACAACTATGGCGTCACCAGAGGAGTTGGAAAGTTGACCTTCAATGGAGTATATGTAGATGAAGTCTACTACGTAGAAGGACTCAAGCATAATCTGCTTTCAGTATCCCAATTCTGTGACAAGGGATACTCAGTGAAGTTTTCTAGTGATTCATGCACTGTTTTCTCTTCTGACTATAATGATATTTTGCTAATAGGCTTGAGGAAGGGTAACATTTATCTTGCAGATTTTAACAGTTGCTCAAGAAATGCTTGCCTAGTTGCAAAAGGATCTGCAGAGAATAGCTGGATTTGGCACAAGAGATTGTGTCATCTTAACTTCAAAACACTGAATAAGATTGCCAGAAAAAGTCTCATTCGAGGTCTTCCTAATGAAGTGTTTAAGAAGGATCAGGTTTGTGGTTCATGCCAGAAGGGTAAACAACCCAAGACTTCCTTTAAGGATGTCCAGAGCACAACCACAACCAGAGTACTTCAACTACTTCACATGGACCTGTTTGGACCTGTTTCTCCTCTTAGTTTCAGTGGAAGGAAGTACACCTTAGTAATAGTAGATGACTTTTCAAGATACACTTGGGTAGTGTTCTTGTTTAAGAAAAATGAAACTATGACTAAGCTGCCAGAGTTCTTCAAGCAGATTCAGAATGAACAGAACCAGAGCATAGTCAGAATCAGAAGTGACAAAGGAACAGAGTTTTTGAATTCACACATTGCAGATTACTGCAAGGACCATGGGATTTTTCATGAGACATCTGCTGCCAGAACACCCCAACAAAATGGAGTAGCAGAAAGGAGGAATAGGACCCTCAAAGAAGCTGCAAGAACACTTCTGGCAGAATACAGCACTCCACAGAGATTTTGGGCAGAGGCCATCAATACAGCTTGCTACACTCAGAACAGATGCCTGATTGCCCAGAGACATAATAAGACTCCATATGAGGTATGGAAAGGTAAAACCCCATCTGTTTCATATTTTCATGTTTTTGGATGTAAGTGTTTCATCCATGACAATGGGAAATCTAAATTAAGAACCTTTGATGCTAAAGTGGCTGATGGAATATTTTTAGGATATTCCAGCACCAGTAAAGCTTTTAGAGTTTTTAATAAGAATTCACTTTGTGTGGAGGAAACACCTCATGTTGTTTTTTATGAATCTACTTTTGAGTGCAAGGTGGAATCTAAGTCTTCAGATGAGACCCAGAATCAGACTACTTCCAGAGTAATCAAAGTCAATCCACCTGTTCTTGACTCAGATTCAGATTCAGATGATGACCCATCTCCTGGTTCTCTGAAGCAGAAGCCTTCACAAGGAGCAGAACCAGAAGAGGTTGGAACTCCTGTAGGGGGAAGCTCTTCTGCAGGTGGTGATAATCACCAAGGTACTGCAGAAGATGATCAATCAGGCAAGACCACGGGAAGGAGGAACCTGGTTGATCACCCCAATGACCTAATCCTTGGAGATCCAACTAAGGGTGTCCAGACTAGGAGAACTCTTAACTTAGCTGCCTTATTCAGTTGCTATGTGTCCTTGATTGAGCCCAAGAACATCAAGGAGGCACTGAAAGATTCAAATTGGATTGTTGCTATGCAGGAGGAGTTGAATCAATTCACCAGACAGGATGTTTGGGAGCTGGTAGACAGACCAAGACATCAAAAGGTGATAGGCACTAAGTGGGTTTTTAAAAATAAGAAAGATGAGAATGATGCCATTACTAGGAACAAGGCAAGGCTAGTGGCCCAGGGCTATTCTCAGTCTGAAGGAATAGACTATGATGAGACATTTGCTCCTGTTGCCAGACTAGAAGCCATCAGATTGTTCTTAGCATATGCTGCTCACATGAAGTTCAAAGTCTACCAGATGGATGTGAAATCTGCCTTTCTTAATAGGATTCTCATTGAGGAAGTGTATGTGGAACAACCTCCTGGTTTTGAACAAGGTGACAAGGTGTTTAAGCTTAAGAAAGCTCTTTATGGGCTGAAGCAGGCACCCAGAGCATGGTATGACACTCTATCTCAATTTCTTCTGGACAATGGTTTTACTAAGGGTGAGATTGATAGAACCTTGTTTAGGAAAGAAGAAGGAAAGGACATCCTTCTGGTCCAAATATATGTTGATGACATCATATTTGGATCCCCTAACAAGAAGCTGTGTGAGAAGTTTGGTGAGCTCATGCAGGGACAGTTTGAGATGTCCATGATGGGAGAAATGAATTACTTTTTGGGTCTGCAGGTTAAGCAATCAGAGGGGAATTTTTATTAATCAAGCTAAGTACACCAGAAACATGTTAGAGAAATTTGGAGTAGGATCTAGCAAAGCAGCCAAGATCCCTATGATGACAAATTTCAACATAGATCCAGATGAGTCTGGAGAGAGTGTGGACCAGACTCAGTACAGAGCACTTATTGGTTCTCTCTTGTACCTGACTGCAAGCAGACCAGATATTACCTTTGCTGTAGGTGTTTGTGCCAGATTTCAAGCTAACCCCAAGAAGACTCACTTGGAAGCAGATAGGAAGATATTGAAGTATCTTAAGGGAACAGTGAATTTAGGATTGTGGTATCCTGCAGATGACAATTTGGAATTGAGTGGCTATTCAGATTCAGATTATGGTGGATGCAGAATAGATAGGAAGTCTACAAGTGGAACATGCCAATTTCTAGGGAATAAATTGGTATCCTGGTTTTCTAAGAAACAGACTTCAGTTGCTACATCAACAACAGAAGAAGAGTACATGGCTGCAGGGAGTTGTTGTTCACAACTACTTTGGATTAGTCAACAGCTTAGGGATTACCAGATTAGAGCCAAGGATATTCCTATATTCTGTGATAGTAATAGTGCCATTGCAATCACCCAGAATCCAGTTCTTCATACCAGATGTAAACATGTTGATATAAGACATCATTTTATCAGAGATCATGTTGAGAAGGGAGATATAAGGATGGAAAAGATTGCAACAGAGAAGCAGAGAGCAGATATATTAACCAAGCCTTTGGCTGAGACCAGATTCAGAGAGTTAGCTTTTGAGTTAGGACTGTTGGATCCAGAGACAGATTTATTTTAGGGGGAACATCAGAGAAGTATCCTTTATTTATACTTTATTGCATATTCATTTATTTTCTTAAACTAACATACCTGCAGATTAGACATTTCAGAGAAGGTACCAGATGAGGTATGCACCAGGTGACACTTGTCCCAGATAAGGTGCTGAGTCAAATGTCCAAAATCTTCTCTGACCAGGACCAGATGAGCTCCATCAGAGGAGATGTAGCTGTGGTATCATCTGGTTACAATATCAGGTGACAGGTATGCCTTTACTTCTCTGGCCTCTGCTCATTGGGACACACTTTTCAAATTAGTAAGTACACTCAAAACCTTTCAACTTCGGAGTGTATTTAAGACTAGGGTATAGGGCCTAGGCAATCATTTCGCTTTTTCTCTTGACTGCCACAAAACCCCTTTATGCCCCGTCCCAATGACTATGCCAACGCACCAGATTAAATCTGTATCTTGTCTTTCTTTGTGGCCATCGGATTTAATCACTGTGCAAAATGTCAATCAATTCAAATATTGATTTTGTTCCCTAATTTAATTTTGGTATTACACGCGTTCACACTTCATTTATTACTCGAGCCACGCGTATTACCCTATTTAAATCTAATTTTCTTACAATCTGTCCTTTCACGTTTTCATACTTTCAAACCCTAACCCCTCTCTGCAAAGTTCTCCCTTTCTCTCTCTCTCTCTCTCTCTCAGATATGGCTCCCCCGTGTAATTTTGACCATGAATTAATTATGAAGAAACTGAAAACGGAGATGGTGGTTGATTTCTACACCACCAAGAACCCGTCTGCACTTGCTATTCTGGAACTATTGAGGAGATCCGGAGTTGAGAGGTTGATCTCCACCATTCTCAGAGATTTTCGTACTCTTGACGGTTATGCGGCCCAGTTTTTGGTTCGAATGAAGATCAACGAAGACCATATTTCTACAAAAATTGACAAGGAAGATTTGGTGTTTTCCAAGCATGATTTATGTACCCTGTTTGGAAACATTTCGGCGGAAGGAGTGGATCCTTTAACCTACAAGGAGGATGATATTGTGGGTTCCTTCAAACTGTTTGCTCGTTCATCTTGCCAGAATATCACGAAGGGATTTCTGGATAAGCATCTGAGGCAAAAGTACAAGGTACTTTTTGATATAGTTGTTAAGGTGTTGATGTGTGAAAATCACAGCACAGATGCGATCTTTAATAGAAGAATGTGTGTGATGAGGGCTTTGTATGACGGCGTCCACTGCAATTGGGCAGAGTTCTTTTGGGGCGTCTTGAGGAAGAATAAAGCGAAAGTTAACAAGGAAGCTTGTCCTTCCATTCCAGGGGAGATGCAGTTTTATTTCACTGCTAATGTTTCGTTGGGTACGAAACTTACCTTGATTTTGGACTACTTGCTTCCAGAGAAGAAATGGAAGGAGACTTGGTGCAAAGGATTTCACAAGTCTAAGGTGCTATTCTCAAAGGATGGTCCCCTTCATGGCCATCCTGACTCTGATGGAGAAGAAGCCATCCCTGCCCCTCCTATTCAATCTATTCCCTCTCCTGTAAAGGGGCAGAAGAGACAGCAGCAGCAGAAGACCCAGAGGAAAGCTACTGAAGCAACTGGTTCCTCAACCATTGCTTTCTCTGGTTCCTCTGAGGAGGACCAGATCCCTCTTCTTGATGTACTGAAGAAGAAGAGTGAGGTTGCCAAGAAGGCAGGAGCTTCAAAGAGGAAGAGGCCAGAGGAGGCCAAGAAGAAATCTGCCAAGAAGCCAAGGACTGGCAGAAGAGCTCCCAAGAAATCCCTCCTGGTGGATGAGCCGTCAGAGGAGGAAGAAGAGGAAGAGATTGAGCCTCTTGTGAGGAAATCCAAGGCCAAGAGAGCCCTTCTTCAGGATCCTGACTCTGGATCTGATCTTGGAGAGGCCTTGGAAAAGGCAATTGAGGATGCCTCCCAGATGATGGAGGATGCTCCAGAGTCTGCTGTACCTGCTAGTGTTGACCCAACAGAGGTAAACCCTTCCCTTCCATCTTTTTCCCCCATTAATCTTGTCTCCCCCTCTACCTCTCCCCCAGATATTTTCCGCCAAAACCCATCTGCCTCTGGTAACCCTATTGTTCCACCAGAGCAGATTATCCCAGATACCCCAGTGTATACTCCCTCTACCATTCATACCCAAACACCTTCTCCCCCAACTTCCCAAACACATCTTCCCACAAACCCCTCTCCCCCACCTTCTGTACCAGAGGTACCCTCAACCTCTTCTGGTGCAGAAATCCCCCCTCCAAACACTTCCACCTCCCAGATACCTCCTACACCTTCTGTACCAGATATTCCATCATCTTCTGGTGCAGAGCAACCCATTCCTACACCCTCTACTTCACAAAATCCTAACCCTCCCCAAACCCATACAGACCAGGACCCAACCATTTCTATGGCTCTGGGATTCGTTGGCCCTCCCCCTTCTCCTACCTGTTTAACCAGCGATGATAGTGAAGATGAGGAAGCTTCACTTGAGCCTGCTGACTTAGCACCTTCCTCCTCTGCCTCTGGGTCCAAACCCTTCACTTTCTCATCTGCAGAAATGGGTCCCATTAGGCAGAGTATGAGTGTAAGTGCTCAGCTCTGGCTAAGAGAGCATTTCCCAGTTCTTCTGGAGCACTTACCACTTCTGGCAGAGCTTACTGATGCCAAGGTCTGGAGCAAGGCCAGACTTGAAGATGTGGAGGACCTAATGTTGTTGCTTGAGGAAATGGGTCCCTCCAACTTCACTGCTTGGGAGATTGAGCTAAAGCAGAGGATGAATATTCAGAACCCAGCAGAGCTGGAGACTCCTGGTGCTGCTAAAGTCTTGATTCGCACCCTGCTCATCCAGAGAGGAGTAACGCTCACTCCAGAGGGCCCCACTTACAAGTTTGGTCCTCATTTTGTCTTCCCTCCAGAGCTATATTCAGATGAGGAAGACTTTGAGATGTCTCCTGCCGTGCTCCAGAAGATGAAAGTTTTCTTCAATGAGCAAATTATGCAGATTGGGCGTTTTTCTAAAGCTATTCAACATATGGCCCCTGCTATGATAGAGCACCAGATCAGGCATGAGAGGAGAATCTTCCTGAAGCAGTTAAAGTCTTCTCTGGCAGAGGTAAAGGCTTCTTTTAAGGCTAATGGCTTATTTGTCAAGCTGGATGTCATGCACAGCCAGAAGAAGCTACAAGAGCACGTGCTGGAGCAGTTGAGACCTGTCTCTGTGCTCAAAGTGGAGATGGCCAGCCAGATGATTCAAACTGCCAAGCTGAAAGACTCCCTCCAGGAGATGTTGGAGAAGCAAGAGAGACTTGTTGCAGAGTCTAAAGCTTACCTGGAGGAGGCTAAGCAGCTGCGTGATCTTCACTCTTCCTCCAACACTGCCTTGCCTGATCTCATAAGGCAGGTAGTGGATCCCCTCCTTGATGAAGTTAAAAAGGGGGAAGAGAAGGCCAGAACTGATCTGGCGAAGACCACAAATGAAACTCTCTTCAGCCATGGAGCTCGTCTGGACCTGCTGGAGAATACATTGGCCCAGGCTGAGTTGCAGAAGAAGAAGAAGGAAGAGCTCAAATCACTTTCCATGGCTAAGCAGCTTGCTGCAGAAGAGGAGTCCGAAGCAGAGCAGGATCCAATTTCCATCTCTGGACCTGCAAAGAGGAAGATAAGGAAAGTAAAGAAGAGCTTCCTTGAATCTGTGGTTGAAGAAGCAGAGAAGAGATTCAAGGAAGAGTCGCCTGAAGAGAGGCAAGCAAGGATAAGGAAAAACATAGATGAAGAGCAGAGGCTCCGATATGTTAGAAGGCAAAATAAGAAGAGCAGAGAAGCTGGCATCACTCCTGGTGCTAGTGGATCCAGCCAGAAGAGAAAAGGGCCTGTTGAAGTCATGAACATCCTTCCTCTCAGGATAGAAGGGTCCTTTGACTCAACTGTTCCTGTGCCTTTGATAGAAAAATGAAGAGAAGCCAAGACTCTCTGGTTCATTCAACATTACATCCAGAGACCTCCACCAGAGGATGATGCTCTCATCAACAGGACCTTCCATTCTTGGATGCAGGCATATGATGCAGATTTGTACAAGCAGTTGATGGATTCAACTGTTGAATTCAACCTGGAAGTCACTGCTCCTGAATTCCATTTTCTCAACACTCCAATGGCAGGAGACCAGGTTGATTGGGCTGAGCTGAAGAGACTGTACAAGACCAAGGTGTTGGCAAACTTCACCCCAGCATCTTCTGCAGAGTTGAAGGCCATTCAAGATAGATTCTTTGACTGGTTCCTGGTGCCCAAAGATAACAGAAGATATGCATAGAATAGGATCTGATCTTCAATGTAATCTGTAATCATCTTTGTCCTTTCTATCAATGAAATTCATATCTTCTCTGTTCAAAAGACAACCTCTTGTTGTCTTATTTGTTTGCTTGATAAGATCTATTCTAAGGTCTTATCCTTTAATGTTTTCTTGCTTAAGTTTATTATTCTTGATCAGTTCTGGTATGTTTTAACTCCATCAAAAAGGGGGAAATTGTTAGGATAAAAGTTGTTAGTTTTGATGAGTTAAAACAAACCAGAAGATGTAATAGGACCATCTGGACCTGTTAGCCAGATGATGATCTAGATTAGGACTTAGTCTAGGGGGAACTGCCAGACCAGAAGACTTCACCAGAGGACTTCACCAGAGGACTCCACCAGAAGACTTCACCAGATGAGATTGACCAGAGGCAGAGGACCTTCCCCAGACCAGATGAGTCCGGACCAGACGAGTCTGGTAGAACAAAAGATGCTCAGTTTGATCCCCTGACTCTACTGAGTATTCTGGTTCTGGACCAGATGAGGACCAGAAGACACCGAGGTTGCCTGGTGTCTGGTCCTGCCTTCTCTGGAGAGAATCAGAGTTAGGCAGAGGAAGCTATTGACCGTTGGTGATTCAAATCAAGTCAACATGATCAGGATTGGAAAGTATTTGAAGGTAATCAATCCAAGGATCCCACCAACCCAATCAATCAATTAGGGAATTGATTGATTGAGGCTTCCTTATATAGAGGATCTGATTGGATTAGCCCTCCAACGGCTAGCCCTAATCCCCTCTATATATACAAGAGTGCAGTTCAAGAAAAAGCTCTAGAGACTCTACACGCGCATAAGTGATCCAAGCTTTTGATATTCATACCAAGCACTCTTACTGTTCATAATATTTATCTACTCTAAAGGAGTTATTGAAACCACAACTTGTTCATCTATTAGACAAGGTTGTTGGCTGGTTGATCTTTAGATTGAAGTCAAATCTAAAGAGGCTGTAAGAAGGAACTGGTACTTCCCAATTCCAGTAAGTAAGTTTGTGAGTTGGTTGGTAGTGAGACCCCTTGGTTATAAGGGAGAGTGGACGTAGGATATTCAATCCGAACCACTATACATCTTGTGTTCTTTATCGCTTTATTTTACTTATTGTTTGTTGATTAGTGCTTTCTTGTAAAAGACTTTGAAAGACATTTAACTTAAGCTTCCGCAATTAATCTAACTAGTGGGACCAACATCTTTTGCTCAATTTATTCTTCTTACATTAATTTCCCTTGCATGTGTATTTATGCTTAACAATCCTAACGTGGTTGGGCTTTGTTCCTTAAGAACTTTTGCCTTTAAAAATTGGAATAAGGGCTTTGGCCTTAGGCTATGTTCATTTAAAAATGAACAGTCTTTAATGGGCTTGATTGTATAACAAATTTGTGCCTTGAGCTCAAATCTCCTTTGAACGAACAACTTGTGATTGAACTTGCTTAAAAAAATTACAAGTATGGATGACGACCTAATTTACAAACTTTTACAACAAGCTAATGCAGTTCGACTTCTATACATTTTGTCAAACAATCATTAACCTGTCAAAATATGTAATTTACAAACTAAGTCAAAGTAGTTCGACCACTATACAATTTGTCAAACTAACTCTTGACTTGATAAAGGATTAAGATCACACAAGTACAAACAGGTGACTGGTCAAGAGTAGCTCGACGTCAAGAGTAGCTCGACCAACTTAACTTGCTCGACTACTAATACTTGGTGAGAAATTTCAAAAAATTAGGCAAGTTTTTAGGTCTTACTTGCACATATGCAGCCTTAGCTCGCCTGTGCGACGTAGTAGTTCGCCCAAGGGAGGAGCATCACTACCACTTCCCATAATCAAAGTGGCTCGTATATTGGAAATATTTCTTCAAGTTGGCTGCATTACAGGAGTATTGGGCCGAGTTACCATCTAGATCTTCAATGTCATATGCACCATTGGGTAACCTATCCGTTACCCTGTACGGGCCCTCCCAAGTCGGTCCAAATAGGCCTGGAGGTGGGTCGAGCTTCTTCCTTAAAATGAGGTCAACAACTTCAAATTCTCTTACTTTGACTTGAGAATTATAATAATGCTCTGCCCTCTGTTTATACGTTGCATTTCTTTGTTCGGCTGTAATTCTTTTTTCTACGAGTAAATCAAGCTCGACTGATAGGGCAGAGCTGTTTGCTTCTTCTTCAAAGTTGGTTGTTCTTAGGGTTTTAGCCTTTAACTCAACTGGAATAGCTGCTTCAGTTCCGAATGCTAATGCAAAGGGTGTTTCTCCGGTGCTAGATGTAGGTCCCGGTACAAGACTGAGGAATACGTGTATGGGGGGGAATACACGTATACCAATTTTCAAACTTAAAACCATACTGAGTCCTCTTTACTCAGAGAGATAAAGAACTAGGAGCTGATAATACACCTACTAACTACACAGGGGTGAGGGTCAGTTGGCTAACTATCAGTTCAGGTTTAGTGCGGAAATGTGTGAGCCCTGATAGTTTAAAGTCTTGTTTTGTCTGCTTTCTGAAAAACTTGTTTACTCAATTCTGAATAGTGATTAGTAGGGCAGTGCTCTTTTTTTAGGATTAGGCTGATTGATTGAGGCCTGATAAACCAAATGCTTATGAATGAACAAGTAATATGGCAGGTATGCGCAATATCAAAGCAATAAGAACACAAGGAGTTTAACGTGGTTCAGAGACTCAAGCTCCTATGTCCACGGCCTGATTTAACAGGAAATCCACTCAAGGGATTCTTGTTTTTAACGTGCCAAGGTGCACCAAGACCAGCTAACCTCACTGATCTATACAAACTTCCTTACTAACTCACTAACTGACTTACTCCCAACAAACCTAACTTAGGGTTTTGGTTTCAGTTTGGATTCCAACTAGGTTGAGATTATCCTTACAAGACAAAGCTATGCTAAGGGATGGATAATCTCTCTAAGCTTAAGATATTGCTTGTATGCTCTTTGGAATACAGATTAACTCTCAGTTGCTAAGAAACACTTGGGAAATTTAGAGGGTTTCGAGTGCTTCTTCTAAAGACTGAATGCTTGAGTGCTTGAGAGCTTGAGTAATTTCTGGCTTAGAAATTTCCCGTAACCATGAATGGGTTCAAGGCCTTCTATATTTATAGGTGATTTGAAAAACTATCCGTTGGAGAGATAGCCTTTCTTGTCATCTATGTAGAGTGGCTTCGAACGGACATATCTTCATGCAGCAGCCGTCCTTTGCATGGAATTAGGTAGTCGCATTAAATGCACATTAAATGCTTGCCCGTTGAAATGCAGTCTGAAGTCAGTCTTCTTGTCAGGTTCCGTACGTGCGTGTCCTTCCAGGATTGGTCCACGTCATCAGGTTGGTGAGAATGTCAGAACTTATTCCTGGCTTCAGGCTTGTCTTATTAAGTTCTTTTTGTCTTGAGCTCACTGGTCTTATCCTAATGCTGACATTCCTTTTGCATTGCTTGGCTCTACTCCAAGTCTTCCCATAAACTCAGTATCATCTTGTTCCCTTCAGGACTGAGTAGTAATGACCTCAGGGTCATACTCTTCATCACTGAGACTTACTCAACCAGCTTAGAAGACTGCCATAAGCTCAGGATGGTAGACCGTCTTTAGGCTCTACGTCTTGATCTTCATCAGTAAGTGCTCCTCTTACTGAGTACCTATGAAATGTAAAATGACTAAGTACTAAACCTGACCAAGACTAGCCTGACAAAGACAAATAAAGACAAATCATATTTTCAGGGGATTTGGGATCTTAATCAAAACTGACAATGTCCCAACAATTTCCCCCTTTTTGATGATGCCAAAACACTGAAAAGATCCTCAAAACACTTAGAGGAAATATAATAACCTATCTATAAGATAAGGCAGTGTTAGAGCAATTCTTGATAAAGTACAGAATTTAAATAACAGCCAAAAAGACAATGAGTTTTTGTCTGTGAGCAAAAGTAATAGAGTTCATTGATAAATGTGGAAGTGATTGCAATGAATCTAATCTATTACAAGAAGCTGTGAACACCTAGACTAATCTCATTTCAGGTTCAAGTCCATATCCTGCATAGACTCTTGCCTTTAACTCGTCAACTCTGCTAGGTTGATTCACGTACCCTTCAGCCTTGGCAATCTTCAAAACTTCCATCATAATGGCCTTTGTATTGTGCTTCTGAGTTCCAGGAACTAAGGGAGGAGCTCGAATCGTGAACTCAGGAGCCTTCACCTGAACTTGAGCTGCTTCAGCCTCCTCCAGGATCTTTTGGATCAGCTCAGGATGATTGTCCATCATGTAGTCAGTGAAGTGAGCATTAATATCATCAGTGTCGCCCCACTTCTTCACAACATACCACAACTTCACAAACGCATCCTTCGCGTCAGCCCAGAACTTCTTCAGTGCCTCGGAGATGAACTCGTCGACATATGCTTTCCTTAATCCTGATTCCGGCCTTCTGACTTGAAGAATTGTTGATTTTCTTGTTGTAGGTCTCTTTCTGTACTTCCTAGGCTCAGGCTTCGCCTTCTTTCTCCTCAGCAGACTGATCATCGCATCATCGAGTTCTCTTTGTTGAAGCTCAGTGATGTCAGTCAGCTTTTCAACCTTCTTCTCCAAGATGCGCATTTTCTCCTTTTGTGCAATTTCAGCTCTGTGCACAGCCTCAGATTTCTCAGAAGGATCTCCCCACGCTTCAGAGCATAACTCTGCCACCGCCTCAGTCGAGTAAGTGATGGGGTTCTTCCTTGTGCTCATGGGAGAAGACTTCTGAAGTGGCTCAGGTTGCTTAGAAGGTTCATCAGCCTTTGCCTTTGCTGCCTCCGCCTTCAGCCTGGCAACAATCCATTCTCCTTCCTTCTCTACTGCCGCCAACCTTGCTGACTTCCTTACCCTTAGCACATTCCCTTCAGGATTGACTTCAGGATCAACTTGAATTATTTCGCCTTGGTTGACTGCCTCAGGACGGGATCTTTTCTTCTTCTTTTCCGCCTTTTTGGCATCATCATTAGCCTCGGATGGGAATGCGTCAGATCCGCTGTTGATTACGAAAGAGGCTTGGGAATGGACATCATTGATTCCCTCCTTCAGTAACTCAACTCCCATCGAGATTCAAGTCCTTGCAAACGAGACCAAACTGATAGCAGCATTTACTTTCTTCTCAAAGACCTCCATAGAAAGTTGGAGTCTTTGTTCAGCCTTGGTGATCCTTTCCTCCACCTTCAAGGACTCACCGCTGACTCTGCTAGCTTCAGTAAGTATCTTCCCTGACTGAGAGGTTCGATCCAACTTCCCTGACTCTAGCTCTAGTTTGGTCGCTGAGTCCTTCATGGCCTGAGTGACAAGTGCCCCAGTCTGAACTGCAAGCCTGTCCACTGCCTGATTTAATTTGTCATCCCTGATCGCATCCCTCTCCTCAAGTTGCTTGAGAGTCTTCCTCAGCATCTTCTTTATGCGCTTCCTCTCATTTCTCACTGACTTGGCCGTGTCAGTCATCGTCCTTTTCAACAAAATTAGCTCCCTGTTGGCAAGGGTGTTGTAAGCTGACTTTGTCCACTTGATGTGTTTTGCCAGGGCCTTGGAGTCTTCTTCCTTTTCAGCGCATAGCCTCATCACTTCCTCTTGAAGTTCAGCTAGATTTTCAGTGGTTTTCTCCTTCTTGACCTCCACAATGCTTGTGAATTCAACACGGCCGACCCCAGTTATCATCACATCCTCATCACCATCAACGGCCTCATCAGTGATTGACTGCTTTCCCTTATCAGCCCCTGCAACTTCAGCCCCCTCTCCAGGGTGCACTGAAGGTAGTTGTGGAGTGGTCATAGTCGCCTGCTCAGGCTCAACCAAGCCATCTCGAACCTTAGGAACTTGTCCTTCGGAACTGGGAGTCTCCTTAGACGCCTCAACATCTTTCTCCCTTGTCTCAGGGCAGGGAATCCCTTTATCGACAGATGTCTCATCGGCAGCTGAGATGTTCAAAACATCCTCAGCCACTGGTCCACCCTTGGCACCAGTGTCCTTCACACCTTCCCCCTGAGCTTGAGGCTCAGAGATCATATCATCAACTTCCCTTGCCGTCTCCTCCATGGCTTTCTCCATTGCTCCACCCTGAGCATCATCCTCATCCTCATCCATATCTCCCTCCTCATCTGACAGAAGATCAGCCTTGCTCTTGGACATCAAGTCATTTACTAGCTCCTTCAGATTTTCAAAATTGAGCAGTTGGAGCCAGCTAATCAGTCTGAAGTAAGAGCATAACCTGGCCTCCTCGGTTTCCCAGTGCTCCCAGCCACGAGCATCCACCAGCAAATGTTGTTCTTGCATATTGGATTATTTAAACTCCAACCAAACTTTAAGTTCAACCACATTAGCCAGCAGCTCCTTGAACTTGTTCAGCCCGGGCCAGCACTTAGCTGCCCATTCTGTAGCGTTTCCCCTAAGGGTGTTCTCCAGCACACCACCCATCATATGTTCATCCAGCTCCTCCTCCTCCTGCATTACAAGGAAATCATCCTCTTCAGTTTGGAAGGATTTGGGGCAATCTTTGGGGTTGAGGTAAGAGGGGAAGTCTGTGGGATTGGGAAGGTTTGGCTCAGATGATTGGTCAGGCTCATTCGTGGGTGAGGTTGATGGCACTGACTCAGTTTGAATATTTGGTTCTGAGGTACGGGGTAATTGGGTGGGTTGAGGTGTTGGGTCAGGGTTGGGTTGTGAGTGGGTTTCAGGGTTAGTGGGTGATTGAGTGGGTACTATCTCAGGCTGCAACAACTCAGCCGTCTCGCTAGATTTTCTTACCTCCTCCAAGTCAGAGGCTCTAGGAGAGCTTGACTCCTCCCTCTCACTCACTGCAGGCAACCTCTTAGCAGGAGACTTTTTGACCCTCTTCCTTAGTCTCTTCAAGGGCCTCTCCCCCTGATCACTCTCCTTCCTGACGTCATCGTCAGTTCCCTCAGCCTCAGATACAGCTCTCTTGGGATCAGACTCAGTCCCAGACATAGTGCTCTTCCCTGACAGCACAACTCTCACCTTTTTCTTCTTCTTCTCAGCCTCCTCCACTGCAGGCTGATCCACCACCTTCTCAGGCGCCACATCCTCCTCTATCTCCTTGCTCCTCTCAAAGAGGTCATCTACCCTTTCAATGAGACTGGTAGCCATCTTCTTGGCCTTACCAGCTGGCTTTTTGGCCTGACCCTTTGCCTTAGCATTGGGATCAGTCAGCCCTAGCATTGAGTAGGTATCTCTCAGTGAGGTAAACATCACCTTCTTTGAGGAAAGGTTGTCCTCGAAGTCGAAGGTGTACCCATGGCAAGCATGAGCAATCAGGATGGAAAGTCTGGTTCCAAAAGGCAGAATGGCACTAACAGACACGTGCTTCTTTTCCTCATCCCGCTTTAGCTTGTCCAGACCAGCCTGATGAAGTTGATCCTGGAAGAACTGCTCCCAGTTCGCTTCCACCCCATCAACTATAGCTCCCATTAGCCTCAGCTTGGGCAGGCTCAATTGCTCATGAGATCCTGTGGATCCCATCACCACCTTGGACACAAGGTCCACAAGAGCTCTGTATTCAGGTTTCAGAGTATTCTTGTTCTGACGAGCCTTGAACTTAGACGATTCTGCCTTGGTCTATTTACCCAGGAGTTCTCCCTCCGAGTTCTCCTTGTAGAATCTTGGGTTGATGCCTGAGGATGGCAACCCAAAAACCTCTTTGACCGCCCTCCTAAGGTCAATGGTGACCACCTCTGAGTTGTAGAGAGGTTCGCCTTCGTCGTCTTTCTCTCCCGTCGGTTTGAGCGCAGTCACCTTTGTGTACAGTTCCCCCCTACGCAGGAACAGGTTGAAATAGGCTTCTACGACCGTTCTTGGAAGCACGGAGATAGGACGAGTGGTGAAATATGTTTCCAACCCAGCTTTGGAAATCCACTTAAAGACAGGTTTGATTTCCTCCACTGTAAGACAAGTACCTTCCATGGAGATGACTTGCTCCATGTGTACGAGCTTGTTATCGACAACATCCTCAAGCTTGTCAGTTGTCCAGTTGGAATCAAGAAGTGCCATTGTTCTTGAGAGGAAGAGAGATTTTTTTTCGAAAATTTTTGTGAGTGATTGAGCAAGAGAAAACTCAGTGTGCAGATGTGCTTTGTGTTTGCGTAAAAATCTCCAATGGCACTATTGATTGATAAGACTAAGTCAGTTACTCAGACGTGGGGTTGAGATTAATTCCTGAATTTGAAAGGTTTTGAAATGAAGGGCCAGGATTAATCTCAATTTCAATCAATTACCTACGTCAGTCATATTCCGTATAAAACGGGCACGTATATGAAAAAGTAACTGAAGCATTAAATGCTCCGTTGCGCGTGGGTTTAAATATGAAAAGGTGTGCTTTTAATGAAAACATAATGCATTTAATAAAGATTTTCAGGACAAAGGACTCAGGGAGACGCTTGGAATTCATAAGAGTCAGGATAGAACTCATACCTGTCAGGGAGATATTGTAGCACCCTGATACCTCGCTGAGTCGAGTCTGGCCTGAGTTCCCCCTAGAACCCTACACTGACTGCTCTCCAGGATCTAAGAGTCCTAACTCCACTGACAGTTCCAAAAACCTTGCTTCAGCCAGAGGCTTAGTCAAGATGTCAGCTCTTTGCCTGTCAGTGTGAATCTTCTACATCCTAATATATTTCTTCTCCATATGATCTCGAATGAAGTGATGCCTAATATCCACATGCTTACACCTTGTGTGAAGCACTGGGTTCTGAGTAATTGCTATTGCACTATTGTTGTCACAATAGATTGGAACCTCATTAGCAAATACCTGGTAGTCTCTCAACTGTTGTCTCAACCACAAAATCTGAGAACAACAACTACCTGCAGCCATATACTCAGCCTCAGTTGTGGATGTAGCCACTGAATTCTGCTTTTTACTAAACCACGAGATCAACTTACTTCCAAAAAACTGACATGTCCCTGGGGTTGATTTCCTATCAATCCTACAACCTCCATAATCTGCATCTGAATAACCTGTCAGTTCTAAGTTGTCATCTGAAGGATACCATAGTCCCATATTGACTGTCCTTTTCAAATACTTAAGTATCCTCTTAGCAGCCTCCAAATGACTTTTCTTGGGATCAGACTGATACCTAGCACACACACCAACTGCAAACGTAATGTTAGGCCTACTTGCAGTCAGGTACAACTAGGAACCTATCAGCCCTCGGTACTCAGTCTGATTTACTGAAGTCTCTTCAGTGTCAGGATCCATCTTCCAATTTGTGTTCATAGGGATCCTGGCTGGATTGCTGTTCTGAACACCAAACTTATGAATCAAGTCTCTTGTATACTTGGCCTGATTTATGAAGATACCTTGATCAGTCTGCTTGACTTGCAATCCTAAGAAGAAGTTCATCTCTCCCATCATTGACATCTCAAATTTACCAATCATCAGCTTAGAGAATTTCTCACAGAGCTGATGATTTGGTGATCCAAATATTATGTCATCCATATAAATCTGGACCAAGAGAATGTCATCACCTTCAGTGATCCTGAACAATGTTCTATCCACAGTTCCCTTCTTGAACCCATGGTCTGTCAGGAATTGAGAGAGTGTATCATACCAAGCTCTTGGTGCTTGCTTAAGTCCATAGAGTGCTTTCTTCAAATGGTATACTCTATCTCCAACCTCAAACCCGGGAGGTTTTTCAACATATACCTCTTCATTGAGTACACCATTCAGGAAGGCACTCTTGACATCCATTTGATACACCTTGAACTTCTTATATGTTGTATATGCAAGGAACAATCTGATAGCTTCCAACCTAGCCACTGGAGCAAAAGTCTCATCATAGTCTATTCCCTCAGATTGACAGTACCCTTTTGCAAACAGTCTAGCCTTGTTCCTTACCACAACACCATTCTCATCCTTCTTATTCTTGAAGACCCACTTGGTACCAATTACTCCTTGATGCCTAGGTCTATCCACCAGTTCCCAAACCTGATTCCTTCTGAACTGATTCAACTCTTCTTGCATGGCAATGATCCAGTTCGAGTCAGTGAGAGTTTCTTCAATGTTCTGAGGCTCTTGCTCAGAGAGAAAGCAACAAAACAATGCACTCTCACCATGGAACCGTCTGCTCCTGACTCCCTCAGTTGGATCACCAATGATTTGATCAATGGGATAATCCTCTAACCATGTTCTCTTGCCAGGAGTTGTTCCTGAAGTACCTGCAATGTTAGTGTCTACAGGCTCATAAAACTCAGGAAATTGAACAGAAGGGGATGATCCTGAGTCTATACCAAAGGGATTTACAAGCTAAATATCAGGGACATTGATTCCCCCTTGATGAGGTGACTCAGGAGCCGTCTCAGCTGCAACAGCATCTTCATAGACGGTACTTACCTCAGGTTGAGCCAGTTCCTCAGTCTGAGGCTTACCAATCCCTGATGTGCTGGGCTTAGGAATGGCGCTTGATTCATCATCCTGATCGTCGTCATCATCCTATCTTGGAATTGGCACAGTTTTGACCTTTGGATCAGGTTGATTCTTCAAGCTCAGCCTTGTCACTCTCCTTGTGATCTCCTCAGAGTCATAATTCAACACTTTTACCCTAGACTCATTAGCAGATTCATAAAAAACAACATGTGGTGATTCTTCCAAAACAAGGGTCCTACAATTGTAAACTCTGAAGGCTTTACTAACTTCAGAATACCCTAAGAATATTCCTTCATCAGATTTGCTATCAAAAGCTTTCAATTGAGTCTTTCCATTGTTGAGGACGAAGCACTTACAACAAAATACATGAAAATAAGAAATATGAGGTTTCCTCTTATTCCATGTCTCATATGGGGTATGTGCATGTTGTTTGTTCAGCATGGAACTGTTCTGAGTGTAGCATGCAATGTTGATTGCCTCAGCCCAGAACTTCTTGGGCTATCCTGACTCTGCCAGCATGGTCCTAGCTGCTTCCTTCAGTGTCCTGTTCCTCCTTTCAGCGACACCATTCTGTTGTGGGGTTCTAGCTGCAGAAGTCTCATGAGCTACACCAAGTTCATTACAAAAGTCAGAAATATATGAATTTATAAATTCAGTTCCCTTGTCAGATCTGATCTTAGTAATGGACTGATTCTTCTCATTGCTGAGTCTCCTGAGCAACTCTGGAAGCTTCACCCGTGTCTCCTTCTTATTCAACAAGAAAATAACCCAAGTATATCTAGAATAATCATCAATAACCACAAGGGTATACTTTCTACCATTCATACTCACAGGTGTTATGGGACCAAATAAATCCATGTGCAAGAGCTGAAGAATCCTGTCAGTGGAATGAGAAGCTTTTTCTTTGAATGATGCTCTGACCTGTTTCCCTTCCTGACAAGCTTTGCACACATGATCTTTGCTAAAAACTTCATTAGGTAGACCTTCAACGAGTGACTGTCTAGAAATTTTGTTAAGAATCTTGAAGTTCAGGTGGCTTAATCTTTTATGCCATAACCAACTGACCTCTAGAGAGCTTTTAGCAACAAAACAAGTATTAGGAATAGTGCTGCTCCAGTCAGCGAGATAAACGTTACCTTTCCTGATACCTGATAGAAGCACTTGTGTTGATTTGTCCTTGACTGAACATATATTCGATTAGAACTCAACACTGAACCCTTTATCACAGAATTGACTTACTGACAACAGGTTATGCTTCAGTCCTTCCACAAAGGACACATTTTCCACTCTGACTGTACCTATTATTAAGACACCAAAACCTTTAGTAACACCTTTTGAGTTATCACCAAAGGTTACCTGTGGACCATCTTTAGCTTGATATTCTTGGAGAAGACTCTTCATTCCAGTCATGTGCCTTGAGCAACCACTGTCTAGGTACCAAACAGCCTTGATTGAGTCTTCTCTCCTCTTGTTGTGATCCACAGCCGCCTGCAATCAAATCAGGCTTTAGGTACCCATTGGGTGTTGGGTCCTATTGTGTCAGTTGTACCCTTCGGGATCCAGACTTGCTTAACAACCCTGATTGCCTCAGAGTGGTAAATTTGTCTCCCTGAAACATCGACATACACAACTTTCTTCTTCTTTGCCTGAGATGAAGATGGTGTATGAGTGATCGACTTAGGCTTCACAGGAGTCTGAGTGGGTGCCTTTTGGGCTAGCTTCCTGCTCTTCCTAGGTCTGGGTGCAGCAGGTCTTGGGCCTTGTTCTTGATAAGGGCCCTGTGTTCTATTCCCCCTAGGCAAGTGAGGGAATGGATAACAGTTAAAGGCCTCAGAATGCCAAAACCATGGGGGTGTCATCATATTTGGCCTTCCCTGTTGGTATTGCCAAGCATGATGGTACCCTCGCTGGCCAGTCTGAGGGCTCTTGGCCTGAGTCTTCCTCTGCTTCCGCTGAGGTTTTCCCTGGCCTGAGCTCTCAGGGGCCTCCTTAGGTTGCTTTGCCTTTCCCTTGGGTTTTGTCTTAGCTACCTTAGGGGCAACCCTGACTGTGTCAACAGTTTCCTTGCCCTTATCAGTTTTATGGGCCTGGAGTACAACCTTGGGTGCACTCTGGCCTGCCTGAACAAATACCCTCTCAGTGTTGCTCTTTGAAGCAACATGAGATTGACCTTGTGAGGATTTCTTATGAACATATCCAAGTCCCTTTTTCTCATTCCCAAGCATCTGGCTGCTATTTATTTCCTCTTTAGCCACTGAGAATTTATTCATTGTTGCAACCTTTTTCTTGAGAGAGTCCTCACTCTTTTTTAGGATTTCATGTCTGGTAAAGAGGTCATCAAACGTACTCTTAAGTACTTTCAGTTCTTCCTTCCTGACCAACTCTTCATCAGCCAGTTCCTTCAGAATTTTCTCTCTTGGGAGACGCTCAACATTGATTAAATCAATTTCCTGAGTTAGTCTCAAAATCTGAGCTGATTCTTTAAGATCAGACTGAGTGAGTTGATCATTCAGGTTTTGAACCTCAGTACTCAATTTCTTGTTCTCCTCTACCAAGAAGACATTAGTTTCCTGCAATCTGGAGAAATCAACCATCAATTGATCCAGGCAGAACTGAAGGTTCATTTCTCTGACTGACTCTGAGCTTAGCTCAGGATTTTGACCAGTGTGGGAACCACATACAGAGTTAGATGTTACCTCAGGTTCCTCCCTTGCCATCAGGCAAACATCATCGTACTCATCATCAGAAAAGAGTTCAGGTGACCTTTCCTCAGGACCATCAGAGTCAGTTGCATCCTCAGCGAGCATGGCTCTCCGGTCAGCAAGTCTCTGGTCTCTCTTGGCCCTCCTATCCTCTCTTTCCCTTGCACTCAGCTTTGGACAGTCATACTGATAGTGCCCACTCTTGTTACAGTTGTAACATGTTGGTTGCTCATCTACTCTTTCTCTCCTTGGTTCAGGGTTCCTCCTTGAGTCAGGTTCCCTCTGTCTTTATGAGCTTTCAGTCTTCCCTGAGTGCTTGTCATCATGAGTACGTCTCTGTTCATCTCTGCGATCGGTCTTTGGATCTGAATATCTTCTTTCTTCGCCACGATCTCTCCTCTGGTCAGTGTTTCTCCTTTCCTCATATCTCCTTGAGCTTTGGTGGGTTCCTTCAGGTTTCCTGTCACGTGAGTCCTGATAAAATTTCTTATAACGACCAAACCTGAAATTAAGCTTATCAAAGAGTTTTGCAATCAGGCTGTACTCCTCAGCAAGCTCTTCCTTGCGCATCTCCATCAGTGACTTTGATGAAGACTCAACAGGTTCAGACCTGGCTTTGAACGCCACACTTTTCTCAGGAGTTTTCTCTTTTTCTTCCTCTTCTGGCTGAACTTTCTTCTTTCTTTTGTTAAGATCAAATTCAGTGCCTTTAGCTCTGAAAAAAGTAGAGCAGAAGTTATGTTGCTCATATCCTGAGTGTTCTTAAGCATAATTACATTGTTGTCCTATCTCTCAGGAAGGGCATTCGGGATCTTTGAAGCAACATCTCTCTTTGGGACATCTTTATCCAGCATCACCAACTCATTCATCAACTTGATGAACCTTGACTCCATCTGATCGATTGTCTCATCAGGCAGCATCTCGAACGCTTCGAACTTCTGAATTGCAATGTTTCTCTTGTTCTCCTTTATCTTTTCTGATCCCTCGCACATCCTGGTCAGCTCATCCCAAACCTCCTTTGCCGTCTTTAAGTTCATCAGCCTGGCTAACTCCTCGAAGGGCACCGTATGCAAAATGATGTTTCTGGCAATGTTGTCCAGTCCCACCATCTTGATCTCATCGTTGGCCATGTCTTTCCTTTCTTTCGGAACCTGCACGCCAATCTCAAGATGCTCATATCCCAATCCTCTGACATTGGGAATAGTGATCTTGATCGGTCCCCCACTGAGAACACGCGGCATCTGGTCATAGATGGCATCAAGATGTGCTTCTAATCTGAACTTCCAATAGACAAAGTTAGATACAGAGAATTCAGGTAACGAAGCTCCAAGTCTCCTCGAAGTCATGATGATGCAAGTTTTATGAAAAGCAAACTCAGATCTGTTCAGTGACCACCAACAGTTTCTCCTCTGAAACTATTAGTATTCAAAGTCAGTGGTCTTTTGAACCACTGCTCTGATACCACTTGTTGGTCCCGGTACAAGACCGGGGAATACGTGTATGGGGGGGAATACACGTATACCAATTTTCAATTTTAAAACCTTACTGAGTCCCCTTTACTCAGAGTGATAAAGAACTAGGAGCTGATAATACACCTACTGACTACACAGGGGTGAGGGTCAGTTGGCTAACTATCAGTTCAGGTTCAGTGCAGAAATGCGTGAGCCCTGATAGTTTAAAGTCTTGTTTAGTTTGCTTTCTGAAAAACTTGTTTACTCAATTCTGAATAGTGATTAGTAGGGCAGTGCTCCTTTTTTAGGATCAGCCTGATTGATTCAGGCCTGATAAACCAAATGCTTATGAATGAAAAAGTAATATGGATGGTATGCGCAATATCAAAGCAATAAGAACACAAGGAGTTTAACGTGGTTCAGAGACTCAAGCTCCTACGTCCACGGCCTGATTTAACAGGAAATCCACTCAAGGGATTTTTGTTTTTAATGTGCCAAGGTGCACCAAGACCAGCTAACCTCACTGATCTATACAAACTTCCTTACTAACTCACTAACTGACTTACTCCCAACAAACCTAACTTAAGGTTTTGGTTTCAGTTTGGATTCCAACTAGGTTGAGATTATCCTTACAAGACAAAGCTATGCGAAGGGATGGATAATCTCTCTAAGCTTAAGATATTGCTTGTATGCTCTTTGGAATACAGATTAACTCTCAGTTGCTAAGAAACACTTGGGAAATTTAGAGGGTTTCGAGTGCTTCTTCTAAAGACTGAATGCTTGAGTGCTTGAGAGCTTGAGTAATTTCTAGCTTTGAAATTTCCCGTAACCTTGAATGGGTTCAAGGCTTTCTGTATTTATAGGTGATTTGAAAAACTATCCGTTGGAGAGATAGCCTTTCTTGTCATCTATGTAGAGTGGCTTCGAACGGACATATCTTCATGCAGCAGCCGTCCTTTGCATGGAATTAGGTAGTCGCATTAAATGTACATTAAATGCTTGCCCGTTGAAAATGCAGTCTGAAGTCAGTCTTCTTGTCAGGTTCTGTACGTGCGTGTCCTTCCAGGATTGGTCCACGTCATCAGGTTGGTGAGAATGTCAGAACTTATTCATGGCTTCAGGCTTGTCTTATTAAGTTCTTTTTGTCTTGAGCTCACCGGTCTTGTCCTAACGCTGACATTCCTTTTGCATTGCTTGGCTCTACTCCAAGTCTTCCCATAAACTCAGTATCATCCTGTTCCCTTCAGGACTGAGTAGTAATGACCTCAGGGTTATACTCTTCATCACTGAGACTTACTCAGCCAGCTTAGAAGACTGCCATAAGTTCAGGATGGTAGACCGTCTTCAGGCTCTACGTCTTGATCGTCATCAGTAAGTGCTCCTCTTATTGAGTACCTGTGAAATGTAAAATGACTAAGTACTAAACATGACCAAGACTAGCCTGACAAAGACAAATAAAGATAAATCATCTTTTCAGGGGCTTTAGGATCTTAATCAAAACTGACAATGTCCCAACACTAGATCAGTGAGAAACTATGTATGCCCATAACACATCCAATAATTCTAAAGACCGTTTCCCTTTACTTTCCGTTAGCCGTATCTTGAGAATATGCTTGATTATCTTATTGACGGCTTCTACTTGGCCATTCGACTATAGATTATAGGGGGTCGAATAATGTTTTATAATCCCCCACTTAGTGCAGAAGTCCCGAAGCTTCTTCCCGTCAAACTGAGGACCATTGTCTGTCACGAGTGTTTAAGGAATTCCGAATTGACAGACAATGTTCTTCCAAATGAAATCGATCATTTTTTCCTGAGTGACTTTGACTAGGGTTTCTGCCTCTGCCCATTTGGTATAATAGTCCACAGCCACGATGGCGAATCGTGCATTCCCTTTTCCTGGCGGGAAAGGTCCAATGATATACATTCCTCATCGTGCAAACGCCCAAGGACTAAAAACCAAAATGAGCTCTTGAGCGGGTGTGTGGATGCCTGGGGCAAAGATTTGAAATCTGTGACAAGCTCTGGTGATCTGGATTACATCTTTTCGTAAGGTCGACCAATAATAGCCTTGCCTTATTATTTTATAGGCCAGAACTTGCCCCTCCAGCATGATTTCCACAGACTCCTGAATGTACATCTGTTGGTCCCAAAAGTATATCAAGGTCTAGAGGGGGGTGAATAGACCTTGAGTTTTAAAAACTTAAAACTTTTTAACTTCAAAGGTATACAAATCAAACTCTGCAGCTGTAGAGTTTAAAACGAAAGATTTGTAGCTGCAGACTTTTAAAATGCAAAGTCTGTATAAAATGATTCAAACACTTACCGAAGTTGATGTTATAATACTTTGAGAGTATTTTAATACCTTGTGCAGCGGAAATAAGTAAAGTGTGTGAAGTGAAAAATCAAATGAACAGAGCTTTAGCTAAGTGATTCAAAGAATCTATAGCTGTAGCTTTGTAAAATCTTAGGCACACAGAGAATATGAATGAAATGAGATAAGGATAATAGATATAGAAATAACTTAATAGGAATACAAAAGAACACAATGTAAGAGAACAGGGAGAGTTATAGTGGTTCGGAGGTTTTGTAATCCTCCTACATCCACTGTTACACCACAAAGGTGCCAAATTCACTAAGAATTTTCACTCAGTCACAAAGTTGTTCCCCCTTAGACTTAGAACTCTCACTCAGATCACTCTAATCTAGGCAGAAACACAAATTCACACAGATACTCTCTCAATCTCACTCAGAGCTAAACACTCACTAAGAATGATATCTACTCTAGGTAGAATACAGGGTTGTGTATAGTGAGGGAACAACAACAAAGAAATACACAACAATATTCCTAGCTTCTAAGTCCTAAACTTCTAGTTTTTGAAGGGCTGTAGACTTTAAAAGCTGTAGATATTGTGCAGGTGCGCTTGAGAGCTTGGGGTTGTTGTTGGTTTTCCTCTAAGTCGCATCTCCTATTTATAGGAGTCTTAAGAGGTCCTCTAGCCATTGGAGGGATTGAAATTTCAAAATAATTTCACCTCTAGCTTTGACTTCAGCTTAATTAAAGCTTCTTGTCATATAGTATTGTCCTTCGAGTAGTACAAGTTATCTTTTAGTGATAACTGCTCAAAGAGCTATTAATCACTGAGATACTTGTTTCTACTGGCTAGTAATTAGCTCTGGTAAACACTGAGACATTTCAAACTAAGTGAGTGAGTGTACATGATGTACTACACTTAATTAATCCTACTAATCTCAAGCTTACAGCTAGTAGTCTTTAACTTTGCAGATGTAGACTCTTCGGTTGTGAACTTGTCTTCAACTCTTCAGATGCAGACTTGTCTTGAACTAGCTGTAGGGTCTGAATCCATCTTTGCAGATGTAGACTTTATCTTTTAAACTCTTCATATCTCTTAGTACCTGCAATGTTAGTTTCCACAATACAAATATAGGTTTTGACATTATCAAAATTAAAGTGAGAAAATCCTTAGGACAAAAATATCCTAACAATTTACCCCTATTTTAATGATGGCAAAACCTATCAAGCAAAATAATTGAAAACTAAAATTGCATAAAAGAGATGAACAAAGTCTAGGGAATATAGAGAGAATTGTATTCATCTGTAGATTAGTACATGTTTACTGATCTATTACAATTCTTTCTAGTACATGTTGTGATCCGATGGGAAATATTTTTGTTGGGGGGATTTTCCGTAACTCACGTGGATTTTTTATCGCCGCTTTCTCGAGCAAGGCTGGCCGTGGTACAGTATACGAGGCGGAAATTTACGCTGGGCTCCATGCGATTGCTCTGGCTTATAAACTTGGTTGGAGAAAGATATGGGTTGAATCTGATTCAGCTCTGGCAGTAGCATTTCTAAACAATCCGATAGCCAAAATACCTTGGAGGTTAAGACCGTTTTGGGACACTTGCAACTTGGTTCACCAGAAGATAAAGGTTCGTATTACACACATATATCGTGAAGGAAATTAGGCGGCCAATCTTCTTGCTATATGGTGAATTGTCCAAACTTTTTGGAGCCATTTTTGTACTCTGACATGAATAATGAATACTTTCGTATCACTTAATAGAGGAGTTCCATTTTCCCTTGATTAGCAAGTGTTTTTAATCGGGCTCCGGCCGCGAGATGGACATGGGATCGACATGTGATTCACATGTCATTTCTGCGGCTTTTAGGTTTACGGTTAGGTTTTTATTTTGAGTTAATAAAATAGTTATTAACTTTCTATTCTAGCTTAGACTTCAATTGCTTTACCTTCTCTTGTACTTTGGATCCACATCTTCATTCGAGTCATACCTCTTAGGGCTTTGTGGAATGATTCCTTGGGCTATCAGGGCAGCATTCTTCATTTCTTCTTCCTCATAAGCCTTCAACATCTCGAACTCGATCATGGCACTCTCAGCTTTCTCTTCTTCCTTCCTTGCTTTGGATCTTGGTGAAAGGGTCCTTGGCATCTTCTTTCTTCTAACAACCTGCTTCTTCTGAACTCCTCCACCACCTAGCTTCCTCAACAGTTTGGCATTATCTCCAGAATACAAAGTACCTTGGCCTCTCAAGGTTTTAAACAACTTAAACCTGTCAGATAAGCTTGCATGCTTTTTTAGCAAAGAGTGAAGAGGACCAATCTTTCTAAATTCTTCCATCAAGTTCTTGGTCTCTTCCACCAAATTCTCCTCTTCCTCTGGAATAGTGTCGGTAGACTCTTCAACCATATCAGCTGCAGGGTTTGCCTCAACTGTAGAGACCGTGTTTTCAGGCACAAAGAAAGTCTCATTTGTAGGTTTAGCAACTGTAGGGTTCTCAAAAGCTTGATTTTGAACATTTTCCAACAGTTTTTGTGTGAACACTGAAACTGGCTGTAGTTTCCTCTCTTGCAGTCTTGCTTCCCTTCTTTGATTATCCTTAGCTTCCCACTTTCCCATAAATTTTTTATTTTGATTCTGGGGAATCTTAACAATTCTACCTTTGTACATTTTTCCTCGAGCTTGTGGCTTTTCCACAGGTTTAGCAAATAGAGAAACTCCTCCTACTGGCTTATCAAATCCACTCAATCATGATTTGAAAGCTTGATCCAGATCCTTCTCAAAATTTCCTTGTAATTCTTGAATATTGGATAAGGCTTTATCAAGAGCCTCCTTCTCATAAGACTTCTCCATTACACCCATGGATACAACATCTTCCCCCTTTTTGCCATCACCAAAATAGCTTAGGAGGGTATCCATCTTGATAAATAAGTTGGATTCAAGCTGATTTGAATTTGCATCTAATGACCTCATGTTTTTGTTAATGCCTTCAATAGAATCCTTTATAAGTTTGTTGCAGCCAGTACACTCTCTAAAGAACTCTTCAAATCACAAATCATTTCATCCTTTTGTTGCAGTTCTTTCTTCATCACAATATGCATGCTTACCAAATTTTCTATAGACTCTTTGATTTTTTTTTTTAATCTATTGCTTTTCTTCCTTTGCTTTCTCAAACAACTTGGTCAACATCTCTTGAATTCCTTCTTTGATTTTCTTGGAAACAATATGTTCAGGAATCCTTCTCAATTCTTCCTTGATGTTGATAGACATATTATCCACAGTAGTCTCAATAGAAGTAATTTTCTTCAAAAAAATTTCATTGTTGACTAATTCTTAATAAAAAATGTCTTCTTCACTTTCTGACATTCTCATCACAATCTCAGATTTACCCTTTCCTCCATAAGCTTGGGTCTCTTAGGGTCAGACATAATGGGAGCAGGTGTTTTCCTCTTCAAATTTAAAGGTGTGGGCACATCAGGTGTGGCCAACTTCAAATAATCATCAAACTCATTCTCATTCATTGTCTCTTCTCCTAAGGGAGTAGATGGATCAGCAGAATCTAAAACAATAAAGGCCGATTGGGCTTTAAAAGCTTCTAAATCCTTACCTAAATTGCCAGTAGTTAGCAGCTGCTGAGTCCCATCTGCAGGCCCTTGGAATTCTTGAATTGTAGGGTTTGCATCACTTGCATTTACTTCAGATGAAGTATTTGCAACAGTCTGTCCTCCTTGAGGTGGTAAACCTCCATCTCCATCTCCAACATCATTATCACCCTTCTTCAAATTATCATTTTTGCAAGGTGATTTTCCATCCTTTCCATCTTTATCATCCTTCTCTTTCTCAGGATTTCCTTTATCTAATACACCTTCTTGATTAGCAGCAGATTTGCTAGCTTCAGCTGCAATCTGTACATCTTCCACAAGTGTATTCAATTTTGAAAGATCTTCCATTGGAGGGCTAGGTGGCACAATTGAGCTTCCACCTTCTCCACTCAAGAATCCTTCAGTATGAGGCATATCTTCCTCATCAGTACTCTCTTCATCACCAGCTGTAGATAACAGTTCTGTTCCAGGGATGATTGTTTGACCATCTGTCTCATTGGCAAGTACTACTCTTAAAGCATCAGCTACAGACTTGTTAAATGGTTTTCCTTTGATACTTTCAGTGCCAATCTCTTTCCCTTTTCTTTTCTTAGATTCTAAAGCTTTTCTATCCTCAATTTGCTTTTTCTTCATCTCAGCAATCTTTCTAAAGAAAAATTGTTTATCCAATAACACTTCAATGTCTGAGGTGTTACTCCATTCTTGAATCTATAAAAACTCTTCTGCTTCCTTCTTCTTAAGAATTTCCAGCTTATTCCTAAGATATCTCCATTCTTCATATTTGCAGTTCTTGAACACGCTCTGCAGAGAGCTGTTCATCATCTAATTCAGTATCTCCAGATTCAACTTCCACCAAATCTTTCACCCTCTCTTCAATGTCCTTGCTTGGCATCTCTGCAGGAGAAGAGGCACAATGGCTTGTGTCTCCTTAGTGGCAGTCTCCTTTATCTCACCAGTCTTAGCTCCAGTTTCTAAGTCTGCATCTGTAGACTTAGTCATCTGAGCTGTAGACTCTATTGCTTCCTTAGAATGCCTTTTATTTCTCCTCATCTCCTTTGAAATTTCCTTATTGTTTAGAATAATGGTGTTCTCTTCTTCATCCTCAACCAATTCCAACTTTTTCTTAGCTTTAGACTTGTATTGGTGAACAACAGGGGGCTTAGACACTGGCACTTCCTTAGATTTCGTTTGCTTCTTCTTCTTGGCAATCAATGGTGCATCTGCAACACCTCTCTTAAACTTACCAAACCCAATGATTCTATGCACAAAAATGGGTACAGGACCACGGGTTTGAAACAGAGGTACACCAAGATGTTTCAAAATGTAATTCAAGAATAGACCAAAACCTTTAGTGTTTCCACCTTTGGTCACATTGTATGCAATCCTATTGAATATCAATGAACTTACATCTACCTTAATGCTTTTATCAAATGCAATCATCAAATCTCATGCAATCTCAGGACCATCATCATGACTTCATGTCCTATTGAGAAGAGATTTATCCATTACCTTATATAGGTAGACGTACTCCTTTGATAGTTTGTTCTTCTTGAAATGCCTACTCCAGTTCTCCGGCAAATCTAGTTCAGCAGTGAACTTGTTGTAGTAAACAATGTCTTCATCCTTGAAGTTGAACTCTGTGAAATGAAGTCCTCCACTAGGTATCTTTAAGCTTCACTAATAGCTTTGATGGTGATCTTGATGTCCAAACCATCAATACGAGTAGAAATGTAGTTCTTCCCTTCCGTGTACGATGCAGTTTCATAAAATTTACGAGGCACAACATCATTGTATCCCTCAGGTATGTTGGTTAGAATAAATTCTAAACCTTGGGTCTTGATAAGGCGAAAAATACGAGCCATAACTTCCGATTTATCAAGAGCTTCAATTAGGGCATTAAAATCAAACAGTGAACCAAAGAGAATCTTCATGTTTTCGAATGATTGAAATGAAAGAAACTTTGGTTCGAAGTTTGCAGATAGAATGCGAAGGGAGTTCAAGTGAATGAAAGTGAACCAGTTTTGTGCTAAAAGTTCATATTTATACGTTGAAAAAACAGTTTTTCCTTACATTTTGGAAATCAACGGTCGAAAATATTTGGGTTATTTACTCATTTAAAAGATCAACAACTTAAAAATGAAGTAAATAAAATCCAATTTTTTTGAAGGTCAATGTATAAATGTATACTGTCCACTACGTTTTTATCAATTAAAAACCTGGGACAATAAATCTAAAAATTATGTGTACGTATGAATATAGGAATTTGGAATTTAGTAGTGTACGCATTTAATAACCAAGAATGTACAAGTGTTGGTCCCACTAGATTGATAAATTGCGGAAGTTCTAAATTAAATGTCTTAGACAACTTCTTTTTACAAGAGCAAACTATAATAAACAAGAATTTAAGTGTAGAAAATAGTAAATAAGACCGGATATATAGTGGTTCGGATCTGAATATCTTACGTCCACTCTCCCTTGATCAAAGGGGTCTCACTATCCACCAAACAACCAACTTACTTACTGGAATTGAGAAGTACCAGTTCCTTCTTACACTCTCTTTAGATCTAACTTCGATCTAAAGATCAATAGCCTTCAACCTTATCTTGTAGATGAACAGGTTGAGGTCCCACTACTCCTTAAGAGTGAATAAGTAATTATGAACAATATAAGAGTGTTATATGCTTGAAAAACAAGAGCTTTAATGTATCTTCGTGCGCGTGTATATCTCTAGCCCTTTTTCTTGAGGATGCACTCTGCATTTATAGAGGTGATTAGGGAGTAGCCGTTAGAGAGCTAATCCAATCAGATCCTCTATTTAGGGAAGCTTCAATCAATCAATTCCCTAATTGATTGATTGGGTTGGTGAGATCCTTGGATTGATTGACTTCAAGACTTTCCAATCCTGATCTTGTTGACTTGATTTGAATCACCAACGGTCAATAGCTTCCCATGCCAAACTCTGATTCTCTCCAGAGAAGGCAATACCAGACACCAGGTAATCTTGAAGTCTTCTGGTCCTGATCTGGTTATGAAATAGATAGCTCATCAGAATCAAGAGATGATTCTGAGCATCTTTTGTTTCACCAGACTCGTCTGGTCCGGACTCGTCTGGTCTGGGGAATGGTTCTCTGCCTCTGGTCAATCTCATCTGGTGAAGTCCTCTGGTGAGTCTTCTGGTATGTCTTCTGGTGACTCTTCTGGTGAGGTCTTCTGGTCTGGCAGTTCCCCCTAGACTAAGTCCTAATCTAGATCATCATCTGGCTAACAGGTCCAGATGGTCCTATTACATCTTCTGGTTTGTTTTAACTCATCAAAACTATACAATTTATATCCTAACAATTTCCCCCTTTTTGATGGAGTTAAAACAGAAACCAGAACTGATCAAGATAAAAGCATAAAACAGTAAAGGGATAAGACCTTAGAATAGATCTTATCAGGCAAACAATTAAGACAACAAGAGGTTGTCTTTTGAACAGAGAAGATATGATACTTTCATTAATAAAAAGGATAAAGGTGATTACAGATTACAAAGCAAGTCTGGTCCTATCTAAGCATATCTTCTGTTCTCTTTAGGCACCAGGAACCAGACAAGGAATCTATCCTGAATGGCCTTCAACTCTGCAGAAGATGTTGGAGTGAAATTGACCAACACCTTAGTCTTGTACAGTTTCTTCAATTCAGCCCAATCAACCTGGTCTCCTACCATTGGTGTGTTGAGATAATGGAATTCAGGAGCAGTGACCTCCAGGTTGAACTCAATAGTTGAATCCATCAGCTGCATGTAAAGATCTGCATCATAGGCTTTCATCCAAGAGTGGAAGGTTCTGTTGATGAGAGCATCATCCTCTGGTAGAGGCCTCTGGATGTAGTGTTGAATGAACCAGAGAGTCTTGGCTTCTCTCCACTTCTCTATCAAAGGCACATGCACAGTTGAGTCAAAAGACCCTTCTGTCCTGAGAGGTAAGATGTTCATCACTTCAACAGGTGTCTTCTTCTTTTTACTGGATCCACTGGCACCAGGAGTGATACCAGCTTCTCTACTCCTCTTATTTTGCCTTCTAACATATCGGAGCCTCTGCTCTTCATCTATGTTCTTTCTAATCCTTGCTTGCCTCTCTTCAGGCATTTCTTCTCTGAACCTCTTCTCTGCCTCCTCAACTACTTCTTCTAGGAAGCTCTTCTTCACCTTCCTGATCTTCTTCTTAGCAGGTCCAAAGATAGAAATAGGATCCTGTTCTGCTTCCGATGATTCCTCTTCTGCAGCAAGTTGCTTCGCCATGGTAAGGGATTTGAGCTCCTCTTTCCTCTTCTTCTGCAGCTCTGCTTGGGCCAATGTGTTCTCCAGCAGGTCCAGACGAGCACCATGGCTAAAGAGGGTCTCATTAGTGGTCTTCGCCAGATCAGTTCTGGCCTTCTCTTCCCCCTTTTTAACTTCATCAATAAAGGGCTCCACTACCTGCCTAATAAGATCAGGCAAGGCAGTGTTAGAGGAAGAGTGAAGATCACGCAGTTTCTTTGCCTCCTCCAGGTAAGCTTTCGACTCTGCAACCAGCTTCTCCTGCTTCTCCAACATCTCCTGGAGGGAGTCCTTCAGCTTAACAGTCTGCAGCATTTGAGAAGCCATCTCCACCTTCAGCACAGAGACTGGCCTCAGCTGCTCAAGCACATGCTCCTGGAGCTGCCTCTGGCTGTGCATAATATCCAGCTTGACAAAGAGACCATTTGCCTTGAAAGAAGCCTTAGCAGAGTTAATCATGGACTTGATCTGCTTCAAGAAGGTCCTCCTCCCCTGCCGGATCTGGTGCTCAATCATAGCAGGGGCCATGTGTTGAATTGCCTTGGAAAACCGCCCAATCTGTATGATTTGTTCATTGAAGAAGGACTTCATCTTCTGCAGCACGGCAGGAGTGACATCAAAATCTTCCTCATCAGAATAGAGCTCTGGAGGGAAGACGAAGTGAGGGCCAAATTTGTAGGAGGGGCCCTCTGGAGTGATCATAACCCCTCTCTGGATGAGCAGGGTGCGAAGCAAGACCTTCACTGCATCAGGGGTCTCCAGCTCAGCTGGGTTCTGGATGTTCAGCCTCTGTTTTAGATCAATCTCCCAAGCAGTGAAGTTGGAGGGACCCATTTCCTCAAGCAATAACATAAGGTCCTTGTTGGTCCCGGTACAAGACTGAGGAATACGTGTATGGGGGGGGAGGGAATACACGTATACCAATTTTTCAAACTTAAAACTGACTGAGTCCCCTTTCTCAGAGTGGTAAAGAACTTAGGAGCTGATAACACACCTACTGACTGCACTTGGTGCGGGTCAGTTGGCTAACTATCAGTTCAAGTTCAGTGCAGAAATGTTTGAGCCCTGAAAGTTTAAAGTCTTGTTTAGTTTGCTTTCTGAAAAACTTGTTTTACTCAGTTCTGAATAGTGTTTAGTAGGGGAGTGCTCTTTTGAAGATCAGTCTGATTGATTCAGACCTGATAAACTTGAATACAATGAATGAACAAGTAATATGGCAAGTATGCACAATATCAAAGCAGTAAGAACACAAGGAGTTTAATGTGGTTCAGAGTCTCAAGCTCCTACGTCCACGGCCTGACTTAACAGGAAATCCACTCAAGGGATTCTTGTTTTTAACGTGCCAAGGTGCACCAAGACCAGCTATCCTCACTGATCTATACAACTCCACTTACTAACACTCTAACTGACTTACTCCCAACAAGCCTAACTTAGGGTTTTGGTTTCAGTTTGGATTCCAACTAGGTTGAGATTATCCTTACAAGACAAAGTTATGCTAAGGATTGGATAATCTCTCTAAGCTTAAGATAATTCTAATTAGCTCTTGGAATAGAGAATAACTCTCAATTGCTAAGAAACACTTGGGAAATTTAGAAGATTTTGAGTGCTTCTCTTAAGGGTTGAATGCTTTGAATGCTTGAGAGTTTGAGTAATTTCTGACTTGGAAATTTCCCGTAACCTTGAATGGGTTCAAGGTCTTCTGTATTTATAGATGATTTGAATAACTATCCGTTGGGGAGATAGCCTTCTAGTCATCTATGTAGAGTGGCTTCGAACGGACATATCTTCATGCAGCAGCCGCCCTTGCATGGATATGGTATTTGCATTAAATGCACATTAAATGCTTGCTCGTTGAATATGCAGTCTGAATTCAGTCTTCATGTCAGGTTCCGTACGTGCGTGTCCTTCTCGGATTGGGCCACGTCATCAGGTTGGTGAGAATGTCAGACCTTATTCCTGAGCTTCAGGCTTGTCTTATTAAGTTCATTTTGTCTTGGGCTCACCGGTCTTGTCCTGACGCTGAAATTCCTTTTGCATTGCTTGGCTCTACTCCAAGTCTTCCCATGAACTCAGTGACATCCTGTTCCCTTCAGGACTGAGTTAGTAATGACCTCAGGGTCATACTCTTCATCACTGACACTTACTCAGCCAGCTTAGAGGACTGCCATAAGTTCAGGATGGTGCTCTTCGTTTTCAGGCTCTGAGTCTTGATTATCTCCAGTGAGTTCTCCTCTCACTGAGTACCTGTGAAGTGTAAAATGACAGTACTAATCCTAACCAAGACTAGCCTGACAAAGACATATTTAAGGCAAACATCTTTTCAGGGGCTTTGGGATCTTAATCAAAACTGACCATGTCCCAACAGTCCTCCACATCTTCAAGTCTGGCCTTGCTCCAGACCTTGGCATCAGTCAACTCTGCCAAAAGGGGTAAGTGCTCCAACAGAATAGGGAAATGCTCTCTTAGCCAGAGCTGAGCACTTACACTCATACTCTGCCTAATGGGACCCATGTCTACAGAAGAGAATGTGAAGGGTTTGGGCCCAGAGGCAGAGGAGGAAGGTGCTAAGTTAGCAGGCTCAAATGGTTGGGGCCTGTTCTGTATGGGATTGGGGAGGGGTAGGAATTTGAGAGGTAGAGGTGGAAGGGAGGGGTTGTTCTGCACCAGAAGAAGTAGATGGGACTTATGGTATAGAAACAGGGAAGGTAGTTTGAGAGGTGGGAGAGGGAGGCAAGGGTAGTTCAGCACCAGAAGTGGAGGGCACTTCTGGTACAAGGGCTGGGGGCGAAGGGTTTGTGGTAAGAGGTGTTTGAGAAGGTGGGGGAGAGGGTGTTTTGGGTAGGAACAGTGGAGGGAGTGAATATGGGGGTATCTGGGAAAGGCTGCTCTTGTGAGGCAATGGGGGCACCAGGAGCAGATGGGGGATTTTGGGGAAGGTTATCTGGGGGAGAGGCTGATGGGGAAACAAGGTTTATGGGGGTAGAGGTAGAGATAGGAGGGATTACCTCAGCAGGATCAGTCACCTCTGGAGCATCTTCCATCAGCAGAGAGGCCTCTTCAATTGCCTGCTCCAAGGCATCTCCAAGATCAGAGCCAAAGTCTGGATCTTGAAGAATGACCCTCTTGGCCTTAGACTTCTTCTTCTTCAGAGGCTCAACCTCTTCTTCTGCTTCCTCTTCTGATGACTCATCCACCAGAAGTGTCCTTGGAGCTCTTCTGCCTGTCCTTGGTTTCTTTGCAGACACCTTCTTGGCCTCCTCTGGCCTCTTTCTCTTGGAAGCTCCTGTCTTCTTGGCAGCCTTAGCACCTTCACCCTTCTTCTTCAAGACATCAAGAAGGGGAATCTGGTCCTCCTCTGAGGAACCAGAGAAAGCAATGGTTGAAGAACCAGTTGCTTCAGCAGCCTTCTTCTGGCTCTTCTGCTTCTGCTGCTGCTTCTGCCCCTTTGCAGGAGAGGGAATAACTTGAAGGAGAGGGGCAGGGATGGCTTGCTCACCATCAGAATCAGGATGGCCATGGAGAGGGCCATCCTTAGAAAACAAAACTTTGGACTTGTGGAAGCCCTTGCACCAGGTATCTTTCCACTTCTTCTCTGGAAAGAGTGAATCCAAGATCAAAGTAAGCTTGGTCTCCAGGGAAACATTAGCATTGAAGAAGAACTGTTGCTCCCCTGGCTTGCTGGGACACTCCTCCTTTTGGACCTTCAAATTGTTCTTCCGTAATACTCCCCAGAAGAACTCCGCCCAGTTGCATTGGGCACCATCCAAAATGGCCCTCATAACATAGAGCCTCCCAGTAAAGATGGCATATATGCTATGGCTCTCGCACATGAGAATCTTCACCACTATGTCAAACAATACCTTATACTTCTGCCTCAGATGCTTGTCCAAGAAGCACTTGGTCAGATTCTGGCAAGAATTTTTGGCAAACAACTTGAAAGATTCTAACGCCTCGCCTTCTTTGTACTTCAATGGGTCCACACCCTCCGCAGAAATGTTACCAAAAAGACTACAGAAGTCGGCCTTTGAGAAAACCACGTCCTCCTTATCAAGCTTGGAGAAGATATGATCATCATGGATCTTCATCCGGACAAGGAACTGGGCAGCATACCCATCCAAAGTGCGCAGGTCCTTGGGAACCTTGGAAATCAACTCCTCCACTCCAGATCGCCGGAGCAGTTCCAAAATCTCAAGTGCGGCTGGGTTCTTGGTGGAGTAGAAGTCCACCACCATCTCAGATTTCAAATTCTTGCACACGTGGTCTGGGTCAAAGTTGCATTTGGGTGCCATTTCTGTGAAAGAGAGAGAAAGAGAGAGAGAGAGAGAAACTTGCAGAGAGAAAGTTAGGGCTTTGAAAAAAAATGGGAAACGTGAAAGGACAGATTGAATAGAAATTTGATTTAAAAATAGGGCAAGACGCGTGGCTTGATTAATTAATGAAGTGTGAACGCATGTAATTTCAAAATTTAATTTAGGGAACAAAATCAATTTTAGAATTGATTGACATATTGCACAGTGATTAAATCTGATGGCCAAGATTAAAAGGCAAAATGCAGATTTAATCTGGTGCGTAGGCAAGAACATTGGGACTGGGTTCGAGGGAGTTTTGTGGAAGTCAAGATAAAAAGCGAAATGATTGCCTCGGCCCTATACCCTAGTTTTAAATACACTCTGAAGTTGAAGCATTTGGGGTGTATTAAGTAATTTGAAAAGTGTATCCCAATGATCAGAGGCCAGAGAAGTAAAAACATACCTGTCATCTGCTATTGTAACCAGATGATACCACAGCTAGTCTGGTGGAGCATCTCTTCTGATGGAACCCATCTGGTTCTGGTCAGATAAGACTCCATATATGTTCTTGAATCTTATACAACACCTCATCTGGTTGTACCTCATCTGATACAAGCCTCATCTGGTGTGACTCATCTCTGGAAATGTAACATCCCTGGTATATCTAGCGTGTTGGCATGTTAATTTAATAATAGGTATTTTAAGTAAAGAATTGAAACAAAGGATACTTCTCTGATGTTCCCCCTAAAACAAATCTGTCTCTGGATCCAATAAGCCTAACTCAAATGCCAACTCTCTGAATCTGGACTCTGCCAATGGCTTAGTCAAAATATCTGCTCTCTGCCTCACTGTTGCAATCTTTTCCATCCTTATATCTCCCTTCTCAACATGATCTCTGATAAAGTGATGCCTTATATCAACATGTTTGCACCTGGTATGAAGAACTGGATTCTGGGTGATTGCAATTGCACTATTACTATCACAAAATATAGGAATATCCTTGGCTCTAATCTGGTAATCTCTAAGATGTTGGCTAATCCAGAGTAGTTGTGAACAACATCTCCCTGTAGCCATGTATTCTGCTTCTGTTGTAGATTTAGCAACTGAAGTCTGCTTCTTAGAAAACCAAGATACCAATTTATTTCCTAAAAATTGGCATGTTCCACTTGTAGACTTCCTATCTATTTTACATCCACCATAATCTGAATCCGAATAACCACTCAACTCTAAGTTGTCATCTGCAGGGTACCATAATCCCAAATTCACTGTACCTTTGAGATACTTCAATATCTTCCTAGCTGCTTCCAAGTGACTTTTCTTAGGATTAGCTTGAAATCTGGCACACACACCTATAGCAAAGGTAATATCTGGTCTACTTGCAGTTAGATACAGAAGAGAACCAATGAGTGCTTTGTACTGAGTCTGGTCCACACTCTCTCCAGACTCATCTGGATCCATGTTGAAATTTGTCATCATAGGAATCTTGGCTGCCTTGCTAGATCATATTCCAAATTTCTCTAACATGTTTCTGATGTACTTTGCCTGATTAATGAAGATTCCCTTCTCTGTTTGCTTTACCTACAGACCTAAAAAGTAATTCATTTCACCCATCATTGACATCTCAAACTGGCTCTGCATGAGATCACCAAACTTCTCACACAGCTTCTTATTAGAGGATCCAAATATAATGTCATCAACATATATTTGGACCAGAAGGATGTCCTTTCCTTCTTCTTTCCTAAACAAGGTCCTATCAATCTTTCCCTTAGAAAAACCATTGTCCAGAAGAAACTGAGATAGTGTGTCATACCATGCTCTGGGTGCCTGCTTCAGCCCATAAAGAGCTTTCTTAAGCTTAAACACCTTGTCACCTTGTTCAAAACCAGGAGGTTATTCCACATACACTTCCTCAATGAGAATCCCATTAAGAAAGGCAGATTTCACATCCATCTGGTATACTTTGAACTTCATGTGAGCAGCATATGCTAAGAACAATCTGATGGCTTCTAGTCTGGCAACAGGAGTAAAAGTCTCATCATAGTCTATTCCTTCAGACTGAGAATAGCCCTGAGCCACTAGCCTTGCCTAGTTCCTAGTGATGACATCATTCTCATCTTTATTATTCTTGAAAACCCACTTAGTGCCTATCACCTTTTGATATCTTGGTCTGTCTACCAGCTCCCAAACATCCTGTCTGGTGAATTGATTCAACTCCTCTTGCATAGCCACAATCCAATTTGAATCTGTCAGTGCTTCCTTGATGTTCTTGGGCTCAATCAAGGATACATAGCAACTGAACAAGGCAGCTAAGTTAAGAGTTCTCCTAGTCTGGACACCCTTAGTTGGATCTCCAAGTATCAGGTCATTGGGGTGATCAACCATGGTCCTCCTTCCCGTGGTCTTGCCTGGTTGATCATCCTCTGCAATACCTTGGTGAGTATCACCAACTGCAGAAGAGCTTCCCCCTACAGGAGTTCCAACCTCCTCTGGTTCTGCTCCTTGTGAAGACTTCTCCTTCAGAGAACCAGAAGATGGGTCACCATCTGAATCTGAATCTGAGTCTAAATCTAGAATGGGTGGATTGGCCTTGATTACTCTGGGAGTGGTCTGATTCTGGGTCTCATCAGAAGACTTTAATTCCACCTTGCACTCAACGGCAGATTCATCAAAAACAACATGTGGTGTTTCCTCCACACAAAGTGAATTCTTATTAAAAACTCTAAAGGCTTTACTGGTGCTGGAATATCCTAAAAATATTCCATCAGTCACTTTAGCATCAAAAGTTTTTAATTTAGATTTCCCATTGTCATGGATGAAACACTTACATCCAAAAACATGAAAATATGAAACAGATGGGGTTTTACCTTTCCATACCTCATATGGAGTCTTGCTATGTCTCTGGGCAATTAGGCATCTGTTTTGGGTATATCAAGCTGTATTGATGGCTTCTGCCCAAAACCTTTGAGGTGTGTTGTATTCTGCTAGAAGAGTCCTTGCAGCTTCTTTGAGAGTTCTATTCCTCCTTTCTGCTACTCCATTTTGTTGGGGTGTTCTGGCAGCAGATGTCTCATGAAATATCCCATGTTCTCTGCAATACTCTGCAATGTGTGAATTCAAGAACTCTGTCCCCTTGTCACTTCTGATTCTGACTAAGCTCTGGTTCTGCTCATTCTGAATCTGCTTGAAGAATTCTGGCAGCTTAGTGATAGTTTCATTTTTCTTAAACAAGAACACTACCCAAGTGTATCTTGAAAAGTCATCTACTATCACCAAGGTGTACTTCCTTCCACTGAAACTAAGAGGAGAAACAGGTCCAAACAGGTCCATGTGAAGTAGTTGAAGTACTCTGGTTGTGGTTGTGCTCTGGACATCCTTAAAGGAGGTCTTGGGTTGTTTACCCTTCTGGCATGAACCACAAACCTGGTCCTTCTTAAACACTTCATTAGGAAGACCTCGAATAAGACCTTTTCTGGTAATCTTATTAAGTATTTTGAAGTTAAGTTGGCTCAATCTCTTGTGCCATAACCAGCTATCTTCTGCAGATCCTTTAGCAATCAGGCAAGCATTTCTTGTGCAACTGCTAAAATCTGCAAGATAAATGTTACCCTTCCTCAAGCCTATAAGTAAAATGTCATTATAATCAGAAGAAAAGACAGTGCATGAATCACTAGAGAACTTCACTGAGTATCCCCTGTCACAGAATTGGGATACTGAAAGCAGATTATGCTTGAGTCCTTCAACATAGTAGACTTCATCTACAGATACTCCATTGAAGGTCAACTTTCCAACTCCTCTAGTGACGCCATAGTTGTTGTCACCAAACATCACTCTTGGTCCATTCATTGGCTTGAAATCTTGGAGATGATCTTTCTGGAATGTCATATGCTTGGAACATCCACTATCAATGTACCACACATGTTTGCTTGAAAGTCCTTTCTTCAATGGGCTTTTATCATCCTGCAGAGAGATCAATTAGGTCCCCTACTAGAGCTGGGTCCTGATTGGTTAGTTGCAGGTTTTGTAGGAATCCAAAGATACAGATCATCCCTTGCTGGATGAGGAGATCTTATCTTCCTTCCAAATCTATCTACCAGCACATGTCCTCTTACAATGACATATTGAGCTACTGGTCTGATCAGAACACCTTTCCTATACACAGGTCTGGTGTATCTTTTCTCAAATCTAGCTTTTGGAATAGCCTGCCTTAAAGACATGGTCTTAAAGGTCTGGTTGTAAGGGTACATCCTAGAAGAACCATCTCTGGTGTCATAGCTACCCAGATCAGTTGGTTTTCTATAGATGGGTCTGGAAGACCACCTCTGGTTCTGATAAGTAGACCTGTTCTGGTGGTTATGGTTCCTTTGAGTATACCTATTCTGGAATTGATTCTTCTGAGAAAATTGTCTTTGGGGTACCTGGTGTTGTTGAACATAGTTCCTTCTCTGGTAGTTCTTATTCTGATTGGTATTCCCCTTTCTTGAGTGTTTCCTTTGAGGTCTCCTAATCTGGTTAGGTTCCCTTTGAGGATTTCTCTGGGGTCCTCCAATCTGAGGAAGTTCTACTCTTTGGGACTCATTGTTCACAGGACCATCAATCTTCAATGGTTCCCCTTGTTGACTCTTATTCTCTAGGATCTTCTCTTCCAGAGTAGTCAACTCTTCTGGACCATATTCGATGTGATTAGCAGAGTGATTCCTTTTCCAATCAGGATTGTGAACCACTTTGTAACCATTACCAGTTGAGTCTTTATCATCCCAGATTTCTTCCAATTTACCAGCTCTTACAGACTTGTCTTTATTGTAAAGGTACTTATGAGTTTTAGTAGTAATTCCAGGATATCCTAAACCACTCTTATCATTAATGCGCTGAGAAGACTCTGATATAATAGATACAACAGATGATATCTTAGGAGCTTTTCTGGGCATGGGTATCTCCTCTAAGTTTTGCTCAACTTGTTTTCCCTTTATAAGAGTCTGGTATATGGCTCTGAGTTCATTGAACTCATCTTCTTGAGAGTTCTTTTCTTTCATGAGTTGATCTACCAGAGTATCTCTTTTTGTGATCTTATCCTGAAGTTCAGAGACTTCTTTGGAATGATCTTTCATGAGTTCTCTGGTGGATTTATGCTCATGAGAGAGAGATTGAACTTCAGCTCTGAGCCTACCATTCTCTTTCTCAAGTTTTTGACATAATTGAACACAATTTTGGAGATCTGATAGCATTTGCTGCATATCAGACTCTCTGGAGTTACCAGATGAATGAGATGATTCAGTATATTTGGAATTAGATAAACATAGGGTAGTTTCATTTACCTCAGTGATGTCTGCCATAAGGCATACATCATCATCTGATCCAAAATCAGAAGAAGAAGAAGAACTGGAACTTGTGTCTTCCTCCTCTGCTTCTGCCAGTAGTGCTCTCTTGTCAGCATATCTCCTATCTCTCTTGATTCTTTTCTCTTCTCTTTCTCTAGGAGTTAATTGAGGACAATCATAGCTGTAATGACCAGGCTTGTTGCAGGTGTAACAGGTGTTATCTCCTCTGGGACTGGGGCTTGGATCCCTCCTTCTCTGGTTGAACTCTGCTCTGGCTGGACTACTCTCTCTCCTCTGGTAGTCTGATCTGCCAGAACTGCCATCCCTCCTCTGGTAATCTGATCTCCCAGAGCTGCTATCTCTTCTCCTCTCTAGAGTTCTAAATCTGGTCTCCCTTGAGTCTCCAGATTTTCTTTCTTTATCTGCATCATTGAAGGAACTCTTCCTGTCTCTGGTAGATTCCTTCCAGTGCTTTTTGTACCTGCCATATTTTGAACTCATTTTATCCAATTTACGGGTTAGAAGTGCTACCTGTTCCTTGAGACTTAGGTCATCTGCAGGAGACTCCTTTGGTTTCTCATCTGTCTTGATGGTAGAGGAGAAGGCAACTCCCTTCTGACCAGAAGAGGAAACCTCTTCTGTTTGATCCTTTTCTTGAAGATCATATTCATAGGCTTTAAGATCAGATAGCAGAAGATGATGATCCAGAGTGTTGAGATCCTTGCTATCTTTAATTACAGTCACCTTGATTCTCCACCTGCTGGTTAGTGAACACAATATTTTACTATTAATTTCCTTTTCAGAGTAGGTCTTACCTAAGGCACTAGCCTTGTTGAGAAGATTTGTGAGACGCATATCCAGCTGGTCAATAGTCTCGTCTGGTTTCATTTTGAAGGTGTCAAACGAGTGTTGAACAGCTTGAAGTTTGTTGTCCTTGATCTTCTCTGTTCCTTCACAGAGCAGGGCAAGTTTATCCCACATCTCCTTGGCAGTTACACAGGTTCTGACCTTCTCTATCACCTCCTTGGTAAGTGTGTTGATGATCTCAGTCTGTGCCACCTGGTCAAGATTGTAAAGTTTTCTTTCATCGTTGTCGAGCTCATCTTTCTTTTTTAGAATTCTTTGCCTGGGGACTCTGTCCTCTGCAGCTTTCTGGGCAGCTTCACTAGTTTCTTCCCTGGACTCTGACCTGCCACTATCAATAGGAGTCCAGTAAAATTTAATTGGGCCACTTTCTACCACATCCAACATGCGGTGATGAATAACTCCAAAATGATTACTCATCATGAAGCTCCAGTGGCTATAATCCTCAAAAGAGAATTATGGAAGCTTACGACTCTTGTAAGAAGATTTTGCAGACATTTTGACAAAAGAGATTTGAAAAAAAAAATTTAACCAAACCACACTGAAGAGCAATAGATCTGCCCTGTGACCACCAAAAAGCTTTACAAAGCAGTGGTCGTTGGACACACTGCTTTGATACCACTTGTTGGTCCCACTAGATTGATAAATTGCGGAAGCTTTAAATTAAATGTCTTAGACAACTTCTTTTTACAAGAGCAAACTATAATAAACAAGAATTTAAGTGCAGAAAATAGTAAATAAGACCGGATATATAGTGGTTCGGATCTGAATATCCTATGTCCACTCTCCCTTGATCAAAGGGGTCTCACTATCCACCAAACAACCAACTTACTTACTGGAATTGAGAAGTACCAGTTCCTTCTTGTTAGGATATAGATTAGATGTTTTGAAGATGTTAAAACAAGAACTTATAATAGGACTAGCTGAACCTGTTAGTCAGCTACAGATTAGTCTAGGTCTAGAATAGGTCTTTGGTTAAGGGGGAAGAAATCTGTGCAGACCAGAGAAGGTACCAGATGAGGTGACCAGAGAAGGTACCAGATGAGGTGACCAGATGAGAGGTGACCAAATGAGATGTCCAGAGCAGAAGAGTCACCAGAGCAGAAGAGTCACCAGAGCAGATGAGGTCCAGAGGAGTCTGACCAGATGAACTTGGACCAGAGGAGTCTGGCCAGAAGACCTCTCCCAGATGAGGACCAGACCAGACCAGACCAGAAGACCCCAGACCAGACCAGATGAGGGAGACAGATTAGTTCACCCACATGGAGGCTGCGTGTAATCTGGAGACAAGGAGACTTTGGAGATTCATGATGGAGAAGAAGGCAATCTGGAGAAGTCAACTGATGGAGGATTTGATTGATTTCTTGATTGAAGTCAACTAATCAATCATATAATCAATCTTTGATTGATTATATCCCTCCAATTATGGTTGTTTGAATTACTAGTTTCCAACGGCTAGTTTATTCTACAACTATAAATAGGAGTGCTTGGATTAGTTCAATACAAGAGTCGCGCGAGAGCACACCAAGAGCACACGAACTCTTCCACTAACTCACTTTGTCCTTTCAAATTTATATACACTCTTTAGGAGTTATAGTTGGATCATTCACACAATCCTTATCTGTATAGATAGATTGGTGTAAGGCTTAGATCGTAAGATTGAAGCAGTTGTACGAAGGAGCTGGTACTTCCCAAATTCCAGTGGTTAGTGAGTACGTTGGTTGGAGAGTAAGTCCCCTTTGGAGAAAGGGAGAGTGGACGTAGGACCTGTTGTCCGAACCACTATAAATCCTTGTGTTCTTTATTTTCTGCATTTAGTTTTCTGTATTTCTTTTAGCACTATCTTTTAAGGGTTTTCTTAAAAATAAACTCAAAACGTTTTCCGCTGGATAACCATTTTTGGGACCAACAAATGGTATCAGAGCAGTGTGTCCTACAGACCACTGTTTTGAAATTATCTCGGTGGTCACCAGGGCAGATTCATATTTTTTTGAAAAACCCAAATATTTGTTGTGCTAACAAATTTTGCAGAAATGGGCTCAAAGAGATGCAGTAGAAGAGACACCAGGAGGTACTCCAAAAGAAGCTTAGCAGATGAGGAAGATGAGGTATCCACTTCTGGTTCATCATCTAATTTTGGACCAGGCGAAGAGGTTTGTCTTATGACAGACGAGGTATGCAATCGAACTCCCTCTTCTTCTTCTTATTCTTCGTTTTCTGAACAATCAGAGGAGTCTGATATGCAGAAGATGCTATTAGATCTCCAAACTTCTATACAACTTTGTCAAAAGTTGGAAGAAGAGAACACAAAGTTGAAAGCAGAAAATCATAAGCTTTCACAATGTTTTGGCAACCCAACTGATCTACCAGCTGAACAGGTTCAAACTCTGGTAGAAGAGTCCACTGACTTGAAAACCAGATGTGATGAACAAACTAAGCTAATAGAAAAGTTGCTTGCTGAAAACATTGAGAAAGATAATGAATATACTCTGCTGGAAGCTAAGTTCGATGAACTCTTCCATCAAAACAAGATTGTAAAAGATAGTGAGGACAAGCTCAAGCTGAGACTGGAGCAGCTGACTATAGCAAACAATAATGTGTCACATATAGCTGCCTCATCTCAAAGAGAGCATGATAAAACAGGCCTTGGTTATACCAAACCTGAATCCTCATCTGTTCAGAAAGAAGAACAGACTAGTAATTTTATTGATAAGGGTAAAAGGCCAGCTGACCAGGCAACTCAGCCTAATGGGCAGATGAGTCCTAAAACTCAAAAACCCAAAAGGCAGAGGAGGAATTTTAAGAAGGGCTATACCCAGAATAAAAGACCTCAGCCAGGCCAGCAGAGTAGAAGACAATCTGGATCTTCTCAAAAGAGGCAGAACCAGATGACTCCTACTCACCTGCAGAAGACTTTCAAGTCATCTGTCAGACCAGCTGGAACCTTTGATGGTTCTAGTAAGACTTATCCTTATCAAAAGAATTTCAAGTCTGTTGCATTAAGACAAGTTATTCCTTCCACTGGACAAGCTCATAAGAGAAGAAGAGCCTCTAGAAGAAATAACCATGTCGAAGCTTCTTATGTTCAGTGTGTTTTTGTTGATATGTATGGAAGAAAGATAAGATCACCTGATTCAAAAAGGGATGATCTATTCTTGTGGCTTCCTAAATGTTGTGCTAACCCCCCTGGACCCAGAAGGGTACCAAAAAGTTGATTGCCTGCAGATACACAAGAAGACCAGCAGATGTTTTGCCCCAATATCAGCTGAGCATACTTTGAGGGGGAAGATCAGTTGACCCAGACTGCTAGAATCTCTATTTAGATGTTTCAATATTTTCTTGTCTTGTTTTATTTAAAGTTCTTCCAGTTTTAACATCATCAAAAAGGGGGAAATTGTTAGGATATAGATTAGATGTTTTGAAGATGTTAAAACAAGAACTTATAATAGGACTAGCTGAACCTGTTAGTCAGCTACAGATTAGTCTAGGTCTAGAATAGGTCTTTGGTTAAGGGGGAAGAAATCTGTGCAGACCAGAGAAGGTACCAGATGAGGTGACCAGAGAAGGTGACCAGAGAAGGTACCAGATGAGGTGACCAGATGAGAGGTGACCAGATGAGATGTCCAGAGCAGAAGAGTCACCAGAGCAGAAGAGTCACCAGAGCAGATGAGGTCCAGAGGAGTCTGACCAGATGAACTTGGACCAGAGGAGTCTGGCCAGAAGACCTCTCCCAGATGAGGACCAGACCAGACCAGAAGACCCCAGACCAGACCAGATGAGGGAGACAGATTAGTTCACCCACATGGAGGCTGCGTGTAATCTGGAGACAAGGAGACTTTGGAGATTCATGATGGAGAAGAAGGCAATCTGGAGAAGTCAACTGATGGAGGATTTGATTGATTGCTTGATTGAAGTCAACTAATCAATCATATAATCAATCTTTGATTGATTATATCCCTCCAATTATGGTTGTTTGAATTACTAGTTTCCAACGGCTAGTTTATTCTACAACTATAAATAGGAGTGCTTGGATTAGTTCAATACAAGAGTCGCGCGAGAGCACACCAAGAGCACACGAACTCTTCCACTAACTCACTTTGTCCTTTCAAATTTATATACACTCTTTAGGAGTTATAGTTGGATCATTCACACAATCCTTATCTGTATAGATAGATTGGTGTAAGGCTTAGATCGTAAGATTGAAGCAGTTGTACGAAGGAGCTGGTACTTCCCAAATTCCAGTGGTTAGTGAGTACGTTGGTTGGAGAGTAAGTCCCCTTTGGAGAAAGGGAGAGTGGACGTAGGACCTGTTGTCCGAACCACTATAAATCCTTGTGTTCTTTATTTTCTGCATTTAGTTTTCTGTATTTCTTTTAGCACTATCTTTTAAGGGTTTTCTTAAAAATAAACTCAAAACGCTTTCCGCTGGATAACCATTTTTGGGACCAACAAGTGGTATCAGAGCAGTGTGTCCTACAGACCACTGTTTTGAAATTATCTCGGTGGTCACCAGGGCAGATTCATATTTTTTTGAAAAACCCAAATATTTGTTGTGCTAACAAATTTTGCAGAAATGGGCTCAAAGAGATGCAGTAGAAGAGACACCAGGAGGTACTCCAAAAGAAGCTTAGCAGATGAAGAAGATGAGGTATCCACTTCTGGTTCATCATCTAATTTTGGACCAGACGAAGAGGTTTGTCTTATGACAGACGAGGTATGCAATCGAACTCCCTCTTCTTCTTCTTATTCTTCGTTTTCTGAACAATCAGAGGAGTCTGATATGCAGAAGATGATATTAGATCTCCAAACTTCTATACAACTTTGTCAAAAGTTGGAAGAAGAGAACACAAAGTTGAAAGCAGAAAATCATAAGCTTTCACAATGTTTTGGCAACCCAACTGATCTACCAGCTGAACAGGTTTAAACTCTGGTAGAAGAGTCCACTGACTTGAAAACCAGATGTGATGAACAAACTAAGCTAATAGAAAAGTTGCTTGCTGAAAACATTGAGAAAGATAATGAATATACTCTGCTGGAAGCTAAGTTCGATGAACTCTTCCATCAAAACAAGATTGTAAAAGATAGTGAGGACAAGCTCAAGCTGAGACTGGAGCAGCTGACTATAGCAAACAATGCTGTGTCACATATAGCTGCCTCATCTCAAAGAGAGCATGATAAAACAGGCCTTGGTTATACCAAACCTGAATCCTCATCTGTTCAGAAAGAAGAACAGACTAGTAATTTTATTGATAAGGGTAAAAGGCCAGCTGACCAGGCAACTCAGCCTAATGGGCAGATGAGTTCTAAAACTCAAAAACCCAAAAGGCAGAGGAGGAATTTTAAGAAGGGCTATACCCAGAATAAAAGACCTCAGCCAGGCCAGCAGAGTAGAAGACAATCTGGATCTTCTCAAAAGAGGCAGAACCAGATGACTCCTACTCACCTGCAGAAGACTTTCAAGTCATCTGTCAGACCAGCTGGAACCTTTGATGGTTCTAGTAAGACTTATCCTTATCAAAAGAATTTCAAGTCTGTTGCATTAAGACAAGTTATTCCTTCCACTGGACAAGCTCATAAGAGAAGAAGAGCCTCTAGAAGAAATAACCATGTTGAAGCTTCTTATGTTCAGTGTGTTTTTGTTGATATGTATGGAAGAAAGATAAGATCACCTGATTCAAAAAGGGATGATCTATTCTTGTGGCTTCCTAAATGTTGTGCTAACCCCCCTGGACCCAGAAGGGTACCAAAAAGTTGATTGCCTGCAGATACACAAGAAGACCAGCAGATGTTTTGCCCCAATATCAGCTGAGCATACTTTGAGGGGGAAGATCAGTTGACCCAGACTGCTAGAATCTCTATTTAGATGTTTCAATATTTTCTTGTCTTGTTTTATTTAAAGTTCTTCCAGTTTTAACATCATCAAAAAGGGGGAAATTGTTAGGATATAGATTAGATGTTTTGAAGATGTTAAAACAAGAACTTATAATAGGACTAGCTGAACCTGTTAGTCAGCTACAGATTAGTCTAGGTCTAGAATAGGTCTTTGGTTAAGGGGGAAGAAATCTGTGCAGACCAGAGAAGGTACCAGATGAGGTGACCAGAGAAGGTGACCAGAGAAGGTACCAGATGAGGTGACCAGATGAGAGGTGACCAGATGAGATGTCCAGAGCAGAAGAGTCACCAGAGCAGAAGAGTCACCAGAGCAGATGAGGTCCAGAGGAGTCTGACCAGATGAACTTGGACCAGAGGAGTCTGGCCAGAAGACCTCTCCCAGATGAGGATCAGACCAGACCAGACCAGAAGACCCCAGACCAGACCAGATGAGGGAGACAGATTAGTTCACCCACATGGAGGCTGCGTGTAATCTGGAGACAAGGAGACTTTGGAGATTCATGATGGAGAATAAGGCAATCTGGAGAAGTCAACTGATGGAGGATTTGATTGATTGCTTGATTGAAGTCAACTAATCAATCATATAATCAATCTTTGATTGATTATATCCCTCCAATTATGGTTGTTTGAATTACTAGTTTCCAATGGCTAGTTTATTCTACAACTATAAATAGGAGTGCTTGGATTAGTTCAATACAAGAGTCGCGCGAGAGCACACCAAGAGCACACGAACTCTTCCACTAACTCACTTTGTCCTTTCAAATTTATATACACTCTTTAGGAGTTATAGTTGGATCATTCACACAATCCTTATCTGTATAGATAGATTGGTGTAAGGCTTAGATCGTAAGATTGAAGCAGTTGTACGAAGGAGCTGGTACTTCCCAAATTCCAGTGGTTAGTGAGTACGTTGGTTGGAGAGTAAGTCCCCTTTGGAGAAAGGGAGAGTGGACGTAGGACCTGTTGTCCGAACCACTATAAATCCTTGTGTTCTTTATTTTCTGCATTTAGTTTTCTGTATTTCTTTTAGCACTATCTTTTAAGGGTTTTCTTAAAAATAAACTCAAAACGCTTTCCGCTGGATAACCATTTTTGGGACCAACACTTCTTACACTCTCTTTAGATCTAACTTCGATCTAAAGATCAATAGCCTTCAACATTATCTTGTAGATGAACAGGTTGAGGTCCCACTACTCCTTAAGAGTGAATAAGTAATTATGAACAATATAAGAGTGTTATATGCTTGAAAAACAAGAGCTTTAATGTATCTTCGTGCGCGTGTATATCTCTAGCCCTTTTTCTTGATGATGCACTCTGCATTTATAGAGGTGATTAGGGAGTAGCCATTGAAGAGCTAATCCAATCAGATCCTCTATTTAGGGAAGCTTCAATCAATCAATTCCCTAATTAATTGATTGGGTTGGTGAGATCCTTGGATTGATTGACTTCGAGACTTTCCAATCCTGATCTTGTTGACTTGATTTGAATCACCAACGGTCAATAGCTTCCCATGCCAAACTCTGATTCTCTCCAGAGAAGGCAATACCAAACACCAGGTAATCTTGAAGTCTTCTGGTCCTGATCTGGTTATGAAACAGATAGCTCGTTAGAATCAAGAGATGATTCTGAGCATCTTTTGTTTCACCAGACTCGTCTGGTCCGGACCCGTCTGGTCTGTGGAAAGGTTCTCTGCCTCTGGTCAATCTCATCTGGTGAAGTTCTCTGGTGAGTCTTCTGGTATGTCTTCTGGTGACTTTCTGGTGAGGTCTTCTGGTCTGGCAGTTCCCCCTAGACTAAGTCCTAATCTAGATCATCATCTGGCTAACAGGTCCAGATGGTCCTATTACATCTTCTGGTTTGTTTTAACTCATCAAAACTATACAATTTATATCCTAACATAATTGAGAGCACTTGTTGGTCCCACTAGATTGAAAAATTATGGAAGCTTTAAATTAATTGTCTTAGACAACTTCTTTTTACAAGAGCAAACTATAATAAACAAGAATTTAAGTGCAGAAAATAGTAAATAAGAGCGGATATATAGTAGTTCGAATCTAAATATCCTACGTCCACTCTCCCTTGATCAAAGGGGTCTCACTATCCACCAAACAACCAACTTACTTACTGGAATTGAGAAGTATCAGTTCATTCTTACACTCTCTTTAGATCTAACTTCGATCTAAAGATCAATAGCCTTCAACCTTATCTTGTAGATGAACAGGTTGAGGTCCCACTACTCCTTAAGAGTGAATAAGTAATTATGAACAATATAAGAGTGCTATATGCTTTAAAAACAAGAGTTTTAATGTATCTTCGTGCGCGTGTATATCTCTAGCCCTTTTTCTTGAGGATGCACTCTGCATTTATAGAGGTGATTAGGGAGTAGTCGTTGGAGAGCTAATCCAATCAGATCCTCTATTTAGGGAAGCTTCAATCAATCAATTCCCTAATTGATTGATTGGGTTGGTGAGATCCTTGGATTGATTGACTTCAAGACTTTCCAATCCTGATCTTGTTAACTTGATTTGAATCACCAACTGTCAATAGCTTCCCATGCCAAACTCTGATTCTCTCCAGAGAAGGAAATACTTGACACCAGGTAATCTTGAAGTCTTCTGGTCCTGATCTGGTTATGAAACAGATAGCTCATCAGAATCAAGAGATGATTCTGAGCATCTTTTGTTTCACCAGACTCGTCTGGTCTGGACTCGTCTGATCTGGGGAAAGGTTCTCTGCCTCTGGTCAATCTCATCTGGTGAAGTCCTCTGGTGAGTCTTCTGGTATGTCTTCTGGTGACTCTTCTGGTGAGGTCTTCTGGTCTGGCAGTTCCCCCTAGACTAAGTCCTAATCTAGATCATCATCTGGCTAACATGCCCAGATGGTCCTATTACATCTTCTGGTTTGTTTTAACTCATCAAAACTATACAATTTATATCGTAAATATTTTCCCCTTTTTGATGGAGTTAAAACAGAAACCAGAACTGATCAAGATAAAAGCATAAAAACAGTAAAGGGATAAGACCTTAGAATAGATCTTATCAGGCAAACAATTAAGACAACAAGAGGTTGTCTTTTGAACAGAGAAGATATGATACTTTCATTAATAAAAAGGATAAAGGTGATTACATATTACAAAGCAAGTCTGGTCCTATCTAAGCATATCTTCTGTTCTCTTTAGGCACCAGGAACCAGTCAAGGAATCTATCCTGAATGGCCTTCAACTCTGCAGAAGATGTTGGAGTGAAATTGACCAACACCTTAGTCTTGTACAGTTTCTTCAATTCAGCCCAATCAACCTGGTCTCCTACCATTTGTGTGTTGAGATAATGGAATTCAGGAGCAGTGACCTCCAGGTTGAACTCAATAGTTGAATCTATCAGCTGCTTGTAAAGATCTGCATCATAGGCTTTCATCCAGGAGTGGAAGGTTCTGTTGATGAGAGCATCATCCTCTGGTGGAGGCCTCTGGATGTAGTGTTGAATGAACCAGAGAGTCTTGGCTTCTCTCCACTTCTCTATCAAAGGCACATGCACAGTTGAGTCAAAAGACCCTTCTGTCCTGAGAGGTAAGATGTTCATCACTTCAACAGGTGCCTTCTTCTTTTGACTGGATCCACTGGCACAAGGAGTGATACCAGCTTCTCTGCTCCTCTTATTTTACCTTCTAACATATCGGAGCCTCTGCTCTTCATCTATGTTCTTTCTAATCCTTGCTTGCCTCTCTTCAGGCGTTTCTTCTCTGAACCTCTTCTCTGCCTCCTCAACTACTTCTTCTAGGAAGCTCTTATTCACCTTCCTGATCTTCTTCTTAGCAGGTCCAGAGATAGAAATAGGATCCTGTTCTGCTTCCGATGATTCCTCTTCTGCAGCAAGTTGCTTCGCCATGGTAAGGGATTTGAGCTTTTCTTTCCTCTTCTTCTGCAGCTCTGCTTAGGCCAAGGTGTTCTCCAGCAGGTCCAGACGAGCCCCATGGCTAAAGAGGGTCTCATTAGTGGTCTTCGCCAGATCAGTTATGGCCTTCTCTTCCCCCTTTTTAACTTCATCAATAAAGGGCTCCACTACCTGCCTAATAAGATCAGGCAAGGCAGTGTTGGAGGAAGAGTGAAGATCACGCAGTTTCTTTGCCTCCTCCAGGTAAGCTTTCGACTCTGCAACCAGCTTCTCCTGCTTCTCCAACATCTCCTGGAGGGAGTCCTTCAACTTAACAGTCTGCAGCATTTGAGAAGCCATCTCCACCTTCAGCACAGAGACTGGCCTCAGCTCCTCAAGCACATGCTCCTGGAGCTGCCTCTGGCTGTGCATAATATCCAGCTTGACAAAGAGACCATTTGCCTTGAAAGATGACTTAGCAGAGTCAATCATGGACTTGATCTGCTTCAAGAAGGTCCTCCTCTCCTGTCGGATCTGGTGCTCAATCATAGCAGGGGCCATGTGTTGAATTGCCTTGGAAAACCGCCCAATCTGCATGATTTGTTCATTGAAGAAGGACTTCATCTTCTGCAGCACGGCAGGAGTGACATCAAAATCTTCCTCATCAGAATAGAGCTCTGGAGGGAAGACGAAGTGAGGGCCAAATTTGTAGGAGGGGCCCTCTGGAGTGATCATAACCCCTCTCTGGATGAGCAGGGTACGAAGCAAGACCTTCACTGCATCAGGGGTCTCCAGCTCAGCTGAGTTCTGGATGTTCAGACTCTGTTTTAGATCAATCTCCCAAGCAGTGAAGTTGGAGGGACCCATTTCCTCAAGCAATAACATAAGGTCCTCCACATCTTCAAGTCTGGCCTTGCTCCAAACCTTGGCATCAGTCAACTCTGCCAAAAGGGGTAAGTGCTCCAATAGAATAGGGAAATGCTCTCTTAGCCAGAGCTGAGCACTTACACTCATACTCTGCCTAATGGGACCCATGTCTATAGAAGAGAATGTGAAGGGTTTGGGCCCAGAGGCAGAGGAGGAAGGTGCTAAGTTAGCAGGCTCAAATGAAGCTTCCTCATCTTCACTATCATCGCTGGATGAACAGGTGGGAGAGGGAGGTGCGGGGAACAACAAGTCAATTTGAAAATCTACAGTTTGAAGTTTGCAGTTGGAAATCTTCTGTTAGAATAGTCTGCAATTAATCCAGGTTTACATCTGTAGACTTAAGTTTGCATCTGCATTCTTAAGTTTACATTTGAATAACTTTTCATAACTTTTTTATTTTTATATTGAAATCTTTTCAACTGTATACTTCTTCTCTGGGTGATTTTCTCATAACTCTAACATTCCTAGTTCCCCTCTCAAAGTATAGAATCTTGATTCAAATCGGGGCTTGGTAAAGATATCTGCAAGATTAAGATCTGTATGGATCTTTTCCATTTTGATATCTTTCTTTTCAATATGATCTCTAATGAAATAATTTCTCACATCAATATGCTTAGATCTTGAGTGTAGAACAGGATTCTGTGTGATAGCAATTGCACTTGTATTATCACAGAATATAGTAGTGTTCTTTGATTCAATATCATAATCTCTCAACTGGTATTGCATCCAAAGAATTTGTGCACAACAGCTTCCTGCAGCAATGTATTCTGCTTTAGTTGTAGACAGTGCAATAGAATTATGTTTCTTGCTATGCCAAGAAACTAATCTTTGTCCAAGAAATTGACATATCCCACTAGTACTCTTCCTGCCAACTTTACATCCAGCAAAGTCTGAATTTGTGTAACCTTTTAGTTCTATTCCACCCTCTTTTGAGTACCATAAACCAAGATTTTGGGTAGACTTAATGTACTTGATTATCTTTTTCACATTATTCAAGTGTGATTCTTTGGGGATGACTTAGAATCTAGCACATACACCCACAACAAACATGATATTTGGTCTGCTAGCTGTAAGGTAGAGCAAAGATCCAATCAATCGTCTATACATTGTAACATCCACACTTTTTCCATTCTCATCTTTATCCAACAGAGTTGATTGTGACATGAGAATAAATGTAGGCTTTGAACAACTCATTCCAAACTTCTAGATTAGTTCGTGAGTGTACTTGGCCTGATTTATAAAGATTCCCTTGTCCATTTGGTTTACTTGCACTTCTAAAAAGAAATTTAGATTTGCCATCATGCTCATCTCAAACTTTTCATGCATAAGATGTGAAAATTTCCTACACAATTCTTCATTAGTTGATCCAAAGATAATGTCATCAACATAAATCTGAACTAGTAAGATGTCTTCACCATGTTTGAGCCTAAATAGGGTCTTATCCACCATTCCTTTCTTGAAAACCGTTCTTAATTAAATGATCACATAGTGTATCATACCATGCTCTAGGGGCTTGCTTTTATCCGTATGTAAGTAAATTAAATTTACACCCAATTAAATGGTGAACGTGTACAAATCAAATATTAATATCAAATAAAATTACTATTTTATTTTAAGAATCTAATTAAATTAATTATTGAATAAAATAGTTAAATTGATATTAAATGTACATGGTACAAGTCAGTTCGAATTAAATGAGTGTTCGATACTCATATTGGGTAATAAATATGCTTTATTTACCATAAGAACGAGAATTAAATGATATCTCGTCAAAAATGGAAGCGAATTAAACTAATTCACAAATCACGTCAATCAAATGGCATGGACCAACCAGGACGTGCCATGTGGCACAATAGGAAAGGCAGGTTTGCCATTCTCCACCCTATAAATAGGGCCCTTCATCATTCACACCAACACAACCAAAGCGAACGAGCATTCAGACGATCAAGAATCGAATCCTCTGCAACCGTTCTTGAAGACTCAAAGCGTTCTTCGCATTCTTTGTGCAAACTTGTCAGAAACAGCTCCCGATCAGAGATCAAAGTTTAGAACCCCTCCGATTCGGTGTTTGTCCTCGAAGATTCGAAGGAACTCCTAGAACGTTCTTCGAGGCCTTTAATATTCAAAGGTGTTCTTCGTTGTTCTTCGCCCAAATCAATCAAAAATGGCTCCAGATCAAAGATTAAGGTCCAAAACATCTTCGATCTGGCATTTTTCCTTCGAAGATTTGAAGAAACATTCAAAGCATTCTTCATCAACATTCGAAGATTCAAAGAGCATTCTTCTTGAAGATTCGAAAGCGTTCATCTACAAATCAACATTTAATCCAAAACAAGGTGCTGTCACCTTTGGATTAGTGTTATAAACATTCAAGTCCAAGATCGAAGTCAAGATTCGATCAAAGTTCAAAGTCAACTGAAGAGAAGAATCAGAGGATCAAGTTCAGAGTTGGTCAAACCCGCTTAAATTTCTAAATTGAATTCACATAAATTCAAGTTGTAATATCATTTCGTGTTTTTCACGAAATTTGATGTTACACCGTATAAAACTTTTCTTAACCTGTAAACTTTATCTCCATCTGTGGAGCTTCAAAACCAGGAGGTTGCTCTGCATAGACTTCTTCTGATAAAAGTCCATTAAAAAATGCACTCTTTACATCCATTTGATATACAGTAAACTTCATATGAGCAACATAAGCCAAAAATATCCTTATTGCCTCAAGTCTTGCAACTGGTGCAAAAGACTCATCAAAGCCAATCCCTTCAGCTTGGCAATATCCTTGTGCTACAAGTCTGGCTTTATTCCTTGTAACAACTCCTTCTTCATCAAGTTTGTTCTTAAATACCCACCTAGTTCCAATAACCTTTTGGTGCAAAGGTCTGGAGACTAATTCCCAAACTTGATTTCTCTCAAATCCATTCAATTCTTCTTGCATGGCAAGTATCCAATTGACATCCATAAGAGCGTCTTCTATGTTTGATGGTTCCATCTCAGATAGGAAACTTGCAAACATAGCTTCATGTTGTTGTCTTCTGGTTCTTACTTTATCAGTTACATCTCCAATAACTTGTTCAAGGGGATGGTTTTTAAGTCATTTCATGTTTAAAGGATCATGATGAATATTCTGTTCAGCTGTAGAGTTATCAACTGTAGATTCATTGAGTTTTTCAGTTAACTCTTCTATTGATGGAATATTATCTTGATTATCTTGACATGTTTCATCCAAATGATCTTCAATCCTTGGTAACTCCTTGGTAGATTCTCCATTGCCTTGCTCAGTTACTCCTACTGGAATTTCAACTGTTACATACGGCTGTAGAGTTCTGTTGGTCCCACTCGATAGATTAATTGCGGAAGCTTATGTAATAATGTCTTTCCAAAATCTTTTATAAGAGAGCAATAAACAATTTTTAAAATAAAGCGATAAAAGACACAAGATATATAGTGGTTCGGATAAATATCCTACGTCCACTCTCCCTTATCACCAAGGGGTCTCACTAACAACCAACTCACAAACTTACTCACTGGAATTTCTGAAGTACCAGCACCTTCTTACAACCTCTTTAGATCTAACTTCGATCTAAAGATAGACTCACTCCAACCTTATCTTAACAAGATGAACAGGTTGAGTGTATAAACTCCTTACGAGTAGATAAGTAATTAAGAACAAAATGTGAGTGCAATATGCGTAGTGATCAAAAGCTTAGTGTGGCTATATGCGCGTGAATACTTCTAGAGCTTTTTCCAGATCTGCACTCAAGTATATATAGAGGGGATTAGGGATATAGCCGTTGGGAGGCTGATCCAATCAGATCCTCTATATATGGAAGCTTCAATCAATCAATTCCCTAATTGATTGATTGGGTTGGTGAGATCTTGATTGATTATCTTCAAATCTTCTCAATCCAATCTTGTTTTGACTTGATTAATCACCAACGGTCAATGCTTCCAATTGCCAAACTCTGATTCTCTCCAGAGAAGGCACGACCAGACACCAGGCATCCTCGGTGTCTTCTGGTCCTTATCTGGTGAACAACCAGAATACTCAGTAGAATAAGGGAATCAAACTGAGCATCTTTTGTTCCACCAGACTCGTCTGGTCCGGACTCGTCTGGTCTGGGGAAGGTCCTCTGCCTCTGGTCTGATCTCCTCTGGTGAAGTCCTCTGGTGGAGTCCTCTGGTGAAGTCCTCTGGTGCGGTCTTCTGGTGACTCTTCTGGTGAGGTCTTCTGGTCTGGCAGTTCCCCCTAGACTAAGTCCTAATCTAGATCATCATCTGGCTAACAGGTCCAGATGGTCCTATTACATCTTCTGGTTTGTTTTAACTCATCAAAACTAACAAATTTTTATCCTAACAATTTCCCCCTTTTTGATGGAGTTAAAACACTACCAGAACTGATCAAAAGTAAACCTAAGCAAGAAAACAATAAAGGGATGAGACCTTAGAATAGATCTCATCAGGCAAATAATAAGACAACAAGGAGTTGTCTTTAGAACAGAGAAGATATGTATTTTTCATTAATAAACAGAGGACAAAATAATTACAGATTACATTGAAGTTCATTGTCCTATACTAGGCATATCTTCTGTTCTCTTTAGGGACAAGAAACCAGTCAAGGAACCTATCCTGGACGGCCTTCAACTCTGCAGAAGATGTTGGGGTGAAATTCACCAACACCTTGGTCTTGTAAAGCTTCTTCAGTTCTGCCCAATCCACCTGGTTCCCAATCATGGGAGTGTTAAGATAAGTAAATTCAGGAGCAGTCACCTCCAGGTTGAACTCAATGGTTGAGTCCATCAGCTGCTTGTACAAGTCTGCATCATAGGCTTGCATCCAAGAATGGAAGGTTCTGTTGATCAGCTCATCATCTTCTGGTGCTGGCCTCTGGATATAATGTTGAATGAACCAGAGGGTCTTGGCTTCTCTCCATCTCTCAATTAGAGGATACGGCACAGTAGAGTCAAAAGACCCTTCTGTCCTTAGTGGCAAGATGTTCATAACCTCCACAGGAGCTTTCCTCTTCTGACCTGAGCCACCTGCACAAGAAGGAATACCAGCTTCTCTGGCCTTCTTGTTCTGTCTCCTAACATATCTGAGCCTCTGCTCTTCATCTATGTTCTTCCTGATTCTGGCTTGCCTCTCTTCTGGAGTCTCTTCCTTGTATCTCTTCTCTGCTTCTTCGACAACAGATTCAAGGAAACTCTTCTTTACTTTTCTAATCTTCCTCTTAGCAGGACCAGGAATGATAGAGGGATCCTGCTCGGCCTCAGATGACTCTTCTTCTGCAGCAAGTTGTTTAGCCATAGATAGAGATTTCAACTCTTCTTTCTTCTTCTTCTGCAACTCAGCCTGGGCCAAAGTGTTCTCCAGCAGGTCCAGACGAGCTCCATGGCTAAAAAGCGTCTCATTTGTGGTCTTCGCCAGATCAGTTCTGGCCTTCTCTTCCCCCTTTTTAACTTCATCAAGGAGGGGCTCCACTACCTGCCTTATGAGATCAGGCAAGGCAGTGTTGGAGGAAGAGTGAAGATCACGAAGCTGCTTGGCCTCCTCCAGGTAAGCCTTAGACTCTGCAACAAGTCTCTCTTGCTTCTCCAACATCTCCTGGAGGGAGTCCTTCAGTCTAGCAGTTTGAATCATCTGGCTGGCCATTTCCACTTTGAGCACAAAAACTGGCCTCATCTTCTCCATCACATGCTCCTGGAGCTGCTTCTGGTTGTGCATAACATCTAGCTTGACAAACAAGCCATTAGCCTTGAACGAAGCTTTAACCTCTGCCAGAGAGGACTTGAGCTGCTTCATGAAGATTCTCCTTTCTTGCTTAATCTGATGCTCTATCATAGCAGGGGCCATATGTTGAATGGCTTTGGAAAAGCGCCCTATCTGCATGATCTGCTCGTTGAAGAAAGCCTTCATCTTCTGGAGCACAGCAGGAGACATCTCAAAGTCCTCCTCGTCTGAATAAAGCTCTGGAGGGAAGACAAAGTGAGGACCAAACTTGTAAGTGGGGCCCTCTGGAGTGAGCATGACTCCTCTCTGGATGAGCAGGGTGCGAATCAAGACTTTGGCTGCACCAGGAGTTTCCAGCTCTGCTGGGTTCTGAATGTTCATCTTCTGCTTCAGCTCAATCTCCCAGGCAGTGAAGTTGGAGGCACCCATTTCCTCAAGCAATAGCACCAGGTCCTCCACATCTTCAAGTCTGGCCTTGCTCCAGACCTTGGCATCAGTAAGCTCTGCCAGAAGTGGTAAGTGCTCCAGAAGAACTGGAAAATGCTCTCTTAGCCAGAGCTGAGCACTTACACTCATACTCTGCCTAATGGGACCCATTTCTGCAGATGAGAAAGTGAAGGGTTTGGGCCCAGAGGCAGAGGAGGAAGGGGCTAAGCCAACAGGCTCAAGTGAAGCTTCCTCATCTTCACTATCATCGCTGGTTAAACAGGTTGGGGAGGGGGGAGGGCCAACGAATCCCAGGGCCATAAAAATGGTTGGGTCCTGATCTGTATGGGTTTGGGGAGGGTTTGGATTTTGTGAAGTAGAGGTGGTAGGGATTGGTTGCTCTGCACCAGAAGAGGAAGGGATATCTGGTACAGAATGTGTAGGGGGGATTTGGAAGGTGGAAGTGTTTGAAGGGGGGACTTCTGCACCAGAGGAGGTTGAGGGTACCTCTGATACAGAAGGTGGGGGAGAGGGGTTAGTGGGGATATGTGTTTGGAAATTTGGGGGAGAAGGTGTTTGTGTAGGAATGGTAGAGGGAGTATAGACGGGGGTATCTGGGATAGTCTGCTCTGGTGGAAGAATGGGGTTACCAGAGGCAGATGGGGTTTGGGGATTGTTATCTGGGGGAGAGGTAGAAGGGGAAACAAGATTTATGGGGGAGGAAGAGGGATAGGAAGGGTTTACCTCTGCTGGGTCAACACCAGCAGGCATAACAGGCTCTGGAGCATCCTCCATCATCTGGGTGGCATCCTCAATGGCCTTCTCCAAGGCCTCTCCAAGATCAGATCCAGAGTCTGAATCTTGAAGAAGGGCTCTCTTAGCCTTGGATTTCCTCACAAGAGGCACTTCATCTTCTTCCTCTTCTTCTTCTGAAGGCTCATCCACCAGAAGGGTTTTCTTGGGAGCTCCTCTGCCAGTCCTTGGCATCTTGACAGATTTCTTCTTGGCCTCCTCTGGCCTCTTCCTTTTTGAAGCTCCTGCCTTCTTGGCAACCTCACTCTTCTTCTTCAGTACATCAAGAAGAGGGATCTGGTCCTCCTCAGAGGAACCAGAGAAAGCAACAGTTGAAGAACCAGTTGCTCCAGCAGCTTTCTTCTGGGTCTTCTGCTGCTGCTGCTGCTTCTGCCCCTTAGCAGGTGAGGGAATGGCTTGAAGGGGAGGAGCAGGGATGGCTTGCTCACCATCAGAATCAGGATGGCCATGGAGAGGACCATCCTTGGAGAACATAATCTTGGACTTATGAAAGCCCTTACACCAGGATTGTCTCCATTTCTTCTCTGGAAGAATCGAATCCAGAATTAGGGTGAGTTTTGTACCCAATGAAACATTAGCATTGAACACAAATTGTTGCTCTCCTGGCAACTGGGGGCATTCTTCCTTCTGAATTTTCACCTTGTTCTTCCTCAGCACCCCCCAGAAGAACTCAGCCCAGTTACATTGAACACCATCCAGAATGGCCCTCATAACACAGAGCCTGCCAACGAAGATGGCATCTGTGCTATGGCTCTCACACATGAGAATCTTCACCACAATGTCAAATAGCACCTTATACTTCTGCCTAAGATGCTTGTCCAAGAAACCCTTGGTAATATTCTGGCATGAATTTCTGGCAAACATCTTGAAGGATTCCAACGCCTCTCCTTCTCTGTACTTCAGTGGGTCCACACCTTCCGCAGAAAGGTTACCAAAAAGACCACAGAAGTCTGCCTTAGAGAAAACAAGATCCTCTGAATCAATCTTGGAAGAAATATAGTCTTCGTGGATCTTCATCCGGATAAGAAACTGTGCAGCATATCCATCCAAGGTACGCAGATCCTTGGGAACCTTTGAGATCAACTCCTCCAGCCCAAAACGTCGGAGAAGTTCCAAAATCTCCAAAGCGGCCGGATTCTTAGTGGAATAGAAGTCCACCACCATTTCTGACTTGAGTTTCTTGCAGACATAGTCTGGATCGAAATTGCATTTGGGTGCCATAACTGTGAAAGAGAGAGAGAGAGATAGAGAGAATGCTTTGCAGAGAGAGGTTAGGGTTCGAATAGTATGGAAACGTGAAAGGACAGATTGAAAACAAAATTGGTTTAAATAGAGTAATACGCGTGGCTTGAAAATTAAATGAAGTGTGAACGCGTGTTGTTTCAAATTCAATTTAGGAAACAAAATCAATTTTAGAATTGATTGACATTTTGCACAGTGATTAAATCCGATGGCCATGATGAAAGACGAAATACAGATTTAATCTGGTGCGTTGGCATAGTCATTGGGACTGGGCATAAAGGGGTTTTGTGGCAGTCAAGAGAAAAAGCGAAATGATTGCCTAGGCCCTATACCCTAGTCTTAAATACACTCCGAAGTTGAAAGGTTTTGAGTGTACTTATTAATTTGAAAAGTGTATCCCAATGATCAGAGGCCAGAGTAGAAAAGACATACCTGTCACCTGATATTGTAACCAGATGATACCACAACTAGTCTGGTGATACTTCTCCTCTGATGGAACTTATCTGGTCCTGGTCAGTAAAGACTTTGGACATATCTCTGACTCAGCACCTCATCTGGGATAAGTGTCACCTGGTGTATACCTCTTCTGGAAGTATATCCTCTCTGATATATCTAATCTGCAGGTATGTTAGCATAAGGAAAATTTATGGAGAAAATTAATAAAATAAGGATACTTCTCTGATATTCCCCCTAAATCAAATCTGTCTCTGGATCCAACAAACCTAACTCAAAGGCTAACTCTCTGAATCTGGTCTCAGCCAAAGGCTTGGTTAAAATATCTGCTCTCTGCCTCTCTGTTGCAATCTTTTCCATCCTTATATCTCCCTTCTCAACATGGTCTCGGATAAAATGATGTCTTATATCAACATGTTTGCATCTGGTATGAAGAACTGGATTCTGGGTGATTGCAATGGCACTATTACTATCACAGAAAATAGGAATATCCTTAGCTCTAATCTGGTAATCCCTAAGCTGTTGACTAATCCAGAGAAGTTGAGAACAACAACTCCCTGCAGCCATGTACTCTGCTTCTGTTGTTGATGTAGCAACTGAAGTCTGCTTCTTGGAAAACCAGGATACCAATTTATTCCCTAAAAATTGGCATGTTCCACTTGTAGATTTCCTATCTATTCTGCACCCACCATAGTCTGAATCTGAATAACCACTTAATTCTAAATTGTCATCTGCAGGATACCATAATCCTAAATTCACAGTTCCCTTGAGATATTTCAATATTTTCTTAGCTGCTTCCAAGTGACTCTTCTTGGGGTTAGCTTGAAATCTGGCACAAACTCCTACAGCAAAAGTAATATCTGGTCTGCTTGCAGTCAGATACAAAAGAGAACCAATAAGTGCTCTGATACCAATTGTAGGATCAAGCGTTTGCCACTAGACTAAAAGCTCGGACTTGTAGTGAGGTGCTACTTTATTTCCTTTAACCCTATCTAGCTGCAGCGCCACGGGTCGAATAGCCTCCGCCGGACTTGGCGCACCGGACCTTTATCGCGCCCGACTTGGCTGGGAGATGCTGGACTCCGCGCCCAACAATCCCCCCCAGCATCTGCCAGCCCTCTTGGCCAACAAATGCCTTCCACTGGGATTCGAACCCGTGACCTGTGCTCTGTACTGAGTCTGGTCCACACTCTCTCCAGACTCATCTGGATCCATGTTAAAATTTGTCATCATAGGGATCTTGGCTGCTCTGCTAGATCCTATTCCAAATTTCTCTAACATGTTTCTGGTGTACTTAGCTTGATTAATAAAAATTCCCTTCTCTGATTGCTTAACCTGCAAACCCAAAAAGTAATTCAATTCTCCCATCATGGACATCTCAAACTGTCCCTGCATGAGCTCACCAAACTTCTCACACAACTTCTTGTTAGGGGATCCAAATATGATGTCATCAACATATATTTGGACCAGAAGGATGTCCTTTCCTTCTTCTTTCCTAAACAAGGTCCTATCAATTTTACCTTTAGTAAAACCATTGTCCAGAAGAAATTGAGATAGAGTGTCATACCATGCTCTGGGTGCCTGCTTCAGCCCATAAAGAGCTTTCTTAAGCTTAAACACCTTGTCACCTTGTTCAAAACCAGGAGGTTGTTCAACATACACTTCCTCAATGAGAATCCCATTAAGAAAGGCAGATTTCACATCCATCTGGTATACTTTGAACTTTATGTGAGCAGCATATGCTAAGAACAATCTGATAGCTTCTAGTCTGGCAACAGGAGCAAAAGTCTCATCATAGTCTATCCCTTCAGACTGAGAATAGCCCTGGGCCACTAGCCTTGCCTTGTTCCTAGTAATGACATCATTCTCATCTTTCTTATTTTTGAAAACCCACTTAGTGCCTATCACCTTTTGATGTCTTGGTCTGTCTACCAGCTCCCAAACATCCTGTCTGGTGAATTGATTCAATTCCTCCTGCATAGCCACGATCCAATTTGAATCTTTCAGTGCCTCCTTGATGTTCTTGGGCTCAATCAAGGACACATAGCAACTGAATAAGGCAGCTAAGTTAATAGTTCTCCTAGTCTGGACACCCTTAGTTGGATCTCCTAAGATCAGGTCATTGGGGTGATCAACCAGGGTCCTCCTTCCCGTGGTCTTGCCTGGGTGATCATCTTCTGCAGTACCTTGGTAATTATCACCACCTGCAGAAGAGCTTCCCCCTACAGGAGTTCCAACCTCTTCTGGTTCTGCTCCTTGTGAAGGCTGCTGCTTCAGAGAACCAGGAGATGGGTCATCATCTGAATCTGAATCTGAATCAAGAATAGGTGGATTGACCTTGATAACTCTGGGTGTAGTCTGATTCTGGGTCTCATCTGAAGACTTAGAATCCACCTTGTACTCAAAAGTAGATTCATCAAAAACAACATGAGGTGTTTCCTCCACACAAAGTGAATTCTTATTAAAAACTCTAAAGGCTTTACTGGTGCTGGAATATCCCAAAAATATTCCATCAGCCACTTTAGCATCAAAGGTTCTTAATTTAGATTTCCCATTGTCATGGATGAAACACTTACATCCAAAAACATGAAAATATGAAACAGATGGGGTTTTACCTTTCCATACCTCATATGGGGTCTTATTGTGTCTCTGGGCAATCATGCACCTGTTCTGAGTGTAACAAGCTGTATTGATGGCCTCTGCCCAAAATCTCTGTGGAGTGTTGTACTCTGCCAGAAGTGTTCTTGCAGCTTCTTTGAGAGTCCTATTCCTCCTTTCTGCAACTCCATTTTGTTGAGGTGTTCTGGCAGCAGATGTCTCATGAAAAATCCCATGATCCTTACAGTAATCTGCAATATGTGAATTCAAAAACTCTGTTCCTTTGTCACTTCTGATCCTGACAATGCTCTGGTTCTGCTCATTCTGAATCTGCTTGAAGAACTCTGGCAGCTTAGTTATAGTTTCATTTTTCTTAAACAAGAACACTACCCAAGTGTATCTTGAAAAGTCATCTACTATTACTAAGGTGTACTTCCTACCACTGAAACTAAGAGGAGAAACAGGTCCAAACAGGTCCATGTGAAGTAGTTGAAGTACTCTGGTTGTGGTTGTGCTCTGGACATCCTTAAAGGAAGTCTTGGGTTGTTTACCCTTCTGGCATGAACCACAAACCTGATCCTTCTTAAACACTTCATTAGGAAGACCTCGAATGAGACCCTTTCTGGCAATCTTGTTCAATGTTTTGAAGTTAAGATGACACAATCTTTTGTGCCAAATCCAGTTGTTCTCTGCAGATCCTTTAGCAACCAGGCAAGCATTTCTTGGGCAACTGCTAAAATCTGCAAGATAAATGTTACCCTTCCTCAAGCCTATTAGCAAGATATCATTATAATCAGAAGAGAAAACAGTGCATGAATCACTAGAAAACTTCACTGAGTATCCCTTGTCACAGAATTGGGATACTGAAAGCAGATTATGCTTGAGTCCTTCTACGTAGTAGACTTCATCTACAGATACTCCATTGAAGGTCAACTTTCCAACTCCTCTGGTGACTCCATAGTTGTTGTCACCAAACATCACTCTTGGTCCATTCAATGGCTTGAAATCTTGGAGATTATCCTTCTGGAATGTCATGTGCTTGGAACATCCACTGTCAATGTACCAGACATGGTTGCTTGAAAATCCTTTCTCCAATGGACTCTTATCTACCTGCAGAGAGATCAATTAGGTCCCCTACTAGTGCTGGGTCCTGATTGGTTAGTTGCAGGTTTTGTAGGAATCCATAGATAAAGATCATCCCTTGATGGATGAGGAGATCTTATCTTCCTTCCAAATCTATCTACCAGTACATGTCCTCTTACTATGACATATTGAGCTACTGGTCTGATAAGGACACCTTTCCTATAAACTGGTCTGGTGTACCTTTTCTCAAATCTGGCCTTTGGAATGGCCTGCCTCAAAGACATGGTCTTAAAGGTCTGGTTGTAAGGGTACATCCTAGAAGAACCATCTCTGGTATCATAACTTCCCAGATCAGTTGGTTTTCTATAGATGGGTCTGGAAGACCTCCTCTGGTTCTGATAATTAGACCTGTTCTGGTGATTATAGTTCCTTTGAGTATACCTATTCTGGAATTGATTCTTCTGAGAAAATTGTCTCTGGGGTACCTGGTTCTGTTGAACATTGTTCCTTCTCTGGTAGTTATTACTCAAATTGGTATTCCCCCTTTTTTAGTGTTTCCTTTGAGGTTCCCTAATCTGTTTAGGTTTCCTTTGAGGATTTCTCTGGGGTCCTCCAATTTGAGTAATTCCTACTCCTTGGGACTCATTATTCACAGAACCATTAATCTTTAATGGTTCCCCTTTTTGACACTTATTCTCTAGCATCTTCTCTTCCAGAGTATTCAACTCTTCTGGACCATTTGTTATTTGATTAACAGAGTGATTCCTTTTCCAATCAGGATTGTGAACCACCTTGTAACCATTACCAGTTAAGTCTTTATCATTCCAGATTTCTACCAATTTACCAGCTCTTACAGACTTGTCTTTGTTATAAAAGTACTTGTGAGTTTTAGTGGTAATTCCAGAATATCCTAAACCACTCTTATCACAGATGCGCTGAGAAGACTCTGATATGATAGATACAACAGATGGTATCTTAGGAGCTTCTCTGGGCATAGGTATCTCCTCTTTGTTGTGGACAACTTGTTTTCCCTTGATAAGAGTTTGGTATTTGGCTCTGAGTTCAGTGATCTCATCCTCTTGAGAATTCCTTTCTTTCATGAGTTGATCTACCAGAGTATCTCTTTCTGTGATCTTATCCTGAAGTTCAGAGACTTCTTTGGAATGATCTTTCATGAGTTCTCTGGTGGATTTGTGCTCATGAGAGAGAGATTGAACTTCTGCTCTGAGCCTACCATTCTCTTTCTCAAGTTTTTGACAGAGTTGGACACAATTTTGGAGATCTGATAGCATTTGTTGCATATCAGACTCTCTGGAGTTACCAGATGAATTAGAGGATTCAGTACATTTGGAATTAGATAAAACAAGAGTAGTTTCATTTACCTCAGTAATGTCTGCCATGAGACACACATCATCATCTGATCCAAAGTCAGAAGAAGAAGAACTGGAACTAGTATCCTCCTCCTCTGCTTCTGCCAGCAGTGCTCTCTTATCTGCATACCTCCTATCTCTCTTGATTCTTTTCTCTTCTCTTTCCCTAGGAGTAAGCTGAGGACAATCATAACTGTAGTGACCAGTCTTGTTGCATGTGTAGCAGGCATTGTCTCCTCTGGGACTAGGACTTGGCTCTCTCCTCCTCTGGTTGTAGTCTGATCTGGCAGGGCTACTTTCTCTCCTCTGGTAGTCAGGTCTGCCAGAGCTACCATCCCTCCTCTGATGATCTGATCTCCCAGAGCTGCCAGGGTTGTCATCTCTCCTCCTCTCTGGAGTTCTGAATCTGGTCTCCCTTGAGTCTCCAGATGTCTTCTCCTTCTCTGCAGGCTTGAAAGAACTCTTCCTGTTTCTGGTAGACTCCTTCCAAAGCCTTTTGTACCTGCCATATTTTGAACTCATTTTGTCTAATTTATGAGTTAGAAGTGCTACCTGCTCCTTGAGGCTCAAGTCATCTGCAGTAGACTCCTTTGGCATGGCATCAGATTTGAGAGTTGAAGAGAATGCAACTCCTTTCTGGCCAGAAGAGGAAACCTCTTCTGTTTGATCCTCCTCTTGAAGATCATATTCGTAAGCTTTTAGATCAGACAACAGAAGATGGTGATCCAGAGTGTTGAGATCCTTGTTGTCCTTGATCACAGTGACTTTAATTCTCCACCTGCTCGTTAGTGAACGTAATATTTTACTATTAATCTCTTTTTCAGAATAAGTCTTACCTAAGGCACTAGCCTTGTTTAAGAGATTCGTGAGACGCATGTCCAGCTGGTCAATGGTCTCGTCTGGTTTCATCTTAAATGTGTCAAAAGAGTGTTGAACAGCTTGGAGCTTGTTATCTTTAATCTTCTCTGTTCCTTCACAGAGCAGAGCTAACTTGTCCCACATCTCTTTTGCAGTGGTGCACGTCCTGACCTTTTCAATTACTTCTTTAGTAAGAGTGTTGATAATCTCAGTCCTCGCCACCTGGTCCAGGTTATGTAGCTTTCTCTCATCGTTGTCAAGTTCGTCTTTCTTTTTGAGGATTCGTTGTCTGGGAACTCTATCCTCTGCAGCGTCGCTAGTTTCTTCTCTGGACTCAGACCTGCCACTATCAATAGGAGTCCAATAAAATTTAATGGGGCCACTTTCAACCACATCTAACATGCGGTGGTGAATAGCTCCAAGATGATTACTCATCATGAAGCTCCAGTGGCTATAATCCTCAAAAGAGAATTCTGGAAGCTTACGACTCTTATAAGAAGATTTCGAAGACATATTGATAAGAAATTTAGGGAAATAACAAGAACTTGAATAACAGCACTAAAGAGCAATGGATCTGCCCGGTGACCACCAAAAGCTTTTCAAAGCAGTGGTCGTGGACACACTGCTCTGATACCACTTGTTGGTCCCACTCGATAGATTAATTGCGGAAGCTTATGTAATAATGTCTTTCCAAAATCTTTTATAAGAGAGCAATAAACAATTTTTAAAATAAAGCGATAAAAGACACAAGATATATAGTGGTTCGGATAAATATCCTACGTCCACTCTCCCTTATCACTAAGGGGTCTCACTAACAACCAACTCACAAACTTACTCACTGGAATTTCTGAAGTACCAGCACCTTCTTACAACCTCTTTAGATCTAACTTCGATCTAAAGATAGACTCACTCCAACCTTATCTTAACAAGATGAACAGGTTGAGTGTATAAACTCCTTACGAGTAGATAAGTAATTAAGAACAAAATGTGAGTGCAATATGCGTAGTGATCAAAAGCTTAGTGTGGCTATATGCGCGTGAATACTTCTAGAGCTTTTTCCAGATCTGCACTCAAGTATATATAGAGGGGATTAGGGACATAGCCGTTGGGAGGCTGATCCAATCAGATCCTCTATATATGGAAGCTTCAATCAATCAATTCCCTAATTGATTGATTGGGTTGGTGAGATCTTGATTGATTATCTTCAAATCTTCTCAATCCAATCTTGTTTTGACTTGATTAATCACCAACGGTCAATGCTTCCAATTGCCTAACTCTGATTCTCTCCAGAGAAGGCACGACCAGACACCAGGCATCCTCGGTGTCTTCTGGTCCTTATCTGGTGAACAACCAGAATACTCAGTAGAATAAGGGAATCAAACTGAGCATCTTTTGTTCCACCAGACTCGTCTGGTCCGGACTCGTCTGGTCTGGGGAAGGTCCTCTGCCTCTGGTCTGATCTCCTCTGGTGAAGTCCTCTGGTGGAGTCCTCTGGTGAAGTCCTCTGGTGCGGTCTTCTGGTGACTCTTCTGGTGAGGTCTTCTGGTCTGGCAGTTCCCCCTAGACTAAGTCCTAATCTAGATCATCATCTGGCTAACAGGTCCAGATGGTCCTATTACATCTTCTGGTTTGTTTTAACTCATCAAAACTAACAAATTTTTATCCTAACAAGTTCTATCTGTAGATTTTTCATCTTTTTGTAAATCTTTAATGATCTTTTGATTCTCTCTGTCTTCAATATGTGGTTCATCAAACACAACATGTGTAGATTCCTCCACAAGCATTGTTCTCTTATTAAACACTCTAAATGCTTTGCTTACTACTGAATATCCAAGAAAGAATCCTTCATCTGCCTTAGGGTCAAATGACTTTACATAGTCTTTCCCATTGTTCAGAATGTAGCATTTGCATCCAAAGATGTGAAAATAAGAAATATTAGGACTAAATCCTCTCAATAATTCATAAGGTGTCTTGGAATGTGATTTGTTGATTAAACACATGTTTTGTGTGTAACAAACAGTATTGGCAGCCTCAGCCCAAAACATTTTGGGTAAATGAGCTTCAACTAACATGGTTCTAAAAGCTTCTTTTAGAGTTCTATTTTTCCTTTCAGCCACACCATTTTGTTGAGGTGTTCTAGCTGCTGAATACTCATGATGAATCCCATGGAGAGAACAAAACTCCTCATAACTTAATTTGTAAATTCAGTTCCTCTATCAGATCTGATTTTTACAATCTTCAAACCTTTCTCATTCTAAATTTTTCTCATAAGTTCAGGAAACCTTTGTAGAGTCTCACTCTTTTACCTTAGGAACACAGTCCAGGTGAATCTTGAGTAATCATCTACAACCACAAGAGTATACTTTTTCCCACTAATGCTAACTGGTTATATGGGTTCAAAAAGATCCATATGAAGCAGTTCCAGAACTTTGTTTGAGCCATCAATGATTTTGTTCTTAAAGGTCTTCTTTGTTTGCTTACCCTTTTGGCATGCATCACAAAGATGATACTTCTTGAACTTTGTCTCTGGTAGACCTCTTACAAGTTTGTTCTTTACAAGGTCATTCATGGTTTTGAAATTTATGTGATTCAGTCTTTTATGCCAAAGCCAGCTTGTATATAAAGAGTTGTTTGCTATAAAACAAACATTCTCTTCAGCTGAGCTCCATTCGACTATATACACATTTCCTTTTCTAGTACCACAAAGCTTGACTTGCTTAGTTTCAGCATCTTTAATCATGCATGAGTTAGGTGTAAAGTCTACAATGTAGCCTTTGTCACAAAATCGACTCACACTTAGCAAATTATTCTTCAGTCCATCCACAAGGTATTCATTATTGATTTGAACATTTCCTCTTCTTATTGAACCTGAACCTTTGGCAGTACCACTGGCATTGTCACAAAAAACTACCCTAGGTCCATTTAGTTCTCTAAGGTTGGAAAGTGCTTCTTTATTACCTGTCATGTGCCTTGCACAACCACTATCAATATACCAGATTTCCTTTGGAGTGGTTGATAAATGTCCCTGCAATAAGTGAAGAATTAGTGTTTAGGTATCCAAAGATTTGGATCTCCTCCAGTGACATTCTTAACCACCCAAGTTAGTTTTGCAATAGTTGGTCTTTTGTCTTTCTTGTATGGAACTTCCTGAGAAACTTTCTTGTGTCCTATAGACTTCTTCCATTCCAGAGTTTGTTAAAATTTTCTTTTCTTTTGAAATCTACAGTTGCTTCTGGATGCACAGTTGTTGTCTATAGAGTTTGACTTGAAGTCTCTTCTTTACAGATTGATTTGATCTTGTCTGTGTACATATTGATCTTTTCTTCCAAATGTTTTTCATTTCCATTATTTTCATAGATAATGTCAATAATCTTCTTTTGTTTCTCATCGGGTAGATTTTTTACTAATCTTTGAACAGTTGGTTTCTCAAATTCTTGTTGAAGAATGCTTTCTCTCTCGAACTCTTGTTGTTGTTTCATAAATGTAGGAACAGATTTTTCAAGATATTCCATCCAATCACATGGATTGTATCCAATGCCTGTAATATCTCCAGAAGGTCTTTGTTGTAGAAGCATTGCCTTTAACTTTCTAGAGGATTTACCTTAGCATTCCAATCTTTTTATAAAATAAACTCTATCAGCTTCAACATTTAAGATAATGTTATCTTTCTTCGCAACTTCATTCTTGGGATCTATGCAGTCAGCAATTCTGCAGGTAGCTTCTTCAAAAGGTTCTTCATGACTCATTTTTAGATAATTAAATTCTTCTTGCAAATCACTCATTAAGGATAGCTTGTTTTTGTTTTTATTGGTTTCAACAAGCGGTTCCTCAATTCTTTGCTTAAGTTTTTTATTTTCCACTAAAAGTTCATCATAATCACTTCTTATATGAAGCAGTCCTTCAAAACCTTTTTGGAGGAAGTGAATCATATCACTGGAAGAATCATTTTCAGTTAATGAACTGGATGAGTGTTGTACCTCTTCATCCTTTGCCATAAGATAAATTAGTGCTTCATTATCCTCAGAATCTGTGAACTCACACTCTGCAGTTGGGTGAGAAGAAGAAGAGGGACTTTCTTTCTGAGTCTTTTCAAACTCGGACAGTAGTGCTCTTATTCTTTCTTTATCCAATTTTTTCTTCTTTTTCATCCTTGCAGCTTTCTCCTCCTCAGTGTTTGCTTCAGGATAGGGGCAATCTTTGATAAAATGTCCAGGTTTCCTGCAATTATAACAAAGATAAGTGGAGTTAGCAACTGGTTTACTTGACTTACCTTCTTGCTTAAATGGATTTTTCTTCCAGTTGGCTCTCTTGGCAAATTTCTTAAATTGCGTGATCAACAAGGCCATCTCATCACTTTCTGATCTGATTCTGCAGTTGGGTTAGACTCTGCAGCTACAAGAGCTGTAACTTTTGAGATTGTTGAGCCCTTGTCTTTTCTCCTGTCAATATCAAACTCAAAGGCTTTGAGGTCAGAGAACAATTCAAATGTAGAGACTTTGGATAAGTCCTTTGATTCCCTCATATCAACCACTTTCATATCTCATTCAGATGGTAGGGCTCTTAGAACTTTCATGTTTTTTTCCCTTTGTGAGTACTTTTTTCCAAGTAGCTCAAGCTCATTGAGTATTTCAATGAATCTTGAATCAAACTTTTCAAGAGTTTCCCCAGATTTCATCTTGAAGTTCTCAAATTTTTGGGCAGCTATCATAAGCTTATTTTCCTTAATTTGATCAGTTCCTTCATAGATCATCTCTAATTTTTCCCATATCTCTTTAGCAGTTTTACAACTTTTTATCTTGCTAAATACAATTTTATCTAGGGAGTGATAAATAGTGTTTCTAGCAACATTGTCGAGGTTTGCTCTCCTATTGTCTTCTCCAGTCCACTCTTTTCTGGGCTTTGGAATGATTTGAGCTAATCCAGTTTGATCAGCTGCAGTGTTAGCTTTTTCTATCACAATTGGACCATCCTCAATTATGGACCACATTTCATCGTTCATAGCAGATAGGTGTGCTTGCATCCTTATTTTCCAGTCATCATATTTATCTGTAGAAAACATAGGCACTTTAGATTTCATCATTTTAGGAGCCATAATAGTATGAAAATATGATTTTTCAAAAATACTTTTGGATCTGGCTTGAAAACTTTTTTTTTAAACTTGGTCAAAGCAGTGGCAAGCCAACTGCTATGATACCAATTGTTGGTCCCAAAAGTATATCAAGGTCTAGAGGGGGGTGAATAGACCTTGAGTTTTAAAAACATAAAACTTTTTAACTTCAAAGGTATACAGATCAAACTCTTCAGCTGTAGAATTTAAGATGGAAGGTTTGCAGCTGCAGACTTTTAAAATGCAAAGTCTGTATAAAATGATTCAAACACTTATCAAAGTTGATGTTATAATACTTTTAGAGTATTTTAACACCTTGTGCAGCGGAAATAAGTAAAGTGTGTAAAGTGAAAAATCAAATGAACAGGGCTTTAGCTAAGTGATTCAAAGAATCTATAGTTGTAGATTTGTAAAATCTTAGGCACACAGAGAATATGAATGAAATGATATGAAATGAGATAAGTAAGGATAATAGATACAGAAATAACTTAATAGCAATAGAAAAGAACACAATGTAAAAGAACAGGGAGAGTTATAGTGGTTCAGAGGTGTTGTAATCCTCCTACATCCACTATTACACCACAAAGGTGCCAAATTCACTAAGAAACTTCACTCATTCAAAAAGTTGTTCCCCCTTAGACTTAGAACTCTCACTCAGATCACTCTAATCTAGGCAGAAACACAAATTCACACAGATACTCTCTCAATCTCACTCAGAACTAAACACTCACTAGGAATGATATCTACTCTAGGTAGAATACAGGGGTGTTTATAGTGAGGGAACAACAACAAAGAAATACACGACAATATTCCTACCTTCTAAGTCCTAAACTTCTAGTTTTTGAAGGGTTGTAGACTTTAAAAGCTGTAGATATTGTGAAGGTGCGCTTGAGAACTTGGGGTTGTTGTTGTTTTTCCTCTGAGGTCTCCTCTCCTATTTATAGGAGTCTTAAGGCATCCTCTAGCCGTTGGAGGAATTGAAATTTCAAAATTATTTCATCTCCACCTTTGACTTCAGCTTAATTAAAGTTTCTTGTCATATAGCATTGTCCTTCGAGTAGTACAAGTTGTCTTGTAGTGATGACTGCTCAAAGAGCTATTAATCACTGAGATACTTGTTTCTACTGGCTAGTAATTAGCTCTGGTAAACACTGAGACATTTTAAACTAAGTGAGTGAGTGTACATGATGTACTACACTTAATTAGTCCTACTAATCTCAAGCTTACAGCTAGTAGTCTTTAACTCTGCAGATGTAAACTCTTTGGTTGTGAACTTGTCTTCAACTCTTCAGATACAGACTTGTCTTGAACTAGTTGTAGGGTCTGAATCTATCTTTGCAGATGTAGACTTTATCTTTTAAACTCTTCTTATCTCTTAGTACCTGCAATGTTCGTTTCCACAATACAAATATATATTTTGACATTATCAAAATCAATGTGAGAAAATCATTAGGACAAAAATATCCTAACAATATCTTCCAAAGTAGCTCTCACTTGCCCCCTAGACAAATATTTGAGTAGCGGGACCGAAAAGCCACTTTTGTAAAGCTGCTCGTCCATCAGAGTGTACCTGGATGCGTGTTTCGTTGCTCTTGCAGCTTCAAAAGGGTTGCTTGGCAGTTCCTCGTCTCTCAAATATTTTACTATAGGAGTTCGCCAATCATCATCTTCTGGTTGTTCGGCTACCTTGTTGACCTCATAGTCAATCATTGAAGGTTGAGCCTTCCTAGTGATGATGATGTCTGTCAAATCTGCTGGCCCGTCACTGGTTACTAGTCTAGTCAGGGCATCAGCTTGTGTGTTGCTCATTCGTTGTACTTGTTAGATATATACTTGATCTAATATTGACATTAAGTGAGCAACAATTTATTGGTACTCAATCATGTGTTCGTCTTTGGCCTCATATTGACCTCGTACTTGACTTACTATAAGTTGAGAATCTCCAAAAATTTGGAGTCGTCTGACTCCGACAGCCAGCGATAGGTGGAGACCTGCAATGACAGCTTTGTATTCGGCCTCATTGTTAGTTGCCATGAACTCAAATTTGACTGCCGAGGTGAATACTTGTCGGTCGGGGCTAATAAGAACTACCCCTGCCCCTGAGGCCATGTTTGTTGACGAACCGTCCACATAAAGATGCCAAGGATGATTTAGCCCTCTCGTCAAATTCTGGGGAAAGGCTGACCCTTGATCGCTGTTCGAGGTGCATAGGTCACTCCGAACTGGATAATCTCTATGAACCACTTTAGCAGGTGGTCGGCTGTGTCAGGTCGGTGTAGTATTTGCCTGAGTGAGAACGTTGTTAATACTTCGACCTGATGACCGAAAAAGTACGGCCTTAACTTTCTAACACTCATGACCAGACCGTATGCCAGCTTTTCTGTGGGTGAATATTTCACCTCGGCTTCATGTAGGGTTTAGCTGACATAGTAGATGGGTAGATGGAATTTGCCTTATGCCCGCACCAGAACCGAACTTATTGCCACCTCATAGGCTGCCAGATATAAGTACAGCTTCTCACCTGGGACTGGTTTTGGCAAAATTTTCACGTCTCCCAGGTAGTCCTTCAGATGTTCAAAGGCTTTTTGGCAACTGCCCGTCCATACAAAGTTGCCTTTCTTGATGGCTTCGAAGAATGGACGACACTAGTCTCCTGATCGTGATATAAATATGTTCAAAGCAGCTAGACATCCCATCAATATTATACTTCTTTGACGGAACGAGGGTTCCATATCCACAATAGCTTTAACCTTTACGGGGTTAGCTTCGATTCCCCGCTTACTGACCAGGTGGCTCAGAAATTTCCCTGAATGCACCCCGAAGCTGCTTTTCTTCAAGTTTAATTTCATATTATATTTTTGGAGAATGTCGAACACTTGGGAGAGATGTTGGATGTGGTCTTATTTACGGGTACTTTTAACGACTATATCGTCAACATACACTTTTGTCGTCTTCCCGATGTGTTCGTCAAACATTTTGTTCACGAGCCTCTGATAGGTTGCCCCTGCATTGATTAGTCCAAACGGTTTTCTTTTCCAACAAAGTAAGTTCTTGTTTGTGTAAAAAGCCATATCTTTCTGATCATCCAGGTGTATCTGAATCTGGTGGTAACCGGCGAAAGCATCCATAAATGTAAACATTTCATGCCCGGCTGTACTGTCCACCAGTTGATCAATGTGCGGAAGTGGAAAGTTATCCTTCGGGCATGCTGCATTCAAATCTATAAAATCTATGCATAGCCTCCAGGTTCCGTTCGGCTTCCGCACCAACACTGGATTTGTGACCCATTGTGGACATAATGCTTGTTTGATTAAGTCGTTGTCTAAAAACTTCTTAACCTCTTCATTGAGGGCTTGGTACTTATCCAGCCCGTATTTTTTCCTTTTTTGGTGGACAGGTCATCGGGCTAAATTTATATTTAGCCTGTGACAAACGTCCTTTGGATCGATTCCCACCATGTCTGCATGCGACCATGCAAAGACGTCAAGATTGGCTTTGAGGAATTCTGTCATTCGGGCTCTATAAGGCTCAAGGAGCTCAGACCCAATGTAAAGTTCGAGATCATCATGGTTAGGATTAACTTTGAGGGTTCTAGCTCCTCGACTGGAGTTGCTCGTCATTTTTATCTCTTCCACCGTGGATCAATGATTGACCCTTCTGGATTTAATTTATCTTCGATATCCATCGGCTCAACACCTAGGCGGGGATCAAAATCGTCTGCTGAGCCAGGGTCAATGTTGGTCGCCAGGCTTGGGCCCTCCAGGCTCATATTTATAGATAGTTCGTCAACGGCCATCGATGACTCTGCCGTTGGCCAGAGTTGTTCGCCCATGGGAAATTATTGGTCGCCCATGGGCAAGATCTACTCGTCGGTTTCCATCTGGTCATCATTAGGTCCCAAAATGTCATTGAGGACAGAAGGCTCATGGTCAAGATGACTGGTGGAGGCTTCCATCATCGATACTTGTTCTTTGTTTGGTCGCAGTTGAAGGAGGCATTCTCGAGCTTTTCTTTGATCTCCCTTCAACGTACCAGCTCCACTTGCAGCTGGAAACTTGACACAATAGTAATAAGTTGAAATTGCAGCCTTAAATTCATTTAAAAACGGCTGGCCAAGGAACCCGTTATAGGTGGATTCTTGATCTACGATCAGGAAATCCACCATTCTAGTTATATTCTTCTCGGGATCCTTAGTCGATACAAGTTGCACAGATAACCTAATTATCCCTAATGTGATTGTTACAGCATTTCTGAAGCCTAGAATTTGATGATTGGAATCTTCAATATAGCTTGTATAGTCCCCTAGCTGGTACAACGTCTTTTTGAATATGACGTTGGTATAGGCCCCGGTATCCTCTAGTAAACGGTATATTTTCATCCCCATTATCTTGGCACAGATTACGAGGGAATCGTTATGGGGAGTTATGATTCCGTCCAAATCTTTTTATGTGAAGGTCAACTCTGTTGTATGTAGAATAGATGGGTTGACCCCCATTTCTTGTACCTGAGCTACTTCACGTAGCTCAGTCTTTCTCTTCCGGTTTGACATTGGAGGTCGCCCATCAGAACAACCACCAACAGGTCCAGCAGGTTCCATCATCTAAATTTCGGGAACCGGTCCTCCTGCTGGTGATGGAGCTGGTCGCCCAGCTTGATTTCTTCAAGGGGCTTGTTCTATATCATCCTCCTCGGAATCATCTTCTCTACCTCTCTTACCGGGTTGTCTCTTCACAAACTCGGATAACTTGCCCTCTTCGTAAAATTTCCATAACTGCTTTAGCAAGTCTCGACACTCACTAGTAAAGTGTCCTACACTCTGATGGTATGCACAATACTTGTTTGGGTTTAACTTGCTAGCGTCCTGAAGTATTTTTCTCGAAGGGGTAAGTAACTCTTTTTCCCGGACATTATTGTATACTGCATCGATTGATATGGTGAACACTTGATTTAGCTTATCCTTTAGTTCGGCCCCTTCATTGAATGCTTTCATTTTTTAGGAGCTCGATACCCACCGCCATTGGATTTCTTTGTATTATCCTCTGATCGTCTTTGTCTCAAATATCTTTTTGCAAGGCTTCGTGAATTGAGACAAAGACTCCCTTCCGGTCGCGGAATTCTGCATAAGTTTTGGGGCACTTGAGATGTACTTCTTTCCAGAGATCAGTGCCCTTCTTTAATCCAGCTAGGACAGTCACAATCTTGGTGTCTTCGCTGACAGACTCACCTTCCAATAGAACCTTGTCAAACCTTTCCAAGTACGATCGGTTTGACTCATCATCGGCCTATTTTAAGTCGGATAACCGATGTCTCTGTGATAGGTAAGACCCGGCCGTAGAGAAATGGGACAAAAACTATTTGCCCAATTGAGCAAATGAATGAATGGAAGCCGGCGGCAAGACCGAAAACCATTTATTAACACGATCCCCCGGGGTCAAAGGAAAGTTTCGGCATTGGGTAGCATTACTTGCCCCCATTGATATCATGTAGTCAGAATACTTCATCAAATGCACCCGGGGATCTGTTGTGCCTTCATATTGTATACTTGCACGAAACTGGATCTTCTTCTGAATTGGAGCCTTTAAAATCACTGAAGATAATGGAGAGGATGGAAGAGTAGTATTTCCATAGCCTTTCTGCAGGTCTAACTGGCCCTGCATGCTTTCAATTGCCTTTCTCATATACACCAATTCTTCCAATGATCTTCCTTGACATGGAGGCTGTTCAACAAACACCGGTGCACGACCATCAGTTCGTCGCAGTCCCTCACTTGGAAGGGCGACCTCATGGACTGACTTTCTGGGATTGGGTGCCCCATCTGGACCCAGGCGACCAAAAGCTGATCTAGTCAATCTTTCATGGACCGATTGGCGAGCTGGTGCATGGGCTGGGTGAGCTACTTCAACTCTGGGGTGCATTCCAGCTTCTCCTTGGCCAGGGGCGCCCTAATCTGTTAAGCGCGCTCCGGCATGTGGTTCCTTAACTAACCCTCACTGCTCGACCAGGGGTCGATTCTCCATGGCTAGCCGGCTCGTCGAGCTGCTTCTCTTTGCCATTTGTCTTACGAACTTGGGCACTATCTGTCTTATTTTGATGTTCATCCCTTGCCTTCTCATACTCACGAGCTCTTGTTGGGCTATGCCTTACTCGAACATGAGATGGGCCAGGTTGTCCCTGTTGCTTTTATAATACCTGAAGCATTACAATTGTGCGAGCTAAATCATCAGGATTGCGAGCAAATGCTTCTAGCTCAGGTGGCATCAACTGATTAGTTGTTGGTTGGTTCTCTTGTTCATGCCGAGCTACTTCAGCTCGCCGGCCAGCTTGGGACATCCTTGTATGTGAATCTCTCGTTAAATGTTGGGAATGTTGCGTCTCGTGAGATTGAGGCATCTTTAGTTAAGGTGTTTGGAATAATCTTCAAATGTTCAAGTCTTCAAGTATAAAATACCAAGAACACCAAGAATACTCTTGCTTGATTTCTCAAATGAATTTCAAGAAATTCTTTAAATCATCAAGTTTTAAACTTGAAGTTCTTGCTTAATTATACTTAATCGGAGGTTCGAACCCTCCTTCTAGCGCCAATTTATTGATGATCATTTCTAATCACAGGGATTAGTGGCTGTTTTTGTTTACTAATTAGATCACCAAACAATTACGTGTGATTGATCACTAACGTAATTAGTGAATACAAAAATTAGAATTGGAAAAGGATAAACACGTGTATTGATTACGTATTTAATTCGTATGTTTGAGAATCGAGGTGCTTTAGTTTACGTAGTCGAAGTTTGGATGTATTAGTGAATTTGTGCCTGCCTTTTATTATTTGAAATTCAAGGTATTTATACAAGTTTTACAAGTATGAGGTGTACAAACCTTTTCTCTTCCATGTGTGCATGTTTGACACATGGAGAGTTGGCTAATTTGACCTTATCTAAACTAAATTCTATCTTCTAGATTGGATTTGCTCGTTTAATGAGTTGTCCGTCTTTTCGGGCCTTGTCCTTAAAGAGTTATTAGTTTGATTATGTTGGTCATCCTTTGTAATGACTTAATATCTTGATGCTTTAGTTGGAGCTGTTCGTTTATTGGTTGGAGTTGCTCGCCAAGGCCTTATTTGGGTTCACATGGTCTCTGCCTTGAAGTTGTTCGCCAGTGTGGTGTAGCTCGCCGAGCTGGAATAGTTCGCCTGACTATTCCAGCTTTGTCTGGCTTAGTTGGTGCTTAAACTTGTCTTTGGTTTAATTACTTCACTTAATTTTGTTCGCCCTTATGGTGTTTCTGCTCGCCTATCAACAACCACTACATCGGGTAAGAGATCAATTTTATTTTAACCTAACTGAACCGTTATTTTTTTCCTTGCATAAATATGGATAAATAGTTGGTATGACGATCCAAACCCGGAGCATCACTGTAAAAAAAACGGTCTCACGGCTCCAGTTTATCGGAATAATTTGGAAACCAACGGATTGGGATTTTTTTTTTGTTTTTTTTTTAATTAATTATTTGTAAAATTGAGAGTTGTTACTACTGAGTTGTTATTTCTCTATAGTATACTATAAATCTGAATAAAATTCAATCAGTGTAAACAAAATTTATATGTATAATATGAAATATTCTTTTAAACAATAATGTAATGCAAGCAATTCTTTTTTTCATTATTGGATGATTTTTTTTTTTAGGATTTATTGTTTGCAACATATTGATATATGTGAAATTTGTAGGAGAGAATTCAAAATATTTTGGAAAAGATATTTTCACCAAAATAGTGTATGATACTAAAAAAATCTTGCAACCAGCGTGCCTTCAATAATAGATTGTAATACAAAAGTTTATTTTTGGATAAAATTATACAGCCAAAATAGATTATTAATTACAAAATACAAATATTCTTTTATAGACTAGGATTTTGGTTTTTTTTTTTTATATTTTTTTAACATACAAATATTAAAAGAGTATTGTAATTGATAAAGAAGGTAAAAATTGTTAAATCTTATATATTTAATGTATATATTTTTTCTTAAACTATATGGAATAGATTTATTAAAGAAGAGTAATTATAGTGACAAACAAAACTTATTTTACTAATGAAAATAAAATATTTACGTATAATATGAAATTTTATTTACACCTATATTAATGCAAGCAAGTATTTTTTCACAGTTGAACAATTTCTCTTCTTAGATATTTTGGAAGTTATTTTTGTAAGATATTTATAGATGTGAATTTTTCTAGGAGGGAGATGAAATATTTCAGAAAATATATTGTCACCGAAATAGTGTATGATACCAAAAAAATTACTGTCACCAAATATAAATGCAAGCATATCTTTTTTCACAGTTGAACGATTTCTTTGTTTAGATATTTATGGAAGTTATTTTTGCAAAGTATTGATAGATGTGAAATTTGTAGGAGTAAATTGAAATATTTAAGAAAAGATATTGTCACCGAAATAGTGTATGATACCAAAAAAAAAAAATTGTCACCAAATATAATATCTTGCCTTGAATAATAGATTGTAATACAAAAGTTTATTTTTAGATAAAATTTTACCGCCAAATTAGACCATTAAACTGTAAAATACATATATTATTTTCTAGACTATGATTTCGATTTTTCTTTTATATTGTTTTAACATGAAAATATTAAATTAGTATTGCAAATGATAAATAAGTAAAAGACTGTTATATAATTAATGTATATTTCTAAAAAAAATATGTGGAATAAATTTTTCATGGTTAAAAATTTATAGTGTTGGCAAAAAAGAACACTAAGTTTCTTTACTAACAATTTAAGTATTAAAACTTTAAAAAATATCTTACTCTAAAATACAATAATTATGAATATATTTTAATCAATGGAAACAAAATATTTACGTATAATATGAAATATTATTTTAAACATTAAATTAATGCAAGCAAATCTTTTTTCACAGTTGAACGAATTTTTTTCTTAGATATTTTTGGAATTTATTTTTGCAAAATATTGATAGATGTGAAATTTGTTGGAGGGAATTAAAATATTTCAGAAAAGATATTGTCACTGAGATATCATATGGTTCCCAAAAAATATTGTCACCTGACTTGAACGCAAAATACTAGCTTGACCAGTAGTTACCCCACAAGAGTATGGGATCACTGTAGTATAGGCAAGTATAGGGACCAAGTATTATCGAACCCGTGGAAAAGTGAGTATACGAATAAATCCCTGGAAATGTACGTGTCGTAGCTAATATGAATGTTATGTTGGTTTAAACTAATCCTAAACTATATTCTACTAATTATCAAACGTAAAGAAATAAAAACTATTCTAACTCCGATAGGAAGTGCAAATATGATGGTGATGATTAGGATAGGAATTCCTACGTATACTAACGGAATTGGTACGTTAACTAAAATAATTGTGATGTTCAAATTATAATCCTAAGTGTACTAAAACTAAGCAATCAACTTCCCTAATCTAGCACAAGAATTGAAAGAATAAAAGCTCGAGAATTAATCCCAATACTTAGTTCTATCAACCTACTTCACTAATCCACTAATTAAATTATATTAATTGTGCTTAATTATTGAGGCCCTAATTTAGCTATGGTGATGCGGCCGTCCTCCCTAGGATAAACCTGTTGATTATAAACCCCTTCAAAAACCCTCTCCTTAAGCCTATTCGTTATTAAAGAGTGATGCGGTCATCTTCTCTCTAATAATATTTGTACTTAATTCTATGATTATTCTAGGGTTTATTAGAATTATTCAATAATTAAGAGAACTAAAAACTATATATCACGAATTATCCTAATTACGTACCAATGTTCTAATTCTACGAGTTCATCATTTCCCAAGCATACAAGAGTTCTAGCCTAACATGGTGATTTCAAAAATAAAAGAAATAATAAGATCAATAATCATGAACATAATCGAAAGTACTAACAAAATCAAGAACATAAACTAATGAATAAATCAATTGAATCAAAACTCAAAATCATATCTATAAAATCTAGAAAATTAGGTCTAATAGATTCAAGAATTCAAGAAATCAAAAGGAAAATCCAAAACGTTCAAAGTAGTAATTAATCTAACGAATTCGTATGCTAAAAATCTCGATTACAATCTTCAAAACCTTGCCAAAGACTCAAAATCTCCTTCCCAAGCTCTTCTCCTTCCAAAATCGTGTGAAGATATGTGTAGATGTCTAAAAATTAGCTTGAAAAGGGTATATATAGGGTTAGGGATGGCAAAACTGCCCGCCCCGCCCTGCCCCGCCCTAATTGGGTCAGGTAAGCTCTGCCCCGTTCTGAAAATGGGGCAGGTCGGGTATGGATATGCATATTGCCCAGCCCCGCCCCGCCCCGCAACCTATTTAATATATACATATAAGTATATCTCTATTAAATATTAGAGTAGTTCTAGGGTGCATCCAAGTGCATACTATGCACTTGGATTTTGCACCCAATTTAAAATCAATTTTGACCAAAAGGAAAAAATTCGCGGGCCAGACCTAACCCGACCAAAACTCGCGGGTCAGGTCCAACCCGATCAAAATTCGCGGGTCAAATCTCTGTTGTTGATTCGACACAATGCTTGAACGAACAGTCGTGTCGTGGAATGCTCTCATCACGGGATACTCCACGCGGAATATGATTTCCGATCGTATTTTCATAAAACCTACTTATCTATTCTGCAAACAAAAGAAAAATTAGTTCATTGTTGAATGCCAGGTCGAAAATGGATCGTGGGTGTTTCTGGGTTTTCTTCGTAATCTGCTAGGGGTTCGGATTTTCGGTACGTAGGGATTTGGTACAACAGAGTTGAAATTCACTCAATTGTTTGGGCTGCAAACAGAGAAAAACTAATTTCAGAGAATGGCAGAGTTGTAACAATTGGAGATGATGATAATTTGATTATCAGAGAAGGGAACAGACAAGTAATTTGATGAGTTACACCGAGAGAATGAGTTGTTATGGAGTTTGATGTTAGTGTGTTATGTTGAGTGCAACTTAATGAGTGATGCACAGAAAGTGTTTGATAGAATGCCAAGGAAAGGTGTTGTGGACTGGACTGCATTAATTTCATATTTGAAGAGTGAGAATGGGTGGAAGAAGGCGTTGAAGCTTTTCAAGACGATGAGAGAGAATTAATTTAAAGACGAATGTTCTGCTGGTGGTGCATTAATTTGTTTGTATTGTAGTAGTGAATTCTTGGATGATGCCATGAGTTCTTACAATAATAAATTGAGTCGATTGTTGACAAATTTGAATGAGTTGATTAGAGTGCTTTTGAACATAATGATCTCTTTTTTAGTAACTCTTAGGGTATTGGTGATTATAACTTTGGGTATTGGTAATTATAACTTGGGGTTTTGGTGATTAAGTCTTGGGTTATTGGTGACTATAACTTGGGGTATTGGTAATTATAACTTGGGGTATTGGTGATTATAACTTCGGGTATTGGTGATTAAGTCTTGGGGTATTGGTGATTATAACTTGGGGTATTGGTGATTATAACTTCGGGTATTGGTGATTAAGTCTTGGGGTATTGATAATTATAACTTGGGGTATTGGTGATTATAACTTTGGGTATTGGTGATTAAGTCTTGGGGTATTGGTGATTATAACTTGGGGTATTGGTGATTAAGTCTTGGGGTACTACTAAATAATTATTTGGAATATTATTATTGAGTAATTCTTGGGGTATTAGTGATTATAACTTGGGGTATTGGTGATTATAACTTCGGGTATTGGTGATTAAGTCTTGGGGTATTGATGATTATAACGTGGGGTATTGGTGATTATAACTTCGGGTATTGGTAATATAACTTTGGGTATTGGTGATATAACTTCGGGTATCGGTCCGAAGCACGCGCGACCATTTGCGACCCTGTTTGTTGCCATACCCGCGAATTTTGGCCGGGTTGGACCTGACCCGCGAGTTTTTGTTGGATCTTAATTGGTCAAAATTAATTTCAAATTAGAATCAAAATTCCAAGTGCATGCTATGCACTTGGATGCACCCTAGAATTTGTGTAAATATTATACATATATATATATATATATATATATATATATATATATATATTAACATATATAATATATATATATATATATATATATATAGTGAATATATAAAAAGATCTCCCATAAATATATCAACAAATCAAATTAACATAATTACATTCATAAATTAATATTTTTTTTATTGATATATATTAAACCCTAGCCTTTTAATTTATTATGTCATTCACAAAATAGTTGCCCTGAATTAACATATATGTGTGAGTCCCTCTCCCTCACAATCTCACGCCAGCAGCATCCCTTTCCCTCACAAACTCACGCCGTCATCAACTGATCATCATCATTTTCCCTCACAATCTCACGCCGTCTAGACACCACACAACCATATCGTTCACTCTCTTCATCTCCAATCATCTTCTCAAAGTAAGTTTCTATTTTTTTCCACCGTGAATATTTTGAGTAGTGATATTATATTTAAAACTGATTCTTTATTAAAAAGGGTTGTTCCTTTATCTTTTAAAAAAATGCAGTTCAACGTGTTAATGTATGTTTTAAAAAATTAAGATTGAAATTAAAATTGAGGTTAAAATTCAAGTGTGTGTCATACACCATGCTAGAATTTATGACCTTCTTATCTTTATTATATATCACATGTTCATTTGATAATAATAGTAATTGATATAATTATACACATAACGTGTTAAGATGAAGATCATTAATTAGGCATAAAAATATTACATCTTGCAATGAGGCTTTTGGTGTTAAATGTTGCGGCTGTACAATAAAATCTTAGAAAGAAAAAAAATGATATCGTGAAATATTAAATTTTATACCAAGAGCCTACACAGAGTAATGCTTGTCACTGTGCATATATAATATGTATTTTTTTTTTACGGGAACGTATGTAATATGTATAGACTATAGGGTGAGGAGTAAATGCAAGATAACATAAAAATAGGATAAATGGGATAAGAGTGAAAGAGGAGAGAGAGGCCAAACAACGAGGGGAGATGCTGTGAAGATGAAATTACATTTAATTGTTCATTTATATTGACTTATTATATTGTTCATTAATGCGAATTTGCTATAAAAATTTAATAGTAACATATTTTCTTGTGTTGTTCAATATACTTGCATTATATAGTTACTAAATTATTTAATATTATATTGTAATGAAATAGATTATATTCACTTTCTCACTATGCTTATTCTCTATACAATGTTTAGTGAGATTATGATTTTATATTTTTTTTTTCAATCTAGGATCATTATGGCCGACGAATGGGCATCTCCATCACCCATGCAATCGATTGAGTCTCAAGGGTCATTTGAATCTCCATCTTTAGTGCCAATCGACTCTCCAAAGACACCCAACTCTACCTCTCTGAATATTGAGAACCCTCCAGATGTACAAGTATTGGATCAAGATGTTGGTAAAAATGAAAAGACAAGCACTCCAGGCGGAACCGCAGGAAAAATATTCTCCAAAGTGTGGACTCACTATCACAAAGTGCAAGTTGATGGAAAATGGAAAGCAAAGTGCAAAGATTGTGGTGCAATGTTGGTGGGTGAACCTAAGCAGGGTACTTCCCTTTTGTTGAAGCATCAATATAGATGTCCTAAAAGGAAAGTGATGGACATAAGGTAACAAATTTTGAAGTCTAGTTTCAACAAGGATAAATTTAAAGTTTCACCATTTAACTTTGATAAAGATGTAACCCGCAAAGAACTTGCAAAAATGATCATCATGCACGAGTATCCTTTGATGATGGTGGAGCATGAAGGATTTAGGAATTTCTGCAAGAGTTTGAATCCTCTTTTCCAAATTGTGTCGAGAAACACAATCGAAGGTGATTGCTTAAAGATATACGAGAGTGAAATGGATGTCACCATACAACTATTGGAGAAGAATGAAGGTCGAGTAGATATGACTACAGATATGTGGACATCCTCCTTTCAAAAGAAAGGATTCATGGCGGTCACAACTCACTACATTGATAACAATTGTTAGCTACAAAGTCGGATCATAAGGTATATATTAGTTTTATATAAAAAAATTACTAATTTTTCATAATTTATTGAAATATGTGATTCTCATATTTTGTAAAAAAAATTAGGTTTATCTATGTTCCAAGTCCACATACAAGCGATGCTCTTTGTGAAGCATTATTTGAATGTTTTTTGGATTGGGACATAGATCGAAAGATATCCACTGTAGTTGTGGATAATTGTTCAACCAATGATGATGATGAATTTGCTTGTAGAGAAGCTTCCATCAGATGCTCTCTTAGTTAGTGGGAAGTTGATCCATATGCGTTGTTGTGCGCAAATTCTGAATTTGATCGTGAAGGACGGGCTAGATGTTATTGAGGGAACATTTACTAACATAAGAGATAGTGTTGCTTATTGGTCGGACACCCAGAAGAGATGGGAGAAGTTTGAGGAGACAGCTTGTCAAGTCCGTGTAACAATTACAAAGAAGTTAGTTCTTGATTGCAAAACACGTTGGAACTCGACGTTTTTTATGCTTCAAACAGCTCTTAATTACAAGGATATTTTGCCCACCTAAAGATTCGTGATGCAAAGTACAAAACCTGTCCTAGTGAAGATGAGTGTAAACTTACCAAAGAAATTTGTGATAAGCTCAAATTGTTTTGCGATGCAACTGAGCTTTTCTCGGGTACTCAATATCCCACTGCAAATTTATATTTTCCTAATATCTGTGAGATTAAGTTGGCTTTGGTTTAATGGGCTATTTGTGGTGTTAATTTCGTAGAAAAAATGGCTGAAAAAATGTTTGAAAAGTTTGATAAATATTAGTTGAATGTGCATGGAATTATGGGGGTAGCAACAATTCTTGACCCTAGATATAAATGTGATTTGTTGAAGTATTACTTTGGAAAAATATATGTGGATGATGTTGAGCATGAGGTGAAAAAAATTCTTATGTTATGTCGTGAGTGCTTGAGCAATATGAACGAGAGGTTCAAATTAGAGATGGTGATAATAGTTGTTTAGGTTCAATGGTGGCAAATGAAAATGCTGGTAATTTGGTGTTTCTAAGTGATTTTGATTTATATGCATCTAGAAAGAAGAGGAAGCCTATTAGATCAGAGTTAGATCAATATTTGGAAGAGGATATTTTACCTAGGGCCTCAGATTTTGATGTTTTAATATGGTGGATGTCAAATAAGGGTGAGTACCAAATTTTAAGTCGGATTGCAAAAGATATTTTAGCAATTCCTGTCTCTACGGTTGCATCGGAATCTGCTTTTAGCACAAGTGGTAGATTGATTGGTCCTCACCGTAGTAGACTTCACCCGGCAACTGTTGAGGCCTTGATGTGTGCGCAAAGTTGGTTATTAGCTGAGATGAAAGGTTTTTTTTTTATTAACTTAATGTAATATGCTACAACAATGAATTCTTATTCATTTTATTTGATTTCCAGATGGGAATGTTAAATCAACTGCTTTTTTATGACTCCGATGATGAGAAACAAGAATCATGGTAAGCTAAAATTGTTTAATTTATATGTTATTATTAAAAATTTAATATGTTTTCACTTTTCACCCCCTCTTAACTCTTTATTTGGACTTTTTTTTGGTAAATGTAGGAACGATGTGGTTGTGGAGGATGGATTGTGAGTTGGAAAGAAGAAATAGAGAAAAAGAGTGTGTGACTCTAGCTAAAGAAGTGCTCCTGGAAGTCTTTATATATTTTTTTTCTGCTTTTTGTTAATTTTGGACTCGTAATTATCTTGAATTTGTTGATTAGACTTATGTCATTTTTTACATTAAATTGTGATAAATTTGTGGTTTGGTGGTTATGTTTATTGTTTAATTTAATTGTGAATCTAATTTTATAATATACATGCGCTTATATTTAGAAATATATATATTTTTCTTGGGATAAGAATGGGGCCGGGCCGGGCGGACCTGCCCCGTGCAGGGTGGGCATGGGGCACAAAAGGCCGCCCCGCAGTGGGGCACGGGGCGGGGCGACGGAGGATAGGCGCGGGGCGGGTCTGGGTACTTAGGTACCCGCCCTGCCCCGGCCCATTGTCATCCCTAGGGCCGAATATAGAGCTCAAGTGCTCGAGTAAGCCCCTTGCTCGAGCGCCTAGCGCTCGAGGGGCTCCAGCTCGAGCGCTCGATTCCAACAGCACCGGGGAGGCGCTCGACCTTATGTCGCTCGAGCGGATACCACTCGACCATGCACGGCTCAAGCGGCTCAAATCAACAGTGCAATACCGGCGCTCGATCTCCTCTCGCTCGAGCGGCTGGCGCTCGACCCTAGCCAGCTCGAGCGGCTCATTTTCACAGCGTACATGGGGCGCTCGAGCCCTAGGGCTCGAGCACTTGGTGCTCGAGCTCCCCTTATGCTCGAGTGCTTCCTCGGTTCCTCAATTTTCTCTAATTGACACTTTTCTTTGCTCGAACGAATACTTTTTCTGTTTCTTCAATATCTTCTCATCCGGGAGTCCGTTTGAGTCAATTCAAAGTCCTACGAACTCCATTTTTCGTCTTCTTCCTAATATAAGCATCAAAGAGACAAATTTATGAATTTATAGCTCAAATAACTCTAAATACTCATAAAAAATACTCAAAATATAGATTAATCGGGCACCAAAATATAACAACTTCACGCCTAATCACCACCATGTAATATTTTATCATCAATAACAGATTGTAGCGCACACTTTTTTTAATAAAATTCTAACTACAAAATACAATTTGAAACTGTAAAAATTTTCAGACCGCAAAATTCGCGGGGGTACACACTAGTATATATATATATAAATAGAAGTAATGGGAGAACTTTTTTTTTTATTAGGACAAGTGAAGTTCATTTGGTTTGTGGTGCAATAGTCAGCCTCAATTTCCATTAAAGAGGATGGATTAATATAATCAATTTCTTTTTACTTTGTACCAATAATTTTAAAATCCTTTAAGTTTTTAATTTTAAATCTATTTTCAACACACTATACATTAAATTAATTGTCTTTTTAACATTTTTAATTTAATATATATATATATATATATATATATATATATATTGCACACATAAAAATATTATATTTAAAATATTTGTTTATTATTCGTAAAATATTTTTTATTGGCTTTGACTATATTATTGATTGAATTTAAATAATTTTTATTTAGATTATATAAGTTTTGTTAAATATTAAAATTATTTTATGAATTTTAGTATTTGTTGTGAATTTAGTACATAATATAAAATTGTATGATTAATTAAATAATTGTAATACTCACAAATATATAATATAATCTTTACATATTAATTGGTATATGAGTAAAATAAATTTAATTTATATTATTTTAATTAATTCCTTTTACAATCCCGCATTTAAAACTTATAGTATTCAATTCGTGCATCGCACTGGTGATAATAACTGTAAGTTCTGTTCCATTTTTGTTGGATCTATAAAAAGAAGTCCAAATAATGTGGGCTGATATTTTGGGCAAAAGAAGAACGTCCCCAAAAGGTCTAGTATTCTAGATTCTAGAACACGAAAGGCCAATTGGGCTGAGTCCACACAGATAAATCTATTTAGAGTTCTTGTGTGTATTATTATTATATATCAATCTATTGTTAAATAATTGAAACTGATTAGTAACAGGTCTAAATATCGAACAATATAATGCAATTGTACTGCACCTATTGTACTGTTATGGAGAGGTAAAACAAGATGAATTATGAGATTTAATAAAACAAAACGAATAAATCAAGAAACAAAAGAGTAGGAAAATTTTGCCTTAAGTTAAAGCATGTAGCATATGCTTTGTTTTATTATTTCACTTTAATATTTTAGATTGGTAGTAACTTTTAATATAGGTCGCGTTATACATTAAATGATATCATCAATAATTAACATTAACATATGAGTAAGTTTTTTTTAAACCAAGTGAACTCTTTTTTGAAAATATAATATCAATTCACACTTTTTAGTGTAATTAGTCCACACTTTTTAGTATAAACAATTTTAACCGTTGAGTGAATGTATCGTGCACCAGGTGCATATGAGACTGACATTTTAGTAACATACAAAGTATCTTGTTTTAAAAAAAAAAAAATTAATTTCAATTAAATTTACAATTTTAAATTTTTATGCTAAAATGGATTGTTGTTACCGTATTTATCACGTATATAGGGGTATGACATTTATACGGCGTAACAAATATATTGGTACGAACATGAAAAACACAAGCACTGCAGAAAAATCGAGGGGTTCCTCCCTTAAATATGACGTCGGGCGGTTCATGAAGATGAACACCCTAGTCTATAGTGTATAATATATGTGGGGAGAATTTGTGGGGAGGAAGATGATATTTCTCTTTACAATGGGTTGGAGTTTCTATTTATAGAGCCTCAAGCTTCTCACTAAAGAAGCAATCCTGGCCCTTTATTTAAGGGTATTAATTACAACCGTAAATTTAATAAATAGTAACAAACAGTAATAAATCTACTTTACAATATCTTGTCAATATTTTGATATCTTCACTGATGTTGACCCTTGATCTTATCGGGTTATGACGATGTGTCGAGGTGGAGAGGTACGACGAGGTCGAGAGGTCTGACGGAGTCGAGGTTCGGTCCTCAGACAGTTGTGGTAGCTCGTCTGCCGGGCTGTTCAGTGTCGAGATCCCGTTGTCGAGGCCTAAATTCCAGTTTCGATATACCCCGGTTCTGAGATAGTATTTAGGCCAAATTTAGGGTTATTTGTGCCACAACAGGTATAATAAAAGTCATCGTAAAATTCTCATAATCCTAACTTACAGAAGTTTTTTCTTAACACATATCACAGTACTTCAAATTACAGATTATGTTAACATGATAGTGGAATAAAAAATCTTAATCAGTTAAAGAATGATATCAAAGTAAATGTTAATTTGTGTTGTCTCATACCATAAAACAGTCTCAAGCAAATGTTTGGCTTTTTTTTAAGCTCATTCCAACCACATCTCTAATATTGAAACTATTGACTATATTTCATAGCTGAGGCCGTTTGACCCAATCCAATCTATAGACTAGAGTTCATAAGGGTCGAGTACTGGGTTGGATGGGCTGGCTAATCATTTTCTGGACCAACAAAATAAGAATTTACACCAATCATACGATAAAAATTCTCATAAATAAAATGAACCATTATTTATATTACATGACATATGTGTTTATGTAGCTTCTATCCAACTATACTTTTTAACTTAGCAGTCTCCAGTCATATTTGGACTCGCAGGACAACAAACTAAATTGGTCTAAATTCCAAAAGATTGGTCGAAAAGTAGAGACTTGCAGAGGGTAAATGAATTTATAGAGTGTAAAAGTTGTGTTGAATGACAACGTGTATGATAATATCATTTGGTTTGGTAATTCTTCGACAATAATGAAAATGAGGATGAATATAGGATAATTATAGTAGTTAATATGATAACAAAATATGATACACAATACTATTTTTTCTCATAAATAGGGTAATCATTATCATTTAATTATCATTCTATTTTCTTATAATTCTACTCGTCAATCATTCCTCCATATCACAACCAACAAATAGTCACATTTTGATAAATAATGAAAGCAGTCAATAAGTCATCATCTTCATACTATATTGCAGTCAATATGTGTCAACTTCACCGCTCTCATTAAAGGATAAGTTAGTTGGAGGCCAAAAATCATTTACATTTATTCTCCAACCTTATTAATGAAAGTAAACACACTTTATTGAGTTAAAATTTAAATAAACTAAGAAAATAATTATCACAACTAAAATTCAATTAATTAAGATATTTTATTCACCACTTGATTTTGACAATGCTATTTAAATGTTGTGTTCATTCGATTTTACCCACAACAACAAACTCTTTTTACCAGTTTTATTTCTTAACATAATTCATTTGAAACAAACACTTCAATAAACTTGTTTACTCTAACAATCTCGATTCGATTTAAATTCAATTTGGTAAAAATATTAATAACTAGCGATTCGAAAGTAATGGATTTATATCATCCTAGTAAATATTAACATCCTTAGAATCTCACATGGTCCTTATCAAACATTTAACACATTCGGTATTTTACAAGTAACTAACGAGATAGTAAAAGAAAAAATACAAGATAAAATTACAATGAAGTAATTTCTTCAATTATATCTCCAATAGAATGAACGTTGGGCCTGGATTCACCGTTTAAAAACCACGAGCACACGTACTGAAAAACTTCTTTTTGGAACAATGTACGCTCGAACAGGAAAACTTCAAACCTCGAACATAGGTACAGGAAGCACCAGAAACATACACGATCACTGACACTTGGACAACTCAAGGAACCAGTGCAGGTCGAATAAAGGGAAACCCTTTTCCCGCAAAACAAATACTCCCCAACTAGTGTTGTTGGTCTATGACGTAATGTTTTAAAAAGTAAAATGACTTTCGTCCTTTATTGTATAGTACCACACGAATAAAGGCTCCGGCTGACTGAAAGAACGCGAGGAGAGGATAACACTACTATATGAAATACATGAGTATGCAAAATGCTTTTTCGATATTTTTCCGTGTATGAATGCAAAGATATGCATAAGGGAGACGTAAGTCACTCCCAATTAAACAAAAATCAGGAAATTTGTCAATTATCGAATTTTGTCACATGTTTTACATTTTTGTCATGCCCTTTCATGTCCAATTAGTCTTTCATTCAATGAATCTGGACACTCCAGATGTTCGGGCTAAGTCCAAACTTTATGCTCCACAAATTAGAGAGCATTCTAAGGCCCAAATTCAACCCAAAGTTCAATTGTTAAGAACAAAAAACTAAGGTCCAAGGTTCATGGTCCTGAGTCCAGTCTTGATCAAATTTCCCATTTAATGTTCACTCACTACAAAAAATGAATGGATTAAAGAGGGTATCTAAAGAGGGAAAATAAACCCTCGAGAATAGAGAGGGAGTTCACGAGGGAAAAAACTTGTCGAGTGTTTGGACGAGGGTAAAATTTCCCACGTTCATGTTGAGGGTATTGACGAGGGATTGGTGGGACCCACGCAGAGTTCACGAGGGAAATAAAACCCTAGAGAAACTCACGAGGGTCTTTTCCCTCGGCTAAATATCTGACAGGTATCACGAGGGTTTAAACCCTCGTCAATTTGAATCGGCCACTACACGAGGGACCCTAACCCTCGTCTACTTTTTGCAGGTGATGTGACCGGATAACACGAGGGATTCTAACCCTTGTCTTCATTTTGCAGGACTTCACGAGGGATTAAAACCCTCGTCTTCTTTATGTAGGGTGGCAAGGTGGCAGCATTTGACCGTTGACGAGGGTTTATTCCCTCGACAACCCCCTCGTCCAAGTCCTCATATATCAATCCCTTCCAGTATAACTCTCCGAAGCAAGAAGCAAAAGAAGAGAAGGAGGGAGAAGAGAAGGAGAAGGAGAAGCAAAGAGTTCCGGCTGCCACCACTACTACTCCAAAAATACTCCTTCAATTGTCGGACGTGTTGTACACATTATTGTGAACATTTCTACGGTAATTTTTTTTATTTTAATCGGTTAGATTATTTATTTTGAATTTGCATGCAATTAGTGTAAATTATTCTCTATTTAGTGTAAATTATATATATTTAGTGTATTTTTTATTACCTTGTGTGGAATTAACTAGCTATAATTAGTGTAAATTACTAGCTATTTAGTGTAAATTAATTAATATAATAATATACCTAGCTACGAAATTAGCTTATAATTAATTTACACCTTAATTAATAAAAATATGCACACATGTATATTAATTATCTTGTTAATTAATTACTAATAATTAACTACTGTAAATTATTTAATTATTTAATTTTGTTAATACTTGTTGCTTATGATATATATATGACTAGTTTATTTTGATGAAATAATGTAAATATATATGTTATGGAGCCGGAGGGGTATTGATATTTGTTGACTTATACTTTGTTTGTTGTAGAATATATGTGCGCTCTGACTTGATTAATTATAATTAATTAAGTCAGAAATGGATGCACGTAGGAATTTTGATTAATTGGGTATACGGAAAAATTAAACGAAACTCTGTCGAAATTTGTAGAAAATATTAATGAATTAATTAATAGGAGAATAAAAAAAATATCAATTATAGGGTTTTTAGTATTAATTCATTAATATGAAACAGATTGATATGGACTACTCAAGCCGTTTACGTTGGATGTATGGTCCAAGATCGATTAATGGCATGTTAGCTCCTGAATTTATTAGTGGACTCGATTCATTCGTAGACTTCGCCACTAGTAACCCAAATTGGATGAATCGAGGAAAGATTAGATGTCCCTGTAATAAATTTAGATGCAGGAACAAAACGTTTCAGTACCCCGATGATGTGAAAGCTCATTTGTATAGAAATGGTTTTATGCCAAATTATTACAATTGGGTTTTTCATGGTGAGGAAAATTGGGGTCAAATTCCGCATCAATACAATAATCAGGCGTCGTCTTCTTACGGACCGGTTGATGAGACCGCAGGATCTAGCTCGTACCACGATATGATCACGAACTTAACTTCCGGGCCCACTTTGGAAATGTGGATAACGAGTCGACTGTTGAGGAACCCCCTAATCAGTATGCTGCACAGTTTTATGACATGCTTCGTGCAGCGGATCGGGATTTGTATCCTGGGTGCAAATCACACTCGCAACTGCCATTCAATGCCCGTATGCTGAACATTAAAACTGAAAATAGACTATCTGAAAGGGGATATAATCAAATTGTTGACTTGGTTCGTGAGATATGTCCTCCGGATAATTTGGTGCCCAGTAAGTTTTCCGATAGCAAACAGTTGATGGGTGAGATGGGGCTTCCTGTGGAGAGGATCGACTGTTGTGCAGGGAATTGTATGTTATATTGGGGTGCAGACAGCGATCTTGAATATTGTAAGTTTTACGGTCGGCCACGGTTCAAACCCGCAAGACGCGATGTGAATGGTCGACTGAAAAAGAAGAGCCCTTTCAAGGAGATGTTCTACTTTCCCATCATCCCTAGACTGCAAAGATTGTATCAGTCCAATGCAACTGCGAAGGATATGACATGGCATGCAAGTTGCACTAATAATGATCAGACCGGTGTTATGCGTCACCCTGCAGACTCGCAGGTTTGGAAACACTTGGACCAGTCGTATCCTGGATTTGCATCAGAAATTCGGAACGTGAGGTTGGGCTTGAGCACCGACGGTTTTCAGCCGTTTGGGCAGTCGGGGAAACAATACTCCTCATGGCCGGTGATACTGACGCCGTAAAATCTACCACCATGGATGTGCATGAAGGATCAATTCATGTTTCTTACGGTTCTGGTGCCTGGTCCAAAAAATCCAAAGGATAAATTGGATATATTTTTACAACCATTGATCCGTGATTTGATAATTTTATGGGAATATGGAGTGGTAACGTACGATATTGCTACAAAGCAGAATTTTTTGATGCGGGCTGCACTAATCTGGACAATAAGTGACTTTCCAGCCTACTCGATGTTGTCTGGATGGAGCACATCTGGAAGGCTTGCTTGTCCATATTGTGCAGAAAACACGAATGCTTTCACTTTGAAGCTCAGTCGAAAGCAGTCGTGGTTTGACAACCATCGTAAGTTCTTACCCAGATATCATCCGTATCGAAGGAACAAGACTGCATACAGAAAGAACAAAACAGTTGATGATGATCCACCGCCCATCCGTACAGGTGTTTCGATCCTTGAGGAAATTAATTGGATTGGATTTATGAAAGTTACGGAAGAGGGTGCTGATGCTCACAACAAAGTTCTAGATGGGGGTTGGAAGAAGAAGAGCATTTTCTGGGATTTTCCGTACTGGAGTACCCTGTTGATCCGACACAATTTGGATGTGATGCACATCGAAAAAAATGTGTTTGACAATCTCTTCTACACGGTGATGAATGTGGAAGGGAAAGCGAAGGACACAAATAAATCTAGGGATGAGCTCAATGAATACTGTCGTCGACCCTCGTTACAGAAATGTCCACATACGGGAAAGTACCCCAAAGCTGCTTATTCACTTGATAAGAGACAGAGAGATATTATTTGCAAGTGGGTAGATGAGTTGAAATTCCCTGATGATTATGTGTCCAACATGTCTCGTTGTGTAGACTGGAGCAAATTGAAGATGTTTGGGATGAAGAGTCATGATTGTCACGTGTTTATGCAGAGACTGCTTCCAATTGCTTTCCGTGAATTACTGCCGGCCAACATTTGGAAAGCTATCACTGAAATTAGTTTGTTTTTCAAGGAGTTAACATCTAGGACTATTACAGTGGAAAACATGACTCGCTTGGACCATGATATCCCAAACATCTTGTGCAAGTTGGAACGAATATTTCCACCCAGCTTATTTAATTCAATGAAGCATCTACCTGTCCATCTTGCATATGAGGCAAAGATCGCTGGTCCAGTACAATACAGATGGATGTACCCATTTGAGAGGTAATCTATTAACTTACCTGTTTATTTTTAATATATAATCTCGTTTGGGAATTATAGTAGCTCATCCGTGGACCTTGAATTAGGTATCTTCACAATTTAAAGTTAAGTGTGGGTAACAAGGCACATGTGGAAGCTTCAATTGCAAATGCTTATTTAACAAAAGAAGCATCAATGTTTTGTTCCCATTATTTTGAGGATCATGTACTGACGAGGCGACACAATGTACCTCGCAATTTTACTGGTCGTGGAGTACCCGAAGCAGTGGAAGGTAATCTTTCGATATTTGTGCCTCCTGGTACACATCTTGGAAAAAAGGGTAAAAGATGGATTGTAGACTTGGAGAAGCAAGTTGCTCACACGTACGTGTTACTAAATTGCAATGAGGTCCAACCGTATATTGAGTAAGTTAACCTACCTCTTAGTGGAAACTTAACATTTTTGCGATCTTCTAATTTGTGCCAATTGTACGTAGTGTATTTTTTGAGCAACTACTGCTTGTTCAACCGAATCTATGAGGTGCTGAGAAAGACAATGTGCTTCAAATGGAATTTGCATCGTGGTTTGAACAACTTGTAAGTGATATGTATAAGTAACTTTTTATTACTAATGTTTATATATACGCTATAGGTGATATGTATATCGTAACTTATGTACATATAGGTGAGGAGAAATCATATTCAGGATCAGTTTTTACGTGCTCTCGCTGGCGGTCCTAGCAGTAGTGCCACCACATACCCTGGGTATTACGTTAATGGTTTCAAATTTCACACACGAGATTATGGTGCCTCTAAAGCAACCATGAATAGTGGAGTTTGCATTAGAGGAACAAACTATGATTCCAATGAAAATAATTTCTATGGGATACTCGATGAAGTAGTGGTTTTGGAATACCCTGGACTTACTGAAAAAGAAGTTGTCCTGTTCAAATGTCAGTGGTTTGATCCTACTGTACCGGGTGGAACAAGAATACATCCTGATTATAAACTCGTGGATATTAATCCAATAGGTCGATACGGTCGTTATGATCCATTCGTACTAGCAAGTCAAGCTACACAAGTTTACTATTGCAAGTACCCCGGTGCATCTGTCCAACCGGGTCGAGAGTGGTGGGCAGTTTGCACAACCAAGGCACGATCCTTAGTGGAAATGGATAGAAAGAGTGAACCAGAGCTTCCTCCATTTCAAGAGGACGATATAGTGTCCCAGATGAATGTGCGAATGGATGATGATCCTGCCGTTTTGGCTGATTTGGACGCTGCACTAATTGAGGTACAAAATGAAGAAGAGGAAGAAGATCAAGAAGACGACAATGATGATGAGGATGATGATGACGAGGATGAAGATGATGATCAAGAAGATGAACATGATGATTATGATGACGATGATTGATATTGTTAATTGATTGGACCATTATTTGTTATGTATACATGTTACAATTTTATATTAATTATTGATGTGTTCATTATTTGTTATGTATACATGTTACAATTTTATATTAACTATTGATGTGTTCATTATTTGTTATGTATACATGTTATAATTTTATATTAATTATTAATGTGTTTATTAAATGCTATGTATACAGATGGCTGGAGGTAGAAGTATTCGTAACCTTTTCGGTGGCCGGCGATCGTCCTCCCGTACACCAGAGTCAGACCGTGAACCGGTACAACTCTTTTTAGTTGTTATATATAATATCTTATACACATGTTATAACTGTAATTATTAAATACAGATGGAAACGTCTGAAGAAAATACGGGTCGACGTAGGGATTGGAGATCGTCCTCTCAAACTGGAACAGTACCGGTTCCTGATTTGCAGAATCAGGAAGATGATCTAACTCAACACGGTGGAACATCTCCAGAAATGGTTGAGGACGACCCTGAGATTCCAGAAACTGCAGAAGAACTCACCAACCATGCACCTCGTCCTAATGTGCTACGCATCTACACGTATCACAATGTGTATGTTAAATATCACTTAGTCTTTTTTATTTGATTTTATTTGATTTTTTTACATATACGCTTGAAAAATATACAGATTGATGCCCTCGAATGCTATTTCGAGGTTGATTCGAAATATAATGTCTCGTCGAATGGAGATGGGCGGGTTCACATATAAGTTGGTGTCAAAAGAAAGGAAAAATGAATGGTGGGAAACATTCCAGGTATACATTCATTTTGTTAATATTGTGTAGAATTATATGTATATATATATTTTTACTTAATTAAAATCAATATGATTGTATATATTTTCTTCAGAGGGAGACGTACTGGGATCCTCGGACGGAAAATACTGTGTTCATCAAAGAGTTGTTTATCCGGAGGTCTAGAGAACGATTTTCTGATTTGCTCAGTCTTTGGAAGAGGATCAATAGAAGGGAAGGGAAAATACCTCCGTGGGACATGAGATTCTGGACTGCATTACTTCAGTACTGGCAATTGCCCGAGGTCATTAAAAAAAGCAACCAGTGCAGAGCAAACCGCTTGTCTGCGGCCGGAGGAAGAGGCCCCTCAAAACACAAAGGAGGGGCAAAGGGAGCCGCACAATGGACTCAGGAATACGTAAGTAATTCCTACACTACAACATAGGGAGATTTTAATTACTTGATTACACATATCTTTATTTTTTGGAATACAGGAGAAGAAATATAACCGTCTCCCAACTGAATGGGAAATTGTGCAACATTTCCACAACTGTGGGGAAGGGGAGTACACGTATGGAGGAATTGCTGACATAATTGTAAGTATTTTACATTAACATTATAAATTGAATAGTAAGGTAACACATTTGTATACTTGAGATGATGTCAAAAAATTTGTATGTCTAGGACTCTGTGGAGGAACGAGTCTCGCAATTACCGCCTCCAGTAGACGATACTGAGCGCTTGAACCGACTGAGTCAAGTGTATGCTGAGACAGTGAGGCCAGGCCACGGAAAAGTTAGGGGCCTCGGTCAAATGAAGACGATGCGTATACAATCTGGCCCAGGCGGGACATCAGCTGGCACACACATTGGCGGTTATGATCAAAGAGATGTTGATCGTTTGCCGGCTGAGGAGCGCGCGAGATACGAAAGATTGATGGCCGAGCAACAAAGACAGCAAAACGAATTTGTGCGCCAGGAAGTACACAATCAGATGATGGCATGGTTTCAAGGCCAACAGGGAAACCTACCTAGTGGGTTTTCCCAACCAGCTAGTGCATATCCTCCTTACCCAGCTTATCCTTCATATTCTCCCGCCCCTTCCGCATCTGGTTACGCCCCTTATCCTCCCCCTGCCCCTTATCCCTCGGCCGGTCCTTCTACTGGTATTCCTCATGTTCCTCCTACTGGTTTTCCCACCGCACCTAATCCTCAGGCCTCTCCTGCTCGTCCTCCCGCTTCCGGTCCTTCATCGTCTCGTCGCAATTCCATCTCTCCAACTGGGTTTATAGACCTACTTGAAAGAGGTACATATTCTAGTTACCCCCCGAGGGGTAATTATTCCGGAAATGAAAGAGGTGATGATGATGATGATGATGAGAGTTAGGATGTCATAAATATTTGAACATGTTTTGGAACTATATTTGTTGGTTTGATATTTTACTGTTTATTTGGATTTATATGTCTGGATATTTGAGCATGTGAGTTTGTTATTATCATTATTATTGATTATTAGTTATGAATATTGTTGAATATTAAAATTTTATTGATTTTTAAAAAATATATTCATCAATATAAGTGTATATGTGTATATGTGTACACATATTAGTAATTAGTGAAGAGAATTTAAAAAGTATGTATTTTAAATTTTATTGATTTAAAAAAACGATCAATATATGTGTATATATGGACACATATTAGTAAGTAGTGAAAAATAATTTAAAAAGTATGTATTTTATAATTTTATTGATTTAAAAAAAAAAAACAATCAATATATATATATATATATATATATATATATATATATATATATATATATATACACATATTAGTAATTAGTGAAAAAGAATTTAAAAAGCTAAATATAAATGTACACAAATATATAAGTAGTGAAAAAGAATTTATTGATGTATTCATTAAAAATATTTTAATATTATAAATAATAAAAATAATATATATAAGTGATAGTTTAATTTTATATGTAATAATAATTTACATATAAAGTATAACAAACAATTAATATTAATTAGTATGATATTTAAAATATATAACACAAAAATATATGAAATATATATATTACACCCTAAAACATAACAACTAAATTGTCTTGTCCAAGCGGCACGGCAAAACACGCAAGATCTCTCCATACATATAGGTTGTGTGTTCGAAACTCGAGGGGGGCGAATTTCGCCCAATTAAATTTGAGAGTGAGGTTGGAGGGTGGTAGCCTAGCGGATCCGCGGGGGAGGGGTTGTGTTAGAGGTCGTGGGTTCGAAACCCACGAAATTGCATTTTTTTTTTCGGAGGGAACTAGACGAGGGAAGTAAACGAGGGAATTTCCCTCGCCACGTCAGCCGAGGGAAAATTCCCTCGCCAACCGCCGCCTGTCACGTCAGGGTTAAAGAGGGTTTTAATTCCCTCGCCCACGTTTCCCGAGGGCTTTAAAGAGGGAAAATTCCCTCGTGCCCCATTCCCGAGGGATTAATTCCCTCGCCCTTCACGAGGGCTTAGCCGAGGGAAATTTTGTCGAGGGATTTTTTTTCCCTCGTCTCTTCCCACGTGAATTCCCTCGTTAAAATCCTCTCCATTTTTCGAGGGATTCGTTTTTCCCTCGTGTACAGATTGGCGACGAGCATTTTGGAGAGGGAATAAATCCCTCTTCAATACCCTCTCTATCTTCAATTCCCTCTCCAAAACCCTCTTTAAATCATCTTATTTTTGTAGTGACTCACATATTATTATTGGTAAACACCAATAATTCCAACATAACATTCTTGAACAAAATTCACACTGTGCCTGCCTAACTTAGAATTTGCATGGGCTTCAAACGTAAAATTAATTTATTGATCCAAAAATAATCATAAAATGACCAAAACCACAATTAAAGAATTAAAATGGAATTTATCAAGTCAAACACACATAAATAAAAAAAAGTACACAATTACAACATAATTGAGTGCAATAATTCGTATTCAAAAAATTAAAATTATGCATAAATTTTTATTAAAAAAGTATTTGATTTCTTGAACAGAGTAAAAGAACTTTTGGACTTGAGCGATTTTCTTTATGTTACTTCGAAAGTAGCTGCTTCAACTTCAGCCACTCGATTTTTAAATATTCTTTTTTATTTCTGATCAAATGAATTACGTCTTCTGGAAATCCTAGCTATTCTTAGTATGATATTGGGAAATATCATTGCTATTACTCAAACAAGCATGAAATGTATGCTTGCATATTCGTTCATAGGTCAAATCAGATATATAATTAACTAGTTGTAGACCTGTGAGTTTCGCGGGCTTGGAAATTTTTTATTAGATTTATTTGTTGAACTACACGATAGATATATGTTCATGAAAATGTAGTTGTTTTAATTTTAATTATTCTGTCAAGTAAAATGCACAAATATCTCTGTAAAAAGTTTATTTATTCATCCAAAACAAAAAGCTAAAAATCAGTTCAATTCATCAAAGATTTCTAAAAATCTCTCTAAAAACAACATTCGTAGTATACTTCGATGACTTCCCTTCGGAGTCAAGGCACAGTATTTTCAAACCATCCCTGCTTTTAACCCTCGAAACCGCAACATAAAGTTGTTCGTGTGTGAAAACTGGCTTTAGCAAATAAAGACCGACGGTCGACAGCGATTGACCTTGACTTTTATTAATAGTTATTGCAAAACACAACAATATAGGAAACTGCCTCCTAGTAAATTTCACGGGCATAGTTGCGTCCGAGTTGCTCAAATTCATTATTGGAACGAAAACTTTTTTCCAATATTTCTCCTAGAAATAATTTCAGCTTCAATCACATGGTTTCCTAGCCTAGTAACAATCATCCTCGTCCCATTACACAACCCAGGTTTTTGGTCGATATTTCTCAAAAGAACAATAGAAACTCCTTCCTTCAATACCAGTCGATGGCTAGGCATCCCACAGCACTTAACAGAGTTCAAAAAATCCACGGAAACCAGCTCTCATTTGCCTCCAGGACGGAACTCCGACTTACAAACAATATCATAGCTCAAATAGACCTTCGCTTCCCCAGGAATAATCGATAGTATCTTCTCATTGATGCAATCAATGTCCCGATGCGTGGGAGCAAGTATGGCTCTGTCTTCAAAATATTTATGCGTACGTAGATTGTTCTCGATGGACGGATAAATACTATGAATAATGGACATAATTGGATCAACCTCATCAGTGATAAGGTTTTCAGGTGGAATCTCAAATATCCGCAAAACCACTCGTAACGCGACCAATTTTACCATCCCCAACCTCCAGTATCCAATTTGAAAATTCAGCAATCTCACTGTTACAAGAATTAGAAGATGAACTTGCAGCCTCCAACCTCATATTTCTCGTCAACTTGAGTACCTAGATACAGTGCCAAGGATTAAAAAATTACAATTAACAAATTAATGGCAAAATATTTTAAAAAAATAATGAATTTCTAAAGCACAATCTAAAGAAATAAAAATTACCTTACAATATCCCAGAGGTACGATGAATTTATTGTAGAGTGAATAACATCCTCCCTACTGCTGTTCGGTATAAGCGGAAGTATTTGACAAAAGTCTCCACCAAGAACAACTGTTTTTCCGCTAAACGGTAATTCACTCACAGATCCATCCGGACAACATATGGACGGTAGTCTATGTAATATACATTGAATTGCATATGGTATGTGGCATAATGTAGGACATTAATTATGGGAATATAAAAAAAATGGCTACACAATAGTCAATTATCGTGCATATATAAATTACAAATTAGAATCATATTTATGAGGAGACAAATACCACATAAAAATGGTCAACACCTAAGACACATCCAAAATATAAGTGGCATGTGATATAATGTACCACAAAAAAAAATTGAAAATACAAAAAAATGTGGCTATACAATAGCAAATTATTGTTCAACACAATAACAAAATAGAATCATATTCATGAGAAGATTTATAACTCATAAAAAATGGAATCATATTGTTATAATTATGCATTGTTAAAAAGATAGAGGATCGTAGTTATTATGTAGCCACAACCAATGGATTAACCTTATAAATATAGGAGAAATTGCATCTCCGTACCCACAACAATAGGTGGTCGGCAAACACGACCCTTCGTGGATATTTTAGATAAAGTAATTTTATTACAATATTTTTTATCAAAAAAGGTACACCTATTAGTACGTATTTATGTATAATTTGCAACGTTAACCGTAATAAAATTACATCCCTAGCAACAACGATTAACCGAGAGGGCCGAATTGAAAAATATGTGACCATAGAATTTGGGTTTAAAAATCGAAAAGGATATATTTAATGGACCAAACCTGCAATTACTCCTAAATATATAGTCATGCATCACACATATTTGTTATTTAGTACACATTTTTTTCAAAGTTGATCCCTACTAATATAACATTTTGTAAAACACACTCACACCGCCACGAAAAAATACAGGATGAGTTTCTGAATTAAAAGAATTAAAATTTGAAAGCAATTTCAAGGTAGTTAATCTTGTAAAGATTGGAAAGAATTGCTCAAAACTATGTAATAAGTAAACAATCGAGAAATATTATTTCTAAAATTCTTAGACTGTAAAAAATAATTGAATTCTTATACAGTAATCTCCCTTAAATAAGTAACAATTTTTTTCTAGAAACAAAAAAACATCAAAGAGCAACAATAGGATGGCAATTGGAAATGGCTGAAACATAGTGGAAAGAAATAAAACAATCGAATTTGGCGAGACAAAGGTTGCAAAGTTGGTATCTAATTTTTTTAATTAAATCGGCATACAAAAACAAATATAAAAAAATAGCACGTATATAAAAAAAGGCTGATAATTGTCTCATTAAAGAATAATGTCATTTTTGTCTAAATAGTATAATTATTTTTAATTGAAAAATTTACACGATCCAAAAAGCCCTCCACGACACATTGCACAGGAGAATACGACATGTCATCACACAATGTAGCATACCTCCGTTGGCAATTTACTAAAGATGCGATATTTTGATATTGGTCCATTAGCTCATGGAACACAACATAACATTTCATTAAACAAACTCAAGTGCAGTATTGGTCCAATATCTTTCGTGTGGTTAAAATCTCACCACAAATTACGCACATTAGAAAATATCTTTACAAAAAAACACGGCTACGCTTCAAATTATGAAAAAAGGTCCTATTAAAATTTTAAAAATATAACACTGGATCAATATCGCATTGCCATTTTTCAATAAGTTTTTAGTGTACAGACAACACGCATCCGTGAATATATTTAGGCGTATGTATTTATTTTTGGCATGAAAAAATTGATACCAATATTATTGTGAAGCATTCAAATGAACATGTATACGTAAATTTATATTTTTAGAAGATTGAGATGCACAGTGTGCAACACTCTGCATCTTATATTCAACAATATTTATACATCTCGAAAATTAGATGAACTCTAAAACACTACGCGACAGTATTTTTTCCCATAAAAACCAATACATCGCGGGCTCGTGAGGTAAAAAAAATTTAATACACACATTAAGAATAAATAAATAAAATTTACCTGTATAAAAAATTACAAAAATATAAGTAAATAAGACAACATATTATTCAATTCAAACTCACGGCAAGTGGTACAAATTTTTAAGATCTTCAGTGCCGCAAAGCACTTATTAAGTAGCTATAACATACTTTAGCGATACAAATGCACCACGGCCATAAATGCATTAAAAAAAGGACCACCATTAACTCAAATTGTAAAGAGATTATCACGATGAAAAATATCAGCTTTCGAATAAATGTTGAAGTAAACTCTTGTTGCTTGTCCAATAGTTCCCACGACTTTTTCTATAGAAAAATAAACAGGGTTTACAAAGTCAAACAACATTTTTTATATATAGTCTACTATGAATAATGTTCATACAATAGGTAGCAAAATTAAAAATTAATTGGTTAAAGTAAAGTGTATCTAAAAAATAATTATCTCGCGGTTCATATATGAACCATTTAATTCTAAAACATACTCTCAATAGTAATATTGTATTATTAAAGTATGTAATACCACAATGAGGTTAATTATGTTTTTAATCTATCACCAATGTTGTCTTAACTACGAATTGCTATGTATACAATAAGTCATTTTATCACTAAATTAACTCATATACGTAAGAATTTTATTTTTTTTAGGATATTATCTTATGTGTGATTACAAAATTTGGATATTGTTTTTTAGGGCTTACAAATACAGGAAACTATTTTTATGGGCTTATAAAATTAGAACATTATCTTTTCAATCTTGCAAAATGAAGACATTAACTTTTATGTTGAGCAAATTTAGGTCAAATTCAATAAAATGTGGGTCAAATAAAGCTAGATTATGATATGTTTAGTTGGCCGTATTTTATAAAATTTGGTCTAATTGGCATAAATTAAAAAAGAGTACCCTAGTTTTGTAAGTTTAAAAAGATAATATCCTAATTTTGCAAGTTCGTAAAGATATTGTCTCAATTTTGCAAGTCTGTAAAGATAGTGTCCTAATTTTATAAACACTCATAAGTTAGTGTCCTAAAATAAAAAAAATTCCTTATAACCAATATATTTAAGAAAAACAAGATTGAGAAACAAAAAAATAAGGTCAATTTCAATGGAGAAAAGTATGAAACTTTTTCAAAAAAATATATTCTTATGATAACCGCTTCAGCAAAGAGTTGAGAGAGTTGACTCGACCTTTAGTTGTTATTTTCTTATAGAATCAAAACCATAATTAATTAATCTATAAGACATTTTAGTACCATTCATTTTTTTAAATAAACTTTTTAATATTTGAAAACAATCTTCAAGTTAATTATCTATTTAATTGTAGAAGTTGTTATTTATGACCACTTCTTCCGCTTAAATGAAATTTATGCCAAATTTTATAAAATGTGGGTCAAACGAAGCCCTATTATGATATGTCCAGTTGGCTATAATATATAAACTTTTGACTAAATTGTCCAAAATTAAAAGATAGTGTCCTAGTTTTGAAAGTTTGTAAAGATCCTAAGTTTGCAAGTTGGTAAAGATATGTCTCAATTTTGCAAGACAGTAAAAATAACTTTACAAACACTAATAATGTGGTGTCCTAAAATAATAAATCTTCCCTTATAACCAATTTAGTTAATGGTAACAAAGAGTATTAGTTGTTTATTTAAAGAACATTAATTGGTTAAAGCAAAGTGCATCTAAAAATAATTATAAAGTGGTTCATACATGAAACAATTTAATTCTAGAACACACTTTCAATAATAATGTTTTATGATTAAAACATGTAATACCACATTGAGGTTATTTATGTTTCTAATTCATCACCTATATTATCTGAACTACGAATTGATATGTATACAATAAGTTATCATTATATTAACTCATATACACAAAGAAAAATTAATTTTTATGACATTATCTTACGGGTGTTTGCAAAATTAGGACAGTATATTTTGGGGCCTACGAATTTAGATAACTATCTTTATGAGCTTATAAAATTAGAATATTATATTTTGTGTTTGGCAAATTTAGGCCAAGCTTTATAAAATGTGGGTTTAAATAAAGCCCGATTATGAAATACCCATTTGGAAGTATTTTAAAAAAGAATAGGCCTAAATTGGTCAAAAATAAATTTTGGTCTAAAGATAATGTCCTAATTTTACAAGTTTGAAAAGATATTGTCTCAATTTTGCAAGTTCGTAAAGACAGTGTCCTAATTTTACAAACACTCATAAGATAGTATTCGAAAAGGATATTTTTTTCCTTATAAACAATATATTTAAGAAAAGTAAGATTGAGAACCCAAAAAATAAAGTCAATTTTAATGGAGAAAACTATGGAACGTTTTTTAAAAAAAAAATTATTATGATAACCGCTTCAGAGGAGAGTTGAGCAAATTGACTCGATCTCTAGTTGTTTCCTTGTATAATCAAAACCATAATTAATTAATCTATTAGACATTATATTTTCATTTATTTTTAATTTTAAATAAACTTTTTAATATGTGAAAACTATCTTCAAGTTAATTATCTACGTAATTGTAGAAGTTGTTACCATATCTTCCGCTTAAATAAAATTTAGGATAAATTTTAATATATGTGGGTCAAACAAAGTCCAATTATGGTATGCCCATATAACTGTATTTTATAAAAATGGTCAAAAATTAAAAGATAGTGTCCTAATTATGCAAGTTTGTAAATATATTATCCTTATTTTGTAAGTTCATAAAGATATTGTCTCAATTTTGCAAGCCCGTAAATATAGTATCCTAATTCTACAAACACTCATAAGACAGTGTCCTAAAATAATAATTGTACCCTTATAACCAATTTAGTTAATGGTAACTTAGAGTATTATTTGTTCATTTAAAGAACATTATTTGGTTAAGATAAATTTTATCTAAAAAAAATTGTAAAGTGGTTCATATATGTAATAATTAAATGGGTTAATTACAAATAAAATCACGACCTTTTCGCTAACTGTAATTTAATCTAAACTTTTGAATCGTTACAAATAAAGCTTCAGCTTTACATTTTTTAGCAATTCTAACAAAAAGGCAGATTTCAATTTGCCCGAAAATGATTATTAATTATGTGTTGTCATGCGAATCAATCTAAACATATTAATACAATTAATTATTCATTGTCGACTAAGTGAAACATCATTTTCGGAAAATAAAAAATTTATTTGTTGGTTCGAATTGCAACCAAATGTTAAGTTGGAATTTTGTTTGCAAAGATTCAAAAGTGTTGGGATATATTTTAGTTTTGATGATTTTCCAAAACAACATGTAATAGGTTTGAAAGCAGTCAGGATAGTACTTTTAGATTCAGGTCGGGATAGTTTGCTTATTTAGTCAGACAGGTTGTAATGTGAGAAGAACTTAGCTGAGGAAACACTCAGTTGAGGGGGAACTCAGCAAGGGGGAACTCACTGACACAGCCTGAGGAAGTCAAGATGACATCTCAAGAGAACTGACTGAAGCCATTGAAGGAAGACCTGAACCTGAAGAGAAACCTGAAGGATGTCCCACTGAGTGTAAACCAGGCTGATCTAAGCTAAGTCAGGTGGACCACTCAGTGAAGAGCATGATCAGGAGGATCAGTGCTGCACCAAGTAGGCCCTGAAGGAGTCAGGCTACTGTGGTCAGGGAAGTTTGTCATTCAGCCTTATGACAAACTTCTTGGAGTGATCTTCAAACAGTCTCTGAAGAACAACCACACTGAAGACGTTCAGTCCACTGAAGATCATCAGTCAGTGAAGGAGGAAGCTACCTAAAGTCAGTGGGTCTTGGTCAATCCACTGAGTCAAAGATCCGTGAATTCAGGCCACGTGGACCAATCAGCACGAGGCAGCAACTCTGACACTGACAAAGGCCGCATTCCAAGAAAAGTGGTTAAAACCATTAAATGTTAGATTCAAATGTATCTTCCCTCCAACGGATACATTTGAATCCCCATTATAAATACAAGCCTCCAGCTGAGGATTGAAGTGTGTGAGAAGAGAAAATCTACACCTACGAGCTGTGAGAGTGTGAGAGTTTTTGTGCGTTTCAAAGGGAGATATAAGGAAGCACATCTTACACCTAGAACACTGACCATTAGGGTCTTCACATATATTATCTGAGTGTTCAGCTTGTAACTCATAGCTTAGAGAGGTTTTCCCAATCTTAGCTTAAGGCTAACACATTGTAAGGGAAAACCTCACCTAGTTGGAGAAAACAAAACCGAAACCAAAACCCTCTAGTTAGGTTTGTTGGGAGTAAGTCAGTGAGTGAGGAGAGGAAGCCCAGGGAGTGGCGTGAGTTCAGTTGTAAGTGCACCTTGGCACGTTAAAAACAAGAATCCCATGAAGTGGATTTCCTGTTAAATCAGGCCGTGGACGTAGGAGCTTGAGTCTCTGAACCACGTTAAACTGAGCGTTGTTTATTGTTTAAGCACTTACTAATTACTTGTAGTGTATGCTCACTGAGTGTACTTGGAAAGATTGAAAAGAAAATTAGCTAAGTATTTTAGTCAGGGAGAACCAATCTCACTGACAGGCTTAAGCAAGCACTCGAGAGTTCAGTCTCTCGAGTCACTGCCTTGTTAAGAGCCTGAGCTCGCAAGTCCGCTGCACTGACTTGAGTGCTCTGACTCTTAGCAACGTAGTGACTTGAGTATCTCTCATTGAACTCATTCAGGTTGCAATGCAAAGTTTTAAAAAGAAATTCCCTGAATTCCCATTTTGGTATTCGAAAATGGGACCATCAATTGGTATCAAAGCGGGTTGTTCACATGACCACTGATCCAGTTTTTTTAAGAAAAATGGTCAACCGAACAGATCTTAAATGTTTTAAACTATGGGAATTCCTGCATATTTCAAACTATTACCTGTGCTCTGACATTATTCTTGTAATAGAAAATCATTTGGTTATAAGTTTTGAAATCATCAAAAAGGGGGAAATTGTTGGGATATATTTTAGTTTTGATAATTTTCCAAAACAACATGTAATAGGTTTGAAAGCAGACAGGATAGTACTTTTAGATTCAGGTCAGGATAGTTTGCTTATTTAGTCAGACAGGTTGTAATGTGAGAAGAACTTAGCTGAGGAAGCACTCAGTTGAGGGGGAACTCAGCAAGGGGAAACTCACTGACACAGCCTGAGGAAGTCAAGATGACATCTCAAGAGAACTGACTGAAGCCATTGAAGGAAGACCTGAACCTGAAGAGAAACCTGAAGGATGTCCCACTGAGTGTAAACCAGGCTGATCTAAGCTAAGTCAGGTGGACCACTCAGTGAAGAGCATGATCAGGAGGATCAGTGCTGCACCAAGTAGGCCCTGAAGGAGTCAGGCTACTGTGGTCAGGGAAGTTTGTCATTCAGCCTTATGACAAACTTCTTGGAGTGATCTTCAAACAGTCTCTGAAGGACAACCACACTGAAGACGTTCAGTCCACTGAAGATCATCAGTCAGTGAAGGAGGAAGCTACTTAAAGTCAGTGGGTCTTGGTCAATCCACTGAGTCAAAGATCCGTGAATTCAGGCCACATGGACCAATCAGCACGAGGCAGCAACTCTGACACTGACAAAGGCCGCATTCCAAGAAAAGTGGTTGAAACCATTAAATGTTGGATTCAAATGTATCTTCCCTCCAACGGATACATTTGAATCCCCATTATAAATACAAGCCTCCAGCTGCGGATTGAAGTGTGTGAGAAGAGAAAATCTACACCTACGAGTTGTGAGGGTGTGAGAGTTTTTGTGCGTTTCAAAGGAAGATATAAGGAAGCACATCTTACACCTAGAACACTGACCATTAGGGTCTTCACATATATTATCTGAGTGTTCAGCTTGTAACTCATAGCTTAGAGAGGTTTTTCCAATCTTAGCTTAAGGCTAACACATTGTAAGGGAAAACCTCACCTAGTTGGAGAAAACAAAACCGAAACCAAAACCCTCTAGTTAGGTTTGTTGGGAGTAAGTCAATGAGTGAGGAGAGGTAGCCCAGGGAGTGGCGTGAGTCCAGTTGTAAGTGCACCTTGGCACGTTAAAAACAAGAATCCCATGAAGTGGATTTCCTGGTAAATCAGGTCGTGGACGTAGGAGCTTGAGTCTCTGAACCACGTTAAACTGAGCGCTGTTTATTGTTTAAGCACTTACTAATTACTTGTAGTGTATGCTCACTGAGTGTACTTGGAAAGATTGAAAAGAAAATTAGCTAAGTATTTTAGTCAGGGAGAACCAATCTCACTGACAGGCTTAAGCAAGCACTCGAGAGTTCAGTCTCTCGAGTCACTGCCTTGTTAAGAGCCTGAGCTCGCAAGTCAGTTGCACTGACTTGAGTGCTATGACTCTTAGCAACGCAGTGACTTGAGTATCTCTCACTGAACTCATTCAGGTTGCAATGCAAAGTTTTAAAAAAAAAATTCCCTGAATTCCCATTTTGGTATTCGAAAACGGGACCATCAGAAAGTTTATACTTGCAATTTGCGAAAAGGTTGTGATTTTATCTTCAATTAACCCTAATTAAATTCTAAAACATACTTTTAATAGCAATATTTTATGTTAAAGTATATAACACCACATTGAGATTAATTATGTTTCTAATCTATCACCAATATTGTCTTAACTACGAATTGATATGTAAATAAGTCACACCTTATAATTTATCACTAAATTAACTCATATAAGTAAGAAAAAATTATACTTTTAGGACATTATCTTATTGGTGTTCACAAAATTAGGACACTATCTTTTTAAACATAAGTGGGATGTAATGGTCAAACTTTGTTAATATACATGGGTGGGAATTAAAAGTGTATTAATACATTTTTTTAAGTTTTGCTAAATTTACTCAAATTTCCTTATAATTGTCCTAAAAACGTAAATTAAGTTGAAATATTATTGATTTGTTTCTAAAAGCAAATCACTCAAATTATGTTTTAACACATATTTTAAAAAAGTAAACTCTTATACTGAAGACAATTATATAGTTAATATGTCCGTAATTTTATATGTGGCGCAACATCAAATTTGCATGAATTAATATTAATTAATGATGGTTGAAACAATTAATTCGGATACACACATTAAATCATCGGAAGAGACTAAATTCCTATAGTTTGCACGTTTCCAATTTTTTCAGCACGGACGAAGAAAAAGAAGACCAAATTAAAAAAAAAGAAAAAAAATGGACGAAAGGATTGACGAAGGAATAAATTACAATATTTATCCCATGATCTCTCCACTAATTTAGGACCTATCCTAACAAAATACAATCACATTAAAATTGGATAGATCTCAACGAAATTATATTTTAAGCAACTCAATTTATGAGGCAAGAGATAGTTTTAAATTAGTTTTAATTGAATTTTTAAATTGGCATCAATGAAATTAGTTTTTGTTCAACTCGGTTAATAAGGCAAGATAAGGATTTTTAATAAATTTGACTAATTCCTATTATTTGCATGTTTCCGTTATTTTCTAGTCCGACAAAGCAACCGTCTATTAAATAAAAAAAACTCTCCAATATTTTAGGACCTACATTAACCAAATACAAACACATTAAAATTAGGTGTTATCATTAAATGATGAATTAATTTATATTTTAATACAAATTAAAAAAATAAAATATATTATAAGTCGAAGACAACATTTAGTATGACATGGTGAAAATTTTCAATAAGGCAACGGTGTAAATTTCATTTAATTAAAAAGGTAACCAAAAATACAGTATGGAAAGTGGCCACAAAAAGATACCAAAATCTAGGAAAGTTAACTAATGCATCAGAATTTATGCACATTGATATGGCCCAACTACTATAATTTGCCATGATTTAAAAATTAGCTTATACCCATAAGGCACGGATAATAATAAGAGTATAAAGCAATTTATCGAATTTAGGGAGTGAAATTAAATTGGTTCAGTACATTTATCCTTAGATGACAACTCTTAGATTTATTTAACGTGATATAGATCAAATCCAAATGATCGAATCCAACTGCTTTCGGAGGGATTCAAAAAACAAAAAATAACAAAAAAAGGATGACGAAATACAAAAACCAGTTCTATTATTAACAATACAATTATTAACCAAAAAGGATTACAAATTGCAAACGACATTACACGATTGTATCGAATCCAACTGCTTTCGGAGGGATTCAAAGAACAAAAAATAACAAAAAAAGGATGACGAAATACAAAAACCAATTCTATTATTAACGATACAACTATTATCCAAAAAGGATTACAAATTGGGAACGACATTACACGATTTAACAACGGGTGGACCGACAATCTTGTAAGATAATGTAGCGGGAAAAAAATACAAATAGGAGTCCAATCCAAGAATAAAAAAAATAAAAAAAAACCACAACCACAATACGACACGAATACTTCAAATACGACGATGGCGACGAAGCAACAAAATGGCAGCGGCGTGAACCAACAACTTACTCGGACCAAGAACATCAACCAAAAAAGCAAGAACAATTCAATCACGACAAATGCGAAAGAGCCAACAAAATTGACATCGATGCACTTCAAACGAACTCCAAGAAGAGCAACCACATAAGCCTAAACAAAAAACCGGAAAAATCCGAGAGAAAATGAAATGGTGAATGAAATGATGAGAGGGGAAAACTATATTTATAGATCAAATTGAGAAAGAATGGACGGACACGATTACGATGAAATAAAAGAACGGTCAAGATCATTTTGCAATTAATGCTTCAATGAGAGGGAGGATTCTTCACAAAGACAATTCCTAGAGATGCCATATAGGCATGCACAAGTTTTGCATTAGTAGTGTTATGATTGTTGGAGACTCGAATGATGGATATGCAAAAACTTAAATATCGTGCATTGAATTGTAAAAAAAATATTGAAACATATGAAAGTTAATGAAATTTATTATCTAATCAGTAGTCACCGTTCGAGAGTAAATTATGTTCTCTCATAGAATAATTCGCAGACTACAATTACTACCTCCCCTTCTAATTTATTTTTTCATTTATTCTAATATTAGAATAAATTAGGGGTGAAAATTCGGTCACCGAACCGAATCGAATAGTAAAAACTGAATTAATCGAAAAGTCCTTAGTCGGTAACCAAAACTGAACCGAGCAGCACTAAAATCGAATTTCAACCGAACCGAAATATTTCGGTTCGGTTATTAATCGAAATATACTATGTGCTACTTTTTTTTTTTTTTTTTTTGGATTTTTTAGACATTTTGGGCCCAAATAATAAATTTTTTTTGATAAAAGTCCATATATAAAAACAACAATAACTATTCATAAATCATTTACAAAAGTATATTAACATCCTAATAAACTAAAAGTCAATAAAAAATAAAAAATATCATCCAAAAATTAGTCAAATACTAAAATAACATAGTAGTCCAATATCCATACTCCAAAATAGATTAATATGTGATTGAATGATTGACTTGATAATATTAATTTTAATTATTAAATATATTATTATAATAATTATTAATTAAATTCGATTTTTGATTATTTCGGTTATTTTCGTACAAAAACGAAACCGAACCGAAATACTAAAATTTTAAATTTTAAATTTTAAAAATCGTAACCGAACCGAATAACCGAACCAAATTGTAAATATCGGTTTGATTCGGTCGGTTATTCAGTTTTAACCTATTAGTGCTTACCCATAAAATAAATGCTACTAATGTAACCAGTGATAGATTTTGAAATCGATGAACGGACGGGCTAAAATATATCCATATATAAATTCACATACTTTACAACATCTCAACAAATAAATTCAATAGAAAAAAAAAAGAGTTAGATGCTTAAAATCTTGATAACATTAATTACAACAATAAAATTAAATAAAATTCAAATTAATGCTGAAAAATTCACTTGAGAAATTAATACATAAATTAGTTTCTTACAAGATGTGTCATAGTAAATTTGTTAATTTAATAGGTTGGACCCTTAGTTAAATATGTAGGCTACATATAATAATCGAAGAAAAAGAATGACATTCGTTTAAATAAGTGAGTTAATTTTGGGACGTTGTGATTTAAAATTTTAAGTATAACCTTGATTTGAATTGAAAGTGGGCTGACTTTATAAGTTCTGGAATAAAAATTAAAGTACATCCAAACCAATTTTAAATAAAACGATACACAAAAAGCTTTTAGAAGAATTGCATTGGCTAGAGCACGGGTAGCCCCTTATAATTATAATTCAATATTCAATAAATTTCAATTACTATTTTCATAAATAATTTGAACCAAAAGTGCCTATTAGAATACCGGACGATGTTACACCATTGTGTAACAGGAGATCTCGTCCGATTATAATACATACTCCAATATTAACTCCGAGAAATTCGTGGATAATGATTATTCATAAATGTAACATTTTTTTTGTTTTAGGGTTTAGGGTTTAGCTTTGCTAGCGTGTTGCCATAAATATAACATTTTAGAAGGCATTCTTTCAAGTTTTAATTGTAAAAAACTGAATAGGCGTAAATTATTGTTAGCGTGAATAATAAACATATGTATTTTCAAAGTTAGATTTTATATATCAAATTTGAATCCCCATGTTATGAGTGGTATTAATGGGCCAGGGGGTGGAGGCCCCGGGGGCGAGGGCTTCGTCTTTTGCTACAAAGAAAATCGCATTAATACAGATACATACTTGAATATTTTAATATTTTAATTAATAGTACATCTTTACCAAAATAAAATTGTATGAGTATTTACGTAAAATAAACAACATGATCAGATCTGACTAGAAAAATTAATTTGAATCCAGCGCATGCATGAGATGCATACTTAACTAGCCGAGACAGATACCTGTATAAATTAAAATTACAATTTAATTTGTCCAAATCAAAGCAGACATGTTTTGATTTCATATCCGTAACTTAGATCACGCGGTTGCTAGCAAATTCGATCTAAATATTTATATTGAATAATTATATGATTTCAATTTATTAAATGATAAATTTATCTAAACCTTTAGATTACACCAGCTAGATTTGAATCTACTGCAAGTCTGCAATGTCAAAAGAGTGGTAACGTTAACATATCTAAAATTAAAGATATTTTGCCCATTAGTTATTGCCAGTTTGTTATTCCGATTAATTAGTAAATTTTGATTATGATCTTATGCGATATGATCACTGGAGAGAGTACTTCTTATTAAATTGCTAGATGAGTACCCGCATTATACGCGGGCTGTTTGTAAAATTAATTTAAAAATTCATATTTTATTAACACATTACATTATTCAATATTAATCATTATATAATACAATCTATTAAAAAATATGATTCAGTCAAAATGAAATTAAAAAAAAAAAAAAACCCCTAGATAACCTTAAAATTTTCCTTTAAAATCTTCACCTATCAATTTGCCATACATAGAAAATAAACATAATATTATCAAGATAGAAGAAGAGAGAAAGAAAGTAGAGTTTATATGAAAACAAATATCTTTAAAAATAAAGTAATCGTCAAATATTATCAATTAGACATTTATGTGTGGACAAATAATCAAGGAACAACACTAAAATATTGTGAAAAGAAAAAGACAAAGAAGGAATAAGAAAAATTATAGAGTTTAAAATAATAAAATTGCAAATAATTAAGAGTCTTTCAGAACATAAGCAAAACGAACAAAAAATTGACACATTAGCAAAAGAAACTCCCTATTAGTATAATAGGGGATTGAAGTCACAACAGAAATTAAGCGAAACTTAAATTAGCAAGAATGCAGATCATCCATCGAACAAACTTAATTTTAAAAAAAAAAATCTGATTGTTCATTTAATTTTGGGTGGTGCTAAATATCCAGAATTTGGATATCCAGAAAATAGCATTTTTGTAATTACCAACAAGATCAACAATTAAAATGACTAATGCACCCTTGTCCCAAAAAAATGAAATTTTCGTCCATCTCATCATTTTCATAGATTTGAATTTGAATTCATCTTTCTCTCTCTTGTGCAACTTCCAATGTAAACAACTTTCAAGGAATCTCATCATTATTTCCACTCAAATACACAACCTTAAGTTTCTTCTCTCTCTTCTCCATTCTTACCTTATATTCTCCATTTTTTTTTCTTCTCCCTTTTCTCCATTTTACCTTATACTCTTTCTACACAATTACAAAAATGTCTATTGGAAAGAAAAAGCCTAAAAAATACTATGTTGTATTTGTGGGTGTACGGGTTGGTATATATGGCAGCTGGCATAAATGTTCAAAACACGTCATTGGATTCAAAGGTAGCGTTTACCGTGCTTTTCATACCGAGGAAGAAGCTATTGCTGCATATACTTCATATTTTCGGATGAACTTGCACAATGATAATGAAGAATTTAATGATTGCATTGGAAGGAAATTCGGAGAAATATGCAACGACAAGGAAACTAAGACGAATGTGGGCTCAAGTTTTGTGAAGGAGGCTGAGAGAAAAGGAAATGAAGATATACTTGTTCATAAAGTTGATTCAATTGCAACACTGTTCTTTGTAGGTTGTGTATCTTGGATGTTTGTTGCATTCATCATCTGGATGGTCAAATGATCTGTCAGATATGATATTTGTGGACATATTTGGATGTGTTGTTGAAGTGATGAGAATTTATTTTGTGTTCTAGTATTTTAAGTGTTCTAGTTAATTAATTCCATGTTAAGTGTTGTAGTATTTTATTTAGTCTATTATTAAAGTTTGGAGAATGAAGTTCAAGTTAAATAATTCCAAGTATTGATTACTAGTATTAGGGTTTATGTGGATTGTATAAGAGTATAGGGATGTAAACCGTCTCAAACCCTAATTTATCTTTTGAAATTATTGATAAAAATAATCTATCTAAATTTACTCAATGATGATATGGATCACAACTACCAATACCCACTTTTACATAATGAAATCACGCATGTTTTATATAACTACCTATAACTTCTATAACTCCCTAGGTCATTTAACCATTATATTACAACCAATACACTATTCCCAATAAAAGAAAACTGGTGGTGGTAATGTGGATTGGTGGGAAAGGATACGGTTAAGAGTGAGGGGAAATGGAGTAATGGGAGGGTCTTGATTCTTGTGTATCCACACATTTATTAGGTATATTAATTTAAATTTAATTGTAATTTTATTGGTTTTAAAAATATATATTTATTATAAGAGCTCGTTTGACGAGCCTAATTATGAGAAGATTTCTTCTATTAACGAGCCTAATTATGAGCAGATTTCTTCTATCTTTCAATTTATAAACACAATAGTTTAGGGTTTAGGAAGATAAGATATTTAATTGAAAACAATAGCTAGTTGTAATTAAAATATATAATTATATATTTTTTAATTATATATTGATTAAGATATGCAGTTAAATATTTTTCTAATCATATATCATTAGTTTTTTGGATTGTGAAGCAATGCATGCCAATTAATTTACATAGACAATTTTTTTTTTAAAGAAATTTACATAGATAGATAGATTAAGGTTTTTACATTAACATAACCCTTATCATCATAAGGAAACTAAAAGAAAGGAAAATCAGGGCAAGGGAAACAGACGGTCAAGTTGATCCTTGCTTTTGCTATGGTACTGTTCAAGATCGTCTACACTTCGTTGAATATGAACTGCAGCACTTATCTTCGAATAAGGGTCCGAAGCATTGGCCAACACCAACACTTGTTCCAAGATTTCAAGTTTCTTATTGAGTATAAAAGGAATATATATAGACCGATATTGATAACAAAAATGAGGACTACGGTTTGGTCTTGCTTAGCCATATAAGAACAAGAGTTGTGCCTTGTACACAGTATCAACCTCTTCGAGTGCATCCTTTTCCTGAATCAGGAGGTTATCAAGTCTTATTTTTTCAGAATCGGTAGCATCAACAAGTTTCATCTCCAATGCCCTAATCTTGCTCTCAATCGTGCGTTTTTTTCAAGATAAAAGAACATTTTTTCGAGCTCCATTTTCAACGAATTTCTTTTTTGATATTGAAATTCCATTAGGATTCATTGTTTGATAATGCAAGAAATATAGAAAATCATGTACAAAAAAAATAAAAATGGAACCAACCTCGTGCTTTGCTGCCATGGCCGCAACTTCACTTTTTTGTTGTTTTAGTAACTCAAAAAACTTCACCATGATAGCTTCCTACATAAAATTATGTTTTAAACAGTTAGTACCCAAATAAAATGATAAAACAAAATTTCCAAGTCTTTTAGAAATATGATTTTTGAATACCATTGGTATTGTAGAAGGTGAAGAGAAAGGAGGGAAGAAGTGTTGTGTGATGTAAAGGGTTGTGGACACTATTTAAGGAAGAAAGAGTTAAGATTTGTTTAACTTTTAATATTTAGAAAATTTAATGAGAGGAATTAGTGTTTTGTGTTGGGGTTTGAAATATGGAAGATGGCTTTTTGATGTGCTAAAAAAAAATTAATGAAAAATTCAAATGTGGAATATGACTTTTTGATGTGCTAAAAAATAAATTATGAAAAACTTAATTACTAGCAAAATAAAAATTGGTAATGAGTTAAATTAATTTTTTATTAAACTAAAATTTGCATTAATAAAAGTATTTTTCGATCAAACTAAAATATGTATTTATAATTATTAAACTAATGGTATTTGCTAGTAATACTAATGGTATTTGCTAGTAATACTATAGTAATTTCTAGTAATACTAATAGCATTTGCTAGTAATACTAATGGTATTTGCTAGTAATACTAATGGTTAGAGTTTAGGGTTTAAGGGTTTGGGGTTTAAGGGTTAGGGTTTGGGGTATAATGGTTAGGGTTTCGGGTTTAAGGTTTGGGGTTTAGGGTTTGGGGTTTAAGGGTTAGGGTTTAGGGTTGAAGGTAATATTACAAAGTCTTTAGTAGTATTACCAATATGTATTGATAGTGCTACCTTTAGTGATTGATAGTAATACCAATTATTTTTTTTTCTAACATTACAAGTCTATTTTCAATTAATTCTTACCAAATACTTTTTTAATCATTCGAATTAGGGTTTAGGATTAGGGTTGAGGGTAGACATGCTCACGGTTCCGAAACCGCCGGTTCCGGTTCTGAACCGGCGGTTCCAAAAGTGTAAAATCTGGAACCGGAACCGAACCGTGGTAAAACCGGTTTCGGTTCGGTTCCCGAACCGGCGGTTCCGGTTGTTCTTTTGTTAGGTTTTTTTTTTTTTTTAGTTTTTTAGAGTTTTTACTTGTGTTTTTTGGTTTTTTAATCTAAATGTAAATGACAAATTAAATGGAAAAAAATTTCATTAGTGATTGAACTATTACAAATTAGTAATTGAACTATTACAAATTAGTAATTCTAATTTAAAATAAGTATTTACTATATATTATTACAAACTAATTGAAATATTACAAATTTACAAGTTTAAAAATTAAAATCTTAATTTTCACAAAATAAATTTGGGGGGAGGAGTTAAAGAAATTCGACTTGAGCTTAATTTTAAAAGATGAACTTAGAAATTCAAACTCAAAATTCTAAGTCACTTTTTTTTTTTTTTTTTTATGGTTTCTACTTGTATTTTTTTGTTTTTTAATCTAAATGTAGATGACATATTAAATGAAAAATAAATTCATTAGTAATTGAACTATTACAAATTAGTAATTTTGATTTAAAATAAGTATCTAATATATATTATTACAAACTAATTGAAATATTACAAATTTACAAATTGAATATTGAATTATTCCAAATTACTAATTACAAGTTTACAACTTCAAATCTTAAATTTTACAAAATAAATTTGAGGGAGGGGGGAGGGGAGGGGTTAAAGAAATTGGACTTGAGTTTAATTTTACAAAATAAATTTAAGAATTCTAAGTTTAAAACTCAAAATTCTAAGTGTAGAACCGCTTTGGAACCGCCGGTTCCGGTTCCAACTTTTAGTGGAACCGGAACCGAACCGTGTAATTTACGGTTTTGGTTCAATTCCAGAATCGGAACCGTGGAACCGGCAGTTCCGGTTATTTTTTAGCATGCCTAGTTGAGGGTAATATTACCAAGTCTTTAGTAGTATTACCAATATGCATTGAAAGTGTTACCAATAGTCATTGATTGTAATACCATTTTTTTTCTAACATTACAAGTCTATTTTCAATTAATTCTTAACAATTACCTTTTTAATCATTTTAATTAGGGTTTAGGGTTAGGGTTGAGAGTAATATTACCAAGTCTTTAGTAGTATTATTAATATGCATTGATAGTGTTGCCAATAGTGATTGATAGTAATATAAAAAAAAAATTCTAATATTGCAAGTCTATTTTCAATTAATTCTTAACAATTACCTTTTTAATCATTCGAATTAGGGTTTAGGGTTAGGTTGAGGGTAAATTACCAAGTCTTTAGTAGTATTACCAATATGCATTGATAGTGTTACCAATAGTGATTGATAGTAATACCATTTTTTTTCTAACATTACAAGTCTCTTTTCAATTAATTCTTAACAATTACCTTTTTAATCATTCGAATTAGGGTTTAGGGTTAGGGTTGAGGGTAATATTACCAAGTCTTTAGTAGTATTATCAATATGCATTGATAGTGTTACCAATAGTGATTGATAATATAATAATACCAATTATTTTTTTCTTATACAAGTTTATTTTCAATTAATTCTTAACAATTACCTTTTTAATCATTCGAATTAGGGTTTAGGGTTAGGGTTGAGGGTAATATTACCAAGTCTTTAGTAGTATTAAGATATGCATTGATAGTGTTACCAATAGTGATTGATAATAATTTCAATTACTTTTCTCTAACATTACAAGTTTATTTTCAATTAATTCTTAACAACTACCCCTTTAATCATTCGAATTAGGGTTTAGGGTTAGGGTTGGGGGTAATATTACCAATTCTTTAATAGTATTACCAATATGCATTGATAGTGTTACAATATTAGTAATACTAATGGTAATTGCTAGTAATACTAAAGGTTTGAGTTTAGGTTTTAAGGGTTTGAGATTTAAGGGTTAGGGTTTGGGGTTTAGGGTTTAGGGTATAAGGGTTAAGGTTTAGGGTTTAGGGTTAGGAATACTTGGTAGTATTACTAATATTTTACTAGTTGTTAGTAATACTAATAGTGTTTGCTAGTAATATTTTTAACTAAGATTTTTTGTTAGTAACATTAACATTGTTTGGTTGTCCTACTAATATTTTTACTAGTTTTTAGTAACACTAATAGGTGGTATTCACGTTTAATTTTTATATTTTTTATTTTTTTGTAAACATATAGAATTCTTAATTATATTTTCGATTTTTTGTAAACATAAAGAATTCTTAATCATATTATCCAAAATTTTCTAGTCAAATATTTCCTCTTCTTCTCTCAACTATTTTTTTAAATTTTTCGTTTTTTTTACTATGATATTATCTAAAATTCTCTAGTCAAATATTTTCCCTTCTTCTCTCAACTATTTTTTTTTTCATTTTTTTTACTATCATATTATCTAAAATTCTCTAGTCAAATATTTTCCCTTTTTTTCTCAATTAACTTTTTTTATTTTTCGTTTTTTTTACTATGAAATAATTATCTAAAATTCTCTAGTAAAATATTTTCCCTTCTTCCCTCAACTAATTTTTTTTATTTTTCATTTTTTTACTATGATATTATCTAAAATTCTCTAAATCAAATATTTTCCCTTCTTCTCTCAACTATTTTTTTTCGTTTTTTTTTACTATCATATTATCTAAAATTCTCTTGCCAAATATTTTCCCTTCTTCTCTCAACTAATTTTTTTTTATTTTTCATTTTTTTTTACTATCATATTATCTAAAATTCTCTAGTCAAATATTTTCCCTTCTTTTCTCAACTAAATTTGTTTATTTTTCGTATTTTACTATCATATTATCCAAACTTCCACTACAAAAAAAAAACATTGTTTTGCGATGGGAAACTTGCGACGGACAATTATCCGTCACAAATTTCATGAATTTGCGACGGATATTGGAGACCCGTCGGAAAAAAAGATAATTTGCGACGGAAATAAAAAATCGTCGCAAACTGCACTGTTTTGCGACGGCTACTCCGTCGCAAAGTGTGGGGTCCATTAACTTCGTTGCATACCGATAAATTTTGTGACGGATTAGCTGTCGCAAATTTCAATTTCAATTTTGCGACGGACGTGTCCATCGCAAACCGACCCGTTAAAAAATACTCGTTGGGGAAACGATCCACTTGACTATTTTGCAAAGGATATTGCTGTCGCAATTTTTAACTTCGAATTTACGACGACCTATTCCGTCGCAAATATTGACCCGGATTTGCGCGACCTTTCGGGAAACGTCGCGTTGACTGAGTTGCGACGGATTGTCCGTCGCAAAATTTTAAATTTCACATTTACTAAAAAACGACGTCGTTCAGGTGTTTGGCGGTCGCAAATTTTTTTCCCTTATATATAGGACAACGCAGGCGGCGAGAAGAATAAGAGGAAGAAGAGGAAAAAGAGAGGAAAAGGAGGGAGAAGTCGGGTGCAGTCGCTGTAGAGCCAATCCGTCCCAACCGAGTGCTCGTTTCTTCATTTTTACCGTTTAAAATTTAATTTCCAAGCATGTTTAGAATTTGTTAAGTTTAGAATTGAATTGAGTTGAATTGTTAAGTTTATATTATATTTTTTATTTTAGTAATTTTAGTTGTTTGATTTTAGTTGAATTATTTTAGTAATTTGTTAATTTTTAATTGTTAAGCATGTTTAAATAATATTACAAAATAATTTTAGTTGATTGATTTTAGTTGAATTGTTTAATAATTTTACAAAATAATATTAGTAAATTGATTTAAGTTTAATATATAATTTTACAAAATAATATTTATAAGTTGTTTGATTTTAGTTGAGTAGGTAGTTTAATGATTTTAAATAATATTAGTTGTTTGATTTAAGTTTAATATATAATTTTACACAATAATATTAGTTGATTGAATTTAGTTGAGTAGGTAGCTAATTGATTTTAAATAATATTAGTTGTTTGATTTTAAATAATATTAGTTGTTTGATTTAAGTTTAATATATAATTTTACAAAATAATATTAGTTGATTGAATTTAGTTGAGTAGGTAGTTTGAATTATATTAGTTATTTGATTTTAGTTTAATGATTTTAAATAATATTAGTTGCTTGATTTAAGTTTAATAATTTTACAAAATAATATTAGTTGATTGATTTTAATTTAGTTGAATGAATTTAGTTGAGTAGGTAGTTTGAATAATATTAGTTGCTTGATTTAAGTTTAATAATTTTACAAAATAATATTATTAGTTGATTGATTTTAGTTTAATAATTTTACAAAATAATATTATTAGTTGATTGATTTTAGTTTAGTTGAATAAATTTAGTTGAGTAGGTAGTTTGAATAATATTAGTTGCTTGATTTAAGTTTAATAATTTTACAAAATAATATTATTAGTTGATTGATTTTAGTTTAGTTGAATGAATTAGTTGAGTAGGTAGTTTGAATAATATTAGTTGTTTGATTTAAGTTTAATAATTTTACAAAATAATATTATTAGTTGATTGATTTTAGTTTAGTTGAATAATATTAGTTGATTGATTTTAGTTCAGTTGAATAATATTAGTTGATTGATTTTATTAGTTGAATTTAAAATTATTACAGATGAACCCATGTCAAGATAATTTTCTCACTGTCATCATAGTCGACAATAAGTAAGTATTTTTTAATGAATTATGTATACTTTTAAGTATATATATTAATATAATTAACTTGATTTTTTAATTTTGTTGTCACAGACTGCTTCCAGCCCATGAGACTAGCTCAATCGTCTCACAAATTATTAGGATGAGACAGTTTGAGTATGGTGCCCACTCGTGGAGTCAAGTGTCCGAGCAAAAGAGGATGGAGTACTTTGATGACTTCAAGGTATAAAAAGTTTATTTATTATGATTTTAATTTAATTTTTAATTTTTTAATTTATTCGTTAATATTCTATTTTTAATTTATTTGCAGAGGTGGTGCGTTTGGGACCCTGCCAACGATAGTATTATGTACCAATTGTTCTGTGCGAAAGCGCAAGAACGATACAAAAATATTATCTACGGCCTGAAGAAGCGGTGGGAGCGTGGGGATCGGGTGGAGTTGGGTCGAGCACCAGACGGACGATCGATATGGGATGGTTTGGTGGATCACTGGAACAGTGAACCATCATTCAGAAGACCATGAAGAGAGAGAGAGGGGGGGAGAGAGAGAGAGAGAGAGAGAGAGAGAGAGTGGAGAGGGAGAGAAGAGAGAGTCAGTTTGAACAATTTATTTATATTTTTTGAACAATTTTTGTAGCATCATTCCCGGTCACAAGGTTTCCGCCATTATTACAGAGATAATGAGGGATAATCTAGAGGAGAACGCAATGAAGTTCAAACTCGTCTCGTCGCAGCGGAAGCAGTACTACTTGGATGAGTTTCGGGTATATATATGGAAATAAGTTGGTTTAAAAATATTTGCATATATATACCCGAAACTCATCCAAGTAGTACTGCTTCCGCTGTGACGAGACGAGTTTGAACTTCATTGCGTTCTCCTCTAGATTATCCCTCATTATCTATGTAATAATGGCGGAAACCTTGTGACCGGGAATGCTTAGATTCAGTGTTAATTAATTAATTACTTGTAGCAAACATATACATTATCTTAGATCATGTTGTTCTATTATTCATTTTATACCTCGTGAGTTTCATTTAAATGGTCACAACATATATAAAAATAAGTGACAAACGAAAATGAATTAATTTGGTGAATTTTGAAAAAAAAAAGAGTCAATTTGGATACATATACAATTAATTGTGTACAAATGAACGAATTATAAATTTAAACGGGAGTTGAAATAAATAAGTTTACCAAAAAAAATATTAAATAGCCACAAAATTTATAAAAACAAGTGAGAAACGAAAATGAATTAATTTGGTGAATTATGGAAAAAAAATGAGTCAATTTGGATACATATACAATTAATTGCATACAAATGAACAAATTATAATTTTAAGCGGGAGTCGAAATAAATAATTTTACAGAAATAATAAAAATTAAATGGCCCCAATATTTATAAAAACAAGTTAGAAAGGAAAATGAATTAATTTGGTGAATTATGGAAAAAACGAGTCAATTGGATACATATACAATTAATTGCATACAAATGAATGAATTATAATTTTAAGCGGGAGTCGAAATAAATAATTTTACCAAACTAATAAAAATTAAATGGCCACAACATTTATAAAAACAAGTGAGAAACAAAAATGATTTAATTTGGTGAATTATAGAAAAAAAATGAGTCAATTTGGATACATATACAATTAATTGCGTACAAATGAACGAATTATAAAATTATGCATTGTCGAAATAAATAATTTTACAAAATAAAAAAAATAGTTGGACAAAATATTTTAATAAACAACTTAGATACGAAAAGAAATTAATTTGGTGAATTATAAAAAAAAAAGACTTAATTTGAATACATATACAATTAATTGCATAAAAATGAACGGAAGTAGCTTGTGCCCTAGTGGCGCGCGCCCCCTCCTCTTGCACAAGAGGTCCCGTGTTCGATTTCCCTTGGACGCAAAAATGAATTAATTCTTTAAGGCCTAATAAGACTAATATAGAAGGTGGGCCGCATATAATAAGGAATGGGCCGGGTGGCCCAGTGGTCCGCGCCCGCCCCGGGTGCCCGGGCTCGAACCACGCGAGCCACTTTTTTTTTTTTGTATAGGCTCGGTAATTTGCGACGGCTGAAATCCGTCGCAAATATTGAATTTTGCGACGGAAAACAGCCCGTCGCAAATTATAACAGAAAAAAATATATATATAAAGATTTGCGACGAAATGTGGCCGTCGCAAATGTTGTTGACCCGAACGGGTCTAACCCGAAAGATTTACGATGGAATACTGTCCGTCGCAAATTTTGTGCGACCCGGCCGGGTCTGACCCGCCAAATTTGCGACGGATTTGTCCGTCGTTAATTTGCGACGGAGAGCAAAATCCGTCGCAAAAATTAGCTACGGCTGTTTTAGGGACGGATACGTGTCCGTCGCAGAATCCGTCGCAAAACACTGTTTGCGACGGAAAATCCATCGCAAATTCCGTCGCAAAATAGTGTTTTTTTTGTAGTGTTCACTTTTCAAATATTTATTATTCTCTCGGAAGAAAATCCAACAGTTAACCTCGAAATTGGCATGTAACTAATCATTATGTTTTACTTTGCAAGGATAATGGTGATTAGGTGACTATAGTGTTGTGGAGGGAAAAAAGTGGCGTCATTATTCACTAAAGTAGGAGCCAAAACGTTTAAGGGTATAATTGTACTTAAGCAATTAATTTTTATTTAATTAAAGTTTCTGGATATCCAAATTATGGATATCAAGCATTACCGTTTAATTTTTGTGTGTCGAATTTCTCTAGCTAGTAAGCTTATAAAAAGAAGGGTCACATTGAGTTTGCATGATATAATATAGCTGATCATGTATAAATCAATGAAAGATATTAGTTGTTTTTATTGAAGAGTGTTAGTTATTTTTATCGAATAATTTTAGTGTGTTTTTATTAAACAACTAATACCCTTCAGTGAAAATAACTTATACCCCTCATTGAAAATAAATAATTAATATTTTTAAGTAAAAACAATTAATACCCTACAATGATCATATAATAATTTTAAAGTGATTTTTATTATTTACAAATAATTATAAAATAAGCATCTAGATTTGGTTTTGAACACTAACAATTGAGAGAGGAATTTGACGAATACAATTACAATTTAAAGAAAAGTGTTACGATTCAATAATCAATAATAACGAGAGGTACAGGAACGTAGCCCTAAAACCTTAATTTATAGCTTAGAGTCACAAGAATCACTCTTGTGAAAAATTTGACGTGCAATTATAGTATATTTATAAGGAAATGACAAAAAATTCACTAACCCTAAATGGATCAAATTGAGTTAAAAAGATTTTCCCCAAAAGAAATCGCCGCAAGACAAAACAGAAAAACTCGCTTCAAGGTGTGTTACTATTAAAACAAGTTTATGTTACTGTAAAAATAAATATGTGTTATTAATCCTTATAGAAACAAAAAATTGTCCTTATAATAATTATAAGGACAAATATATGTGTTCATAGGGAGTTTCCTAATATGTTCTCCATCTCTTTAAATTTTGAATTTCTTTTTTTACATTAATTTAGTACTGGTTTGTTCATATATAACACATCTTTTCACGTATAATACGCATTTGTGTTCATATAGCAATACATTTTAAATTATCTTGCATTTGTTACTATACGGACAAATATCTATATCTATATAAATATATAATACAAGCAATTTTACCTTAAATAGTTTCGGCGGGAACTTTTCATGGCCGTTGATCATTATTTCAAGATTTGATCCTCGCCGTCCAATTGTTTGTTTAATAATTGATAAAGAAATTTACCTAAATTATTATATTACATGTTCTACATTTTACTAACATTAAGATATACTACTCTATCCATTCGATGTGTTATTTTCTCGTTGAACTTTACATGGAGTACAATGCAAAAGTTGAATTGTAGAATTTGAGCGAACAAAGTAGTTTTTTTAAAGGTAAATTTATAAAAAGGAACATAAATTATTTCTAGCACTAATAACGTTAACATTCCTATTTTTGGAATTTATTGTGTATTATTTTTAAAATAACAAATATTATATTTAAAATAGGTCGTCCCACTCACCGTGTGTCCTGCCCCGTGATCGGTGCGGGTCGGGTCGCCCCACCCCGGTTAAGGAATGGGGCGGGTCTGGGTATCTAAGTACCCATCCGCCCTATTGTCATCCCTAATTTGTTCACTTATCTTCTGCATTATTGTTCCCCTGTTTCTATTATTTTTAACGAATTGAATCCAAATCCAACCCAAATCCACCAAAATCATATCCACAAATCGGTTCATTTTTCTCAATTAAGAAAAAAGATTATAGATTTGTACAATTGATAATTAATTTGTGAATTAGTGGTTTGAGTAGTTGAAATAAAATTTTACACACAATTTATCCCTCATAATCTTTATTGAGAATTAAAAGTTTAATATAGCATCAATTACATATTAATATATATATATATATATATATATATGTGTGTGTGTGTGTATATATCATAAAATATATATATATTGTGGACTATAACATTTCAAATTTATAAAAAAAATTATCCTAAAAAAATTCGAATGTATGAAAAAAAAACTTGAACTTTTTGTATGTCACAAATCCATGAAATTCTGCAAAGTCCACAAAGTCCTACAAAATCTATTAAAATCCCGATTTATAAAGTTTCACAGAATCTTGCAAAATCTTAAATTCATAAAAATCCTGCAAAGTCTTTTAAATGACTTTTTTCAGTTAAAAAAATCATTTAAAATCATAATTCAATACACACACCCTTAATTGTTTTAAAATACACTTGTATTGCATGGTGCATTTGATGCACATGAGACTTACTCAAGGGGAAAAATGTAAAATTTGCCACTGGATTCGACCAAATTGTGGAAGTTACTCCCTCCGTCCCCTATTAATCTTCATATGTAGTTGGACACATTTTTTTAAGAAAGAATGTTGAAAAGTAGTTTTATAAGGGTTTTATATGAATATAAAATGATATTGTGAGAGAGTGTTATTTTTATTTTAGAGGTGTGAAAAGTATTGTGAAATGAACGAAAAAGGAAAGTGTGAAGTTTATTGTGAAATAAAGAGAGTATAACATACCACTTGTATACATACTTAAATAAACAATTGAATTTTTACAAATCAATCATCAGTTTTAGACATTTTTACAATTTAGCTTGCGCCCGGACTCCCCCTTGACCGAATATTAAGTGGCAAAGGACTTGCACATGTCATATCCCAAATGGGAGCCACAGTATATTTAATTTTAAAGATATCCCCCATCCCAATATTTATTCTCATTAAGATGGATACGTGTTTTAAGAAAAATAATATATAAGTGTAGGTTTTATATGAAAATAATTTATGATATGTTTATCATGAATCTGTTTTAAAGTATCGAATATTTAAATAGGGATATCAAGAAGTTCATCAGGGGTATCACTAATTCTGGGTAGGTAAAATTTACAACAATTACAATATAATACCACCAACCTAGATTAATGATACTCCTGATGAGATTAATAATACTCTAACAATATAAATAATACTTTAAAATTGTTTCATGATAAGCTTATTATAAACTATTTTCATATAATACTTTATCAATACATGAAAGTAGATAAGTTAAGGATATTGTGGAATTATTATGAGATCTATTACTGAATAAAATGATTATTTGTAAGTGTGATAATAAAATAATATTTTTTAAAAAGAGAATGAGAATGATTTGAGAGACGAACAAAAAAAATTGATAGATATGGAGGTGGAGGGAGTATATACAATTTTATTTTATTTTAAATTTGAATTTTTCGTAGGAAAATCTAAAAACCATACTCTAAAAAAGATGATTTTTTTTCTTCAAATTAATAGTTGCTTGGAAATTGAATTGACCTTTTTACATGATAATATTATTTTTAAGTACTCTCTTATCTTAAAATTAGAGTTGACAATTTGAGTTCAGCCCGCTCGGAATTTAGGTCGGGCTGGACTAAAAAATAGCGGCCCAAAAAAACCAGACCATTTTGATCCGACCAGATGGGCTCGACCATCCACAGGCGGTCCACTTGGCCCCACTGATTATATTTTTTTGAAATAAAATAAAATTAGTGTTATTACTTGTTATGTACTAAAGTAGACTAAGATATAAAATATATATGAATAGTGAAAGTGTAATGAGTTATGTTTTATAGTACTCCCTCCATCCACCAATTTTTTACCTACTTTTCTATTTGGATTGTCCACCATTTTTTTATTCATTTCGCTGTTGAAAATAAACACATACTCACAAATAAATAAATGGATCCCACAATACCCCATACAATACCTGTATTTTATCTACTTTTTCAATAAAATACTAATTTTCATTAAATTTTGTGTCCAACATTAATGGGATAAGAATTTCATGGATGGAGGGAGTATAATATTTTTTTTTAAATGGGCCGGGCCGACTCGTTAGCCTGCGGGCTAGGTTGGGCTGGACTGAGCTCAAAATTTAGACCGACCGGCCCAGCACGTGAACATATCTTGGCCCGACAGGCCGATTGGGGCCGGGCGGCCAGATTTTCCAGCACTACTTAAAATTAAAATTAAATACCTTAACTTTAATGACGACGTAAATTACATGGATAAGAAAATAAGGACCACAACTTTTTGAGCTATAAAATTAAGGACAATAACTTTAAAAAGTGACAAATTGAAGTCAAATCAACCCAAACATAACTAATTGTCCCGATTCAAACTGATATTCGTGCTTATTCACCCAATTTGATTTGAAATAGGGATGAAGTTGGACCAAATTTGAGTTTATTCAGACTAATATGGCTTGAATTTGCAACTTTTAAAAATTATGTTCCTCAAATTGTTAGCCCAAAAAGTTGTAGTCCTTATTTTGTCGGTGCGAAAAGCTACGGACCTTATCTTGTCACCCATAATTCTAAAACAATTACCTTACACAATTAATCAAAATTACCTGAATGAGAGAATACATATAAAAATTATATTAACAAAAATAATTATTACTAAGTTTGTGCTTCAAATTATGATAAATGATAAATATTTACTAAATAAATATATTTAATTATTATAACTTTTAATTCTAACGAATGATTTATTTGGGAAATGCTTTCTTACGGAAGCACTGATTTTTTTTTTTTTTTTTGGTAAAATAGATAATTTGTATATTATATTTATAAACTTGAGGTGATCTAAGTTTTATACTTGATGAAATAATAATTTCGTAAACACTAATAAGAATTATATACAATGACTAAATAATGTATTACGCGGGATAAAAAAAAATATCAAATGAGAATACTTACATCTTATATTGATGAAAATAATACTCCCTCCGTCTCAATTTTGCTTTTCCATTTGTCAAAAAGGAATAATATTTTATTCACCATTCTCAAATACTACTTTATTCATTTAAATACTACTTTATTCACCATTCATCATTTTCAATACTACTTTATTAATTTAAATACTAAAATTCAACTCTCGCATTAAATTCAGCGCACAGTCAAATTAGAAAACAAAAATGGGACGGGGGGAGTATAACACACAATAAGAGAAAATTTTAGAATTCAAGATGTTAAATTCATTGGAACTCATACTATAAAATCTTATATATATATATATATATATATATATATATATATATATATATAATGATTAATCTATATATCTATTTGTGAATCACCCCCCACCTCTCAAAAGCCTATAAATTGAAATACTTTGATTCCATGCATTTGTGTTGTATATGGTATTATATTTATCTTAATTTATAATCTCAGCTACTTATGTTCTCTAATTTTAATCTATTTCTGAATCACTCCCTACTTTTCTAAAGCTTCGATTTTTGTATTAGTTCGATTTATAACTTTTTTTTTAGTTTTTTTTAAAATTACAATTGATCAATGAATTGTGTCTTATTTTAGATAAATTACAATGGAATCATCTATTAAATGGTTGTGTCTCTATATCATAATATAAGAAATGAACGATTTTGATCGTTCACTCTAAATATATTATCTATTATTTTTAGTTAATCTATTCTTTAAAATTACAATCATAAATTTAATTAAAACAATAATCAATTAAAGGTCACAAATTTAAATTAAGATAAAAAAAATTAATTAATTAAATAAGAAAATAAACATAATTCTAACTGAATTAAAATTTTGAAACATTTAATTTAAACTAATAACATAATTATGCGGGTTCAAGAGCTAGTTTCAGGATATATATATATATATATATATATATATATATATATATAAAGAGAAGAAACCCAAGATGACACTGAAAAGAAGAATATAAAAATGGGAAATCGAATGATTCTCCGAACGATCTGCACGTGGACACTATGAATCGTGGCGAGACCAAACAACAGCAAAGGCAGACCCAAATCCCTACGTCTTCCCGGACGATGCCACAAATGAACAACCGACATCAGAGTTAGTGAAAACAAAACAAAACCTCACACAAAAAACGTACACACGACGAAGTGCATATAAAAGAAGTTCAAAGCATAACTGCCCTTAAATTACAGCAAATCAACACAATCTCTAACAAAAAATAAGCACAGGATGGGCTGCACTATAAATGAGAACAACACATAACCGACCCTAGATGGAAGCAAATTAACTTCGGATAACAGCCCACAATGGTCACACAACGGACGATCGAGATAAAAAAAATAAAAACAATCGTGCGACTGACATAAACTCCCACCTAAAAGGAAAAAAAAGATTGTGCAACACACCATCAAGCGTGATGAAATACGGAGCAAGCTGAATTTTATTAAATATGAAATTGCTTTTTACTAAATAATATTCCCTCCGTCCCTATTAATATTCACACTCGTGTGGACATAGGTTTTAAGAAAATTGCTTTCTCGACTTTTTGAAACAATGAATGAATAATATTTTGAATTAAAGTATGTAGTGTGAGAGTATTTTATTCTCATATTTTGAGATCCACTCCAAATTTAAATGACACCTAAAAAATATTTCCACTAAACAAAATTAACATAGGGTCCACAAAACACGAAGTACATGAAAAAGTAAATCAAGGTTTTTTTTTCATCAAAATTATGCCACATTCAACCTTGAATTAATTTTTGTTCTAAAATTTAACAATCAATAGAAGACAAAAGACAACGAATAATATTGGCTACACAAATTAACATAGATAATTTTATACACACATAGTCCCAAAGACACAATTTTAATACATGCTGGAATACATAGCACTATTTCACAATTAATTTTTTTTACATGAGTAGTCCTGATTAGGCGTGAAATTGTCATGATTCGTAGCTAGAAATGCCCAAGTTTTGGTCGATATTGTTGAATATTTAGAGTCAATTGAGTACTATTTCTACACATTAATGAATTTATCTCGTTGATGCTCATAGGTGAATCGAGGGCAAAAAACGGAGTTCGTAGGACTTTGAATCGACTCAAACGGATGCCCGGATGAGAAGATATCGGAGAAATACGAATGGTAATAGTGCGTGAGAAGAAAAGTATTAGTTGAAGAAGAAGGAGGACCACTCGAGTACACCCACTCGAGCGCCACCGCTCGAGCAAGGGGTTGGCTCGAGTGCCTGACTTGAAGTGAATTACACCAACTTCTACTAATCGCTCACCCGCAAGCGGACGGGTTCACTGTAGTAAGAGTAAGTATAATGGCCAAGTATTATCGAACCCACGAGATGGAGTGTATGCGAACAAATCCCTGAAGATCTACGCGTCGTAGCTAATATGAGTGTAATGTTTTTGGGTTTTTTAAAGAATAATTGAAAGACTAAAATAAACTAATTAAACTAAGAACGAAAAAGAACGAATTAACTACGGGTTGTTTTCAAGTAAGAGATGGTGATGCTTAGGATAGGAATCCCTACGTATACTAACGGAGCAGGTACATAATCAAGATAACTGTGACGCGCAAGAAATAACCTAAGTAAAAGAATGCAAGGTGAAAGCTCAAGATTCTAAACCCTAATACTTTACCCTAACACTCGACTTCACTAATCCACTAACAAGTTAATAGATTGTGCTTAATTAATGAGACCCTAATTTAACTAAGGTGATGCGGTCGTCCTCCTTCGCTAAACTGGTAGATGAATTAACCCTTCCTAAACCCTCTAGTTAAGTCTACTCGTTGTTAAAGAGTGATACGGTCGTCCTCTCTCTAACACTTTTCGAACGAAATTCAAAAGTAAAGTAAAGATTAATTTTAAGCATTCATTAATCAAGAGAATTAAAACCTAACATCACAAGTTATCCTAATTACGTACCCACAACCTACTTCTACGAGTTCATCCTACCTCAAGCATGCGAGGGTTTTAGCTAGACATGGTTTTAATGTAAACAAAAGCAGTAGAAGAAACAACGAACATAAACATGATTAATTCAACAAAGAAAATATGAAACATGAACTAGGGTTTTAAAGAATTAAAAATACTAAGAACTAAAATTTAATTGATAAAAACGAAGTTTAAAGCGTTAAAAGTTACCAAGCTAACGAAAAGAAACTAAGAAACGAAAATAAACGAAGAATTCGTATGAAAAACCTCAACCAAACGTAAAGTAAACTTGCTCGTTCCTTCTCCTCTTTCTCTCTCTAAAAACTAAGTCTAAAAGTGATGTATTTCGTGGATTCCTCCCCAAAAACGTGTTCGGAAGAATATATATAAGGATCGGGCTGAAACGGAAGTCAATGGGCCGAAAAAATGAATTTTGAAATTTTGCTCTCGGAGGCGCTCGAGCTGACCCGCTCGAGCGGAGGCGCTCGAGCATAGGTGGTCGAGCGAAGAAAATACTCTGCAAGTTTGGGGCGCTCGAGCTGACGAGCTCGAGCGGAGGCGCTCGAGCATAGGTGGTCGAGCAGATCAGGTGGTCGAGCGGAGGCGCTCGAGCACTTTTCAGCAGCAGTACACTTGTTCGTAAAATCTTCATATCTCCTCAACCGGGAGTCCGTTTTAGCCGATTCAAAGTCCTACGAACTCCTGTTTTTGCCCTCTTTCCATCTATGAAAACCAAAGAGACAAATTCATTAGTTTTTGAAAATGATACTCAATTGACTCCAAACACTCATAAAAAACACTCAAAACTAGGGCATTTCGAGTGACGAATCATGACAATTTCACGCCTAATCAACCCCCCCAAACTTACCATGTTGCTTGTCCTCAAGAAAAGAAATAACAAGTCAAGTGAAATTGTTAGGAATGAGTCAAAGAATCAATCATGCAAGCAAATGAACTCGAGCTTCAAAGATCAATCACACGTATACTCACTCACTTTCCTTCATCATACTCATGCAACAATAACAAGAAACACCAAGATCAAGCATGGATGTGCACTCAACGATGTGTTTCGCTCCCTCACAAGTGTATAACAATGATAAAGGGACTCACTCAATCAATCAATCACACAAATTGGCAGCCATAGGCTTGTAAATGCTCTTAACTTCGACCATACTCTAGAAATCAATGCCGAATCAAAAATGACTTTCTCAAGGTTGTAATGTAGGCTCTTTGGACAGGTGGGAATCAATATGGTAAAGTGACTCAAGTGAATGGAGAATAGAAAATCAAACTTCGGTACTTCGAGATTAGGAACAGGCTACTTCAAACATATTCAATCAACACACTTTCAATTCCAATTCTCTCAACACTTCAATTTTTTTTCTTTCTCACTCTTTCACTTTTTTTTTTCAATCACTTCACTTTTTTCTCTTTTTTCACACAAACACATGAGCTCATTTTTTTCTTTTGCTCATTCTCAATTTTTTTTCTTTTTTTTCCCACATCTCATAACTTCATCACACCTTCTTCTCATACTCACTCAACAAACAACATTTTCCTTTTTCAACTCAATTCAATCCCTTCACATTCACACTTTCCTATTCTCCACTCAAATTAGGACAAAAAGGCTTAGGAATTGGAATAGTGTTCATATGTGCTAGCAAATAAAATAGGTTTTAGGCTCAAAGGGGCTAACAAGGGATTCAATGTCATTGGTAAGGAAAATTTTGGCTAAGTGACTCAATAAAATCAACGATGGCCTAAGATCCTATTCGGCATATCAAACTAGACACAATCAAGAAGCAAGAGCACACACAAGTTCTAGAATCCTCTAAGGTGACGATCCACTCACAAACGAAGAGATTAATTCATATATCAAAATCTCATAAGGCTCAAATCTCTCGGCTTTCACATCCATGCTAGTCCTAGTGAATTCTCACTCTCATCACACAAGTACTCAAAAAAAAATTCACAAGCATACACGTTCTTTCTCAAATCCACTCTAACTCAACTACTCACACAAAAGAGTCCCTAACTCAAATCCACAAATCTACTCTACTCATCAAACATGCTCAAAGATAGCAACTAACAAGTAGAAGGGGTCAATAAGCATGAAATATGCAACAACAAATCAAATCAAAATCACCCCGAGGAGCATCTCAAGATACCAAATGCCCAAACACACTCAAAGATAAGGGGTGCTCCGGTGCAATGTAACAAGAAACATAAAAAAAAAACTCCACCCCCCAAACTTCGACCTTGCGAAGAGGTCTAAGTTTGGGGTTGTGGGTTACCTCAACCAAACAATTCAGTTTCTCTCAACAATATTGCACCCTCCCTTGCTTGAGTTCCTTCAATCTGCACGTATTTGGCACTCCTTCGAGACAAGCCTACAAAATGAACTCTCAAGTACGAGGTTAAAACTTACGATTCAACAACACCCTAATAACATAATAAGAAACTAAAACAACTAAAAGCAAATAAAAATGGGTTGTCTCCCATTCAGCGCTATTTTTAAGGTCCTCATGCCGGACCGAGCTCAAAGGAGCTTATGGGACATCATACTCAAATTTACCTCCCTTACTCTCATAAGAGTGGTGCTTGCATGTCTTTCCTTTATGCCCCACCATCATGAACTCCTTTGTTTTTTTCTCATTCCCAAGTGTTATGGGTCTCAACTCCTTCTTACTCACTTTCCATGGAGGTACCCACTTCTTGACTTTTGGCTTCTCCTTTTTAACTCCTCCTTTACCCTCTAATTGGGTCACATCCACCTTTTTCACTTCTTCCTCCTTCAATTTCTTCTTTTTATCCCTATCAACATAATCAAGAACAGAATGCTCATTGGTTAAATTAACAAGTGAAGGATTATCAAAATCATGAACATGAGAAGGATTAGGGATAGGAGGTGTGTCTTCAACACTAGGATCAATTGCATCCATGCAATACAAACTCTCATCCTCCTTCGGGTGCTTCATGGCTTCATATAGGGAAATCTTCACTTCTTGATCATCGACCTTCAACGTAATCTTCACATTTGCCACGTCTAGCACCATCCCCTCCGTCGCTAAGAACGGTCTTCCCAAGATCAGGGGCACGTGCTCATCTTCCTCCATCTCTAGCACTACAAAATCGGCTGGAAAAATGTGATCTCCAACTCTCACGAGGACGTCTTCAACCACATCTTGAGGTCGAGTAATAGACCGGTCAGCAAGTTGAAGCGTCATCATTGTTGGTTGGAGTTCACCACCTTCCAACTTCTTGAAAAGCGACAACGGCATAAGATTGATGCTCGCTCCGAGGTCATATAGCGCTTCCTTCTTGATCCCGTTCCCGATATCACAAAGAATGGTGAAGCTCCTGGGATCCTTCAGCTTTGGAGGAAGCGCCTTGTGCACTAACGCACTCACCTCATGGTTCAATTGCACCAACTTCGGCTCATCCACTCGCCGCCTTTTCGCGATTAAGTCCTTCAAAAACTTTGCATAGTTGGGCATCTGTTCCAAAGCATCATAAAAAGGAATATTAATATGCAATTGTTTAAAAATATCAAGGAATTTAGCGAACTTCTCATCAAGCTTCTTTTTCATGAAGCGTTGTGGATATGGGACGGGTATCACAGATTTGGGTACCCCCCATTCATCTCTCTCGGTCTCTTTCACTTTCTCCCTTGCTTCCTTTGCCTTCTTCCACTTAGGAACTCTCTCACCCTTCTCAATGCCTTCCTCTTCAAGCTCTTTGCTCGCTTGAGTGCTTTCACCCTCAACCTTCTTCTCAATCCCTTCACTTTCAATCTCATCTCTATCTTGGGGCGTCTCAGAATCAGCAGGCATCTGAGGACCTTCATAATTGGTTCCACATCTAGGCTGGATCGCCTTGCAATGCTCTTTTGGGTTCCCCTCCGGTATAGAAGGATACTTACCCGGCTCCCTATTCAATGACTTTGCCATCTGGCTCATCTAGAACTCTATAGACGTGAACCTTTGATTGTTCTCTTGTTGAGTTCTAGTCCACTCAACGTTCATCTTCTGGAGCTCTTGATCACGTTGATCACCCTTTTTATGCAGCTCCTTCACATCGTACTCCAAGGATGACAACCTCTTACTTCCTTTCTCCACCTTCTGTAGAATCGCTCTCAACATCTCCTCAGTTGATGCACCGCCTTCTCCACCCGGAGGCTTTGAACTTGGGTCAACACCCGCAGGAACTGTAACACCCGCCTTCGGGTTAGCATACGAGAAATTCTCGTTCTTTCTCCATGTGTTTTGAGGAGGCTGCTGGCCTCCTTGATACCCTTGTGTGTTCCTCCATTGATTTTGAGGTGGTTGTGGGCCTGGAGGTACAAATGGTTGGCCATAAGGAGGCCTTCCATACTGATTTCCACCTTGGTAGCCATTCTGATTGTAATATGGACCTCCCATGTAATTTGCTACCTCTTGCTGTCCACTTGGCTGGTCTACTCTCTCATTCTCTGCTGCATGTTCTCCAACCAAATTCTTCCCCAACTCGAGGTTGTTAATCTTTTCCATCATGGCCATCAACAGCCTTCTCGTTCCTTCACCCTCTTCAACCTGATGCACTCTCTGGAAGTCTGCATCCACACTCCAAGCCCCGACATTCGTGACTATTTTGTCTACGATCTCTCTACACCTCTCTATTCCTTGATTCAGAAATGATCCACTCGCACATGCGTCTAGATGGTCTTGCCCAGCCTTGTTGGCACCACTGTAGAAGAATGTCATCACATCTCCCTCATTGTACCCGTGCTGCGGGCACTCTATCAGCATGTTTGAGTATCTCTCCCACGCTTGACGTAGGTCCTCTCCTTGCTTCTGGCGGAAGGAAGAGATCTCAATTCTTGCTTTAATAGTTCTTGATGGAGGGTAGAATCGCTCGAGGAACAGACGCTCGAGCTCGGCCCATGTGGTTACACCTCCCCGTGGGAGCGTATTATCGTACCACTCTTTAGCTATTCCCGTCAATGAGAATGGGAACAACCTAAGTCTCTTGGCATCTTCAGTCATGTCATTGTAATTAAAAGTGGAGGCTATCATTAGAAAACTCCTCAGATGTGTATGAGGATTCTCCTTCCTGATCACCCCCTTGACCTGATTCTCGGTAAGCAGCTTTAAAATTCCCGGAGAAATCGAGAAGTTATTTGCCTCTACTGGAGGTAAAGCCACTCCATCATAGTACCGTTGTGGCTACGCTGCAAACCTCCCTCGAATAGCCATATGTTGATCTACGTTCTGAGGAACGTGTTGAGGATTAGCAGCTGGTACGGGTACTTGTTGGGGTGGTGGTTGGTAAACAGGTGGTTGATTGTAAACTGGAGGTGGAGGATACGGGTATGGTGGATAAGGATAAGGCGGGTATGGGTAAGGTGGGTAAGGTAAGTTGTTTTGTGGGAAATTAGGATGTGGGTAAGCAGGGTTGTTATGCGGATTATGGACAATGTTATGAGCTGGGCTATTTTGATTCTGATTACCCGGGTTTTGGCTCTGGCTTTCTCCTAACGGATCTTGATTCTTACTGGTATTGCCATCAGTGCCGTCAACCCGGTTCAATGCCTAATTGAACTCATTCTCGACATCATCCAACTCATTTGTAATATCCATTGGTTCTTTCCCTCCGGTAGCATTCATCCTTCTTAAGAAGGCTCGGTTTCTTCTTGCTATCGTCTCAGGGTCCAATGGGATTCTCTCTTCGCTCGTATTGCCTTGTGAGCGTGTTTTCATATACCTGACACACTAGCAGAAGGATCAAAACGCAACTGCCGAATATGTATGAAATAAAAAAACAGAAAAGAAAAATCACTCACTACTAACTACTAAGCTATCTACAAGTCCTATTAAAAAAGCATACAACACCATCCCCGACAACGGCGCCATTGACTTGAAGCGAATTACACTAACTTCTACTAATCGCTCACCCGTAAGCGGACGGGTTCACTGTAGTAAGAGTAAGTATAATGGCCAAGTATTATCGAACCCACGAGATGGAGTGTATACGAACAGATCCCTGAAGATCTACGCGTCGTAGCTAACATGAGTGTAATGTTTTTGAGTTTTTTAAAGATTAATTGAAAGACTAAAATAAACTAATTAAACTAAGAACGAAAGAGACGAATTAACTACGGGTTGTTTTCAAGTAAGAGATGGTGATGCTTAGGATAGGAATCCCTACGTATACTAACGGAGCAGGTACATAATCAAGATAACTGTGACGCACAAGAAATAACCTAAGTAAAAGAATGCAATGTGAAAGCTCAAGATTCTAAACCCTAATACTTTACCCTAACACTCGACTTCACTAATCCACTAACAAGTTAATAGATTGTGCTTAATTAATGAGACCCTAATTTAACTAAGGTGATGCGGTCGTCCTCCTTCGCTAAACTGGTAGATGAATTAACCCTTCCTAAACCCTCTAGTTAAGTCTACTCGTTGTTAAAGAGTGATATGGTCGTCCTCTCTCTAACACTTTTCGAACGAAATTCAAAAGTAAAGTTAAGATTAATTTTAAGCATTCATTAATCAAGAGAATTAAAACCTAACGTCACAAGTTATCCTAATTACGTACCCACAACCTACTTCTACGAGTTCATCCTACCCCAAGCATGTGAAGGTTTTAGCTAGACATGGTTTTAACGTAAACAAAAGCAGTAGAAGAAACAACGAACATAAACATGATTAATTCAACAAAGAAAATATGAAACACGAACTAGGGTTTTAAAGAATTAAAAATACTAAGAACTGAAATTTAATTGATAAAAACGAAGTTTAAAGCGTTAAAAGTTACCAAGCTAACAAAAAGAAACTAAGAAACGAAAATAAACGAAGAATTCGTATGAAAAACCTCAACCAAACGTAAAGTAAACTTGCTCGTTCCTTCTCCTCTTTCTCTCTCTAAAAACTAAGTCTAAAAGTGATGTATTTCATGGATTCCTCCCCAAAAACGTGTTCGGAAGAATATATATAAGGATCGGGTTGAAACGGGAGTCATTGGGCCGAAAAAATGAATTTTGAAATTTTGCTCTCGGAGGCGCTCGAGCATAGGTGGTCGAGCGGATCAGGTGGTCGAGCGGAGGCGCTCGAGCAGTGGTGCTCGAGCACTTTTCAGCAGCAGTACACTTGTTCGTAAAATCTTCATATCTCCTCAATCGGGAGTCCGTTTTAGCCGATTCAAAGTCCTACGAACTCCTATTTTCGCCCTCTTTCCATCTATGAAAACCAAAGAGACAAAATCATTAGTTTATGAAAATAATACTCAATTGACTCCAAACACTCATAAAAAACACTTAAAACTAGGGCATTTCGAGTGACGAATCATGACAATTTCACGCCTAATCAGCGCCCAAAGCCAACAGAAGATTTCGGCCATTCGAGCGGCTCGAGCGCCACCGCTCAAGCCAGTGTGTCATTTGACTTATCCCACCCGAGCACCTCCGCTCGACCCATGGTTTCATTCGAGCTGTGTAGCTCGAGCGCCACCGCTCGAGCATGACCAGCTCGAGCGCCTCAGCCCTTTTTCTTCCAGATCTATTTTTCGGCCCATGAGTTCCCGAATCGGCCCGACGCTTATATATTCTCGTTTCGATCACATTTTTAGACATCACATCACATACCACAACATAACACATAACTTTAGAGTTCGTTTTTGGAGATAGGAGAGTCGAGTAAGCTTTATTTTCACGTGTAATCGAGGTTTACTTATGAATTCTTTGTTTGTTTTTGATTTTTAATTTAATTTCGTTCGTTCTTTGACATTGAATACTTGAGACTTTGTTTTATCAATCAAATTTCAGTTCTTAGCATTTATTTTCTTTAAACCCTAGTTTATGTTTAGTAATTACTTAGTTCAAATCATTATGTTTATGTTAGTTATTTCTTCAATTGCATTTGTTATCGTTAAAGCCATGTCCGGCTAAAACCCTTGTATGCTTAGGGTAGGATGAACTCGTAGAAGTAGGATGTGGGTATATAATTAGGGTAATTCGTGATGTTTAGTTTTAATGCTCTTAATTAATGAATTCTTAAAATTAATCTTAACTTTACCTTTGAATTTTGTTCGAAAAGTGTTAGGGGGAGGACGACCGTATCACTCTTTAACAATTAGTAGACTTAACTAGAAGGTTTAGAAGAAGTTAATTAATCTACCGGTTTACCTAAGGAGGACGGCCGCATCACCTTAGTTAAATTAGGGTCTCTTTAATTGAGCACGATCTATTAACTTGTTAGTGGATTAGTGAAGTCGATTGATAGGATAAAGTATTAGGGTCTAAATTCTTGAACTTTCATTCTACGATCTTTTACTTAGGTTATTTCTTGCACATCACAGTTATTTTGATTATGTACCTGTTCCGTTAGTATACGTAGGAGTTCCTCTCCTAAGCATCACCATCACTTATTTGAAAATTGTTGGGACATTGTCAGTTTTGATTAAGATCCCAAAGCCCCTGAAAAGATGATTGCCTTAATCTGTCTTTGTCAGGCTAGTCTTGGTTAGGATTAGTACTTAGTCATTTTACACTTCACAGGTACTCAGTGAGAGGAGAACTCACTGGAGACAATCAAGAATCAGAGCCTGAAGACGAAGAGCACCATCCTGAACTTATGGCAGTCCTCTAAGCTGGCTGAGTAAGTGTCAGTGATGAAGAGTATGACCCTGAGGTCATTACTAACTCAGTCCTGAAGGGAACGGGATGTCACTGAGTTAATGGGAAGACTTGGAGTAGAGCCAAGCAATGCAAAAGGAATTTCAGCGTCAGGACAAGACTGGTGGGCTCAAGACAAAATGAACTTAATAAGACAAGCCTGAAGCTCAGGAATAAGTTCTGACATTCTCACCAACCTGATGACGTGGACCAATCCGAGAAGGACACGCACGTACGGAACCTAACATGAAGACTGAATTCAGACTGCATATTCAACGGCCAAGCATTCAATGTGCATTTAATGCAAATACCAAATCCATTCAAGGACGGCTGCTGCATGAAGATATGTCCGTTTGAAAACTCTCTACATAGATGACTCGAAGGCTATCTCTCCAACGGATAGTTTTTCAAATCACCTATAAATACAGAAGACCTTGAACCCATTCAAGGTTACGGGAAATTTCCAAGCCAGATATTACTCAAACTCTCAAGCATTCAAAGCATTCAACCCTTAAGAGAAGCACTCGAAACCTTCTAAATTTCCCAAGTGTTTCTCAGCAATTGAGAGTTATTCTGTATTCCAAGAGCTAATTAGAATTATCTTAAGCTTAGAGAGATTATCCAATCCTTAGCATAGCTTTGCCTTGTAAGGATAATCTCAATCTAGTTGAAATCCAAACTGAAACCAAAACCCTAAGTTAGGCTTGTTGGGAGTAAGTCAGTTAGAGTGTTAGTAAGTGGAGTTGTATAGATCAGTGAGGTTAGCTGGTCTTGGTGCACCTTGGCACGTTAAAAATAAGAATCCCTTGAGTGGATTTCCTGTTAAGTCAGGCCGTGGACGTAGGAGCTTGAGACTCTGAACCACGTTAAACTCCTTGTGTTCTTACTGCTTTGATATTGTGCATACTTGCTATATTACTTGTTCATTCATTGCATTCAAGTTTATCAGGCCTGAATCAATCAGGCTGATCTTCAAAAGGGCATTGCCCTACTAAACACTCTTCAGATTTGAGTAAAACAAGTTTTTCAGAAAGCAAACTAAACAAGACTTTAAACTTTCAGGGCTCAAACATTTCCGCACTGAACTTGAACTGATAGTTAGCCAACTGACATGCACCAAGTGTAGTCAGTAGGTGTGTTATCAGCTCCTAGTTCTTTACCACTCTGAGTAAAGGGGACTCAGTCAGTTTTAAGGTTGAAAAATTGGTATACGTGTATTCCCCTCCCCCCCATACACGTATTCTTCAGTCTTGTACCGGGACCAACAAGTGGTATCAGAGCAGTGGTTCGAAAGACCACTGACTTTGAATACTAATAGTTTCAGAGGAGAAACTGTTGGTGGTCACTGAACAGATCTGAGTTTGCTTTTCATAAAACTTGCATCATCATGACTTCGAGGAGACTTGAAGCTTCGTTACCTGAATTCTCTGTGTCTAACTTTGTCTATTGGAAGTTCAGATTAGAAGCACATCTAGATGCCATCCATGACCAGATGCCGCGTGTACTCAGGGAGGGACCGATCAAGATCACTATTCCTAACGTCAGAGGACTGGGATATGAGGATCTTGCGATTGGCGTGCAGGTTCCTAAAGAAAGGAAAGACATGACCAACGATGAAATCAAGATGGTGGGACTTGACAACGTCGCCTGAAACATCATCTTGCACACGGTGCCCATCGAGGAGTCAGCTAGGCTGATGAACTTAAAGACGGCAAAGGAGGTCTGGGATGAGCTGACAAGGATGTGTGAGGGATCTGAAAAGATCAAGGAGAATAAGAGAAACATTGCCATTCAGAAATTCGAGGCGTTCGAGATGCTGCCTGACGAGAGCATAGATCAAATGGAGTCTAGATTCATCAAGTTGATGAATGAGTTGGTGATGCTGGACAAGGATGTCCCAAGGAGAGATGTTGCTTCAAAGATCCTGAATTCCCTTCCTGGGAGATGGGACAACAGTGTAATTATGCTTAAGAACACTCAGGATATGAGTAACATAACTTCTACTTTACTTTTTTCATAGCTCAAAGCGCTTGAATTCGATCTTAACAAAAGAAAGAAGAAAGTACAGTCAGAAGAGGAAGTGAAGGAGAAAACTCCTGTGAAAAGTGTGGCGTTCAAGGCCAGGTCTGAACCTGTTGAGCCCTCATCAAACTCTTCATCAAAGTCACTGATGGAGATGAGCAGGGAAGAACTCGCTGAGGAGTACAACCTGATGGCCAGACGATTTGACAAGCTCAATTCCAGGTTTGGTCGTTATAAAAAGTTTTATCAGGACTCACGTGACAGGAAACCTGAAGGAACCCACCAAAGCTCAAGGAGATATGAGGAGCGAAGGAATACTGACCAGAGGAGAGAATGTGGTGATGAAAGGAGATATTCTGAACCAAAACCTGAAAGAAGAGACGAACAGAGACGTACTCGCGATGATAGATATCCAACAAAGACTGAAAGCTCACCAAGAACCAGGGAACCTGACTCAAGGAGGAACCCTGAACCGAGAAAAGAAAGAGTGAGTGAGCAGGTAGCATGTTACAACTGTAACAAGATTGGTCACTATCAGTACGACTGCCCGGAGCTGAGTGCGAGGGAGAGAGAGGAAAGGAGAGCCACTAGGGATCTAAGATCTGCTGATCGGAGAGCGATGGTTGCTGAAGATGCAACAGATTCTGACGGTCCTGCTGAAAGGTCACCTGAACTCTTCTCAGATGACGAGTACGATGATGTCTGTCTGATGGCTAGGGATGAGCCTGAGGTAACATCAAATTCTGTTTGTGCTTCTTACACTGGTCAAAATCCTGAGCTTAGCTCAGAGCCAGTTAGAGAAATGAACCTTCAGATCTGTCTTGATCAATTGATGGTTGATTTCTCCAGACTGCAGGAAACTAATGTCTTCTTGGTAGAGGAGAACAAGAAATTGAGTACTGAAGTTCAAAACCTGAATGAACAACTTACTCAGTCTGATCTTAAAGAATCAGCTCAAATTGTGAGACTAACTCAGGAGATTGATTTAATCAATGCTGAGCGTCTTCCAAGAGAGAAGATTCTGAAGGAACTGGCTGAGGAAGAGCTGGTCAGGAAGGAAGAACTGAAAGTACTTAAGAGTAAGTTTGATGACCTCTTTACCAGACATGAAATCCTGAAAAAGAGTGAGGACTCTCTCAAGAAAAAGGTTGCAGCAATGAATAAATCCTCAGTGGCTAGAGAGGAAATAAATAGCAACCAAATACTTGGGAACAAGAAAAAGGGACTTGGATATGTTCTTGAGAAATCCTCACAGGGTCAGTCTCATGTTGCTTCAGGGAGCAACACTGAGAGGGTATTTATTCAGACAGGCCAGAGTGCACCTAAGGTTGTGCTCCAGGCCCGTCAAACTGATAAGGGCAAGGAAACCGTTGACACAATCAGGATTGCTCCTAAGGTAGCTAAGCCAAAACCCAAGGGAAAGGCAAAGCAACCTACGGAAGCCCCTGAGAGCTCAGGTCAGGGAAAACCTCAGCGAAAGCAGAGGAAGACTCAGGCAAAGAGCCCTCAGACTGGTCAGCAAGGGTACCATCATGCTTGGCAATACCAACAGGGAAGATCAAACATGATGACACCCCCGTGGTTTTGGCATCCTGAGGCCTTTAACTGTTTTCCATTCCCTCACTTGCCTAGGTGGAATAGAAATCAGGGTCCTTATCAAGAAGAAGGCCCAAGACCCACTGCACCCAGACCTAGGAAGAACAGGAAGCCAGCCCAAAAGGCACCCACTCAGGCTCCTGTGAAGCCTAAGTCTAACACTCATACACCATCTTCCTCTAAGGCAAAGAAGAAGAAAGTTGTGTATGTCGATATTTCAGGGAGACCGATTTACCACTCTGAGGCAATCAGGGTTGTGAAGCAAGTCTGGATCCCGAAGGGTACAGCTGACACAATAGGACCCAACACCCAATGGGTACCTAAAGCCTAATTTGCTTGCAGGCGGCTGTGGATCACAACAAGAGGAGAGGAGACTCAATCAAAGCTGTTTGGTACCTAGACAGTGGTTGCTCAAGGCACATGACTGGAATGAAGAGTCTTCTCCAAGAGTATCAAGCTAAAGATGGTCCACAGGTAACCTTTGGTGATAACTCAAAAGGTGTTACTAAAGGTTTTGGTGTTCTAATTATAGGTACAGTCAGAGTGGAAAATGTGTCCTTTGTGGAAGGACTGAAGCATAACCTGCTGTCAGTAAGTCAATTCTGTGATAAAGGGTTCAGTGTTGAGTTTTCATCGAATACATGTTCAGTCAAGGACAAATCAACACAGGTGCTTCTATCAGGTATAAGGAAAGGTAATGTTTATCTCGCTGATTGGAGCAGCACTATTCCTATTACTTATCTTGTTGCTAAAAGCTCTCTAGAGCTCAGTTGGTTATGGCATAAAAGATTACGCCACCTGAACTTTAAGATTCTTAACAAAATTTCTAGACAGTCACTTGTTGATGGTCTACCTAATGAAGTTTTTAGCAAAGATCACGTGTGCAAAGCCTGTCAGGAAGGGAAGCAGGTCAGAGCGTCATTCAAAGAGAAAGCCTCTTATTCCTCTGACAGGATACTTCAGCTCTTGCACATGGATTTATTTGGTCCCATAACACCTGTGAGTATGAATGGTAGAAAGTATACCCTTGTGGTTATTGATGATTATTCTAGATATACTTGGGTTATTTTCTTGTTAAATAAGAAGGAAACACAGGTGAAGCTTCCAGAGTTGCTCAGGAGACTCAGCAATGAGAAGAATCAGTCCATTACTAAGATCAGATCTGACAAGGGCACTGAATTTATAAATTCATATATTTCTGACTTCTGTAATGAACTTGGTATAGCTCATGAGACTTCTGCAGCTAGAACCCCACAACAGAATGATGTTGCTGAAAGAAGGTACAGGACACTGAAGGAGGCTGCAAGGACCATGCTGGCTGAGTCAGGATTGCCCAAGAAATTCTGGGCTGAGGCAATCAACACTGCATGCTACACTCAGAACAGATCCATGCTGAACAAACAACATGCTCAGACCCCATATGAGACATGGAACAAAAGAAAACCTCGTATTTCTTATTTTCATGTATTTGGTTGTAAGTGCTTCATCCTCAACAATGGGAAGACCCAGTTGAAAGCCTTTGATAGCAAATCTGATGAAGGAATATTCTTAGGATATTCTGAAGTTAGTAAAGCCTTCAGGGTTTACAATTGTAGGACCCTTGTTGTTGAAGAATCACCTCATGTTGTCTTTGATGAATCTGCTAATGAGTCTAGGGCAAAGGTGTTGAATCCTGACACTAAGGAGGTCACAAGGAGTGTGACAAGGCTGAGCTTGAAGAATCAACCTGATCCCAAGATCAAGACTGTGCCAATTCCGAGATGGGATGATGATGACGATCAGGATGATGAATCAGGTGCCACTCATAAGCCCAACACATCAGGGATTGTTGAGCCTCAGACTGAGGAACGGGCTCAACCTGAGGTAAGAACCGTCTATGAAGATGTTGTTGCAGCTGAGACGGTTCCTGAGTCACCTAATCAAGGGGGAATCAATGCCCCTGACATTGAGCTAGTTAATCCCTTTGGCATAGACTCAGGATCATCCCCTTCTGTTCAATTTCATAAATTTTATGAGCCTGTAGACACTAACATTGCAGGTACTTCAGGAACAACTCCTGGCAAGAGAACATGGTTAGAAGATCATCCCATTGATCAAATCATTGGTGATCCAACTGAGGGAGTCAGGACCAGACGGTTCCATGGTGAGAGTGCATTGTTCTGTTGCTTTCTCTCTGAGCAAGAGCCTCATAATATTGAAGAAAATCTCACTGACTCGAACTGGATCATTGCCATGCAAGAGGAGTTGAATCAGTTCACAAGGAATCAGGTTTGGGAACTGGTAGATAGACCTAGGCATCAAGGCGTAATTGGTACCAATTGGGTCTTTAAGAACAAGAAGGATGAGAATGGTGTTGTGGTAAGGAACAAGGCTAGACTGGTTGCAAAAGGGTATTGTCAGTCCGAAGGAATAGACTATGATGAGACTTTTGCTCCAGTGGCTAGGTTGGAAGCTATCAGGTTGTTCCTTGCATATGCAACATACAAGAAGTTCAAGGTGTATCAAATGGATGTTAAGAGTGCCTTCCTGAATGGTGTACTCAATGAAGAAGTATATGTTGAACAACCTCCCTGGTTTGAGGTTGGAGATAGAGTATACCATTTGAAGAAAGCACTCTATGGACTTAAGCAAGCACCAAGAGCTTGGTATGATACCCTCTCTCAATTCCTGACAGACCATGGGTTCAAGAAGGGAACTGTGGATAGGACATTGTTCAGGATCACTGAAGGTGATGACATTCTCTTGGTCCAGATTTATGTGGATGATATAATATTTGGATCACCAAATCATCAGCTCTGTGAGAAATTCTCTAAGTTGATGACTGGTAAATTTGAGATGTCCATGATGGGAGAGATGAACTTCTTCTTAGGATTGCAGGTCAAGCAGACTGATCAAGGTATATTCATTAATCAGGCCAAGTATACAAGAGACTTGATTCATAAGTTTGGTGTTCAGAACAGCAATCCAGCCATGATCCCAATGAACACAAATTGGAAGATGGATCCTGACACTGAAGGGACTTCAGTAAATCAGACTGAGTATCGTGGGCTGATAGGTTCTTTATTGTACCTGACTGCAAGTAGGCCTGACATTACGTTTGCAGTTGGTGTGTGTGCTAGGTATCAGTCTGATCCCAAGAGAAGTCATTTGGAGGCTGCTAAGAGGATACTTAAGTATTTGAAAAGAACAGTCAATATGGGACTATGGTATCCTTCAGATGACAACTTCGAACTGACAGGTTATTCAGATGCAGATTATGGAGGTTGTAGGATTGATAGGAAGTCAACCTCAGGGACATGTCAGTTTTTGGGAAGTAAGTTGATCTCGTGGTTTAGTAAGAAGCAGAATTCAGTGGCGACATCCACGACTGAGGCTGAGTATATGGCTGCAGGTAGTTGTTGCACTCAGATTTTATGGTTGAGGCAACAGTTGAGGGACTACCAAGTGTTTGCTAATCAGGTTCCAATCTATTGTGATAACAATAGTGCTATAGCAATTACTCAGAACCCAGTGCTTTACACAAGATGCAAGCATGTGGATATTAGACACCACTTCATTCGAGATCATGTGGAGAAGAAAGACATTAGGATGGAGAAGATTCACACTGACAGGCAAAGAGCTGACATCTTGACTAAGCCTCTGGCTGAAGCAAGGTTTATGGAACTGTCAGTGGAGTTAGGACTCTTAGATCCGGGAGAGCAGTCAGTGTAGGGTTCTAGGGGGAACTCAGGCCAGACTCGACTCAGCGAGGTATCAGGGTGCTACAATGTCTCCCTGACAGGTATGAGTTCTAACCGGACTCTTGTGAATTTCAAGCGTCTCCCTGAGTCCTTCGTCCTGAAAATCTTTATTAAATGCATTCCGTTCTCATTAAAAGCGCGCCTTTTCATATTTAAACCCACGCGCACGGAGCATTTAATGCTACAGTTACTTTTTCATATACGTGTCCGTTTTATACGGAATATGACTGACATGGGGTTTAATTGAAGCTGAGATTAATCCTGGCCCCTCATTTCAAAACCTTTCGAATTCAGGGATCAATCTCAACCCCACGTTTGAGTAACTGACTTAGTCTTATCAATCAAGAGTTCCATTTGAGGTTTTTACGCAAACACAACGCACAATCTGCACACTGAGTTTTCTCTTGCTCAAACACAGATAATTCTTTCGAAAAATCTCTTCTTTTCAAAACAATGGCATTTCTCGATTCCAACTGGACAACCGACAAGATCGTAGATGTTGTCGAAAAGAAACTGGTACACATGGAGGAAGTCATCTCCATGGAAGGTATCTGTGTTACGGTTGAGGAAATCAAACCCGTATTTAAATGGATTTCCGATGTCGGGTTGGAAACATACTTCACCACCCGCCCCATTTCCTTGCTCCCAAGAACAGTGGTGGAAGCCTATTTAAATATGTTCTTACGGAGGGGGGAGATCTTTACAAAGGTGACTGAGCTTAAGCCAACGGGAGAGAAGGACGGCGACGGCGAACCCCTCTACAACTCAGAGGAAGTCACTTTCGACGTCAGGAGAGCGGTGAGGGAAGTCTTTAAGTTGCCTTTCACAGGCATTAACCCAAGAACCTACAAGAAGAACTCAGAGGGAGAGCTTCTTGCGAAATGGACCAAGTCAGGGTCATCGGAGTTCAAGGCTCGTCAAAACAAGAATACTCTGAAGCCTGAGTACAGAGCGCTGGTGGACTTGGTGTCCAAGTTAGTGATGGGAGCAACTGGCTCTCACGAGCAGTTGAGTCTGCCCAAGCTGAGGCTCATGGGGGCAATTGCTGATGGAGTGGAAGCGAACTGGGAGCAGTTCTTCCTCGATCAACTCCATCAGGCAGGATTGGACAAGCTTACGCGGGACGAGGAGAAGAAGCACATTTCCGTCAGTGCCATCTTGCCATTCGGCACGAGGATGTCCATCCTGATTGCTCATGCTTGCCATGGGTATACCTTCGACTTTGAGGACAGTCTCTCCTCAAAGAAGGTAATGTTTTCCTCACTGAGTGATACCTATTCAGTGCTAGGGCTGACTGATCCCAATGCGAAAGCAAAAGGTCAGGCCAAAAAGCCAGCTGGTAAGGCCAGGAGAGTGGTAACCAGTCTCATTGAACGGGTAGATGAGCTCCTTGAGAGGAGTAAGGAGGATGAGGAGGTTGCAGCTGAGGAGATGGAGCAGCCGGAGGTGACCGCGGCCGAGAAGAAGAAGAGGGTGAAGATCGTGCTGTCAGGGAAGAGCACGAAATCTGGAACTGAGTCTGATCCCAAGAAGGTCGGGTCTGAGGCTGAGGGAACTGACGATGACGTCAGGAAGGAGGGTGCTCAGGGAGAGAGGCCCCTAAAAAGGCTTAGGAAGGGGACCAGAAAATCCCCTGCTAAGAAGCTGCCTGAAGTGAGTGAGAGGGAGAAGTCAAGCTCTCCTGGAGCCTCTGACTTGGAGGAAGTGAGAAAAACTGTCGAGACGGCTGAGTCGTTGCAGCCTGAGACAGTACCCACTCAAACACCCCCACACCCTGAAACCCAAACACCTTCCATCCCTGACCCCACACCTCAAACTCCCCAACCACCCCAAATCTCAGAGCCAAATCAGCCTACTGAGTCAGCGCCATCAACTTCACACACGAATGAGCCTGACCAGTCAGCAGAGCCGAATCTTCCAAACCCCGCAGACTTTCCATCATACCCCAATCCCAAAGACTGTCCCAAATCCATTTCAGCAGAGGAGGATGAGTTCCTTGAATTGGAGGAGGAGGAGGAGTTAGATGAGCACATGGCTGGTGGGATTCTTGAGAACACTTTCAGGGGGAACGCCACAGAATGGGAAGGAAAGTGCTGGCCTGGGCTATCCAAGTATACTGAGCTGCTGGCGTATGTGATAGAGCTCAAGGTTTGGTTGGACTTCAAACAATCAAACATGCAGGAGCAACATATGCTGGTGGATGCTCATGGCTGGGAGCACTGGGAGGAGGAAGAGGCCAAGATCTGCTCTTTCTTTGGACTAACTAGCTGGCTTCAACTCTTGAACTTTGATAACCTGAAGCAGCTAGTGGCGGATATGATGTCCAAGAGCAAGGCTGACCTCCTATCTGACGACGAGAAGGATGGTGAGGAGGATGATGAAGGAGCTCAGGGTGGAGACCTGGAGAAGGCAGTGGAGGAAACTGCACAGGAAGTTGATGAGATGAACTCTGAGCCTCAGGCTCAGGGGGAAGGTGATAAGAACACTGGTGCCAATGGTGGACCAGTGGCTGAGGATATTGTGAACATCTCAGCTGCCAATGAGACATCTGTCAATGAAGGGATTCCCTGCCCTGAGACAAGAGAGGAAGATGTTGAGGCATTCAAGGAGACTCTCAGTTCCGAGGGACTTGCTCCTAAGGTTCAAGATAGCTTAGCTGAGCCTGAGGAGGCGGCTATGACTACTTCACAACTGCCTTCAGTGCACCTTGAAGAAGGGACTGATGCTGCAGGGGCTGACAAGGGAAAGCAGCCAATCACTGATGCGGCCGTTGATGATGAGGATGTGATCATAACCGGGGTCGGACGTGCTGAATTCACAAGCATAGTGGAGGTCAAGCAGGAGAAAACCTCAGAAAATCTAGCTGAACTTCAGGAGGAGGTAATGAGGCTACGAGCTGAGAAGGAAGACGACTCCAAGGCCCTGGCGAAGCACATCAGGTGGACAAAGTCAGCTTACAACACCCTTGCTAACAGGGAGCTGATTTTGTTAAAGAAAACGATGACTGACACGGCCAAGTCAGTGAGGAATGAGAGGAAGCGCACCAAGAAGATGCTTAGGAACACTCTCAAGAAGCTTGAAGAGAGGGATGCGATCAGGGACGAGAAGATGAATCAGGCAGTGGACAGGCTTGCAGTTCAGACTGGAGCTATTGTCACTCAGGCCTTGAAGGACTCAGCGTCCAAACTGGAGCTGGAGTCAGGGAGGATGGATCGCACCTCTCAGTCAGTGGCCGACACCTTGGCAAAGGCCACTGAGGAATCGGCAAAGATACTAACTGAGGCTAGCAGAGTCAGCGGTGAGTCCTTGAAGGTGGAGGAAAGGATCACCAAAGCTGAACAAAGACTCCAACTCTCCATGGAGGTCTTTGAGAAGAAAGTCAATGCTGCTATCAGTTCAGTTTCTTTTGCAGGCACTGGGATTGCCACGGGAGTTGAGATGCTGAAGGAGGGCGTATTGGAAGTTCAATCCTTAGCCTCTTTTGTTATCAACAGTGAAGCTGAGTCACTCCCATCCCAGGCCAATGATGATGCCAAAAAGGGGGAAAAGAAGAAGAAAAGATCCCGCCCTGAGGCATCGGAGGCAGTCAATCAAGGTGAAACCGTTCTAGCTGACCCTGAAGCCAATCCTGAAGGAAACATTTTAAGGGTGAGGAAGTCAGCTAGGTTAGCGGCGGTGGAAAAGGAAGGAGGGGAAATTGTTGCCAAGCTGAGAGAGGAGGCAACAAAGGCAAAGGCTAATGAACCTTCCAAGCAACAACCTGAGCCAGTTCAGAGGTCGTCTCCCATGAGCTCAAGGAAGAATCCCATCACTTATTCAGGTGAGTTGGTTGCGGAGCTATGTGCTGAAGCATGGGGAGATCAATCTGAAAAATCTGAGGCTATGCGCAGAGCTGAAACTGCTCAGAAGGAGAAGATGCGCATCTTGGAGAAGAAGGTTGAGAGGCTGACGGATATCACTGAGTTTCAACAACGAAAACTGGATGATGCAGTGATCAGCTTGCTAAGGAGGAAGAAGGCGAAGCCTGAGCCCAGGAAGTACAGGAAGAAGCCAACAGTTAGGAAATCAACAATTCTTCAAGTCAGAAGGCCAGAATCAGGAGCAAGGGAAGCTTTTGTTGATGAGTTCGTCTCAGAGACATTGAAGGAGTTTTGGACTGATGCAAGGGATGAATTTGTTAGATTGTGGTTTGTTGTGAAGAAGTGGGGCGACACTGACGATATCAATGCCCACTTCACTGACTACATGATGGACAATCATCCTGAGCTATTCCAGAAGATCTTGGAGGAGGCTGAGGCAGCTCAAGTTCAAGTGAAGGCTCCTGAGTTCACCATTTGAGCTCCTCCCTTGGTTCCTGGAACTCAAAAGCATGATACAAAGGCCATTATGATGGAAGTATTGAAGATAGCCAAAGCTGAAGGGTACGTGAATCAACCTGGAAGACTTGACGAACTGAAGGCAAGAGTTTATGCAGGATATGGACTCAAGCCTGAAATGAGATTAGTCTAGGTGTTCACAGGCTTCTTTGTAATAGATTAGATTCATTGTAATCATTTCCACATCAATCAATGAAATCTATTACTTTTACCCACAGACAAAAAACTCATTGTCTTTTTGGCTGTTGTTTAAAATTCTGTACTTTATCAAGAATTGCTCTAACACTGTCTTATCTTATAGATAGGTTTATCTTGTTTCCTCTAAGTGTTTTGAGGATCTTTTCAGTGTTTTGGCATCATCAAAAAGGGGGAAATTGTTGGGACATTTTCAGTTTTGATTAAGATCCCGAAGCCCCTGAAAAGATGATTGCCTTAATCTGTCTTTGTCAGGCTAGTCTTGGTTAGGATTAGTACTTAATCATTTTACAATTCACAGGTACTCAGTGAGAGGAGAACTCACTGGAGACAATCAAGACTCAGAGCCTGAAGACGAAGAGCACCATCCTGAACTTATGGCAGTCCTCTAAGCTGGCTGAGTAAGTGTCAGTGATGAAGAGTATGACCCTGAGGTCATTACTAACTCAGTCCTGAAGGGAACGGGATGTCACTGAGTTAATGGGAAGACTTGGAGTAGAGCCAAGCAATGCAAAAGGAATTTCAGCATCAGGACAAGACTGGTGGGCTCAAGATAAAATGAACTTAATAAGACAAGCCTGAAGCTCAGGAATAAGTTCTGACATTCTCACCAACCTGATGACGTGGACCAATCCGAGAAGGACACGCACGTACGGAACCTGACATGAAGACTGAATTCAGACTGCATATTCAACGGGCAAGCATTCAATGTGCATTTAATGCAAATACCAAATCCATGCAAGGACGGCTGCTGCATGAAGATATGTCCGTTTGAAGCCTCTCTACATAGATGACTCGAAGGCTATCTCTCCAACGGATAGTTTTTCAAATCACCTATAAATACAGAAGACCTTGAACCCATTCAAGGTTACGGGAAATTTCCAAGCCAGAAATTACTCAAACTCTCAAGCATTCAAAGCATTCAACCCTTAAGAGAAGCACTCGAAACCTTCTAAATTTCCCAAGTGTTTCTCAGCAATTGAGAGTTATTCTGTATTCCAAGAGCTAATTAGAATTATCTTAAGCTTAGAGAGATTATCCAATCCTTAGCATAGCTTTGCCTTGTAAGGATAATCTCAATCTAGTTGAAATCCAAACTGAAACCAAAACCCTAAGTTAGGCTTGTTGGGAGTAAGTCAGTTAGAGTGTTAGTAAGTGGAGTTGTATAGATCAGTGAGGTTAGCTGGTCTTGGTGCACCTTGGCACGTTAAAAACAAGAATCCCTTGAGTGGATTTCCTGTTAAGTCAGGTCGTGGACGTAGGAGCTTGAGACTCTGAACCACGTTAAACTCCTTGTGTTCTTACTGCTTTGATATTGTGCATACTTGCTATATTACTTGTTCATTCATTGCATTCAAGTTTATCAGGCATGAATCAATCAGACTGATCTTCAAAAGAGCATTGCCCTACTAAACACTCTTCAGATTTGAGTAAAACAAGTTTTTCAGAAAGCAAACTAAACAAGACTTTAAACTTTCAGGGCTCAAACATTTCCGCACTGAACTTGAACTGATAGTTAGCCAACTGACCCGCACCAAGTGTAGTCAGTAGGTTTGTTATCAGCTCCTAGTTCTTTACCACTCTGAGTAAAGGGGACTCAGTCAGTTTTAAGGTTGAAAAATTGGTATACGTGTATTCCCCCCCCATACACGTATTCCTCAGTCTTGTACCGGGACCAACAAAAACACACCTTAGATACTTAGTTTAACTTTCCTTTTGCATTCGTAGGATAATTTTAGTTTATTATAATTCTTTTTCATAACCCAAAAACATACACTCATATTAACTACGACGCGTAGATCTCCAGGGATCTATTCGCATACACACCTTCCCTTGGGTTCGATAATACTTGGTCCCTATACTTGCCAATACTACAGTGAACCCATACTCTTGTGGGGTAACTGCTAGTAGAAAGCTAGTAAAGTTCGGTCCAAGTCAATGGCGCCGTTGCCGGGGATGGCGATGTATGTCATTTGAATAGGACTTGTAGATAGCTTAGTAGTTAGTAGTGAGTGCTTTACTTTTCTATTTTATTCTTACTCGTTCGGCAGTTGCGCTTTGATTCTTCTGTTAGTGTCCCAGGTATATGAAAACACGCTCGCAAGGAGATACGAGTGAGGAGAGAATATCGTTAGATCCTAAGACGATAGCAAGAAGAAATCGAGCCTTCTTAAGAAGGATGAATACTGCTGGAGGAGAGAACGATAACATGGACATCAGTAATGAGTTGGATGATGCTGCAGGTGAGTTTAATCAGACAGTGAACCGGGCTGAGGGGACTGGAGGAACTAACAGTCAGAATCAAATGTCGTTAGAGGAAAGTCAGAGCCAAAACCCGGTTACACAGAACGTGAACAATCCAGTTCATAACCTTGTCCAACATCCTCAGAACAACCCTGCATATCCACCGAATAACTTCCCACATAACAATTTACCTTATCCCTACCCATACCTACCATATCCATGTCTACCTTACCCGTATCCCCCTCCACCTGCTTATAACCAACCACTAGTTCCTCAACCACCACCAGTCCAACAAGTACCGGTACCACCTATTTATCCTCAGCTCGTTCCTCAGAACGCCGATCAGAACATGGCCATTAGAGGAAGGTTTGCGGTGCAGCCGCAACAGTATTATGATGGAGTGGCATTATCTCCGGTAGAGGCCAACAATTTCTCAATTTCCCCTGGAATTCTAAAGCTACTTACCGAGAATCAATTCAAATGGGAGGTTGGGAAGGAGAATCCTCATACTCAACTGAGGAGTTTTCTTATGATAGCATCCACATTCAATTATAACGGTATGTCTGAAGATGCCAAGAGACTCAGGCTGTTCCCATTCTCTTTGACGGGAATAGCTAAGGAGTGTTACGATAACACGTTCCCACGGGGAGGTGTAACCACTTGGGCCGAGCTCGAGCGTCTATTCCTCGAGCAATTCTACCCTCCATCTAGAACCATTAGAGCAAGGATATAGATCTCTTCCTTCCGCCAGAAGTAAGGAGAAGACTTACGTCAAGCATGGGAGAGATACTCCAACATGTTGATTGAGTGCCCTCAGCACGGGTACAATGAGGGAGATATCATGACATTCTTCTATAGTAGAGCCAGCAAGGCTGGTCAAGCCCGTCTTGACGCGTGTGCTAATGGAGCATTTCTGAACTATGGTACAGCTAGATGCAGAGAGATCGTTGATAATATTGTCACGAATGCCGGGCAGTGGAATGGGGACCCAGAATTTTAGAGGGCATATCAGATTGAGGAGAGTGAAGGGATGAGAAAGCTGTTGATGGCTATGATGGAGAAGATAAGTAACATTGAGGTTGGGCAGAATTTGGTTAGAGGGAATGTAGCAGTGAGTGAGAAAGTGGACCAGCCCACAGTTCAGAAAGAGGTAGCCAACTATATGGGAGGACCTTACTACAATCAGAATGGGTATCCACAAAGTGGCAATCAATTTTGAAGGCCCTCCTATGGCCAACCATTTGTACCACCTTGTCCACAATCTCCTCAAAATCAGTGGAGGAATAATCAAGGCTATCAAGGAGGCCAGCAGCCTCAACAAAACCAATGGAGGAAGAATGAGAACTTCTCATATGTCAATCTGAAGGCCGAAATTACAGTTCCTCCGGGTGTTGATCCAGGTTCAAAGCCTCCGGGTGGAGAAGGCGGTTCCTCGACTGAGGAGATATTGAGAGCTATCCTTCAGAAGGTTGAGGAAGGAAGCAAAATATTGTCCTCTTTGGAGTATGACGTGAAGGAGTTGCATAAGAAAGACGATCAGCGTGATCAAGAACTCCTAAAGAGAGACATAGATTGGAATAGAACTCAACAAGAGAACAATAGGCGGTTCACTTCTATAGAGTTTCAGATAAGCCAGATTACAAAATCATTGGGAAGAGAGCCGGGTAAATATCCTTCCATGCTGGAGGGGAACCCGAAAGAGCAATGCAAGGCTATCCAGTTAAGAAGTGGAACCAACTATGATGGTCCCCAGATGCCTGCTGATTCTGAGATGCCCCAAGGAGACATTGAGATAGAGGGGAAAGAGCCTAGGAAGGATAGAGATGAAATTGAGGAGGTAGGAGTTGAGAAGAAGATAGAGGGTGAAGGCACTCAAGAGAGCAAAGAGCCTGAAGAGGAAGGTATTGAGAAGATTGAGAGAGTTCCGAAATGGAAGAAGGCAAAGGAAGCAAGGGAGAAAGTGAAAGAGACCGAGCGTGATGAATGTGGGGTACCCAAATCGGTGATACCCGTCCCGTATCCACATCGCTTCATGAAGAAAAAGCTTGATGAAAAATTCGCTAAATTCCTTGATGTTTTTAAGAAATTGCATATTAACATTCCTTTTTATGATGCTTTGGAATAGATGCCGAATCATGCCAAATTCCTGAAGGACTTAATTGCGAAGAGACGGCGAGCAGACGAGCCCAAGCTGGTGCAGCTGAACCATAAGGTGAGTGCATTAGTGCACAAAGTGCTTCCACCGAAGTTGAAGGATCCCGGGAGTTTCACGATCTTATGTGATATCGGGAATGGAGTTAAGAAGGGAGCATTATGCGACCTTGGAGCGAGCATCAATCTTATGTATTTGTTGCTATTCAAGAAGTTGGAAGGTGGAGAACTTCAGCCGACAATGATGACGCTTCAACTTGCCGACCGGTCTATTACTCGACCTCAAGGTGTAGTTGAAGATGTCCTCGTGAAAGTTGGGGATCACATTTTTCCAGCCGACTTTGTAGTGCTCGACATGGAGGAAGATGAGCGAGTGTCTTTGATCTTGGGAAGACCATTTTTGGCAACGGCGGGGATGGTGCTAGATGTGGCAAATGGGAAGATAACATTGAAAGTTGACGATCAAGAGATAAAAATCTCCCTATATGAGGCCATGAAGTACCCGAAGGAGGATGAGAGTTGTTATTGCATGGATGTCATTGATCCTCGTGTTGAAGACACACCTCCTCTCCCTAATCTTTCTATTAAGCATGATTTTAATAGTCCTTCACTTGATGATTTAACCCATGAGCATTATGATCTTCATTATTTTGATAGGGATAAAGGGAAAAAGTTGAAGGATGAAGAAGTGAAAAATGTGGACGAGGTCCAGTTAGAGAGTAAAGGGGGAGTTAAGAAGAAAAAGTTCAAACTCAAGAAATTGCTTAGTAAGACTCCTCCAGATAAAGGTGAGAAGAAGTTGAGACCCCCACCACTTGAGGTGGAGAAAGAAGCAAAGGAACTCATGATGAAGGGACATCAAGGAAAGGAATTCAACCACCACTCTTATGAGAATAAGAGAGGTAAATTTGAGTATCATGTCCCATAAGCTCCTTTGAGCTTGGTCCGGCATGAGGACCTTAAAAATAGCGTTGAGTGGGAGGCAACCCATTTTTATTTGCTTTTGTGTTTTTATGTTATTAGGGTGTTGTTGAATAGTAAGTTTTAACCTCGTACTTGAGAGTTTATTTTGTAGGTCATTAGTGTAAAAATTGCTCGAAATTCATGCATTTTATTGGCACATTTTATTGGATTTTGTGTGATTATTTACGTTAATTTGATTATTTGTGCTTAATAGTCGAAAAAAGGTGTGTTTTGCTATTATTGCAGCAATTTTAGAAAGAAACACAAGCCTTTAATTTATTGAGGTCGAGCGAAGATAAAAAATCGGAAAAGAAAATGAATTGGGCCCTATAAAATTCAAACATCAGCGGGCCCAAGTTGAGAAATTAAAATCAAGGCCCAAGTTGAGAGATTAAAGAGTCCAAGGCCCATTTGCTAATTACATGAGATTGCATTTGGTAATATAAGCAGAGCAAGTCACGTGAATTGGAAAAGTGGAACGAGTCGAGAAGAAAAGGAGAATATTGGAGGAAATAATTATTTGGGCCAAGAAATAATAATTTTGGCTGCCCATTTAATTAAATGACCGGCCCAATTGAGAAAAGACCCACTTGAAGGCTAATTGTTTTCGGCCCATTTCATGAATTAAAAGGCCCAATTGTTTTGTTACTTGGAGAATAGAAAGGGTTAATTGGAAGCAGGTCACGTGAGGCTTAGAGAAACAAAGTAGCTAGGGCCCACCATCTCTTTTGATTTTTGCTTGCCGTTTATTTGACCAAGAGAGAGAAAGCTGGGTTTGTTCCTAATTTCCTCATTCGAAGAAAGAGAAATTAGTCCGCCATTGTTCAAGAAAGAAAGCTTCACTGCTGCCATTATTCAATTGAGGAAAAGGAACTCATGCTGGGAATTTCGAAAGGAAGTCAGATAGAGAAATTAGCATGTCTCGTCGCCGGGTTCTGCAATTCACGGCAGGAAATTGAGGTGCACCGTCGGAATAAATGGAAACCAAGCTCCGCCGTTCAATTCGCTGGAGAAGAAAGCAGCCACGCCTGGACGGAAGACTCGTCGCCGGAGACCGAGCCTCGCCGGAGTTCGCGCCAGCGGAGCCACCGGAATCAGAGCTGCTCACGCCGAGATCCACGAAGAGCTCGAGTTCGCCGGAGTAGTAGTTCATGCCGGAATTTGTTGGAAACACCATGGCCGATTTGCAGAGGAAGAAGTAGGGAAGCTGGCCCACCTCTTGGGTCACGTGCTAAGGCTGAGAGGAAGAATTAACACATGTGCGGGTCCCACGCTGAAATGAAATTCCAAAAATGAAAGTATCAGCGCCTTTATTAAATGGGAAAAGCGCGTTTTCGTCTTGAAGTTTTGCTCGTGCAAAGTGGCTCGACCATATGAGCCAACTCGTGCAGAATCAAATTTTCACGGCTTCGTAAAATTGTCAAGGAAGCACGGTCGTGCAACTCTGCACGACCACGCAGGATCGTGCAAGGTCCGGTTTCACCTTATTTTTACCATTTATAATCTCATTTTCGACTCACTTCTCTCAAGCCCTCATGTCACACTATAAATACCCTCATTCTCAGATTCTAAGGGGCACATATATTTTCTAGGGCATTCTATTGGGGAGAACCCATCTCCCCACACACACTCTTTCACACATTAGATAATTTTAATGTTTTCTTAGATTAGAATTAGTGGGTAATTTCAATTTCTTGTAAGGATTTATGCTTTGAAGATCATTTGAGGTGATATCTTTCTTTAATTTCAAGCTTTGATGGTTAATTTCATTTTTATTTGTTATTTTAGCTTATTAGCCATGGGTGTCTCTTCTAGAACTATGAGCTAATTCTCTTTGCTTTGAGTGTTTAATCAATGTATGAAATTAATGTGTTGATGGATTTATAACTTTGATTATGTCTATTTCTTGATGTGATTGTTTCTATTGATGGACTTTGTATGTCTCAATTAATTAGTCGATTTGATTAGCTTATGTATTTAATTTTGTGTATTGCAACGAGAGTTGGGTATGCATGATTGGTATTTAGGTGAAAGTTTTGACTAATTAATTTGAGTTAAATAGTAATCGGTTTACCCGAGAGGGGATCGGTTGCTAGATCCCCCATCATTAGACATTAGGTATCTTAATTTGATAATTCGGGTACTTAGTGAAGGGGGAATTCTAGAGATGCATCGCGTGTTTTTAGATATTCACGATCTTAGGAGCTTATGGGGCATAATTAGGAGTTGCTAGTTAGTCCACGTTGTTCACCTAGGCCTCAAAAGGGATTGGTTTACACACTTTCGTGATCGCTCTTAACAAACATCTAGAAAAAGGCAATGATAGGTTGTAGATTCATCACACACACTAATGGATTGCATTGTGAAGACACTCGAAGCATTTCTCTCTCTTGCACTTTCTTAATTGAAAGTTAGCTTAATTGTTTAATTGTTTTCTAGATTTAATTTTTGCTTAGTTTAATTTTAATATGTCAACTTGTTCGTCACTATAGTACCATGCCGACGCACAACTTTGGGGCTCTATTGCACTCCTAAATCATTTGGGTTCGATAACTACTTGGTCCAAGTCTACTTTCACTACTACGACGATCCCGTACTCTTGCGGGGGAGTAGGAAAATTATTTTTCGAAAAACTCCGACCAAGTCAGTAGGCTTGTCTCGAAGGAGTAAAGGTATCATGAAGTTATTCAGATTGAAGGAACCAACTCGAGACCAAGGAGTGTGACACGTTGTTGAGAGAAACTTGAACTATTTGGATGAGGTAACCCACAACCCCAAACTTAGACCTCTTCACAAGGTCGAAGTTTGGGGGGTGGAGTTTTTATTTGTTTTATGATGATATTGCACAGGTGCACACCCTCTCTTGAGTTGAGTTTGGTTATTTGGTATCTTGAGATGCTCCTTGGGCTGATATTGATTTGATTTGCTACTACATATTTCATGTTTATCACTCATCTTATGCTTGTTGATTGCTATTCTTGAGTATGACTTGGTGAGTAGAGTTAGAGTTGTGAAGTTGAGTTAGGAATTTTATTGTGTGAGTGTAGGAGCCAGAGTTGCTTTGAGAGGGAACTAGTGTACTTACGCGTTTTCCTTTTTTAGTACTTGTGTGATGAGAGTGAGAATTCACTAGGATTAGCATGGATGTAAAAGCAGTGAGTTTTGAGCCTTTTGAGATTAAGATGCATGAATTGATCTCTTCGTTTGAGAGGATCGTCACCTTAGAAGATGCTAGAGCTTGTGTGTGCTCTCACTTCTTGATTGTGTTTAGTTTGATATGCCGAATGTGATCTTAGGTCATCTTTGTTTTGATTGAGTCACTTAGCCTAAAATTTTTCTTACCATTGATATTTATCCCTAGTTAGCCAGTTTGAGCCTGAGCCTATTTTCTTTGCTAACCCATTTAAACTTAACCAAATTCTTAAACTCTTGTTCCAATTTGAGTGGAGAATAGGAAAAGTGTGAATGAGGAGGGATCGGTTTGAGTTGAAAAATGAGAGTTATTATTGCTTGAGTGATTATGAGAAGAAGGTGCGATGAAGAATATGAGTTGTGGGAAAGAACAAAAGAATTTGAGAATGAGCAAAAGAAAAAAATGAGCTCATATATTTGTGCGAAAAAGAGAAAAAAAAAGTGAAGTGATTGAAAAAAGTGAAATGAGTTAGAAAAAAATTGAAGTGTTGAGAGTATTGGAATTGAAAGTGTGTTGATTGAAAATGTTTGAAGTATTTTGATCCTCGTCTCGAAGTATTGAAATTTGATTTTCTATTCTCCATTCACTTAAGTCACTTACCCCATATATTTCCCCCACCTGTCTAAAGAGCCTACATTACAACCTTGAGAAAAGTCCTTTTTGATTCGGCATTGATTTCTAGAGTATGGTCGAAGTTGAGAGTGCTTACAAGCCTATGGCTGCTGATATGTGTGATTGATTGATTGAGTGAGTCCCTTATTATTGATATACACTTCTGAGAGAGTGAAACACATCGTTGAGTGCACATCCATGTTTGATCTTGGTGTTTCTTGTTGTTATTGCGTGAGTATGATGAAGGGGGGTGAGTTAGTATACGTGTGATCGATCTTTGAAGTTCGAGTCCATTTACTTGCATGATTTGATTCTTTGATTCATTCCTAACAATTTCACTTGACTTATTATTTCATTGCTTGAGGACAAGCAATATGGTAAGTTTGGGGGGGTTGATTAGGCGTGAAATTGTCATGATTCGTAGTTAGAAATACCCAAGTTTTGGTCGATTTTGTTGAGTATTTAGAGTCAATTGATTACTATTTCTACACATTGATGAATTTGTCTCGTTGATGCTCATAGGTGAATCAAGGGCGAAAAATGGAGTTCGTAGGACTTTGAATCGACTCAAACGGATGCCCGGATGAGAAGATATCGAAGAAATACGAATGGTAATAGTGCGTGAGAAGAAAAGTATTAGTTGAAGAAGAAGGAGGACCACTCGAGCGCCACCGCTCGAGCAAGGGGTTGGCTCGAGCGCCCAAAACCAACAGAAGATTTTAGCCATTCGAGCGGCTCGTGCGCCACCGCTCGAGCCAGTGTGTCATTCGACCTATCCCACTCGAGCGCCTCCGCTCGACCCATGGTTTCATTCGAGCTGTGTAGCTCGATCGCCACCACTCGAGCGTGGCCAGCTCGAGCGCCTCAGCCATTTTTCTTCCAGATCCGTTTTTCGGCCCATGAGTTCCCGAATCGGCCCGACGCTTATATATACTCGTTCCGATCACGTTTTTGGACATCACATCACATACCACAACATGACACATAACTTTAGAGTTCGTTTTTGGAGATAGGAGAGTAGGAGAGTCGAGTAAGTTTTATTTTCACGTGTAATCGAGGTTTACTTACAAATTCTTAGTTTGTTTTCGATTTTTAATTTATTTTTGTTTGTTCTTTGACATTGAATACTTGAGACTTCGTTTTATCAATCAAATTTCAGTTCTTAGCATTTATTTTCTTTAAACCCTAGTTTATGTTTAGTAATTACTTAGTTCAAATTATTATGTTTATGTTAGTTATTTCTTCAATTGCTTTTGTTATCGTTAAAGCCATGTCCGGCTAAAACCCTTGTATGCTTAGGGTAGGATGAACTCGTAGAAGTAGGATGTGGGTACATAATTAGGGTAATTCGTGACGTTTAGTTTTAATGCTCTTAATTAATGAATTCTTAAAATCAATCTTAACTTTACCTTTGAATTTCGTTCGAAAAGTGTTAGGGAGAGGACGACCGTATCACTCTTTAACAATTAGTAGACTTAACTAGAAGGTTTAGAAGGGGTTAATTAATCTACCGATTTACCTAAGGAGGACGGCCACATCACCTTAGTTAAATTAGGGTCTCTTTAATTGAGCACCATCTATTAACTTGTTAATGGATTAGTGAAGTCGATTGATAGGATAAAGTATTAGGGTCTGAATTCTTGAGCTTTCATTCTACGATCTTTTACTTAGGTTATTTCTTGCACATCACGGTTATTTTGATTATGTACCTGCTCCGTTAGTATACGTAGGAATTCCTCTCCTAAGTATCACCATCACTTATTTGAAAACACACCTTAGATACTTAATTTAACTTTCCTTTTGCATTCGTAGGATAATTTTAGTTTATTATATTTCTTTTTCAAAACCCAAAAACATACACTCATATTTACTACGACGCGTAGATCTCCAGGGATCTATTCGCATACACACCTTCCATTGGGTTCGATAATACTTGGTCCCTATACTTGTCAATACTACAGTGAACCCATACTCTTGTGGGGTAACTGCTAGTAGAAAGCTAGTAATGTTCGGTTCAAGTCAAGTCCCAAAACCACAATTTTAATACACGTTGAATTACACAACACTAATTGATAAGTTTCGTCACAAGACTATTTAACAAATTAATCAATAAATTACACTTAGTAATTTTCTAATTTCCATAAAATCTCTATATTTATTTCTCCCATGATTCCAGGATTTTAAGGAAATTATTGAAAATATTTCATAAATGTAATATGTGGTTCTTTTCCATGATGACATCTACTAAAAAACACACACAACCCAATTACCATTAAATCACACCTATGAAATGGGAAAAAGAATAGCTCCCGCATCTCAAGCAATAAAATCGCCAATATAATATCTCTCAAATCCCTCCATAATAATATACAAACCACACACATGAGATGAGATATCAGTTATTAATAAATAAAAGCATCGTCACAAAACATGAAGGAAATCAATAATAAAAAATAAGGGACAACAACGAAATCCAAAATATTCTGATCACCATCAACAAATCCAAAAGTGAAAAATTAAACACAGGAAAAAAAGATTCATCGCCGTTGAACTAAAAAAAAATTATAATTTCGGAACATCCTGAACATTCACAAAAAATGGGACTATATTACAAAGAACAACAACCATGACCCAACCCGATTATACCCAACAGGAGACCGCAAAATGCTGTCACAACTATTAGATCCAACGAAGATACCGATCGACGCCAACAAACCACGAAGGAAATAAACGGGCATAAAAAAACCGCCGTGACGATTAGATCAAAAGATGATTTCGATCGACACCAAGAAACAGACCGTAAAATGTCGTCGTTATTTATTAGATCAAACGAATACTCCGATCGACGGCAGCAAACCACGAAGGAAATTAACAGGCATCGAAAACAATGCTGCAACAATTAGATCGAAATAAAATTTCGATCGACGCCAACAAACCACGAAGGAAATCAACTGGAATCCAAAAAGATAAACCGATCGGAAGAGGCTGCAAGTACAAGCAGGGAGCACTAGTGGAAAAGCACAGTGGAAGACCTGCATATAAACAACGCAGAAATGTAACGGTCCCTTCATTGCAGCTAACTAACACAAAAAAGAACGCCAACATTTATCAAGACAATGAACGATAGAGATCATAACAAACAATAATCCAAGGGCCATAACAATCTCCCGCCCAAAGCTATTTTAGGAATGTAGGACACTTTATATATTATTAATTTATAGATTATAGATTTCAGCTTCTGCCTTTATACATGAGACGGATTAAGGTCCAATTTATGGTACTTGCAATTCGAATTCTGGCATTTTATGACAAGTTTCATACAAGGTGGTGCAACAAGTTTCATTTTAAAGAACCAACAATATAAGACATGTTTTTGGATGGGCATTGTTGTTGCTAATTATTTTTGTATCTTTTTGTCATATGTCTTGTGTTCTACCTTATATGTTCGCGATTATTTAAAAAGAAAAGTGTATGTACTTGTGTACATTCTAATATGGATATGGGTGTCTAAAGATGGTTGTATTTCACTTAGTTTCATTACACGAATTTCTTTCTCTCTTTCATTTGCATGATCTGAAAAAGGAGACACATATATGCGTATAATAAAATAGAATAATTCATTGGTTTTGGTGAAAATATAATACAATATTATTAACTAAATTATATGTCATACAATTAATAATTTACATATCATATATACAACACATGCATATATTTAGGTGCAACATTCTTACCAAAACTAATTAATAATGATTAATTGGTAGTATATATTTTTATTTTGTTCTAACATATATGGAATTTTTATTGTGCCTCAACTTAATTCAAATTAAACATTACACATATATTATTTGGCCTATATGTTATTACTAGTGTTGAACCTACCCGCGCGTTGCGCGGAAGTCATTTGAATCGCTATATTTTCAAGATAATGATATATGATTTTGTAATTAATTGTTGTTTATTAGTCAATATCACTTTACGTAATAAAATTTTAGAGAGTAGATTTTGTGTGAGATCATCTCATGTAATGAGATGGTGGGAATATGTCTAAAATGGGCATGACACATTAACACTTTGATAGGGGTGAATGCTAACTTGTATTATCTCATGCCATGAAATGGTCTCATGCAAGCTTTTGCCAATTTTAAATATTAGTTATCCTATTAAAACATAATTTCATTGTGAAAATATATTTATTGTTATAAAAATAAATATAATTAATTTTTGTGATTGTAGAGGTTCATACTACTAAGGAACTAGAAACGAAGACCTTCCTTTAGCACTTAACGGTTTAGTTTTTAAAATGGTGATTTTATTGGGGTGTGTTTAGCAAGTGGAGTAGGTTTAGAAGATTTTTTTGTATGATTATTGAGTAGTGGTACTCGCACTACATTTAATATAATCATTATGATACAACATTATCTTCAACCTCGCTTGGTTGTTGAAACTATAGCATAAACCTAATCATGGTGAAATACGGGGGTTTAAGAAATACTCCAACATGAAAAAATAATTGATCTTAATTTTTATTTATCGACATATCATATTAAAGGAACAATGAGAATTGTCAGCATGAAAACTTGAAGGTTAATCTCGGACCAGAAGGAGTTAGTGACAATGTAGGTATTAAAGTAAATTAGGATATATTAGGACAAATCAACTCAAATCGAACCATAGTTCAACAAAAAATCCAAGCCAAATCAGGCCAATAAGCCCGGATTTCAGGCCAAATGGGGTTAATTGGTCCGATTTGGTTTGATTCAGGGTAATCTGACATCAATTCGCGGTTTTTAAAAGTTATTTTTTTTTAATTTATCCGTCCGTAGAGTTAATATGTTAATTTTGCCACCATCTTTAAGTTACAATCTTTAAAAATATATTATTTCTTTTGAAGTACAACCTTGGTACACAATGAAAATCACTCTTGCTCCGACATCAATATAATTTTACTTCTTAAAAATATTTAATCATTTTTACGCAATCCAACACTTTTGAAAATTTTAAACCAAACTTAAGTGAAACTAAACGTGCGAGGATTTGTGTCACCACTAAACATGTATTAATAATAAAATTGGGTGAATTTCCAGAACTGATGTACTTCAGTATAACTTGACTTTATTTTCCTTCAACATAATCTCTAAAATGATAAATTTGACTTTAACATGGTTCAAAAGTTAGTTTTCATCATTGTTCAAACAAAAACTAATTAAAAAAATAGAATACAATAAAAAGAAGAATACACAACAACATTAAAAATATATAATACTACCTCCGTCCCACAACACATTGCGGGGTTACTATTCCTCTCGTGTTTTTGCGAGTGAGTTTTTTTATTAGTATTTGAAATGATAAAGTAATTTTAAAATTACTTTATAATAGAGAAGAGGTAGATCTATCATACCCTACCTTAAAAATTATTTTATCATTTCAAATAATAATAAATAATTCGTTCGCTAAAACATGAAGATAAAGTAAACTCCGCAATGTATTCCGGGACGGAGGGAGTACACATCAATAAATTACCTTGTTTTGTTGGTATTTTTTACACTCAATTTAATCATTCTACGTAATAAATACTCTTACACAGACATGTTAACCATTTTTTTCACGGGTGGATTGGAGAGGTGGGGAAGTGGATAAGTTTTGCGGTTGTATTGAATGAGATTTTGAGGGTGAGTATTTTAAGGGATGTGAATATATATATATATATATATATATATATATATATATATATATATATATATTAGTATAAGTATTATATGTTGAATAAAATTAGAATTTTATAGTGGATATATTTAGTAAATATTTAAAAATAAGGTGGGTAGATTAGAAGTGGATGAACTTAGTAAAATAGCTATAATAAGTTTGTTTATAAGAAACTTGATATTTAATTTTATTAAGAATTGTAAATTATCACATATGATTTTGAATAAAATAAAGAAAAAACCAAACTTGTTTGTTCTTAAATAATTACATAACTGTAAAATAAATGTTATATTTAAATGCTTCAAAAAAGCATTAGTTGTTATCGGCAAAGAGTATTTGTTGTTTTAACTAAAGGGTATTAGTTGTTTTCACTGAAGAGTATTAGTTGTTTACCAAAAACAAACAAAGACTCTTCAGTTAGAACAACTAATACTTTTCAAAGAAAAGAACTAATACTCTTCAATGATTCATGTATGAACCAATTTCATTCTATACATACTCATACATAATCAGTATGTATATGAATCATTAAAGGGTATTATTTATTTTCATTAAAGAATATTAGTTGTTTCCAGTGAAGAGTATTAGTTATTATTATTGAAGAATCTTAGTTATTTTTTGTAAACAACTAATACTTTCTAGTGAAAACAACTAATACCCTTCAGTGAAAACAACTAATACCCTTTAATGGTTCATGTATGAACCATTTTCCCTCTATATTTTATCTACATAAATATGTGTAATTGGCAATTTTCTTTTGATTATCATATCTTTAGATTCATTGTGTAGATCTTTCCCGATTATACATTGTAAAGTACTAATTTTAAAATGAAAATTTTACTCCGAAAATTGCTTCAACCATGTCGAGCAATACCATCTTCAATATTTCCACTAATAATATTGTTTGTTGATTTATTTTCGGCTGCCACATTTGTATGTTATACTTTTTCTAGAAGTTGAGGATTTTTATATTTTGTCTTCTCTTAAAAAAATACCCTCCATCTTTCCCTCGAGGAAACCATCCCTGGGCCTCATCAATTGTATCGATAGAAACACCCAACAAAAGTTCATAGCCTCCATTTTATTTTATTCTTTTTAGTGAGTCTCATATTATTTTCTCATTTATGATATTATATTCAATCGCATGATTCTCGGTATATATAACAACAGAAAATCATCTTCACCGGTAAAAAGTAGGGTTACCGTGTATATATGCCAGTTTATGGTGTCATTCAAATAAAAAATAAATAAAAAAAAAGAATGACATGTAAAAGAATATAACATTAAAAATCATGAAAAAGTCTGGTATATTATATAGTGGATGATTCGGATAATTCACAAAAACACTTCACATCTTTATAGACTTCAAATGAATCTACATTAAATTTTCAATCTACTATGAATTCCTAATAAATATCTTCAAACCTCTGATGGATATATTTAGATCTCTAACAATGTCTTCAAAATTTTGATGGATATCTTGGAAAATATTAGAACATCTGATGAATATTAGAAATATCTTCAAATAATATCTGAATAAACGCTCCAATCTACAAATATAAATATTTTAATATATATTCAAAAATTAATTCAACTCACATATATTCAAAAAATTAAATAAGAAATACATGCAATGAAAAAACCTTAAACCACCAATTTGCATATGATGGTGGAGAGAATGAACATGTGAAGGGTATACATAGGATCAAAATAAAATTGATCCTAAAATATAGCAAGTCATCAAATGGTCCATAATTCACCAAAAATAAATAAACGATCAAAATTGAATTTATATTAATGGAAAATTAAATGCTAATTTATAATAAAAAAAATTATCAAAATTGTTAGAAAAAATGGACGGTGATGATGAAAACACGAAATGATGATCAAGGGTCACATAAATCTTCTGCCCAAATGTATTTAATAATCGTAAAAAAATACCTCAGGTCATAGGGAAATATTTTTTTTAAGGACGGTAACTTATAGGGGTGGCAAAATTAGGAACATAACTTCCAAGACTGACAAATTAAGGACAATAATTTTAAAAGTCACGAATTAAAGCCAAACCAGCCCAAGTAAACCAAAATAGGGATATGTTACATGGCTCAAATTAGGCTGAATTCGATCTGAAATTCACGCTGATTGGCCCGATTTGCCCTGAACTCGGACAAAATTCGAGCCAAATTGAGTTTATTGCAGCTGATTGCGCCTAAATTCGCGACTCATAAAAATTACATTCCTTGAATTGTCAGCCTGAAAAATAACAGTCATCATTTTGTCCGGCCAACATTTAATTATTTTTTCTTCAGTTTCAACATCATATTATACATCCTATATTCTTAATATTTTTTAAAATGAATTAAAAAAATGAATAAAATTATAAATACATTTTATCTTCATCTTCAAGCTCCCGTTGGCGTCCCCTGCAACCCACCCGACCTTCTTGTTGTTGCCGCCTCACTCCCACCCTCCCCCACATCTTCACTATAATTCGAGTTCTGCATAACCCGAAGTCCAAAAATAACAAAACCAAACAATTGAATTCAACAAATTTCCAAAATTGAGTTATGCAAATTGGGTTTTGCACCAAGTCCATTGAAGGAAGGAATCTTTGTTGCTTAGTCGTCTCTCCGCCTAGTGCCACTTCCATCATCATCTTCTCCTGCTTCGTTTTGCCACATTAGTCATTAATGTCTACTCCGTACAATAAATCTGATATAATAAAAATAGGATTGTAGATCGCACTTTCTCTTTGTAGCTAGGTTGCAAAAGCCAGACATCAGTAATCAGAGCATTTTCTGGCCGCCTAACGCCTAGGCCCACCTATGTGGCGCCTATAATTTTTTTATATTTTATATAATAGGGCCGCCAAGAACTCGCCTAGGGCAGCCTAAGTACGCCTAAAGCCGCTTAGGCCCGAAAATGCCTAGACTTACCGATTTTGCAGAAATCGGGTAGGGAGGAGGTCGTCTAGCGCCTAGGCGGCGCCTAGCCCGATTTATGCATCACTGCTTCGTAGAGTGAGAGGTGTGGAAGAGTATTTCAAAATAGGGTTATACATCATTCTTCAAAATAGGGTATGTTTCAAAAAGTGAAACTTGGGAAGAAGATCTTTCACATTTGGGTCTGGGCAAGAATATTCATTAAGGTAGGTTTGGATTTTTTATATTAATTAAATTTATAGATTTTAAAATTGATTCACAAATTTTTTTCTTTTATATTTTATGACATGGAAGTTTTTAAGCTGTGTCATTCGATATGGCGTCCAACATGACAAAAGGCACTAATTTCAGTCAGCAATATCATCTGTCGCAGGTCGGAAATAAAAAATGTATATTAAATTGCAGATCAATCAAAGGATGTGGTTTCTATTTTAATCCTGAACACCATGAATTTAAGAGGTGGATGAGTGGGTGTATTTAGTGGTTGTATTGAAATTGAATAAAATTAATAGATGACTATTTCTTTAGGGATTGTGCGTAAGTATTATGTGATGGGTAAAATTATAATTTTAAATTGGCCATAATTAGTAAAATTATAAATGAGGTGGATGACTTTAGTAAAATAATTAGTGTAGATAGCTGCGCTATATAATATTTTATGATTGGGTATACTGTCCAAGGACTAATTACTCCGAGGACCAAATTAATGTCCTATAATAGTATTTAATTAAAAACAATTTCATACTTGATTTCATTAAGAATTGTTAATCTTTTTTATTTTTAATAAAAGAAAAAGAAAAAAACTTGTTTATTTAAAGTCAATGTTATTTTTAAATTTTTAGAAAAACAATTTTATATTAATAATGATATCAAACACATAAAAAAAATTAAATAGTATAAAATAATTTAAGACAAATATAACAAAAGTAATTAAGTACCTCAGGTCATGATAAATATTAGCAAAATGAATTTTTTATAACCAGACATTGTATAGTTTATAAATTTTACACATAAAATTGTAGATCTTAGATATAATAACAAAATATCGCCATTAAAATTTAGCAATATAAATAAGATAATCAACAAAAGAAACTTAATTAAAAATATCAATATAAAGTACTTATCCTTGGTACACAAACAATGAAAATAATTATTGTTCTGACATCAATATCATTATACTTTTTAAAAATAATTTTATCATCTTTACACCATCTAACATTTACATTTGATTGAAATCATCATACCATGAATATTTAATTTATAAACTCTTAAGTATATGAATATCCCCTATTCCATGAGAGAAAACAAAAATATTATATGAATATAGTTTTACGTAAATTTTACTTTTATAGTATCATTATTTAGTATATGAATTGTAAATGTTTAGAATATTGAATAATACCATTTAATATAAAAATATCAGTTTTCAATGATTTTGAGAAGAAAACAAACAGAGTTAAGCATTTTTAAACAGTGATACTATATATGTTAAACAATTACACTATACTAAATATGGATATTTGAAAAGACTGTTTACGTAAATCCAAATTCACATGAGACGCATCTTAATGAAAATAAGGGATTTTTAGATTAAAATCAATAAAAAAAATTGTGGAAGTTTATAATACAAAATCGACATAATTTGATTTGCTAAAATAGTAAATATATCATTAAATAAACTAAATTATGGTGATGTTTGTTGGGATATATTTTAGTTTTGATGATTTTCCAAAACAACATGTAATAGGTTTGAAAGCAGTCAGGATAGTATCTTTTAGTTTCAGGTCAGGCTAGGTTGTTTCTCAGTAGAATATGTTATCAGTGGAGGAAGAACTCAGCTGAGGGGGAACTCACTGATAGAGCCTGAGGAAGTCAAGATGACATCACAAGGAGAACAACTGAAGCCATGTCAGAAGACCTGAACCTGAAGAGAAGCCTGAAGGAAGTCCCACTGAGTATAAACCTGACTATTCTAAGCTAAGTCAGTGGACTACTCAGTGAAGAGCATGATCAGGAGGATCAGTGCTGGGCCTAGTAGGACCTGAAGGAGTCAGGCTACTGAGGCTGGGAAGCTTGACAAATAGCCTTATGTCAACTCCCCTGAGTGGACTTCAAGTCTACTGAAGGAAGGTATCCTGAGAGGATTACAAGTCAGCTGAAGACAAGTCGCCTGAAGTCAGGACTACCCTGATCAAGTACCCTGAACAAAAGAGCCGTTGGACTCAGTCCACGTGGACCAATCAAGACAAGACAACGAATCTGACAAAAGCTGACAAGGCCGTACTTCACTGAAAAGGAGAATTTCACTCCAGAGATAGTCTGGATTTGAATGTTACTCTCTCCAACGGTAACATTCAAATCCACACTATAAATACAAACTCAAGCTGCATTTAGAGGAGAGGTGCAGATGTGAGAGAGAGTGCAAGTTCTAGGGAGGCATAAGGAGGCACCATCTCCATCAAGAACACTGACCCTGAGTTCTACATAGTCATATTTGAGTGTTCCAGTTTGTATACTCGAGCCTATCATATACATCCTAAGCTTAGAGAGATTTTCCCAAACCTAGCTTTCAGGCTAAAACCATGTAAGGGAAAATCTCACCTAGTTGGAGAAAAACCAAACCAAACTAAACTCTTTCCAGAAGAGTGTTAGGTGTTGCAGTGAGGTGAGGAGAGGCAGTCCCTGAGTGAAGAGGGATGTGAGGCCAGTTCGAGAGGCAGCCCAGGGAGTGGCGTGAGTCCAGTGTATCCGTGCACCTTGGCACGTTAAAAACAAGAATCCCAAGTAGTGGATTTCCTGTTAAATCAGGCAGTGGATGTAGGAGCTTGAGCCTCTGAACCACTTTACATTGTTGTGTTCATTATTGCCTTACATCAGTGTACATCAGTGTTAAAAAAAAAAAACAAATTCTCCTAAATTCCCATATTGTCCTTGTTTGTGAAAGAAAAAACGGGACCATCAATGTTAATTGTCAATAGAAAATTGAAACTCATTACAATTTATATTATATAATTTTTTATGGATTTAAAATAAAAATTTTGTATATTTTGTAAGTTATCTTGATTCTTATTTTATATTGTATAAAATTCATTTATATTTACATATGAAAATGATAAATAACATTAAAATTGAAAATATTGATTACAATATTTTATATGAAACATTAGAGAATGAAATGTTCTGATAAGCATAAAGCTACTGTTAATTTGATAAATATGAAATTTTTTTGATGGAATTTTGGTCAAGTAATTGTTTGATATAGATTTCTTCCATTATTGCAATTAAGAGAAGGTTAATTGCACTTTTGGTCCAAAGAGAATGCGTCCATTTCAAAATGATCATTTTTTAGACACTTATATTCCCATATTTTTTTATACACTTTTGGTCCCAAGAGAATATAATAAATTGTAGTTTTGGTCCAAAAAAATTGAATAAATTTGCAGTTCTAGTCCTAAAATTTAAAGGATGAGACTAAAACTGAAAAGAGAAAAAAAATCACTTTCGCATATAGGTATCAAAAGTGTTTTGCACCCATTCTTTTGGGAACAAAAGTGCAATTTTCTCATTAAAGAAGGTACTTCAATATATGTGTTGTATTTTCATTCTTTATTCTTTAATTAAATCAACTAATTCAACCGAATTGATGGAACAATTAGCTATTGACTAGTCAAGTAACCTCAACTACTCATTGTTTCTAAGAAATTATCTTGGTCTATTATAAATGTACATTTTAATTTTCTAATTCATCTAACTTTTAAAGCTCTAATCACAATATTTTTTTTAAATTAAAATTTAATTATTGAGAATAATAATAATTTTAAAAAAATGAATTAACCAAATCAAATTGAATTATTTTGTAGTGAGAGACTAAAAATGCCTTATTTTTTTTAAGTATACTAGCATAAATTACTCAAACATTGACAAAATCAATGAATACAAAATATTGCAAAATTAAGGAACTACATCAATTTCAAATTTGAAGAAATCAACAAAAGAGGCATATTGCGTCGATTCATGTGCTAATCTAGTGCTAGACACACTTAGTGATAATCATTTTCATCCTTAATGATAAACATGAATGAATTGAATTAATTTTTACGAAATAACTGCATGAACTCAAGAGGTATTGTTTGTAAACGTTTAAAAACGCATTAACTTTAATTTATAAATAACAATTATTCCATATATTCTGCAATTAATATACTAAATTTGACCAAATTTTATAACAATACAGTTTAAAATAAAATGGAATTATAAGTATAATGCTTTGAAAATACATATATTCATTCAACGGGAATGGTCACATGTCTACCGGTAGGCACATATTAATAATATACCCACCGTAAGTGTGTTAATGACACATAAGCAGGGGGCCCACTATTATTTTAATTACTATAGGTGCACATTTATTTCTTTTCTTTTTTTTCCAAAGGTGTACGTTTGTTTCTGCCATAAAAAACATTGAAATGTTAACTTGATCAAATCCTCTTACTTTATTTTTTAATTTAATATTTTCTTAACTGATAAAAAATTTGAACTAAATTTCCCATAATTCTCGTAATTTTGGAAATTTGTTGAGTATTTCTTATCTTAACATCCTATAGGAAGATCGAAATTTAATTGGATTATTTTTATCATATATTTATTTGGATTATTTGATTTAAAAAAATTCCAGACACTTTTATAATGACATCTCAAATACACTACTGATAAAATACATGACATTTCCGATTAAATATTCAATAATTTAAACAAATTTTCGTATTAAACTATAATGAACTATTTTAACATATAACCTATAATTGATAGAGGAAAAAAAATTGGATATGTCACATTATAATTCTATAAGATTGGATTATTAGTCTGCATTGAATAATAACATGTGACAAATTACATAAATTTAGAACTTAATCAACTAACACAATAATTCGGTGATTTTTATCAAAATTCATTAAACCATCTCAAATGATTGGATTATTAATCTGTATTGAATAATAACATGTGACCAAATTACATAAATTTAGCACTTAATTAAAATATTTTGAAAATGAACCCACAACCAATTTTTTTTCCTTGAACTTATCAATAAAATATATTCCCAAATAAAAACGGGATTCTTGAATAGATTACAGTTATAAATCCTTTCAAAAGCCTATGATTTGGTGAATAAATCGGTTAATTTTATCAAAATTCATTAAATCATCTCAAATGATTTTCATACAACATACATAACTATCAAAGTATCAATCCTAAAAAATCTATAATATATCAAAAAAAAATATATTGTACACAATAACAATTCATAAACAAAGAGCAGTGTGCTTGTAATCCTTTTAACAGGGAAAAGCTCACCGTGATAGATCAGGATTCGAAGGCCCTTGGACAACTGGCCCTCTAAAATTTGACCATTCATACTTCGTGTAAGCTATCAAACACAAATTACGTATTCGAGTTTGCTTTCGAATTCCTATAAATTAAATGCACGTATGCTAAACAGGGAGCTTCTTAAAACGGATTCAAAGAGTCTGTTAAAACTACCCGTTAATTCGGAACAAGTAAGAAGATATATGTTGAACCTACATACAATACAACCGAAGAAATACAAAAATACATAGACACATTGAACTAATACCAATACAGAGATTGAATAAATACATATCGAACAATTCATTGATCAAAGACTCAACACTCGTCGACAAAAATATACACAGTGCCGGAAAGAATACAACACGTCCAATCGGTAATTCATCGAAACACATCACACGGTAAAGATAACACTCATCACTAACTCCACAGCAACCCCAACATAAAGCCGACATAACAATGCCAATACGATGATCATAACATCGGAAATGGAACAGCCGAGATAGATAGTAAGCTCCAACAACCAACTCAGAAGACCCACATCGACGAAATGCGACGAACATCAAAACTCAGATTGAATAAACCAACACCGATGATAATTGGGAAGGGTGAAGTTAAACCAACACTGACGATACTTGGGAAGGATGAATTCAACAACCGAAACACGCACATATATATGAGAAAAGCAATTTAATACCCACCAATCGTGCGGCAGATTACAAAAAAAAAACGACTGCAATCATTGAGGTAATTACAACAAAAAATCACGCCTAATACTTTAACCAATACGAACGGATATGATGAAACGAAAAAACAATGAATGGCCGAAAATCATTCCTGCCCAAATCTATATTTAGGAAGGTAAGGTGTATTATATATTATAGATAGATTATAGATTCGGTTGCACAAATTTAAATTGTATACGTTTATATCCATTTTCTTAAAACATGTTTTTCATAAATGGAATATTCCATTTTCTTTAAGATTGATTTGAATGTTCATAAATATAAAAATAAATCAACATAAATGTATTTTAAATAGCACCTTTAAAATTGTTATATTTATTTTGTGAATAACATTAATTGATTATAAAATTATAACTTTGTTTTTATAATCTCAGTTGATTCTAAATCATGATTCTGTAATTTTTTATTTAAGGTATAATCAACTTTGTTAACCAGATTTAAAATTTATTTTTCTATTACTTTTGTTCATCCTTAAATTTCGTTCATAATTTAATTATTATTATATCAATTAGTTTGATAAATTTAATAAACACCAAAGACAAACTATAAAATTCAAGCAGAATTTAGCAACATTTCTTATTGATATCTTAATTAAAGTATGATTTTATTGCAATGGACAATATAAATTTGGAAATAAAATTTGATTGACTAATAAGATTTATTTATCACAATCAATTTATATGAATTTAATTATTAATTTTCTAATCAAAATTTAAAATTAGTAAGTAATGAATAAAACTTTAGCCAACCTGTTTATGTTTAAAAAAAAAATCACTACAACATATTGAATTAATTCTATGATCATTAACAAATTTATATACACACTTCACATTATTAAAAAAAATCATAATTTATAAGAAAATTTACTGTATTTTTTCTTATTTTGAATAAAAATAATTAGGAAGTAGTGTAGTGTGATTTTGTTACACTAATTAAGTTGTGCCTCCATTAAAATGTAGTTTTTTTTTTTTGAAAGGGAATTAAAATGTAGTTCAATTTTTTTTATAATTTGGTACCCGATTCAAGAACTTATAACTCAAGTTTATTTTAATAACACTAATTATGTCCGAGTAATAATGTAGCTTGAATTTACTACCAAATTTTGTAATTCGATGATATTTGTTGTAAATCGAGAGCGTAAAATAGAGACGCAAATTTGTTCACCCAGTTCGTCGATAACGACTACGTCAGGGGGCGTACCAAGCCAGGAGTTTCACTAATATTTGTGTGTATGCATGTATACAATTCTGAGTACAATGATCTATTTATAATAGAAAAGACCTAGTCTAAACCTAAAACCCGTTTAGGTTACAAGCCCATTAGTAATGTCCACATCAAATCTTCTAGATTTGGTATAATAAATCTGCAAGATTTATAACACTTCCCCTTGGACATTACGACATAACATATATGTCTTGTCATAAAAACTCCACGTGCTAGGTAGCGACCAAATATTTAGTTACGGAGGAATGTAACTTTATTGATCTTTCGGATCAAATCTTCTGGATTTACTTCGGGGTACCTCTCCCCCTAAAGACAATAACCCTTTGTGCTTTCGCATCCCAATACCATGAACGTACTTTTCAAAAGTAGATGTAGGCAACGACTTAGTGAACAGATCTGCTAGATTGTCACTAGATTGCACCTTTTGAATGGTAATCACGTCACTCTTCTGGAGTTCGTATGGGTAGAAAAACTTAGGTGAAATATGTTTCGTCAAGTTTCCTATGACGTACCCATTACTCATTTGTGCGATCGGAGCGCTTTCGGCACTCAGCGATAGTTTTGGATTCTAGATCTAGATCGTTATTTATAATAGAAAGAGCAATTGTCGCTGCAAATGTGTCATCGACGACAGTAATATTTCTATAATAAGTTTCTCCCGTATCTATGAAATTCATAGAGACTTCAACGTTTATGTCAACCAGACCTTCTTCATTTCCCAGTGTATCTGGGTCTGCTCGTTCTGTGGTCCTAGTGCTTTGAATATTTTGTGCACGTGTTTCATTACTAGGACGCTCGTCTTCAAGACGAATCTCTTCTAGAGATTTCACGTTCTGCTGACCAGTTTTGATAGCCTTTCTTTTAGGTGTGTTTGTATTGGTTGTAGGTCCTTTACACTTCTGGCGTGTGGGGGCATGTATACTTGATTTGCTTGGGACCTCAACCCTTTGGGGAGCATTTACTGCAGGTATATGCGATTTAGTTACACCTCTATGGTCAGTGAACGCGTCTGGCAGATTATTTGCTAAATTTTGCAAGTTAATGATCTTCTGAACTTCTAGTTCAGATTGATTAGTGCTGGATCTAGATACTGAAGATTACTTACGTTCCACGTAAGTTCCCGACATTCATTCAATTTTGAATTCGGATCTCCCCCTAATGCCGGGAAGTGATCTTCATTGAACTTGCAGTTAGCGAACCGGGTCGTTAATTGATCCCCGGGCAAAGGTTCTAGGTATTTCACGATGGTTGAAGAGTCAAATCCAACGTAAATACCTAGCTTCCTTTATGGGCCCATAGAGGTCCACTTTGGTAATATTATAGGAACATACACCACACATCCAAAAATACGCAGATGGGAAATGCTTGGTTCTTTCCCACGCCCTAGTTGTAGGGGGGAATGATCATTATATGCAGTTAGACGGATTTGTATTAGGTGTGATGCATGTAGGACTGCATGCCCCCAGCATGAAGTGGGTAATTTAGAGTTCATAAGTAATGGTCTAGCGATAAGTTTGATACGTTTTATTAGCGCTTCAGCAAGACCATTTTGGGTGTGGACGTAGGGGACCGAATGCTCCACTTTAGTTCCCAGAGCCATACAGTAATCTGTAAAGGCTTTTGAGGTAAACTCAACAGCATTATCCATTCGAATAATTTTTATTGGATAATCTGGGAACTGAGCTCGAGGCTCGATAGTTTTTGCAATGAGCTTTGCAAAAGCTTGATTGTGGGTAGACAGCAAACAGTCATATGTCCACCTAGTGGAGGCTTCAATTAGGACCATGAATTGCCGAAATGGTCCTGATGCTGGGTGAATCGGTCCACAAATGTCTCCCTGAATCGGTTCAAGGAAAACCGGAGACTCTAGTCCCACCTTGGTGCGCGACGGGCGCATTATTAATTTACCCTTAAAACATGCATCACATATAAATTCATCAATAGGAGGGATTCTATTATTCGAAATATTATTACCAATAGAATTAGATAGAATCCTACGTATCATAGTTTGTCCTGGATGACCTAACCGCTGATGCCATAATTTAAAGGAGTTCGGGTCATGAAATTTCATAGTCATAGCTAGATGAATATTAGACGACCGGATGTAGGAATAGTACAATCCGGAAGAGAAGGAGGGAAGTTTTTTTATAACTTGTTTACAAGGTATTCGTTATTATTCTCAGTTTCAGTTTCAATGTGATAGCCATTAGATCTTATATCTTTAAAACTAAGCAGGGTATGCTTAGATTGTGGAAATAATAAAGCATTATCAATTATGAGTTCGGTACCCATGGGGAGGACAATGGAAGCTCTTCCGGAGCCCACTGTCATGATATTATCATTGGCTATCGTAGTTACACTCCCCTTACGTTCTACCAAGTTATGAAAATATTCCCTATCTCTTAAGATTGTGTGTGTGGTGGCGCTATCTACCAAACATAAATCACAATTTGAATCCATCATGCCAGAGGAAAAAGTCCAAACCTAATAGCTGATATGCTTACAAGCCATGTATAAGAATAACAATATCCAAAAAAACTTTGACAGATATCATTAAGGTAAACACATCAAAGCTAAATCATCATATCATCCATAAAATAAAATATCTGAAAGATAGGATCCAAAATATAAATTATTTTAACAAAAAACAAATAAAGTACTAAATAATCAAATATACAAATCACTTATTGTCTCCAAAGTCTTTGAGCTCTATGCCCAAGAGATCGTTGTTGTCATGATCAAAGTCTGCTTCAGGCAGGCTGACATGGTGAGATTCGACCTTAGGAGCCTTCCTTTTATCGTCCTTCTGCTGCTTTTGATAAGCCTCAACCAAGTGCTTGGGAGTGCGACACATGCGAGACCAATGGCCTTTACATCCGCATCTGTAGCAGGACTGCTCACCCTTATCTTGAGTGCCAGATTTTTTAGGAGCGGGATTCGTGTTAGATGCAGCCTTTCCACGAGTATGAGTTTGATTGTCATTCAAGGTACCTGGACCACCGGATTTACTACGACCTCGGCCTTTGCTACGAGTTCGTTTACTTCCTCTCCCCCTTCTACGCTTGTGTTGTACTACCTTGAGCTATGGCATGTGCTTCGAGCACTGTTTGTGAGTCAACCGGTCTCGAGTTATGATTTTGCATAAGGAGTTGGTTGTGCTTTTCTGCCACTAGAAGTGCAGAAATTAGCTCAGAGTGTACATTGTAGTTCTTAGCTATGTACTGTTGTTGGAGTACAAGGTTGCTAGCTGGAAAGTTGATAGAGTCTTCTGGATCAACTCGGCCTCAGTTACAGTTTGCTTGCATAGCTTTAACTGAGATACAATACGATGTAGGGCTGAGTTGTACTCCGTCACATACTTAAAGTTTTGAAAACTGAGGTTCAACCAATCATATTGAGCCTGAGGGAGGAGTATATCATTTTGTTGTTGGAAACGGTCCTTCAGGGACTTCCACAACATTTTGGGGTCTCTCTCAGTGAGATATTCATTTTTCAGGTCCTGATTAAGATGATGTCTGAGAAAAATCAAAGTTTTCGCCTTCTGGGCATCAGTTGATTTTGAATCATCGACAATAGCACCGCTTAAATTAGTTGAGGCTAGATGGATCTCGACATCTAGCGCCCATGTCAGGTAGTTACTACCATCAAGAGCAAGCTCAGCGAATTCTCTTTTGGTAATATCAAACATTATACACTACAATTTTTAAAGTGATATGGTAAGAAATGTGACCAATTTATTGACAACGGAGAAATAAGGATTTATTTGATTATTTAGAGCACATAGAAGCAATAATTGGGCATCGTCTACCCAAAATATGATTTACGGTCCGATAAGTACCGGGCGCCGCCTACCCGGACAATATATGCGGACTATAATAAGGAGACTATGTGCAAGAGTAATAATACATGCAAGATAATTAAATCATAAAAGCATGCGCATATATCAATTAAGCATATAAAAATAATAAATTTATTGAGAACTAATATTAAAATTAATTCCAAAAAATTTCGGGCTTAATTAATATGTAAAATTATTACCTTTTAATTTTCCAAGTATTTTTTGAAAACTTGATAAAATAATTTGAGGGCACAAAAATATTGTCGAAATTAAATGAAGGCCCATATAAATAATAAGGTCCACGTCGCATTGGGCTTAATTTGGCCCAAAAGGGGGCAACGGTTGCACGGACGGGGGCGGAGCCGACGGGGCTCGGCGTCCGGAGGTACGCGGCCATGTGCGAGAGGGTGTATAGGTGCGATGGGCGCGATGGGTGCTGCAGGCATGCGGGCGCTGACGTGGGTCGGGTGCGCGAGAGCTGGCGCGCGGGCGCTGGCGCAGGAGGCGACGGGCACGGCCGCTGCGTGCGATGGGCGATGGGCGCTGCTGGCACGAGTGTGCGGCGGCCGTGTGGCAGCGGTCGTGCAGCAGCGTGCACTCATTTAAACCCTTTGTTTTAATTCGATTTGATCCAATTAATAGCAAACGGAATAATAATTGATGCAATAATTCAAGTGTACATAAAAATATAATACACATGGATCAAAGAGTTCGATACGACAATTAATAATCATGGAATAAACAAAATTAATTTAGATCCGTACAGATTAGTTATGGGCAGAGTCTCGTGCTGATAACGTGTTGTAAATCGAGAGCGTAAAATAGAGACGCGGATTTGTTCACCCAGTTCGTCGATAACGACTACGTCTGGGGGCGTATAAGCCAGGAGTTTCACTAATATTTGTGTATATGCGTGTATACAATTCTGAGTATAATGATCTATTTATAATAGGAAAGACCTAGTCTAAACCTAAAACCCGTTTAGGTTACAAGTCCATTAGTAATGTCCACATCAAATCTTCTAGATTTGTGCCTCCATTAAAATGTAGTTTTTTTTAAGGGCATTAAAATGTAATTCAATTTTTTTTATAATTCGGTACCCGATTCAAGGAATTATAACTCAAGTTTATTTTAATAACAGTAATTATGTCCAAGTAATAATGTAGCTAGAATTTACTACCAAATTTTCTAATTCGATGATATTCATGTCAATTTTAAAATTTTGATTTAGTAAATCATTAGTCTATTACCTTATACCCCCTCTATTTCGAAATAAGTATCATTTTAGAAATTTCGTATCAAATAAAAAATTATAAAATTTTGACATATATACCTATATAAATAAATGTATAATAGGAGCTCCTTACCTAAAATATTTAAGGAGGAAAACTTTCTCGGTCATTGATCAATATTTCATCTTTTCATCATCATCATTTATTGTGTTATTTTGTAATTAAGGTTGATGAGAGTCTTATTTGTCATTGATTTGCTACTAATTAAGAGTCGTTACAATTTGTGGGTTATTTATACACTTTTGATCATCAACATCTTAATCACTATTTTTAGAGTTGCAGATTCGTTCTTATAATTTACATAAAAAAGTCATTTAGTCTGTAGTTGTTCTAATATCAAATTTTTTATTTTTTGTATATTAAAATGTTTAAATGTCATTGAATTTGTAATCGTAGATATAAAGTTTTTGTGTATGTTATTTATCATAAATCTGTAAATTTCATTGAATCGGTACTATTTCTTAGATTGTAATGTATGATCATGGTTTATATTGATTGTAATAATTTCCAATATATTCTTGTGAGATGTGAAAATATTCGTTAAAGCTTTGAAGATATTTATCAGAGACTTGAAGATTACTCAAGATTGAAATGATCATATATCTATTTGTGGGCACAAACTTATATGTCCGCGGTGAATATGATAATGACACGGAATCGCTTATATCGTGTTTGTTGGTGATCAATTTTTATCGGATGGATTTGTGACTGTTTAAGTTCGGTTTAAAGATCATCAATCAATTACGTGGGATTGGTTACCACCGTAAATGGTAAATCGAGGGTTCGGGTTATGAACTTGTAAATGTGAAAATCGAAATCGTAATAATTTCGTATGTGTGTACGTTCAGGTGTATTAGTGTGTGTTTTTGGGAGTGTTTATGAATTTGAACTTGTATTTCTTAAGCTGGAGAACAACTATTTATAGAGACTAGCAAGCATGAGGTGTCTATGACTCTTGGTCTCCCTAGCCTGCATGCTTGACAAGTGTCCTTTAACCATCATTTGACCTTATCTAAGCTGAATCTTAGTTACAAAGTCTTCTTTGGTCTTATCTCGGACTTCATTGTTGTTCGTCCAGGTCGGCTTAGGGTGTCCAGAATGGATTTTTCATCAAAGTTGTTCGCCTTTTGGGTGCATGGCTCAGAAGTTGTTCGCCTTTGTGTTTTACACAGTCTGGCTTTGGCATCTTGATCCTTTGTTCGTCGACATGCACCTCTTAGGTTGGTAGATGCACCACCTTTTGTCAATGTTGTTCGTCATTCAGTGACTTAGCAGAATGTTCATATCTGGTCTTGGGTCTTAAAACTTGTTCGCTAGTATGTTGTTCGTCGGGGGAGTTGTTCGTCAGTTTGTACACTCCCTGAATTGATTTATGCACCCCAACTTGATTTCTTTGTTGATCATCTTTGATTTGGGGTTGACTCCTCATAATCCTTATTAAGGCTTTAATTCTTGTTCGCCAATCATTGATTTATGTTCGCCTATCAACAATTGCCCCCTATCCTGACTATATGTTGTCTCAGACGAGCAACTTTGTGGCGAGCAACTGTAGTTAGGATATCCTCCTGGCATGAATCTGGACGAACATCATTACTTTTGGCGAGCAGCTCCAAATCACCGCTTCGTCTTCCCACGATCTGGGGGGTGTACGAGGATGACGTACACGTCATGATTGCGCGCCGTCCACGCTCGATCAATCCCGAGGCGACGCACCCCTATAATTGCGCGTAGGTCCTTCGATTTTTCTTTATGTTCGAAAAAAGACATTGTTTCCTCTCAAATTGGCCTGGATTTTGTTGGAAATTACATCTTGTACCCCGTTTTTGCTTGGGGTATAAATAGGAGGGGAAACAAATATTTTCCCACTTTTTCACTCTTTGCTACAGTATTCCGGCGTCCTCTTCCATTTCCGGCGATCTCGAGCTTTCCGGCGTCCGTTTTTCCAGTATTTGGTCTCCGATTTTGAAGTAAGGTAATTATCCACTCATTTCTCTTCTTCTTTATCTCTCTTTTCCCCATTTGCGCCTTCGCCGCTGTTGATAGGAGAACATAAATTAATAAATGGCGAACAAGAATTAAACCCTTATCAAGGATTATGAAGAGTCAACCTCAAATCAAGGATGATCAACAAAGAAAATCAAGTCGGGGTGCATAAACCAATCTGGGGAGTACATAAACTGACGAACAACTATCCGGCGAACAAGATATTGGCGAACAGGTTTAAAAACCCAAGACCGAATATAGACCTACCGCCAAGTCAATAATGACAAACAACACTGGTAAAAGTATTACAGTTATTAGCCTAAGAGGTGTATGTTGACGAACAAAGGACCAAGATCCCAAAGCCAAACTGTGCAAGACACAAAGACGAATAACTTGTGAACCATACACCCAAACGGCGAACAACTTTTATGAAAGAACCATCCTGGATCAACTAAGCCGACCTAGACGAACAACAATGAAGTCCGAGATAAGACCAAAGAAGACTTTGTAACTAAGATTTAGCTTAGATAAGGTCAAACTAGAGTCAAAAGACACATGTCAAGCATGCAGGCTAGGGAGACCAAGAGTCGGGGACACCTCATGCTTGCTAGTCTCTATAGAGTTGTTCTCCAGCTTAAGAAATACAAGTTCAAATTCATAAACACTCCCAAAAACACACACTAATACACCTAAACGGGCACACATACAAAATTATTTCGATTTCGACTTTCGTATATCCGATTTCATAACCCGAACCTCGATTTACCATTTACGGTGGTAACCAATCACATGTAATTGATTGATGATCATTAAACCGAACTTAAACAGTCACTAATCCATCCGATAAAAATTGATCACCAACAGCCGCCGTGTGGGACCTTGCGCCGCCGCCATCTTCGGGGATTCGCCGCCGTCTGCAATCTTCACCACCGTTTGGTTCTTCCTTTTCTTCCTATGTCTTCACATTCAAGCAACAAATCTGAGGAAACTCTCGATCCCCTCTTCCCTATTGTGGCACATGAAAATCGACCCCTTTTCGAAGTTTCTTCGGCCTCGGATCCCCACGTGGACTCTGTCGTCCGATCTGTAGAGGATACGGGTGCTCGCCCGTCAGGGAGGGAGGTGGTGGTCGCCGCGAGCAGAGATTCCGACGAGAGCTCCTCGACCAGTACTGAATCGGAAGATCCCCAATTTGACGAATTGACCCGCGAATTTCTGGAAGGGATAGGGTTCCCATTTCCGAAAATGATGGAAAACAAGATTCCAGTTGGAGTTGCTTGGCCTTTCGAATGGCGAACATATGCCGAGGAGTACGCGAACCACTTTGCTCGTCCGAAAAGACAAAAAATAAATTTAATAAAAAATGAATTCCAGGCGAGCAGAATCAAGAGCGTCGTCCTCGAGGAGGATCTTGATTCGATTCGAGAGACATACAAGATCCCATATGACATTCATATGTGGGCCCCCAAGAGAAAAGAGAGAGCTGACCGTCCACTCCCAAGATGCACGGCGATCAACATTAATACTTTTATGGCCGACCTGAAGCTGTCGCTGCCTCCCGTTGTTGGTCGTTTTCTTGAGGTGACCAACCTTGCTATTACACAGATTACGCCGATTGGATGGATGAATCTGCTCGGCGCAATGTGCCTGTTCGCTCTCGAAGGATACGTTGATCGCCTTACTGCGGAAGAGATCAACTATCTCATGACAATCACCAAATGTCCAATTGGTGAAGAGGGCTACTACTACCTCAAGGCCAGGACCGGACTCAAGATGGTAGAAGGGGTGCCGAACAAGATCAAGGACTGGAAGCAGCACTTCTTTTTCATAGGCGGTGACTGGCGAGCATCTTCTGATCCACACGGTGGCATTGGGCGAATAAACTCCCCCGCAGCCTATGGAATAATTAAGCGTAAGTTTATCTTTGCTCGCCTTTGAATAATGTTGTTCTAATTTAACTTTTATTGTTTGCTTGCAGGTCCTCGACTACCAAAGTGGAATTCGGAAGAAGAGGAGATTGGTGCGGAGTTCCTGTTCACTTCTTGTTTAGTCGGCTTGCGCAATAGAGCGGACAAGACCATCCAATATCTGAGCGACGAGAAGTGTCAAAGAGCTGCTCGTTTGCTTACCTATCCCCACCACTTGGAAGCACAAGCTGAAGTACCCCCAGGTATATCAAAAATTTCTAACTTCCCATTGGAAACTTGCTCGTCTTTTTTATTCTGAACTTGTTCGTCTAACATTTTTTTTTAGCCGAGCAAGTCATTGTTGTCGTTCCCCCCTGCTTTGCTCTCCTCGAACAAAGAGTCTTTGAGATGGCGCCTCCGAAAGGTCGAAAAAGGAAAGGTGACCCGCCTACCAAAGTACTGGGAATGACGAACAAGGCTGAAGGAGCCAAAGTTCCTCGGTCTGCGGCACCTTCTGGCCATGCTCGGCCAGCTTCTCCAATTTCTCCTCCCCATGGGGGGAAACGTTTAAAGAAAGTGGACAGGACTTCACTGGCCCAGGATGTCCCCTGTGGTGGCAAAGGGAAGGAAAAGGTGGGCCAGAGTCATGCTCGCCCCGAGGGGGATATTGTTCGCCACTCCCCCGTCGAGCCTGCGGAGATGACGGGCAAAGCGGGCAAAAGCGTTACCCCAACCCGCGACCCTGAGGATATCACCATACTGGGTTGGGACGAACGAAGGTTCCATGAGTAAGCATATCTAGCTTTGTGGCCGGCGAACAACTTTTAAGAACATCTTGTAACTTGGGTTTTTGTTCGCAGGTATCGGCCTAATGATTATCCTGGGCGAGCAGCCGCGGTCCACCAATACGCCTGCTCAAAAACTCCGGTGAACATCCGAGAGATCCCGGGCGAACATGTTCGTCGGGCAACTGAGTTGATCGCCCGATCGTGGACCCGGCCTCTGGAGACGATCATTTCTGCTCAAAGCATTGCGGACAACTTCCACTTTTCTTTGATGCATCATGCAAACGGCCTTGCTATCGCCCAGAAAGGAATGATCCAACTCGCCGAGCTCGAAGATGCTGTTCGTCGCTATGCCGGTACAGCTCGGCAACTGACCGAAGAGAAAGACGGCCTGGTCAGTCGGTATGAGGCCAAGGTTGCCCAACTCAACAATCAAATCAATGTTTACATTGATTCTGAGAAGAAATACCTTGAAGACATTAAAGGTTTATCTAAGGAATTGAAAGGCAAAGATGCCATGCTCGGCGAGGGGGAGAAGAAGTTGTCCGCGGCCGAACAAGAGATCGCTGAGCTCAAAGCGGAAGTTGCTCGTCTTCGGGAGGCGAAAGCCAACCTCTTCACAAGCGAGCAACTCGAAGCTGAAGTTCAGGCTTGAACTGCCCCCATTTCAAACCTTGGGTATATTTGCGCCTACACGGACAGCATCTGCACGGCCGATGCTTATGATTACAAGGATATGGTGGAAGAAATGAGCAAAGACTTGAATGAATTCATCGAGCACTATCCACCGCCGAACAACATTGAAATTCAACTGGCGGATTTGGCTGAGTTGGGGGTCAAGATTGATAAACTTGACCCTAGCATCGTTGTTACCCATCCTCCTCCCCAAGTTAATGAGGACGAGCAAGAGAAGGAGTCGGCCGCTGCCGATGAGCATGCTGCTAAAGAGGCGGAGGATAAAGTTGTTGAAGACCTGGCCCGAGATATGATCGTTGAACCTCCCATTGATCAAACTCAAGATCCTCCTCCTGCCGAGCAACAATAGTTCTTAGGACTTAGTTTTTTTCTTTTCTTCTTCTTTATAATAGTTGTTCGCTCCTTTTGTAGTACTTGACTTCTAGAATCATTGTACTATTTTCGAGGCTCAATGCCTTTTGATTAATGGAATGTCTTTCTCATGTTCGCTCATTTTCTTTATATGTTAATTGCCTTTACATTTTTGTCAATGACTTTGCAATTATAACATATAGTGTTGGGCTTTTGTTCGAATTGAACTTTTCCTTTAATGGAATCAGGGTTTAGCCTTAGGTTCTGTTCATTTTAAAAAATGAACAACCTTTAAGTGGCTTTGGTCCTCAAAATGGACTTGTACCTCGAGCTTTTGGACTTTTCCTTTTTGACGAACAACTACTATATTTACATTATGAAAAATTTACAAGTGTTGTAAGACTGCTCGTCACTAACACATACAACCTGACGAACAACTTTGAACACTAACTAACAAACATGCTCGCTTATAATATTTTTGTCGAGCAACTCTGTTTAAAATTAAAAGATGAAACAGCAACAAACTATACAATGTGTCGAACAACTTTAAATTCTATACTTCGCAAAATTTTCAAAAATTAGGTTTGCCACACTTGGTTCACTGGCCCCCCAAGACATTTTTGTTCGCCCAAATAAGAACTTGTTCACCTGATTGATAGTACTTCTTCAGATGTACAGCATTCCAGGAGTATTGGACCGACTTGCCTTCCATATCTTCGATATCGTATACACCATTAACGAATTTTTCCGTTATACGATACGGGCCCTCCCAAGTTGGTCCCAATACACCTGGAGGTTGGGCGAGCAACTTTCTTAGAACCATATCTCCAACTCTGAATTCCCTGACTTTAACGTGGGAATTATAATAGCGTTCTGCTCGTTGCTTGTAGGTAGCATTTTTTAGCTCGGCATTCAGTCTTTTTTCTTCGAGCAAATCCATTTCAGTAGCTAGAGCAGAGTTGTTCGCCTGCTCGTCAAAGTTGGTCGTCCGGTATGTGTTGGTCTTTAACTCGATTGGTATTACAGCCTCTGTTCCAAAAACCATTGCAAAAGGTGTTTCTCCGGTGCTTGACCTGGGAGAAACTCTGTATGCCCATAAGACTTCCGGAAGCTCTGTAGACCAACTGCTTTTGCTCTCCGCTAGCCGTACTTTTAACGTATGCTTGATGATTTTGTTTACGGCTTCGACTTGTCCATTTGACTGGGGATGATAGGGCGTAGAATAATATTTCTTGATCCCCCACTTTGTACAGAAATCTCTCAACTCTTTCCCATCAAACTGCAGACCATTGTCTGTCACGATGGTTTGCGGAACTCCAAAACGACAGACAATGTTCTTCCAAATGAAGTTGATCATTTTCTGTTGCGTGATTTTCAACATGGCCTCTGCTTCTGCCCATTTTGTATAATAGTCGACTGCCACAACGGCAAATCGAACTCCTCCAACTCCCGCCGGGAAGGGACCAATAATGTCCATCCCCCATCTTGCAAATGGCCATGGGCTATAAACTGATACGAGTTGTTGGGCTGGGGTATGAATGTTTGGGGCAAAAATTTGACATTGATGGCAAGTCTTTGCTTTCTTGATTGCATCCTGACGTAAAGTCGGCCAATAGTAGTCTTGTCTGATAGTTTTGTATGCCAAGGCTTGCCCCCCAGTATGATTTCCGCATACTCCGGCATGTATTTCTTCGAGTATTGCTCGTCCTTGCCCCCTAGTCAAACATTTGAGAAGTGGGATTGATATTCCCCTTTTGTAAAGCTGCTCGCCTACCAGAGTGTATCTGGCGGCTTGTTTTGTTAGCTTGGCGGCTTCAAAATGGTTGTTTGGTTTTTCCCCATTTTTCAAATATTTGACTATGTTTGCTCTCCAGTCTTCTTCTTCACCTGCTTGTTCATCAAGTTGGTTGACATTATAACTTCTTGTTGATGGATCATTCATCTTTGTAATTATAATGTCTGCCAACTCTGCTGGTCCCTCACTTGTTGCTAGTCGGGCCAACGCATCTGCTTGTGTGTTGCTTGTCCTTGGAATTTGTTCAATGAAGACTTGTTCTAACAAGGACATCAGGTAAGCAACAATTCGCTGATATTCGATCATGTGATCGTCTTTCGCCTCGTATTCACCTCGAACTTGATTCACAATCAATTGGGAATCGCCAAATATTTGTAACCGCCTAACACCTACTGCGAGAGATAGGTGGAGACCAGCAATAAGAGCTTCATACTCAGCTTCGTTGTTGGTTGCCATGAAACCAAATTTGATTGCCGAGGTGAATACTTGTCTGTCTAGACTAATTAGAACCACTCCTGTCCCCGAGGCTATGTTGGTTGAAGATCCGTCAACGTAAAGATGCCAGGGGTGATCAAGTCCTCTCGTCGGATCTGGTGGGAAAGTTAGTTCGACAATAAAGTCGGCTAACGCTTGCCCTTTGATCGCTGTTCGAGGAGCATAAGTTACCCCGAATTGGCTAATCTCTAATGACCACTTTAAAAGACGACCAGCTGTGTCGGGGCGAAGGAGAATTTGTCTGAGTGGGAAAGTTGTTAGCACTTCAACTTGATGATAAAAAAAGTATGGTCGTAACTTCCTCACACTCATGACAAGTGCATACGCCAGTTTCTCAGTTGGAGAGTATTTGATCTCCGCATCGTGTAAAGCTTGACAGACGTAGTAAATAGGTTGATGAAATTTGCCATCTTCTCTTACCAAAACGGAGCTGATTGCCACTTCTGATGCTGCCAGATACAAGTATAACTTTTCTCCGGGGACAGGTTTTGATAGGATTTTAACGTCTCCTAGATATTCTTTGAGTTGGTCGAACGCCTTCTGACAGTTGTTAGTCCATGTGAACTGTCCTTTCTTGATGGCTTCAAAGAATGGACGGCATCTGTCCCCCGATCTGGATATGAACCGATTCAATGCTGCTAGGCATCCCGTAAGCCTTTGCACTTCTTTTATTGAACGTGGAGGTTGCATATCCACGATTGCTTTAACTTTTGTTGGATTGGCTTCAATCCCTCGTTGACTAACAAGATGGCCCAGGAATTTTCCTGAATGAACTCCGAAACTGCTCTTCTTCGGATTCAACTTCATGTTATAGTGTCGAAGTATTTCGAACACCTGGGTCAAATGTTGAAGATGGTCTTCCCTTCGGGGGCTTTTGACTACGATATCGTCTACATAGACTTCTACCGTATCTCCGATTTGTTCGTCGAACATCTTGTTTACCAACCTCTGGTAAGTTGCTCCGGCGTTGATAAGGCCGAAGGACATTCTTTTCCAACACAATAATTTTTGTTCGTATAAAATGTTGTGTTCTCTTGATCTTCTGGATGCATTGGAATTTGATGGTACCCGGCAAAGGCATCCATAAATGTTAGCATTTCATGACCTGCAGTACTGTCCACCAACTGGTCAATGTGAGGAAGTGGAAAGTTGTCCTTCGGGCATGCTGCATTCAGATCTGTAAAGTCTATGCATAGTCTCCAGGTCCCGTTTGGTTTCCTCACAAGGACTGGGTTTGCTACCCATTGTGGACAGAGTGCTTGTCGGATTAAGTCGTTGTCTAACAACTTCTTTACTTCTTCATTTAAAGCCTGATACTTGTCTGGGCCATATTTTCTTGGTTTTTTATGAATAGGCCTTTTTGCTTGATTGATATTGAGCTTGTGACAAGCATGTTTTGGATCTATCCCCACCATGTCTACATGAGACCAAGCAAAAATATCTAGATTTTTGCTGAGGAACTCTTTCATTCGGGATCTGTAAGGCTCAGGGAGCTCAGATCCTATGTATAATTCAAGATCCGGGTTTTCAGGATTAACTTTGAACGCCTCCAGCTCTTCAACTGGAGTTGCTCGTCGTTTTTGTCCTTTCCACCGAGGATCAAGTATTGGTCCCTCAGAGTTGAAATCATTTTTGATGTTCATTGGCTCTGCCCCCAGGCGGGGATCTAGATCATCTGTTGGCCCTGATTGGTTGTTGTTAGTCAACATCTGGCCCTCCAAGCCATCATATGAATGTTGCTCGTCACCACCCCTTTGTTGTTCGTCAGGATGATATTCCTCATGGGTGGTGAGGAGTTGTTCGTCCAACACCTGTTCGTCAAGATGTTGTTCGTCAGTATCCATGTGGTCTTCCTCTATGTCCATCATGTTCTCCAGTATTGATGGTTCATCAGCAGGATAGCTAGTTGTGGCTTCCATCATGGATACTAACGCATGTTTAGCCTGCAACTGTAAGAGACATTCCCTGGCCTTTCTTTGATCTCCTTTGATAGTACCTGCTCCACTTGCTGTTGGGAATTTCAAACAATAGTGGTAAGTGGAACACGCAGCTTTGAATTCATTTAAAAAGGGTCGACCAAGAAACCCATTGTAAGTTGAATCCTGGTCTACAACCAAGAAGTCAACCATCCTTGTAATATTTTTCTCGGGTTCGTTGGCCGTTACAAGTTGTACTGCTAAAGTAACTATTCCCAATGGGTCCGTTACAGTGTTCCCGAAGCCTATTATTCTGTGAGTCGTATCCCGAATATAGCCCGAATAATCTCCAAGATGATCGAGCGTCTTTTTGAATAGGATGTTGGTGTAGGCTCCGGTGTCCACCAACAATTTGTGGTCTCGTGTTCCCATAATCTTTGCGCATATTACGAGCGAATCGTTGTGCGGGGTTAATATTCCTTCCAAGTCATTTTCGGTGAAGGTCAATTCTGCTGTTTGCATTATTGATGGTCTAACCCCCATTTCTTGGACTTGATCGATTGCTATTAACTCAGCCTTCCTCTTTCGGTTGGAGATCGGTGGTCGTCCATCAGAACATCCTCCTGCGGGACCTACAGGTTCCATCATATATAAGTCTTCCAATGGACAAGTAGGAATGGTAGGAACTGGTCGCGCCGGTTTATTGTTCTTCTGAGGTTGATCATCTTCGTTCTCAGAATTGTTCTCCCGGACTCTCTTCCCGGGTTGTCTTTTGACAAAGTCGGAGAGCTTTCCGTCCTCGTAGAAACGCCATAGCTGTTTGAGCAAATCTCTACATTCACTTGTAAAGTGCCCCATGCTTTGGTGGTAGGCACAATACTTGTTAGGGTTGAGTTTGCCAGTGTCTTGGCGAATTTTCCGGGGAGGGGAGAGCAACTCCTTATCCTTCACATTTTCATAAACAATATCGACTGACACTGTTAGCACCTGATTCAACTTTTCTTTGAGTTATGTCCCTTCAGTGAACGCCTTCATGTTTTTAGGGACTCGATAGCTTGTTGCACCAGGTTTCTTGTTGTTCTCCTTGGGATCAGTTTTGTTCTCCCCCAAGTTTGATTGCAAAGCCTCATGCATGGAAACGAATATGTCGGCTTGATTCCTGAATTCGGCATAACTTCTTGGGCACTTCAGACGTACCTCTTTCCATAGCTTTGATCCTCTCTTCAACCCGGCCATAACGGCAACGATTTTCGTGTCCTCACTGACGGGTTCACCTTCTAACAACACCTTGTCGAACCTTTCCATGAATGCCCGATCTGACTCGTCGTCATTTTGTTTTAGATCCGACAACCGATATTTCTGGGACAAGTATGATCCCGCCGTGGAGAAATGGGAAAGGAATTCTCGACTCAGTTGAGTGAAAGAGTGGATGGATGCTGGTGGCATTGCCGAAAACCACTTGTGCACCCGATCCCCCAAAGTTAAGGATAAATTTCGGCATTGAGTGGCGTTGCAGGCTCCCACTGAGACCATATAATCCGAATACTTTGTAAGATGAACTCTGGGATCAGCAACACCGTCATACTGTATGCTTGCCGGGAACTGGACCTTCTTCTGAATCGGGGCTTTCAGAATGACAGGTGATAGTGGTGAGGATGGCAAACTAGTTGTCCCTACACCTCTTTGTTGGTCCAACTGTCCCTGCACGTTCTCCACTGCCCTTCTTAAACTTGATAGCTCATCCAAAGATGCCCCCTGACTTGGAGGCTGTTCGGCGAGCAAAGGTACCAACCTTTCTGCTCGTCGCAGTCCCTCGCTTGGAGTGGGTAACTCCTGGAGCTGTTTCCTAGGGTTGCTCGCCGCATTTGGCCCTAGACACCTGAAGGCAGATTGAAAGAGTCTATCATGAACTGATGGGCGTGGTTGCTCAAATGTTGCTCGCCCGTGCTCAGCTTTCTGGCGAGCAACTTTCTCCTGTTGCTGGGGTTGGCCAAGTCTGTCCTGGGTACTGGAGCGGGTTGTTCCATGGCTCAACATTGTTGTTCGCCCGCGAGCAGATTCAGCCTGGCCCTCTCTTGGTTCGACCATCTTAGCTTTGTCTTTATCCCGCCTGACCTGGGCACTGTTTACCTCATGTTGCTCGCCCCTGGTTGACCTAGTCCTAACAACTTCTACGGCTCTATCCTTAGGCCTCACTAGTGAAGGCCTATTCTGATCTTGCTGTCTCGGTAGAGCCTGGAGAGCAGCAATGTATTTAGCTAATTCGTTAGGGTTGTTCGCCAGGGCCTCCATTTCAGGCGGGAGATTATGAGTTATGGCAGTATGCTGCGATCTATTCACATGTCTGGGATTACGATCTTGGTGGTCGGCTGACGAAGCTTGAGTAGGAGATGGTCTCCTTGATAAACGTGATGCTTGGGTTTCCTTCGATTGAGGCATTTTGATTAGATCGTTCTTTAATTTTTATATTGAAGAACACCAAGAACACCTTTGCTTGAATCTTCAAATATTTCTTGAGGTTTTCTTTGAATCTTCAAGTTTTCAACTTGAAGTTCTTGAGTAATCACACTAATTCGAAGGTTCGAACCCCTCCTTCTAGCGCCAAAAATTGTTGGTGATCATTTTTTATCGGATGGATTTGTGACTGTTTAAGTTTGGTTTAAAGATCATCAATCAATTACGTGGGATTGGTTAATACCGTAAATGGTAAATCTAGGGTTCGGGTTATGAACTTGTAAATGTGAAAATCGAAATCGTAATAATTTCGTATGTGTGTACGTTCAGGTGTATTAGTGTGTGTTTTTGGGAGTGTTTATGAATTTGAACTTGTATTTCTTAAGCTGGAGAACAACTATTTATAGAGACTAGCAAGCATAAGGTGTCTATGACTCTTGGTCTCCCTAGCCTGCATGCTTGACAAGTGTCCTTTGACCATCATTTGACCTTATCTAAGCTGAATCTTAGTTACAAAGTCTTCTTTGGTCTTATCTCGGACTTCATTGTTGTTCGTCCAGGCCGGCTTAGGGTGTCCAGAATGGATTTTTCATCAAAGTTGTTCGCCTTTTGGGTGCATGGCTCAGAAGTTGTTCGCCTTTGTGTTTTACACAGTCTGGCTTTGGCATCTTGATCCTTTGTTCGTCGACATGCACCTCTTAGGTTGGTAGATGCACCACATTTTGTCAATGTTGTTCGTCATTCAGTGACTTAGCAGAATGTTCATATCTGGTCTTGGGTCTTAAAACTTGTTCGCTAGTATGTTGTTCGTCAGGGGAGTTGTTCGTCAGTTTGTACACTCCCTGAATTGATTTATGCACCCCAACTTGATTTCTTTGTTGATCATCTTTGATTTGGGGTTGACTCCTCATAATCCTTATTAAGGCTTTAATTCTTGTTCGCCAATCATTGATTTATGTTCGCCTATCAACAGTGTTGATTTTAATTTTAATTTTAATTTTAATTTTGAATCCTAAAAATATATGCTTTTATTATTGATTTTGATTCCAGACTGTGAATTTGAGTTTCGTAATATAGACAAGTCTATTCCTTCCCAATAAGTTTAGGCCCAGTTTGGTACCCATCATTCATTGTCGACCCAAATTACCTAATTAACTAATCAGTCCAGATTATGAAACTGTGCTTATACATGGGCTGGTTTGGTACACACATAGTAGGATGTGCGATAAGTGGGCTACATGGAAAAATAACTGGGAATGTTTAAATACCAATAGGGCGTTTTGGGCTTTTTAGTGCCACTGCTGAGATGAGATTGTGAATCTTACCATTTTGGTGTGATAACTCCGCCTAAGCCAAAAAATAATTAGGAATAGGCACGTGGTAATATCAGGCCTGTGAGATATGCACCAAACAGTCTGCAACCCCCGATAGAAAAACTATCTACCTCTAATTGGTTACATCAAACTTATGTGTTTACTTTAGTTAATAGGAATGAGAATTTGAGTTTCAGAATATAGCGAATTAGATGAATTTGAGTTAACGTGAATGAAAATTAGGTTCTGAAAAAATATATTTATATATGTATCTATGTAGCAGGCTATGATAAAGGCATCAATGAATAATCTCACTGCGGCTAAGATGGTTGGGCGATCTACTAAGCAATAGACGAAGGAGAAATTGAAAATTGTTGTAGATTTTACTTAAGTTTTATTTGAATTCTTAATATTTAAACTGTTGAATAACAAAACTAGCCCGAATATTTAATTTTCGAGCTAAAATTGGTTGATAAACCCGAAGTTGAGTAATTCGACCCAAAATTAGCCTAAAATTGACACATCTTAAAAGTTAATGATATAAATTTGTCCGCTGAAAGAAAAGTGTCCTTGAATTGTCACCCTCCTAAAGTTAGTGTCCTATAAAAGTATTTAATTCCATGAGATTCATGATTCATTCGTTGATTTGATAAATTGATTGCAAGACAATGTGCAGGTAATTATTTAAGGAGTATAAAAAGAAGAGGACATGAAAGCCTCAAGCAACATGCGGGCGAATAAATCGTTTAGCAAAATTAAGAGTTAAAGATTTGAAGATTGTTGAAGAGAATATTGGTTACCTACTCCATAATATTACACGATCAAGTTTTGAAGTTGAGCACCACCATTATGTTGACTTGAATAGACAAATTTGTCATTTAATTATGTTTGTTTGATAAAGCTATTAGTTGTTAAAATTGTTTGAGTATAAATTATTATCATTCATACTTTATTTTTTAATCATTTCATGAACTAATTTCTTTTAAATTAGTTTATGATGGTAAATAAAGAAATTATAGTTGCAGATTAACTCATATAAAATTTCATATCTTTTACTTCATTAATAATTACTTATGATTGTTTTAGATATTTAATTTGTTTAATGATCCAATTGGTCCAATATAATTAATAAATTGTTAAAATGAACTACTCCATAAACTAGATTTAGAGAAAATGTGTCAAATAAAGGAGAATGTATAATATACCATGTATTCTTCTTAATTAGTTTCTCCAAATATAATTAATATCTCCTTTAAATATGTAATGGTATGTCCAAATAAAATAAGTATTACTACACTCACAATTATGTATTATTTTTATTTAGTTTAATAAGATAAATTTATTTATTGATAACCTGCATATGTCGTGAAAGAGTTATAATAGTATATTTTAAAAATAATATAGATATTAAGAAATGATGTTGTAAATTACAATTTAAATAAAAAAAATGAGTTCCATACTTGTTGCCTGCTGAGACTTCGTTGAAAATAGAAGTTTCCCGCGCATTTGATTTTATTTCATGTATGTCAATTGTTGGTGATCGGTTCTAATCGTGAAGATTATTGGGTGTTTTTAACCGGTTTTAGAATCACCAAACAAGAACGTGTGATTGATTACCACCGTAAATGGTAAATTCGATTGTTCGGGTTATAAAATCATAAATATGAGTATCTAATTCATATTTATTTCGTGTGTGTGTACGTTTGGGTGTATAAGTATGTGTATTTGGAGTGTTTGTGAATTTGAACTTATTTTTATAGCTGGAGAACAACTTATTTATACTAACCACTATGTAGGAGGTGTACATGACTCTTGGACTACCAAGCTTGCATGCTTGACATGTGTCCTTTGACCACATTTGACCTTATCTAAGCTGAAACTTAATTACAAAGTCTTGTATTTGGTCTTATCTCGGACTCAACGTTGCTCGTCGCTATTTGCTCGGTGAATCATCACTTGTATTTCCTCTGTAAAGGTTGTTCGCCTCTTGATTATATAATTCATAGTTGTTCATCTGTGTGTTCAATATTGATGTGCCTCTGGATCTTTAATTCCTTTTATTAATGTTGTTCACCACCGAGGACTTGGCATGGTGATCATTCCAGACCCTGGGCCTTGGACCTGTTCGCCAACAAGCTGTTCATCAAGGTAGTTGCTCGTCACTTAATACACCTCCCAGATTAATTTATGCACTCCCACTTTGATTATCCTTGTTATGGTTTGGCTATTCTGCATCATAATCTTCATTTATGCCTTAACTCTTGTTCGCCAGGCTAAAATTGATGTTCGTCTATCAACAATTGCCCCCTATCCTGGCCAGATGTTGTTTTGGACGAGCTACTTTGAATCGAACAACTATGGTCAGGATATCATTTTAGTGATGAGAGTGGACGAGCAGCTTTGCTATTGACGAGCAACTTTAGGGATGCCGTTACATCTTCCCGAGATTTGGGAGTCCTCCAATGATGACGTGGGCGGCATGATTATGCGCCGCCCACGCACGACCAAGCCCGAGGTCACTCGTCTCTATAATTGCACGTAGGCCCTCTAATTTTTAATATTGTTCGCTTGGGACTCCGTTTTTCATACTTTTGACCCCATACTTTTGAGAATTTACAGGATTTATAGGATTTACCCGGCTTTTTATCTGGGTATAAATCGAGTGGGAAATGAAAATTTTCCCACTCTTCATTTTTTGCTACAGAAATTCCGACGAAAATCCTCCATCTCCGGCGACTTCAAAGCTTTTTCGGTGTACTTTCTTCGAATTTCAAGGTATTTATGTCATTTTATTACTTACTTAACTTCATTCTTCTCTCCATTCCATTTCTTTCTATTTTTCTTCCGAAACTTGCCCCGATGCCACCGTGATCCTTCCTGCCGCCGTGGTTCTGCAAATAATCGCCATCGGAATTCACCATCAATATTTTTCAGAATTTTTCAAAATTGACCCCAATTCCTCCAAATTCCATGTCCTCCCACTCGAGTAACCACGAATCCGTGGAAAAGTTGGACCCCTTTTTCCCGATCGTGACGTATCAACTGCCCTTCGAGGTTTCGTCAGTGATCCCTCCCGGTGTTGATTCAGTAGTTCGATCCTTGGAGGATACTGGTGCTCGTCAGTCCGGCGAGGAGGTTACGGCCACGGTGAACAAGGATTCGGACAAAGAGTCTTCTTCAAGCTCCAAATCTGAAGAGGTGGATCCGGAATTCGACGAGTTAACTCGTGAATTTTTGGAAGGGATAAAGTTCGCAAAGATGAGTTGGCCCTAATTCGGGAGATATACCAAATCCACTATGACATTCCGATATTGGCCCCAAAAAAGAAAGAAAGAGTTGATCGCCCTCCACCAGGATGCACGGCGATCAACATTGATACTTTAATCGTTGGATTGAGGTTACCCCTGCCCCCAATAGTTGGTCGTTTCTTGGAGGTCGTCAACCTTGCCATCACCCAAATTACTCTAATTGGGTGGATGAACTTGCTCGACGTCATGGGTCTATTTGCCTTAGAAAGGTATGTTGACCGTATTACTGCTGAAGAGGTTAACTACCTTTTGACGATCACAAAATATCCTGTGGGCGAAGAAGGATATTATTATTTGAAGGCCCAGACTGGACTTAAAATGGTAGAAGGGGCGCCGAACAAGATTAGGAACTGGAAAGAGCACTTCTTCTTCATAGGGGGTGATTGGCGAGTATCTTCTGGTCCACACGGTGGTGTTGGGCGTATAAATTCCCCCACTTCATACAGAAAAATTAAACGTAAGCTTACATTTGCTTGTCTTTGGATTAAATTGTTCTAATTTAACTTTTCTTGTTTGTTAGCAGGTCCTCGATTGCTCAAGTGAAATATGGAAGAGGAAGAGATCGGCTCAGAGTTCCTCTTCATTTCCTGTCTGGTCACTCTTCGGGATAGGGTGGATAGGACCATTCAACACGTGAATCAAGTAAAGTGCCAGAAAGTTGCTCGCATGTTCACGTACCCCCACCATCTTGAAGCACAAGTTGAGGTGCCTCCAGGTATAAAGAATTCTAACTCCCAAACATAAACTTATTCGTCAATAGTTTCACGTCTTAAAACTTGCTCGTCTAACATACTTTTTTTTTTATTTTTTTTAGCCGAGCAAGTTACGGTAGCTATTCCCCCGTGCTTCGGCCTACTCGAACAGAGAGTCCACGAGATGCCACCTCCAAAAGGACGAAAGGTCAAGAGGTACCCACCATCCAAGGTTTTGGCAATAACGAACAAAACCACCGGGGCTCCTGTTGGTCGGCAAGCCGCCCCTCCCGCTGGTGCTACTCCACCGTCTCCCCCCGCTGGATCCCCCCATGGGGCTAAAAGATTGAAATGGGGAGATGGGACTCCTGTAACCCAGGTTGCCCCCGCTGGCGATAAGGGAAAAGAAAAGGTGGGAAAAAGCTCCTCCCGCACCCAAGCCATTGAAGTTGCCCGCCACACTTCAATTGCGCCAACTGAAAGGGCGAGCAAATCCGGCAAAGACAGGCAGACTCCCCCAAGAGGGCCAGAGGATATCACACATCTTGGCTGGGATGCCAAGAAATTTGCCGAGTAAGTTTGTATCCAAGCATCTTGCAAATTCTTATTTCCATAAAAATTTCTAAGTATTACTTATTTCTTTGCTAGCAGTTACCGGGCGGAAAATCATCCTGGGCGAGCAAGCCCCGTCCATCAGTATGCCTGCTCCAAGACCACGGTCAATATAAGGGAGATTCTGGGCAAGCATGTTCGCCGGGCCGCAGAGTTGATCGCCCGGTTATGGACAAGGCCACTGGAGAAATCCATCTCTACACAAGAAGTGGCAGACAACTTTCATTTTTCAATGATGCAAGCCGTCAACTCCCTTGTTACTGCCCAAAAGGGAATGGCCCAGCTTTCCGAGCTGGAGGATGCTGCTCGATGCTATTCAAATACTACTCGGCAGCTCACCGAGGAGAAGGATGGCCTGGTTGGTCAGTACGAGGCCAGGATTGCTCGCCTAAATAATCAACTGAAGCTCGCAGACGATATCGAGAAAAAACACGTTGAAGAATACCAAGTGTTGTCGGCCGAGCTCAAGAGTAAGGATGTTGAGCTCGAGGAGCAGAAGAAGAAAGAGGCTGCCGTCGAGCAAAAGCTGGCAGAGGCTGAGGCTGAAGTTGCTTGCCTCAAGGAGGTGATGGGGGGAATGTACACTTCCGAGCAACTTGAGGCTGAAGTGCAAGTTCGTACGGGTCCTTCCTCAAACTTGGGGTATATCTGTGTCTACACTGACTGCATTCGTGCAGTTGGTTGCTATGATAGGCCCGACATTGTTGAGGACATTGGGAAGGACCTTGCTGAATTTGTCGAACATTATCCTCCCCCTAACGGGATAGAACTCCAGCTAGGAGACATGGAAGACTATGGGATCAAGAATGAAAAACTTGATCCCAGCATTATCATTACCCGTCCTCCAGCTCCTGTTGAAGATGAGCAAGTAGCAGATGCCGAGCAAGATGTTGCTGAGCAAGAGAAGAAAACGACTGAGGATATGGTTAATGATATGTTTGTTGATCCTCCAGCTGAGCAGACCCAGGATCCTCCTTTAAACGAACAACAACAAGAATAGGACTTAGAATTTCTTCATGTATTCCTCTTGTAATAGTTGTTCGTTATCTTTAATCGTAGTTACCCTTTTTTGTACTATTTTTTAGACTTCAAGCCTTTTTTATTAATGAAAATGTCTTTTGTTCGCTCATCTTATTTTTTATATGTTAATTGCCTTTACATTTTTGTCTAATGCTTGTGCAATTATAACATATAATGTTGGGCTTTGTTCGATTTGAACTTTGCCTTAATAATAGAATACGGGTTTAGCTTTAGGTTTTATTCATCTTAAAAGACGAACAACCTTTGAGTGGCCTTGATCCTTAAAATTGGACTTATACCTTGAGCTTTGGACTTATCTTCCAACGAACAACTATATTTACATCATGAAAATTTACAAGTGTTTTAAAACTGTTCATCATTAACATATACAATCTGACGAACAACTTTGAACACTAACACAAAAAACTCTTGCTAGCTTATAATACTTTTGCCGAGCAATTCTGTCTACAAACAAAAATTTGAACAGCACCAAACTATACAATGTGCCGAACAACTTTTCATTCTATACTTAACAAAATTTCCAAAAAATTAGGCAAGTTTTTGGTTCATTTGGTTCACTTGCCCCCAAAGATATTTGCTCGCCCAACAACTGAACTTGTTCGGCCTATTGATAGTACTTCTTCAGATGTACCGCATTCCAGGAGTATTGGGCCGGTTTGCCTTCCATGTCTTCGATATCGTATACACCATTAAAGAATTTATCCGTTATACGATACGGGGCCTCCCAAGTCGGTCTCAATACACCTGGAGGTTGGGCGAACAACTTTCTTAGAACCAAATCTCCAACTCTGAATTCCCTGATTTTGACATGAGAATTATAATAATGTTCTGCTCGTTGTTTGTATGTAGCATTTTTTAGCTCGACATTTAATCTTTTTTCTTCGAGCAAATCCATTTCAGTAGCTAAAGCAGAGTTGTTCGCCTGTTCATCAAAGTTGGTCGTCCTGATTGTATTGGCCTTTAACTCGATTGGTATTACGGCTTCTGTTCCGAAAGCCATTGCAAAAGGTGTCTCTCCGGTGCTAGACCTGGGAGAAACTCTATATGCCCACAAGACTTCCGGAAGTTCTTCAGACCAATTTCCTTTGCTTTCCGCCAATCGTACTTTTAATGTATGCTTGATAATCTTATTAACGGCTTCAACTTGTCCGTTAGATTGGGGATGATAGGGAGTAGAATAATGTTTTTTAATTCCCCACTTTGTGCAGAAGTCTCTCAACTCTTTCCCGTCAAACTGCGGACCATTGTCTGTCATAATTGTTTGTGGAACTCCAAAACGACAGGCAATGTTCTTCCATATAAAGTTGATCATCTTCTATTGCGTAATTTTCACCATGGCTTCTGCTTCTTCCCATTTTGTATAATAATCTACTGCCAAGACGGCAAATCAAACATTTCCAACTCCTGTTGGGAAGGGACCAATAATGTCCATTCCCCATCTTGCAAATGGCCACGGGCTGTAGATTGACACGAGCTCCTGAGCCAGGGTGTGAATGTTCGGGCAAAAAATCTGGCATTGGTGACAAGTTTTTGCTTTCTTGATTGCATCCTGACGTAAAGTCGGCCAATAATAACCTTGTCTGATAGTTTTGTATGCCAAGGCTTGCTCCCCAGTGTGATTTCCGCATACTCCGACATGTATTTCTTCAAGTATTGCTCGTCCTTACCCCCTAGGCAAACATTTGAGGAGTGGGATTGATATTCCTCTTTTGAAGAGTTGTTCTCCCACCAGAGTGTATCTGGCGGCTCGTTTAATTAACTTGGCCGCTTCAAAAGAGTTGTTTGGTTTTTCCCCACTCTTCAAATATTTGACTATTTATGTTCTCCAGTCTTCTTCTTCATTGGTTTGCTTTTTGACGAAGTTAGAGAGTTTTCCCTCCTCGTAAAATTGCCATAATTGTTTGAGCAACACACTTTGGTGGTAGGCACAATATTTATTTGGGTTGAGTTTGCCAGTTTCTTGACGAATCTTCCGAGGAGGGGAGAGCAACTCTTTCTCCTTCACATTGTTGTACACAGTATCGATGGATACTGTTAGCACCTGGTTTAGTTTTTCCTTCAGCTCTGTCCCTTCAGTGAACGCCTTCATGTTTTTAGGGACTCGATAGCCTGTTCCGCCGGGCTTTTTGTTATTCTCCTTTGGATCAGCCTTGTTGTCCCCCAAATTTTCTTGTAAAGCTTCATGCATGGAGACGAATATGCCGGCTTGATTTCTGAACTCGGCATAGCTCTTTGGGCACTTCAGACGTACCTCATTCCATAAGTCTGATCCTTTCTTCAACCCGACCATGACGGCTACAATCTTTGTATCTTCACTAACCGGTTCCCCTTCCAACAATACTTTATCGAATCTTTCCATGAAAGCCCGATCCGATTCGTCATCATTTTATTTTAAATTCGATAGTCGGTGCTTCTGGGAAAGGTACGATCCTGCAGTTGAAAAGTGAGAGAGGAACTCCTGGCTTAACTGAGCAAACGAGTGGATGGATGCTGGTGGCATTGCTGAAAACCACTTATGTACTCTGTCCCCCAAGGTTAAGGGGAAATTTCGGCATTGTGTGGCATCACTTGCTCCAACGGAGATCATGTAATCTGAATATTTTGTTAGATGAACACGGGGATCGGCAATGCCTTCATATTGTTAGCTTGCTGGAAATTGTATCTTTTTCTGGATTGGGGCCTTCAAAATGATTGAAGATAATGGTGAGGATGGCATGCTGGTCGCCCCAATCCCTCTTTGCTGGTCAAGTTGTCCTTGGATGCTCTCCATAGCTTTCCTCAGACTGGACAACTCATCTAGAGATGCCCCCTGACTTGGAGGTTGTTCGGCGAGCAAGGATCCATGTCTTTTTGCTCGTCGCAGTCCCTCACTTGTAGGGGGAATCTCTTGAGGTTGCCTCCTTGGGTTGCTCGCCGCATGTGGCCCAAGGCGCCCAAAGGCAGACCTTGTCAACCTCTCATGTACTGACAGACATGCTTGCTCGCAAGTTGCTTGCCCCTGCCCTTGCTCTGGGCGAGCAACTTCTGGCTGGGGTTGTGGTCGGCTCAACCTGTAATGTGCACTGGAACGAGATGTTCCATGGCTAGACATTATTGTTCGCCCATGGGCAGATTCAGCTTGGCTTTCCATTTGGTCCACCATTTTAGCTTTTCCTTTGTCCCCTTGATTTTGGGTAATGTTGACCTCATGTTGCTCACCACGAGCAGACCTTGCTCTTACTACTTCTAGTTGTCGAGATCTAGACCTTACTTGTGAAGGTCTATGTTGTTCTTGTTACTTCTGGATTGCCTGGAGAGCAGCTATCGTTTTGGCCAATTCCTGGGGGTTTTTAGTCAATGCCTCTAAATCTGGAGGTATTATGTGAGTTGCCACCGAATGTTGGACTTTGTTCGCATGACGCGGATCACGATCTTGACGATCAGTAGATGAGACCCGGGTCGGGGAAACCCACATCGAGGGATGTGAAATCCTAGTTTCTTTGAATTGAGGCATCCTGATTTGAATTATCTTTTCAATCTTTGAATCTTCAAATTTGAAATTGAAGAACACCAAAAACACTTTTGTTTGAATCTTCAAGGATTTCTTGAGGATTCCTTCAAATCTTCAAGTTTTAAACTTGAAGTTCTCGATAATCACACTTAAACCGAAGGTTCAGACCCTCCTTCTAGCGCCAAATTGTTGGTGATCGGTTCTAATCGTGAAGATTAGTTGCTGTTTTTAACCGGTTTTAGAATCACCAAACAAGAACGTGTGATTGATTACCACCGTAAATGGTAAATTCGAGTGTTCGGGTTATAAAATCGTAAATACAAGTATCGAATTCGTAGTTATTTCATGTGTGTGCACGTTTAGGTGTATAAGTATGTGTATTTGGAGTGTTTGTGAATTTGAACTTATTTTTATAGTTGGAGAACAACTTATTTATACTAACCACCAAGTAGGAGGTGTACATGACTCTTGAACTACCAAGATTGCATGCTTGACATGTGTCATTTGACCACATTTGACCTTATCTAAGCTGAAACTTAATTACAAAGTCTTGTATTTGGTCTTATCTCAGACTCAACGTTGATCACCGTTATTTGCTCGGTGAATCATCACTTGTATTTCCTCTGTAAAGGTTGTTCACCTCTTGATTATATAATTCATAGTTGTTCATCTGTGTATTCAATGTTGATGTGCCTCTGGATCTTTAATTCCTTTTATTAATGTTGTTCGCCACCGAGGACTTGGCATGGTAATCGTTCCAGGCACTGGGCCTTGGACCTGTTCGCCAATAAGCTGTTTGTCAAGGTAGTTTCTCGTCACTTAATACACCTCCCGGATTAATTTATGCACTCCCACTTTGATTATCCTTGTTATGGTTTGGGTATTTTGCATCATAATCTTCATTTATGCCTTATCTCTTGCTCGCCAGGCTAAAATTGATGTTCACCTATCAACACCAATGGTTGTTAGTGATTGTACGTTTCACGGGCATTTGATTTTATTTCATGTATGACAATGGTTGTCAGTGATTGTCCTTTGTGCTTGAGTTATCATGTTGAAAATTGTTTGGTCTTATTTCAGCATGAAGAGTTTGACGCTTCTAATCTGATTCCATGTATGCCAAATGATTAACGGTGATTTTGAATATTTAATTTTCAATTTCAAGCTTTGGGAACCCCAATTTTTTTCTTTGGATTAAAGCAAATTGATGGGATTTTGCTGGTTTTTTCTTTATTTTTAGTTTTGATCAACTCATTTTTTATTTTATTATGGTTGGGTTTATTTTCTCATTTAGTACCTAATTTTCAGCATTTTATTTTGTTTTCCTCATTTAATACTTTTCTTTATCGATAAAGTTGTAACTCGAACTTATGACCTCTCGATCATAGGTAGTGAGCTCTAACCACTTGAGTTATACCCCTTCGTCTAATACTTATTTAGTTTGGATTATGTCATTCAAAAAATTTGTGACTAAATATGTAATACATATTTTCTTTTTTTACAAATATTGTGATTATATAATTTACAAATATCTGTCTATAAATTTATAATACAAGCTCCCTTGCCTTAAATAGTTTTGGCGAGAGTAAATATCAACCTTTGATCTAATTTTCAATTTTATATCATGATCGTTCAATCTTTTAGATATTTATTATGGAATTATTCCATTGGTGAAAAAGTAATTGTGTTTGTATTTAGTATGTAGTAATTGCAGCAAAATTATCCATTTTGATTTGTTTTGTTCGTAGTAATTGTAGCTAAGTCATCATCGTTGATTAGTTTTGAGTAATTGTTGTCCTTTTGATAAAAATCTATAATTTAGGGACCGTTATATTTTTTCCCCTATATATACTCTTCATTTTTATCTTTTTCATGACCATCATCTTCCAATGTTATGATTATATGATTTGTCGTTTTGGTGTATTTCGTTCATTTTGTAGATTCAAATTTTCATCTGAAAGTTTATGTCTTTTTTATTTAATAGCAATCGTATTTTGTATATGATTCGTTATTATAATGTAAAGATTTTGTGGTCGAGAATTGAAGATTGTTGAAGATTATAATGTAAAGATTTTGTGATCAAGAATTGAGGATTATTGAAGATTATAATGTAAAGGTTTTGTGATCAAGAACTAAAGATTGTTGAAAATTATCATGTATAGATTTTTTGATGGAGAATTGAAGATTGTAATGTATTAGTTGTTTTCACTGAAGAATTGGTAGAGTATTAGTTGTTTTCACTAAAGAATTTAGTTTGTTTTCACAAAACAGCTAATACTCTTCAGTGAAAACAACTAATACACTTCGGCGAAAATAACTAATACTCTTTAGTGAAAACAACTAATACTATTCAATGGTTCATGTATGAACCATTTTTACTCTATACTTTGTCTTTAACTATAACTTAAAATTACGTGAGATTGTCTTGTGGAACTAGAAATTTAAATTTTGACTTTAAGTAACATCTTATTGTAATATATTTAGTTTATGTAACACATTATGGTAACACTTATTTTAATTTATATATTATGTAACACTTTATGTAACACCTTATTAATATGCAACACTTATATGTAGCACTTTTAAATAAGTAACGGTCTCAGGTAACACTTTATTGTAGGTAACGCTTTTTAGGCAACACTTTTATATATGTAACACTTTTTTGGTAACGCTTTTACAAAGGTAACACTTTTTAGTAACACTTTTACATAAGTAACACCTTTTATGTAACACTCTTATATAGGTAACATATTTTGATAACACTTATAATAAATATTTAAATTCATATATAACCATACATTATCAATAATAATAATATTATTAGTTCGATATATATATAATTATTAAAAAAAATCATATGCATAGAATTTATTTATTATTTAAATCAATTTATTAATTAAAAAATATGTTTATTACATACATACAAAAAATAATTTATATTTATCATTTAAAATTATTAAATAATACAATTATACTATTTATGAATTTATATAATATGTATATAAACCGCATATATTATTTTATAAAGTAGGTAGAAAATTGTTTGGTCCATTAAAAATTAGTAATTTTAATTATTAATGTGAGTTAATATTACCATTGTTCTACTATAAAAAAAAATAAAAAAAAATGTTAATAAGTTAAATAATATTAAAGTCTATAATATGTATTGTGTTATAAGTAGTTTAGATGGTAAGTATTGGCTTTCCTACATAAGAGGTCCAGGGTTCAATACCTAGAGATTACATTTTATCCCCTTTGTTCATTATTTATTTATTTACACAAGTGTTACCTAAAGTTTTTATATAAGTGTTACATATATATGTAACATTTTTTTAAAGTGTTACATATATTATAAAAAGTGTTGCATTAGACTTTAGACTACGCCAACAACTGCAACGCCCTTAAAAATGTTACTTATTGTACATAGATAACACTTTATACATATTATGTAACATTTTTTAGGTGTTACATAATATCACTTATGTTGTAGTTAACTACGCATATGTTGAAATGTTAGTATGATAGGTCCAATTTATATCCTATCCCAGGAGTAAATTTAATATAAAAATGGTTAATGATAAATTTATCATAAAACTATTTTAAAGTATTGAATATTATAAATAGAATATAAATTATTTAATGAGAAGTACCGTTAATTTGAGTTCAATAAAAAATTTAGTTATATTTTTTTAATAAAAAATTGTAGATTTTGAATTTTATAATTAAAATGTGGTAATTATTATAGTTTAAAGCAATGTAACAAATTCCGACCATACGAAGCACGAGATTTACAATCACTAGTTTCTTTAAGGATAAGTATTTATTCCTAGACAAACACATATTCGCCCTGTAGTACATAAGACAACTTGAAAGCGTATTTTTATTTTTGCTTGTGCGCGATTATTTTTTAAAATATTCTTTTGATCCGGGTTGACCAGGTTAGGATCCACAAATTTTTATATTTGAGCATAATTCACGAATTTTTTACCCGTGAAAAATTGTACTATAAGAATATTGTCTAGAGTCATTTGTGAGGAAGCCCTTTGTGAGATAGTTTCGTACATGCGACATATCTCCATTTTAACATTTAGATCATACTAAGCATTAAATCATGATTAAAATAGAAATCCATAAATCAATATGAGTAAATGAGACTCATATAGTGTATGACATTATTTCATCTAAGTTTTTTTTCTTTGTTTGTTGATGCTCTTTCCTAAATTAGATTTATCATCATTATTATTCATGTCAATTATTGATTTTTCATTTAATGGAAAAGGGAATTGGTCGGTAAGAAATACTTCCAAAACTGATCGTCAAAGCTCAGTGGGGTGAGCAGAGAATAAATTGTGCATCAAGACACATAATAAATGCATTTTCAATATGGTCGGTCGATCCACCAAAATAGATGATGATGTCCATTTTCATAATACCAAAGAAGAAAATAAATGTAGTGTCATTTTGAGACCAAAGAGTTGGCAAAATCAGTATAATCCCTCGAAATGGACCGAATGGGCACGTGTTCATTTGCTGTACTTCATATTTCTTATCTAAACTGGAAAATTGATTAACTGAACCATATCTTTAGTATTAATTAAATATTAATACACAGTTTATATTGGAATTAGATAACCTAATTTAATATTAACTATGCCCGACCATTCCTGCTTACGTACGTGTCCATGCACCCACATCAAAATTTTCTGGTAAATTTTGTCTTGTCCAAGTCTCGATTGACTAAATTTGGAAATGAATCTTGCTTTTGAGATTTTTGAGTTGGATATTTTTCTTTTTTCTTTCTATAATTGATTTATTTATTATTTTTATATTGTCTAGATGCATTGCACATTAAATTATTAAAAGGTAATTACGAAGGCTTGCTGTGTCCCCCTAATTAACCACAAGTAAAAATGATATTAAAATGTAATTAATTTATGATTTGAAGCTTTTGTCAATCCTCAAAGTTTACCAATCTAGCTATATTATGTACAAAAAAGTGTACGTCATATCTCACGAAATGTATAAGTAGAAAAATTACAAGCTAGTACTATGCCCTCGAGGTTTAATCAAACTGAAACAATATTTTATATATATTGTCAGATATTAAAGTCTCACCGTAATAATTTTGTGAGATAATGGCAATATGACTTAAAAAAACACTTGACTATAGTTGGAATTATTATCCTGAGTGTAATAATTGTTAAAAAAAATTATATATAGTACTATGTACTATGTGGAAATATATACAAGATAAACTCGTCAATACTAACCACACGATAGCAATACTGGTCTAAAATTTAAGTAGTTGTGACTCAGAAAACGTGCTTCACCAGCATAACAATTTTTGGAATATATATAGTTTTGAAATTTGAGTCACCATTAGCGTGTTTTTTGTTAGTATTAGGAGTAGCAATTAATTGAAAACACGTGGACTGTCAACTATCATTAGTCAATTAATTCAATGAATGAAAGCGGAAATGTATGCACAAAAAGGCTAATTTTTTTTAATTAGGCCAAATATCAAAAGCAATTGCAAAAATAGGGTTGCTACATAAATTTTTACGATTATAGGGTTGATCGCGCCCGGGAGTGGCGATCAAAGGAGAGGATCGCGCTCACCAGGCGCGATCAAAAGATAACCAGCTTTTCTACCCCTTGATCGCGCCTGGCAGAGGCGATCTACTCAGTTGATCGCGGTCCCCAGGCGCGATCAATACGAAGAGCTGCCACGTCGTGCCTCGCCCTCCCCAGAGGCGATCCTTAACAAAATCTGCCACACCCACATGGCGAGATTCCCGCGCCACTCCACGCCACTCCGCGTGCTTGCTCCACTCCCCCACGCCAAGTCAGGATTTTGGCAGTATATGCATTTGAATGTGCATATAACAGCACCCTTCCTCCTCTCCTCATTTCATTTCTGCTTCTCATTTCATTTCTGCTGCTTTTCCTCCTCATTTCATTTCTGCTCTTCTTCCTCCTCATTTCATTTCTGTTCCTTCTCCCCCTTTTATTATGTTCGAATTTTAGCCAAAAAAAAAAAAAAACACAAGGGCTGCTTCCAAAATACAAACAAATCCAAAAAAAATGTAAGTATTTTAATATTTTTAAATTTTTTGCAGTTTTTTATTTTATTCTAAAATTTATTTTTCTCAACTTGCAGTCTCACATATACACACAAAAAAAAGCTAGTTGGTATTTTGCTATCTACCTGAGGAGTACAGACACTACTATCAAAAAGTAAATTCTTCAAAAAATAATTAATAATATTTTTCGAATTTATTTGCATGCATATATTATCTTTTTTTTTTTTTAAATAACGGTGCACAGGAAATATGCTACTAGATGAAAAATTCTCAGTATATATATGTGAATTGCAATTATTGTACACATAGTATTTAGAGGGTGTAAATAAAAAAATAAAAAAGTTGCGAAAAATTATATAAACATAACAAATATTTTGAAATAAGATTTGAGGCCAAAAGCAACAAAAGTTTTGGATAGGAGGGAGTATTTCTTTTTATCATAATGGAGACTTGAATATATGTTGCATGACCGGCTTTTGACCGAAAATAAATAAGGGAAATTATGCATGTACACCAATTTCATCGTAAATTTATTTATATTTTATATATATTTTATTAAAAATTATTAATTTAATGGTAATAATATATAATGAAAGCATGCAACTAATCGTTTTAATTCTTGCACAATAAAATTGGTTATAAGAAGCTCAGTCTAAATATTCATATCAATCATGGTCATGGTAATATTTTCTTTAAACGATTAATTTTAGCTAGCATTTAACTCAAATCAACCTCAGATCTGGATTACACTTAAAAATCACCCTCCTTACTTCTATTTGAATATGAGAAAATAACTCCCCTCTAAAAAAATATGAGAAGATATTATTTTAATGACATTCTTGTTAACTATAACTGTGAACTACAATTTTATTAACATAATAAAACAATTAGTATTATTTAATGAAATAATATTACCTCTCCAATTAATATTTTTAGTGAAAACAACTAATATCATTTAATAAAATGATTAATACTCTTTAAATAAATTTCAAGATAAATATTACTCACAAAATATATTAAAATTTAATAAACTCACTGTTGCAATTATTGTACACATAGTATTTAGTTTGTCCATGCATGTAATTGTGTTTGCTGTGAATTTAGTTTAGGTGTCTTTTTTTGTAATTTAATTATTTTAATATATAACTTATTTTGAGGTGTTTAATATCATTTCACTTGGAGAAACATCAATCAAATTAAGAAATATCATATTTAGGAGGATGCATGTTCCTTGACATAATTATATGATTCACCCATTTTTTCAAAATAAAAATACGATTATTTTGTACATCATTTTATAAATTTTATTGAATTATAAATTTATTTGGAATATATCCTAAAATTATTAATAAAAATATACTGTTTGATAGGAACTAACTTATAAAAAGTTAAATTTTAATTTAAAAAAATATATATCATGCATAAATAAATATATTATATTACAATAAACTATTTTTAATAGTAGTGTCTTAATTTCATTGTAAAACTTATTTAAAGGGTATTAATTATTTACACTATAATATAGTAATTTTGAATAATATTAATTGTTTCATTAAAAAAATTAGTCGAAGAATATTAATTGTATCATTAAAAGATATTAGTTATTTTATTATAAGATATTAATTGTAAACTAATTTAACCGTGAAACTAGTTTACACAAAACGGACTTAAAAAATTGTTATATACGTCAATATATTATATAATTATTTCACTACAAGAAAAATGAGCTTTTACGACAGTGGATAGACAACGGTTCCGGAAAAAAGTGTTGTAGAAAGTCAAAAATGTGTTGCATAAAGTATAACCGTTGTCTTTCATATGAGGCATTTGATGATATACGACGGGTATGGACAACCGTTGTAGTTCCACATTGTAAATTCCCGAAAAATGGGTCATATACAACGGTTATACACCGTTGTAGTTCCACATTGTAAATTCCCGAAAAATGGGTCATATACAACGGTTATACACCGTTGTATACACCGTTGTAGTTAATCGTTGTTTTTTTTAAGGAATGAATAGAAAGACAATGCTTTTCAACCGTTGTATTTCCAATTTGTAAAATTGCGCACATCTTTTTTCAATGAAGTATTATAACAACGTCTTTTGGGCATTGTCTTTCCACAATTTTAAATCAAGTATTATTGACACGGGACGATAACCGTAGAAGACAAACGTTCTTCGTACGAAAGAAAAATTAGTCAAAAAGTGCGTCTACAATATTCGGTCTCACTATTTAAAGGGGGCCAGAACAAGCCCTAAAACGAAAAACGGAAATAAACATAATTGCCGAAAATAGAAAAATAAAGTCCCAAGATCATATATTAAGTTCAACACTATTAACTATGAGAAATAACACTTTATTAATTTGGCATGACACTTTTAGGAAATTGAATTAACAGTTTACAAATACACGTAAAAAAAATAAGAATAACAGTTTCAACTTTTGGAACTAGCACTTTTAAGCATTTTTGAATTAACACTTTTACAAATACATGTATTTGGAATGACATTTTTACAAATACATCTTTGAAATAACGCTTTTATTCATTTGGAATTATACTTTTAGTAAATTGAATTAACACTTTTACAAATACACATAAAATAAATAAGAATAGCAATTTCAATTTTTTGAAATAACACTCTTAAGCTAATATTTTTAATTAACACTTTTAAACATTTTTTAATTAACAACTTTTTAAAAAAAGAGTAGCACTTTAGAAATACATAGACAAAATCCACTTTCAATTTCCCCCTCTTTTCACAATTCACTTTCAATTTCCCTCCCCCTCATCTATCGACCGTACTTCATCGGCCATCTACCGAATTTCTATCCATCGTCCTCCATTGCTGCCACCACCGTGCCCCATCGCTGCCTCAATCGTGCTCCATCATCTCACCGCCGACGTCGCCTCCCTCCGACACGCTACTTCCACCCTGAAATCTAGGTGATACAAAAAAGATGGGTTGAGTAGGGCATTGAAGCGGTCATGAAAGAACTGGTAAGCAATTTCTCTACTCTATTTTTCTATCCCGCTCTCTCTTTAACACTCGTAAGTGGTCATGAACGAATGGGTAAGCGGTTGTGTCCTGTCCAGATTTAGAAAAATAAATTAATGCGTAGCTGTCTATTTCTTTGCCCTAACTTGTGTGAAGAATTTATATGGAAAATTTTGAGATATTCATGAGGCATATAAGGTGTTCGAGAAAATGCCTGAGAGAAATTTAGTGTGTTGGAATATTCGTGCATGCAGTTGATGCAAGAACAGTGAGATATGCATATCTAGAAACACCTGAAATCATTAATCATATTTTCTTTTCGGTTGCAAAACAAAACAATTCAAAAAAAAATCTTCCCTCTTTCCAGTACAGTATTTATTATGTTTAAGGATTTAATATTTATTATTTAGAACTAATTAATATGTTGGTGATTTAGCAACATACTCTATTTAGTCTTGGTTCTCCCAAACCGGAATTTTATGAGTACCAGGAAAGCAGGTGATGGATAGGAGGACCAATAGAGAAGCAGAAACGAGCAAACGGAAGAGAGGACGATAAGAATGCAACAGATTCTGCGTAAACTTAGAAGGTACCGTGCTTCATCCTTTCCCATTTCACAATAGCAGTTTTTTAAATTAACCTGATGGGGGAGACTTTGGCAAGCCTTCTTTTGATCTTGATCTCATGAATAGTTTGCTTGGATCTAAATTTTTAGGAAGACTTTGATCAAGTATTATATTGTGTGCCCAGATTTCAACTACAATATAGTAATTAAGTTATCAGAAGATGGAGTTAGTAAGAAGTCTCTAAATTAGTGCCAGACTGTTAGATTGGAAGGGACTCCATTAATTTTGTATCAGTTACTTACCTAATCTTGACTTATTGATGTAATTATAATAAATAAATAATAAAATAACACACTAAATCATTTTAATTAGTTTCTCAGTACAGTACAATATTTATTATGTTGGTGTAGGAGGTGGTATTGCTAAGCAAAGAGCCTGTGATGCTTGATGCAACTAGTGTTTGTTTAGGATTTTAGTGAAGCTTTGAGTTTAGCATTGGGCCTACTTTACCCATTCTTGTAAAAGCCACTTTTGACCTTGCATAACAACTTTTGACAATGCGTTCCAGAGAATGTAGGAGTTGCCATAAAATGTAGAAGCTCTTCCACCCATGTCTCAAAGTGTTGGGCATTGTTTGGCACTGCATAGTTGGGCGATGCCAACCCCTTCCTTTCTCGAGTCCATAATGTTTTCCAGGTAATTTTATAGTTGTACCATTATTTGTTAGGGTAGATTACAAAATCGACTTGAGTTTTTCCTATAAACCGTGTTATTTTTTGATAATACGTACTTTAACACCTTTTAATGTTTGTATTTTCTTTACAAGTACCCCATTTTTGGTGCAATTAGTATAAAAGAAGCAAAAAGTAGGTATAAATTACAAGCTTTACGATTTTCTTTTATTACAAGTAGGTTTGAATAAGTGTCATTTGTTACTATAGACGTCGAAAGGAACATGTGAAGAATCTGCAGGAACAATGTAACTTGCATCTTCCTTGTGCGTACATCCACATGACATGTCTTGATTTGTAAAAATCTTTTAATCCACCTTTTGGCTTTCAGAATTTGATAATTGGTTGCTCTGCCTGATTGGTTTTTGTTGTTGTAAAAGTGAATAATTAAATTAGAGATAGTTACTCATTTTCTGAATAAATTCCTGTCTTTAAATGATCCAATTTCTTCTGCCTTTTACTAGCAAACTCATTTTGATCAAGCCTCTAATATAGCATTTGTGTGAGGCTAGTTTCAGCTTTATTCTGTCTGAATTGCATTAAACATATATTATAAATTTTGTATGGAACTCTATCCTCAAGGAGTTTTTTCTGTTATATTTCACTGCTGAATAGTTAAAAAATATTTTGTTATGTAACTAACACCATTGTTTGATTTATTTCTGTTATTCTTGGAAAGCAGAACAAATAATTTGGTAACTTTGAATTTGATTTAAGGCATGAGAGTGTATATAATGAAATAGGTACACTTTTGATTCATTTATCTTTTGTAGACTTGAAACTGATAATATGTTCTTTAGTTATTGCAATTTGTACGTCTTGATTCTTCAGTAGCAAATAGCAATTATTATTCATTAAATATGCTAACCAAATGAATCAGCCACCTTTGCAATTTCTAGTAGAGTCCAAAATTGCTTGTATACGGAACTCCAACTACTTATCAACTGTACTATCCGAATACCCATCCGGATCCAAATAATGCTGCGAGACTTGTGCTGCTGTTTTTATGGAGGTGAGAGTTCCGATGATCGTGAGTCGGTCATTTTGGTGTTGGGTATTGCCGGTTCAATCCTCAATTCAAAGCCCAAGAAATTTGGGGTTGGAGACCTGGGTATGGGTCTGAATATTATTAGCTAATTTGGAGTTCAAGAGGAAGCTTTGGTCCATTTACAATCGCCAAACAGGTTCTTTTCTCGGCTTTTCTTTTGATTTTTGAGAGTGTTTTATTTATGTAATTTTTGTAGGGTATACGGAGCCGTTGGATGATAGTACTGAGATTAAAGTGCCTCAAGATGATTATGGCCTTTATGCCATTGATATTTTGGACCCTTCAATTGTAAGCTTTTTTTTTTCTCAATTTTCTATTTCTGCACCCATTTACTTCATTTGTAATACCGCTTTCCCTATTTGTGCTCAGAAAATTGTATGTAATCAAAGAGGTTAAAGTAGCTCTGACTATCATAAACTTGATGTAATTGTTGTTTATTTGCTTTACAGCTAAAATTCTTTGAAATCCCTGTGAATTGTGTTGGCACATTTATTTCTAGTTACTGCGCTTATTCCCATTTTCTCTGAATTTTGATAATTTGTTACTAAGTATCTATTAACTTATCTTTGCTGAAGCATGGTTTCTTTTCTTGTTGCCATTTGTTCATTATTTTCCAGTATTGTATGTTTTATAAGTGTCTCATATATATTTGATATAGATGCATAATTCATTTGTGTTTTATAGTTTCCAAAAACTACAGCTTATTCTGTAAAAGAAATTGATGAAATGCGGGCTGAATGGACTAAATTCATTCAAAGAAATATGTCTGAATAGATCGAGGTTTGTTTAGCTACTTCTTCATTTTTTTCTTGGAATTAATACTTGTAGCTGTAATGGTTTAATAGAAAGGATTGGAACAATAGAGACGTAGCTACACCTTATTGTTTTGTGGAAATAATTTATTTCATTATGAAGATTAATTTTATTTTTGTATGTTTGCTAAAATATTATTCATTTTTCAATGTAGTGACGAGAGCTACGAAATGGGTGCATGTAGCAGAAGAAAAATGCACAAGTTGGTTAAAATTTTTGTAATTGAATGTTAAGGCATTCATTTAATTAGTAGTTTAAACTTTTAAAAACTCATAGTTATGGTATTTTGTTGATGATGTAGAACATTTTTATGAACTTCTATTATACAATAATTGTGTAGTATTTGGAATGAATGTTGATGGTATTATGGTTATTTTTGCTTAAATTTTGTCTTGAAAATTTATTGCAGGTTTTATTATATATTTACATAATTGAAATATAAAAAATACAATATAGCTCATATTTAGGAAAGACAAAGGTGCAAAACTGATGTAAATATAAATAGACAATTGTTTATAACTGTTGTCTATCCAAGAAATTTATGAAATATCTATGTGTATTTTAATGGAAAGACAACGGTCCAAATACGATGTAGTTAACATGAACAGACCACGGTTAATAAACATTGTCTTTCCTTCAAATTTAAAAAAAATATATGGTACAACAACTTCTTTTTTAAAGAAAGACAACGGTTATAAGACATTGTATGTGTTAAAGAACAACAACGGTTGACAACTGTTGTCTATTCCAATATTTATGAAATTATTATGTTACAACAACATATTTGAATAGTAATACACAACTGTTCTTGACCGTTGTAGTAATTGAGGAAATACGACGGTTAGTTAACCGTCGTCTAATTATACCCACCTACTACAACGTGATCTTCTACATCGTCTATTTTTTTCGAGAGACAATGGTTTTGAACCGTTGTAAAACCTCTTTTTTCTTGTAGTGTTTGATGCATTTTAAGTATCAAATTTAATATAGATTTGTATATTAATTATAAGTATGTTGTGTTTTTGAAGATATGTCAATCTCTCGCGATATTGGAATCCTTGTGCGCTCTTGTGGAGCTGTTATTAGAACAAGAAGAGTTGATCGTATGCTTGATTTCTATGGTCTATTACGTGTGTTGTCTGAGATCACGGGATTAGATTTGCGAGTGTATTCTTTGAATGTGTCTTGCATAATAAATAATGAGAATGCCTCCTAAAGTTGTCCTATTAGGAACAACAACGACCTTCTCTATTTCTTCCATCCACAAGCGGGGCTCAATTCAGTTGAGCTATTAGTGGAGGTTGAAATGAAGGTGCAGTACCCAGCATCCCATGGTCAGTGGGAGAACCAATACTATCCTTCTGAAGGGTCAGGTCGTGGGGGAGCCAATATGGATAGACCTTCAAACATTGCATACGAGGCCTTGCAAGTGAACCATAATGAGTGGGGTGCTTGGGAAGATGAACCCTACCAACGTTTAGGGTCTAGTCATGCCGGTGGTTCAGATCCTAATGTTGGACCTTCTGGTATCACTAAGATAATGGCCCCTGTCGGCACCTCCATAGCTGATATAGAAGGTGATCTATATCCAGACTTTACTTGTAATTCTGAACCAAGCGATAATGGTTCTGAGGACGAGGGGCCGTCTGATGAGGATGATACCACTAACAATCCGTGGATGCCAAGTATTGATGTACCAAATTCTCTAATGCCAAGAGTGAGACCTCATCCAAATTTGGTTGGAGTGCCATTTTTTGATAGGTCATGTGATGATGTACCTGTTGATTCAGTAGGCGTTCCAAGTGGTGATCTGGGCTACGATGCAGATGATGGAGTTTTGAGGTTAGGAATGATCTTCAAAGACAAAGAGACTGCGATCAATGTCGTGAAGAATTACTCGGTCCAACATGCAAGACGTGAGTACAGAGTCGAAGAGAGCAACTCGAAGTCAATGAAGTTGGTGTGCAAGCAGAACTATGCTGGTGAAAATGACAATTGCTCGACATTGCAACACTGTGAGTGGCATTTGCGCGCCTCATACCGTAAAAGATCTGGTCATTGGGAAATCACCAGGTTGGGACCGCCACATACCTGTCTGATGGATATTGACTCACGCAGTCATTCAAATCTATGTAAAAACTTGCTTGCAGCTGACTTGGAGAGTCTCATACAAGTTGAACCAGCATACGACGTTAAATGTGTCGTGGAGCATGCAGATAAGAAATATAATTACACTATTTCATATCAAAAGGCATGGCAAGCATTGAAACGTGCTAGAGAGAATGTGTTCGGAACTTGGGAGAGTTCATGTCAATATTTGCCCAAGTATATGAGGGCCTTGGAGAAATACAATCCCGGGACCATTGTGGAGTGGAAGCACAAGGCAACGATTGAGTGGAATGTGCACACGTTGGGCTATGTCTTCTGGGCATTCAAGCCATGCATTGAAGCATTCATGCATTGTCGCAAAATACTTTGTGTAGATGGTACTCACCTTTACACTAAGTATAAACACAAATTGTTGATTGCTAACACCCTTGATGCCAATCAGAAGATCATTTCAGTAGCATATGCCATTGTTGACGATGAAAGTTATATGTCTTGGAAATGGTTTCTTAATATGTTAGCCACACATGTTGTCGGTGATATGGAGGGGGTATGCCTTATTTCCGATAGACATAAGGGTATACTGAAGGCAGTGGACGAAGTCCCAGCATTTTCACCACCAAGAGGAGTGCACCGTTATTGTTTAAGACATGTTGCTTCAAATTTCAATACTCAGTTCAAAAGTCAAAAGCTGAAGGACTTGTGTTATGTTGCGGGAAGAGCATTGTCTGTAAGACATTTTGAGATAAGGATGAACGAAATACGAGTTTTAAGTGAAGAAGGTCATGAGTATCTATGAAACATCGATCCTACCAAGTGGACATTTTGCCATGATGGAGGTCACCATTTCGGTGTTATGACAACTAATATCTCAGAATGCATCAACGGTGTTCTTAAGGGTGCACGACGCCTCCCAATCACAGCCATCGTCAGTGCAACTTTCACACGATCCAAAAATGCCTTTATGGAACGTGCTAAAGAAGCAGGGATTTTAGTGTTGAGAAATCGGATGTGGCCTAAATATGTTCATGACAGGTTTGATTCAGGGCATCGAGAGGGGATGAAACATCGAGTAGACCTTTTTAATCAGGAGGTGGGATCAGCCAGAGTTTCTACTCGTATTAAGGGCTCAGTACAGTATCGCACATACAGAGTTGCATTATCGAGACGCGAGTGCGATTGCGGGCTATGGAAGTTGGATGGTATCCCATGCTCACATGCATTGGAGGTGTGTAGACAATTCAGGATTGATCCAAGTGTGTATGTGCCCGACTGTTACAGTACAAATGTGTATACTTCGACTTACACATCTAGGTTTTTTGAGCCATTGCCGGATCCTGAGGAGTGGGATGAACCCAATTTCCAACTGAGGCATAATCCAGATCGCAGGATAAGGCGTCGTGGTCGAGATGTGACGTCCAGGATTCACAATGAGATGGATTGGGCCCAAACCTGCGCTAGACAACAGTACCAAGCCCAAGATAGAGCTGGACCTTCGCATTGATGTTCTGAACCCCTTTGGTGAATCAACTTGTTGTATCTAATGAGATGTACATTCGCTGTTTAAAAGTAACTTGCTTCCTAATTAGTGAGTCTATTTTGTCCTTCTTTGTTGGCTAATATGCATATAATGCTTTATGATGCTTTCTTCTTCTTCCTTCTCCCATTTTCTTTGTGTTACTTAAATTATTTGTGTAATTGGGACGGAGGTAGTACTACTTAAAAAAATGTCACAAGTACCGGTATTTAAAATTGCATACATAAAAAAATTATCAATTAAAAATAAATATATATACAAAATATCATACAATTAGTGACGACGTAAATGACCACCCGTGCCACATCGTGTTGGACGTCTATCACGATGACCACGACGAGGTTGTTGTTCATCTTGGCTTGGTCCAAGGTTCTCACTTGTGCCCGCAAATGGTATAGGCGTTGAAGTGTAATTTGGTTGTTCTTGTGAGAACTGAGGTTGATAATAGGTATTCAAATCAATACCCGTGTTTAACATCTCAGTAAATGAACCACCCCATGATGTAAGAAAATTTGTCACACATTTAATGAATTTAGATCAATAATATATTTTACAATATATACATTTACTTATATAAGTTGATATTAAATACCTTGTTCATTATAAGGTGTGTGAAAACTCGGCTGAGGCACCTCCTGTTGAAACGTCGATGCAGAAGCAGACTGAGGTACCCCCTCATAGCTACCCCAACCAACTATCAAGTTAACAATAATATATTATAAATAAATAAACATTATCTCTTAAAAAATATTATTTATTTGTGTAATTTCAGGATTTAGTAACTTGCATACCATCTCCAGCAGGTTGTGTGTAAGCTCCATGTCCAAATGAGGGTAACCCATAATGTGTGTGAGGCGTAGGCTGAGACGCCCCCTCGTTTGATTGTCAGGCTGCTATCAAATTAACAGTGATATGCATATATAATAAATAACTATCTACTGACTCTATCATCAGGATTGCACTGTCTTTTACTAATTTTGAGCTTCCAAAACAAGCCTACATGTAACCCAAAAAAAATTAGTGTTATTCATGTTTCAATTTTCAAACATTATAAAATTAAATTTGTGATATATATATATTACCAAAAGATCTCGAGTAGATGTTTTTGCTGGTTGGAAACCTCGGGCCACTGCAGTATACTCCACTGGTGAAATCAATCGTCGTGTAATTCCATAGTACCACTGCATATACTCATTGGAGACCGGATTACCATTGTTGATAGGAGTGCAAGGCATGAATGGTCGTCTGTTCCTCCAATAAGTAATCCATTTTTTATGTTTAATGGTCCAATCGCAGCCGGATCTTCCCTGGCGGGTATGATTATGCAAGTCCTGGTCTCTACTTTAAACATCACTCGGAATGTTTTGGACCATTCCAAATTGTCTTAACACCCTATTTGGATAATGAAGCTCCACTATCCAAATATTGATCAGCGGACATTGTGACCTCCAATTTAGGGTCAAACAACGAGGTCCAAGACTCGAGATCTCCTCAGCTTGCTCATCATAGGGTTCCCAGATTAACTGTGTGTAGACAAAAAAAATTAATTTTCCTCTAACACACTTATATATTTGTGCGGATCATTATAATAATAACTTACTTGGCCATCAGACAAACGATCAAATATGTCGCGATATACACGAATCGAGTTGCCCGCACTTTCAGTGTGACTGTGATAATGTATCCACCTATAATTTAAGTAGGTATCACAATAAGTATGCATAGCCAAACGAATGTTATGCGATTTATAGATAAATGTGTTTAGAGAAAAATACCTAGCCCCATACGGTGGAAGCCCCAAATTACGACCATCTACACTCAAGATGTGTCCTTCTTGGAGCATAGGATATACGTTCCTTGGTTGTATTGGTATTATCCTTGACCCTGCCCATATTTGTTGTATTCATGAGTAAATTAGTTTAAAATGATTTGTTTAACATACAATTAATCAATGATTTGTTTAAAAGTAATTAAAACTAATCAAGAATTACCTGTAACAAGCATAATGCTCCAGCGATAATCTTGCCATTAGCGTGGCAAGCCATACAGAGTTCCCGATACAAAGTCGCTAATACAGCACTTTCCCAGCTGTATTCCCCTGATGTATTCACGTTCTCCAGAAAGTTCAAATACACTAACGGGATAGCATTTCGAGTGTGGTCGGGGATCATTACTGTCCCCAGAAGTAAAAGTGCACACCTCCGTGCATATTGATCAACTACCTCCTGTGGTGATTCGTCGTAAATAGCAATATCATTTCTCAACATATTTTTCAGAGAAGAAAACAGGATCGCACTCCTGCCCCTGATATCAACTTGTTGTACGTTGATGCCCAAAAGCGCATTACACCTAGCTTGCCATTCACCGAAAGTACGTTTTTCATCTTTGCATATAATTGGCTCTCCTTCTATGGGTAATCCCCACAAAATGGCAACGTCTTGTAGTATGATGGTGGCCTCTCCGACGGGAAAATGGAATGTGTGCGTCTCTCGACGCCATCTCTCCACTAATGCAGTGATGAGATGTCGATCAAGTCTGAACGACCCACAACGAAGTGGACCGTAAAAACCCATCGTCTTCAATCTCTCCACTACACGGGGGTGAAGTACAATCTTTCGAGGATCGGGTCATCTTGCCTAAATGTCCAAAACACCCCATCGCCTCCTTGGTATGTACTGAGCACAGTTTCACTTGATTCCCGATTAATACGGTCTAGTCTCGAGCGATGTTCATTTTGCATCGTGAGTACAGATCGGCTCGCCGGTCCATATAATAGTGTCTCTTTTGCAGCATCCATCCTGTAAAGAAATATATTTAACTTTTTAATGGTAATCAACTAATCAACATAATGGTAATCAACTAATCAACATAATCAACTAAAATATATCTAACTAATCAACTAAAATATATCTAACTTTTTAATGGTAATCAACTAATCAACATAATAAATATATTTAATTTTCATGTTTAAAATATCACAAATTAAAGATTTTCTAAATATATATGACCCTCACATATTAACGCAATGTTTATTTCTTTTAATGAAGAAAAGTGCATCCGTCTTTAATCCTAAACCCAAGGGAATGCCATTTATGAATTGGAGATATACCTATGAAAAGAAAGAATGAATGAATAAATGAGGGGTTCTTGCAACAAAATTAATTTGTGTTACTTTTTATTTTGCCAATGCATTTTCCCTCGTGATTGTTTAAATATATGAACACTGAATTATATGATAAAAAAATTCTATGCACGATAAATTTTTTTATATAAAATAAAGATTATAAATAAAAGTTCAATAAAACAAATATACAAAAACTGATGTACGATAAAATTTATAGATTGACATAAGAATCATGCAAGAAATGCCAAATTTTATACAGTGGGGTTGAATTACATTGAAAAGTTTATACTAAAAACTGATTTTTAGTGTAAATATTTCAGTATAATTCAAACACACTTTTCAATGTAATTGGAACAAACTTTTCAGTATAAACAGGATCAACAGTTGAGTGAGTGCACTGTACACCAAATGTACAAGAGAGTTACTCATTTATTAAAGGTAAATTGAAATATGAGGATGCTTTTTGGAGAATTGATTAGGAGTATAGTAGAGAAATAAAATAAAAAATAAACAAAATTCTACCATACAATTTTTTTTTATGATCTTTGGTATAAATTCTGATCACCGTAAAAGAAAAATAGAAATTACCCACTTCGTTCGGGTCGGATTTTCGCGGGAAACGCGAATTCCAGCCAACTGCCAAGCTAAGCCGCACCAAGAAATTAGTGGACTTGTATTTATAAATTAATTAATAGCCACTAACTTAATGCAGCATTGACAACTCATTTTACCAATTATATTATATCATATATATATATATATATATATATGCATACATGGCCCAATTAATTAATTTTAGTATCTATTTATATTATATACTCACACACTCTTTTAGACCAAAAGATACTCTGCTTTTAATTCCTCATAAATTCATGAATATAATTAGATGTACAAGTAAAACAAAAACAACTTTAGCCCAAGCCTAGAGGTTCGATCTATTAATTTAATTAACTTTTGAAAATTTGGTTATAAGAAAGATTTCCATGAAAATAATGTAATATTATAGCAGTAATTTTGAATTGTTCCAAAAAGTAATAAATTAAATTTTTTTTTTTTGAAACAGTTACAAAAATAAAGGAACTTTTTTTGGATCTTTTTCCTAAAATAGTGTAATCACTTTATTACTATTTCAAAAAAATAATATTTGTAACTATATTCGTTAAGTTTTCCAATTATTAATTTGACGAACGTAATTTTTGTAATTACGAAAAATAGTAGTCATCCTATGCATTTTCTATTTGGAAAGAGCATATTTAACCATTATCAATAATTTTCTACGTTTCAAATGAGAATTTTATTATTTCAAGCTCAAAAGAAGGTTAAACTATCAATTTAGAACATAATTTAATTCCCTACTAATTTAGAGACTAAAAGAAATAACTAATGCAAGAAATAAAAGAAATGCCAAGATTCTACTAAATTATCAATTCATTTTTTGGTGCATCTATGCACATGCTCACATATTAAATATATTGTTCACCATAAATATGCATGTAAAAAAATTTGAAAAATATTATTAATTTTATTTTTTGAAGAATTTACCTTTTGATAGTAGTGTCTGTACTCCACAGGTAGATAGCAAAATACCAACTAGCTTTTACTTTTGTCCAAATGTGAGACTGCAAGTTGAGAAAAATAAGTTTTAGAATAAAATAAAAAACTGTAAAAAATTTAAAAATATCAAAATACTTACATTTTTGTGGGGATTGGTTTATATTTTGGAAGCAGTCCTTGTGTTTTTATTTTTGGCTAAATTTCGGAAAGAATAAAGGGGGGAGAAAGAATACTAAAATGATGGATGAATTTTGGTAAGAGTACTAAAATTTTTGGTGCACGGTGCTGTTATGAGGAGGAAGAAGTACTGATGAAATAGGAGTACTAAAATTATGAAATGAGGAGTACTAAAATTATGAAATGAGGAGTACTAAAATTTTCTAACAGACTGAAATTAAAAGAGGAGAAAGGAGGAAGGAGGAAGAAGAGAAATGAGGAGGAAGAAGGAGTGGGTTTCGTAAAAAAAAAAGAGGTGGAAGTATGCTGTTATATGCATTCCATGGAAGAAAACGCCAAAGAGAAAAAGCCAAAATGGCCATGCACGCGGGAATCTTGCAGGGGAGGCCATGTGCGTGGGCCAGAGCTGGTCGTGCCTCGCGCTTGCGGAAGGCGAGCTAGGACGTGGCTGCTATTTGAGTTGATCGCGCCTGGGGAGCGCGATCTACTCCTTTAGATCGCCTCTCTCAGGCGCGATCAAGAGGAGAATCTTGTTGGGAAAAAAATAGGGGTGCCCGGAATCTATTCGGGATGAATTTTAAATACGAATTTAAATACAATTATTACTAGCATGAATTAATCCTGATTAATTCAAATAATAATTCCAACAACTAATTATCATCATGCATGCTAAATTAATTTCACATATTTAACTAGGCGGAATTAAACAAGTAAATATGCGATTAACGTACCTCTCGTAGTAATGGCCTTTGGATATACGGGACACTCGTAATCACGTTCTATCAACCCAAAGCCTTCTCAAGTATTTCCCTTTTCACCTCACTTGATCGCCGGTGGGAGACGCTTTCAAGTAATTTAATAACTAAGGAAAAAGAAAAATATATATGCTTCTTGATTTTTCCAACACATGGAATTATGTACTTGGGGATGAAAATATCACCCCCTATTTATAAGCATAGTGGCCGAAAATTTTAGGTTTATTGGGCCTTGGAGAAAATCTTTTCTTAGACTCTAAGAAATCTTGAATATATCTCATATATTCTTTTCTCCACAATAAAATATTCCACAAAAATCTCACTTAGCTTATAAGAGTTGTTATTTTCGAAAATTAAGAGTGTGAAATCCAAGATTTGGATCTTCTTGAATATATGAGATATTCTTGTACTTCTAGAATACATATCTTTCATAATATCTTTTCAAGAAAATCAACAAAATCTAATTTCTCCTCCATATGCATATTTTCGAAAAAATAAGATAGAAAAATCAGCAATATAATTTTCTTTTTATTTTAATCACCTTATCATTATTGGGCTACTTAATGGGCTACTTGAGGGGCCTTAAGGAGAATTAAGATTGGACCTCCTAATGGACTTCTGAATTTCAATATTGAGCCCCAATATAATTCAGCCCATTAATATTAATTATTACCACTAATAAATTAATATTGCACTATCCATCTTAATCCATATTACGATAATATGGGCTCCCGGTTATTATTTCCCGCGTTTAAGATTATCAAGTCCATTAATTAATTGAGCTTCTGAATAGCTCTAAATTAATTAATATATTTCACCTTGGAGTAAAGACAGCTCAACATTATTATTCGTACCGAAGAAACTAATTCTTCACTTGCAAGATTTGGTACAATAAAACTTCTGAGCCCACCAAGGGGACTAATCACACGAGCCGTACTCGCACGCGTTTCTCCGTATTAAATCTTAGCAACCGTCGTATGATTAATATTACTGCCCAAGACACAAAGTTCGAAGTCACAATGATTCTCACCCAACATGAATCAAAGCAGTAACTACTAAGCACACACGGTCCTATTTAAGTGACGGAGATTAAGAAATCAACAACCACTGAGGTCTAATTCTTCACCTTTCAGAACAGAAGAATTTCTCCTCGCTGTAGGACCTCTTCAACACATACTAAATGTGCTAGTGCAATCTCTTGGTCAAGACAGACCAATCTGAGCCTTACACATCGACCTTTCACGGCGGATTGTTCAATTCCACCTGGGTCGTGAAAATGTACGTTTAGTTACAAGTAAACTGTTAATGTCGTCTTCCGTGATCGGGTATCACCACATTAACTACAATGTAACACGTACTATATATTGAACGGTTTGCAATAGAAATTCAACATTCAATCATAACTAAAGCAAATGCGATAAAAGAATTATTCTCATAAAACGAGTGTTTGATACACGAGTTATACAAAGTAAAAGCATACTTTCACGTATAACTCCAACAAATCTGAGGTCTTTGATGCATCGCGCCTGGGGAGCGCGATCTACTCAGTTGATCGCCTCTCTCAGGCGCGATCAACCCTATTTTCGTAATAAATTTTCAAACCTCCCTATTTTTGCAATCCATTTACTGATTTGGCCTAAATTAAAAAATTTGCCGCACAAAAATCATTACTGCTGCCTAGAGTATCTTCTAATTTTCGGCATTGTGTGGACTTCATATGAATGTGGAGCACGATATGAATTATTATCTGATTTTAAGTTTAAATGTTATAATATTATATTTTTTTATATTAAATATTAATAATTTAAATAGAAAAAAAATTAATATATTGTTACTGATATTTCTAAATAAAATATGATATTTTTAAATGGGATTTTTTATATATTAAATTTGTCTCAAATAATTTCATATTAAGTATTATTATGAATTATATATTATATAATGTTTATTTTCGGCATCATCTTCGTCTATGATAGGGTGTTCATCGGTAATTCCATGCATACACTACAAAATAATGCTTTCACTATTTATATAGTATAAATAGTGGATCAAAATACATTCATTACAATATTCAACCTTAAAGAAATTAGTTTAATAAGTTATCCTCTATCTAAATTAAATTTTGAACTCATGAGTTTAATTCAACACGTTTATATATTTTAAAATTTGAATACTCTTCAAACCTTTTAATCACGTAATTGGTTGGTATGAAGGGAGGGAATAGATCAAGTTGAGATGAACTTCTCACTAAGACGTTGGAGTCTGATATATAAATGTTAGCTTAAACCTAATATGATATAAATAAGTCTGACTTTTTTAATAAATAATTAAGTCTGAAAGCTTGTTTAAGGCTTTTTTTTTTTTTTTTTATCAATTTCACATTAAGTACAAAATTTAAAATTAACTATAATAATGTTTTATTCTTATACTTGTATATTTTGTTCTATTTTTAACAAAATTTAGAATTTACTGATAATTGACTTTATTTCATTGAATAAGTTGCTTAATTTTTTTTATTTTGTATTATTAAATACATAATTTATAAGCTGTATTACATAATTTTTATTGATATAAAAAATAGTTAATAAATATATAAATATTTATATTGAATAATATAAACTAGACTTTTATATAAAGGTCTAAATCTAACTTATTTAGCTAAATATATTTTTGAAAAAATGAATACCTGACTTATTTATTACAAATTCTAGCCAAAATCAAATTTTAATAGGCCCGAGTCGCAGGTCATGTTGCATAATGTGGCTTGTTACCCTACTTGGTGTGACATTAGTACATTACAACCTTCAAAATTAGAGTTCTTTTGTTGGATTAATTGTATTTATTCATCTTCTGGCTTATAGTTATCTATAAAAAAAAGTTGAAGTTGAAATTAAAGTTAGTTATAAGTTGGTTTATGTGTGGGGCATAGAGCTAGAAGACATTATTCAGCATAGTTTAGCTGAAAATCCTTTTAGTTATTTGTAATGTTGTAGACACTTGGATTGACGTTTACTATTTTATATATGTACTTTTCTTTTCTTTTTCCAAGAGAATCTAGAATTCCTATTTAGGTGTGCATATTTAATGAGCCACGCACTCAAGCCTGTGGATCATACGAGAAAAATGATTTAGTATGATGGACTTATAAACCGAAAAGTGTAAACAGTTAAAAATGAACTCGTATATTAATAACTCAAGAAATATTTAATTTGGATATATATATATATATATATATATATACTTCTCTTGATGATGAGTCATTTGGATTTATGTACACCATGTCACACAAAATAAAGCATGTACGAAATTATATAATTTCATTATCGACTAACAGTTTGAACTCTTTTATAAGAAAATAAGTATTAAATAAAGAGACGTATGTGTATGCGTCAGCAGGAATGGAGGCAATTTGATAACTGATCGAAATTGGGATCATATAGAAGATAATTTAGTTTTAAATTAATATTATAACTTGGGAATATTGAGTCTACTCATCACTTTGACACTGTATGTGGTACTGCCTTATTTTCTAAGAAATAAGTTACACCTGCTCCTTTAAAGATTATTTAAATTATCATATAAATTGAGGGGTTTAATTAAAAACTACAATTATTTTTAATACTCATCTAATTATTTATAATCTCATGGCTTAGTATAATTTAAACATTTTTGCCTAGAGAAATGACTAACAATTAAAAAGGAATAAGAAAGTGTTTAATAATTACTTCATATCACACACACTTTTTACCTTGTAACTATTCTTTGAATTCATGGCTGCTAAATCTTAGGTTGTTCCTAAAGGATCAAGAACTCTGGTAAACTGTACTTTTTCGGGTATTCTTTATACCTGGAGATGTTTTTTTGGGAATAAATTGTTACTTTTACCTGATAAAAAAAATAAAAATTGTTCACTTTTTTAAAATGGGGACATGCGTAGCAAGTTGTACCCTTCTTACATTAAAGTATATTAACAGCGCCGTTTAATGCCATGGACTTTTATTCGAAGATTTAAACTCCAAGTTTACTTCTCTCCAGTTTGTTGGATCATACCTGTCAAAAAAAAAAAATAGTTTGTTGGATCATACTTATTGTTGATAAGTACTAAGGTGAGAATATTGAAACTTCCTAATTCCATATAGGACCACTTTGTTGAATTCACTAGCTTTGGCCAAGGATCGGTGGCCAAGAATTTTTTTGGCTTGATTTGGTAAGTATGCTTTTGTCGAGGATTTGGAAAGCAAGAAATGTGAGAATTTTTTTTTTAATCCGATCAAAGTTAGATAAAATCATTGATGGTATCAATTAAGAGGGTGTTTGGCTAAGCTTATTTGAAACATCTTATAAGCTCTAACATCTTATAAGTTGTTTTAAGAGCTTATAAGATGTAATTTTTAAGTAGCTTATAAGTTGCTAAAGTGTTTGACTAATACAACTTATAAGATCTTTGATAATTTATAACAAATATTTTTTTAATTTATAAAAAATAATTTTTTTTCTATTTTTTATCTTGAGGTGGGGTGGGTGGGGGTGGGGGTTGGGGAGGGGTGGGGTGGTTCCAGGGTGAGGTGGGTGGTTGGGGTGGAGGTGGTTAGAAAAATAAGTTGGGAAATCCCAACTTATTTTTTTACAGCTTATAAGATGTTAGGAGCTTATTTTATGATCTTATAAGCTGTTAAACATCTTATTTTGCCAAACACATTAGTAGTACTTATAAGCTCTTAAACAGCTTATAAGATGTTTTAAGGAGCTTATAAGCTCAGCCAAACACCCTCTAAGTTCAGCTTATGGAAATAACTTAGGAGACGCTTGGTTAGCAATTTTTCAATGATAATGAGAATGAAAATCATTTTTCATCTATGCCCTCATAATAAAAATGATATATTGAGGGAAGAATTGTTACAATTGTGACTCCATGACTAGTGTCATGCCCCAATTTTGGAATAGAAGTGAACAACAAATGGTTGGGGGAGTGATTGATGATGAGGATGATTGTAGGAAGAGAATAAGATAATCAAAATTGAGTAGTGATTATCTTATTTAGGAGAGGAGGTAGTGATTTTGCTCTCATTAACCATCATAATTACACTAATTTCAATTGCATTCTCATTACCATTAAAGAATTGCTAATCAAGTGTCCCCTTAGAGTTCACTACTTTTTTCCATTTTTGTTATTTCATGTATGACATTTTTTATAGTATGATACTAATATCATTATATAGAATAATTGATACTATTGCATGCATTCGTTGATACAATAACATTTATATTATGAAATGTAATGATATCAGCGAACATGTATAATTATATAAATTGAAGCTGGTTCACCCTATATTTTTGCGGGAAAAAAACTTTCAAATTCCATCGGTTGCAATTAAATGAGTCATTAATAAATTAATCTTTTAGTTACGTAATTGCATGATTAATGGACACATTACGTGCTGATGATAGTTACGGATGTTGCGGATTTTGTTTATGATTTGATACCACCCTTCAATAAATAATTACGTACATATTTATATATAATTTTCATTCTTAGATTTTTATTTTATTTTTCATCAGTGGAATTTAAAAGATCTCATAGTCTAGGATTATAACACAATACACTCATTAATTGGGCTTTATTAAGAGTAAGTAGTTCTTCATAACTATAAGGGTAGGTAGTTCATAAAAAAATTGTAGTCCTAAGTAGAACTTACATAATTATGAATTACAAAATAAAAACGGGCCAATTGTACATAGTCAAAAATAGCACGCCGAGATGCAGAAGGACTGCCATATAATTGTTTGACTACCTATCCCTGCCCATGCTAAGCTAGATAATAAATATATAAATATATCTTATATATATTGACATGCAAAATAATCCTTCCTCCAACCTTGTTGGACCCATGTCAATGTTTCTTTGTAAATTTTCATATATATACATATCTACGTTTAAAAATTTCAATTATAGAGTACATAATATAATATAGGCGCGTATATGTACATACTGAATAAATTAATCAATCGAAGTATAAGAAAACACTCATATAGAATTAGATTAAGTTTTTTGTAAATCAATTTTATTGTTCTAACTTAAAATGATATTAGTTGTTTTTATTATATAATATTACTATCAAATTAATGCATTTTAATAAATAACTCATATTATTTAAAAAAAAAAAATACACACAAAATGCATATAAATTTTACGATGAAACTAATTCAAAGAATAATTTTTCATAAAATTATAAATAAGACGACAAAGATTTGTACTAGATGAATCACATTTTATCATGATATATGAATTTCTCCCGCCCAATCATGTTTTAAGCTAAAGTATAACCCAAATAACTATAGTGAAGATGCATCTCATATATTCGACCATCTCATTCAATTCCATGTACAATATATGATACAGTTTTAATTTGAAACAAAAATATTTGAGTATGTATAGAGTGAAATTGGTTTATATATGAATCACTGAAGGGTATTAGTTGTTTTCATTGAAGAGTATTAATTGTTTTTACTTAAGAGTATTACTGGTTTACACTGAAGAGTCTTAGTTCATTTTCACTGAACAACTAAGACTCTTTAGTGTAAACCAATAATACTCTTCCGTAAATACAACTAATACTCTTAAATAAAAATAACTAATACCCTTCGATAATTTATGTATAAACCAGTTTCACTCTATACTTTGTCAAAATATTTTACACTACAAAAAAATAAAGATTTATCTAAAAAATTAGAATTGTTTACAAAATTTTCCAACAATTTTTGACTTGCCTACAATTTATCTAATCACGTGAGCTTCATTCCCCAACCTCCAAACTATTTCGCTACGAAAGAAAACTCCTAGATTATTAATAGCCTAGCAATTTGTCTACAAAAATCTATCTATAAATAATTTGTCCACAAATTTTTTTATATGCATATTATTTGTAGGTAAGAAATAAGGATGTCTATATAATTATAAAATTTTGTAGGCAAATGGTAGACAATTTTCAATACGAAATTTTTTATTTTTAAATTTTTTTTAACCCCATTGACAATTTTTTAAGGTAATTTTTTTTTTTTTTTGGCAGTGATATTCCCAAATAAATTTGATCAGATCTAATATAAAGTTCTAATATAAAAACACACATATCTCATGTATCATACTCCCTCCGTCCCAATTTTGTTTACCCAAAAACCTAAAAAATAAAGGTTTTTTTTGTTTACCCATTTCCTAAAATGACCACCCTCAAAAAGCTTTTTCAAAAACACAAAAAGCTAATTTTGTGTTTACCCAATTTTGTTTACCCAAAAACACATTTTTTCAAACGCAACCCTCAAAAAGCTACTTCATACTAAAAAATATTAATAAACAATTCCTAAAAAGCTACTTTATACTCAAAAGTATTAATAAACAATCCATTTTTTAAAACTTGTGTCATTTTGAAATGGGTAATGGACGGAAGGAATATGATTTACGCGTACAGTGCCAGATTCAATTCTAAGAATTTCAGGTTTACATGGTAATAGGTAGGGGTGGCAAAAGGGCCGGGCCAGGCTCGTCCCGGTTGCAACCGGGCCTCTATTTTAAAGGCCCAGCCTGGCCCTAGGCGGGCCACTGAGGCACCGGGCCAAAATGGCCGGTCTTTTAAAAAAATTATTTTTGTCAAATAAATTATTTATATTCAATAAAATAATTTTATTTTTAAATAAATTTTATAGTCCTATTTTTTTGGTCAAGATATGAATTATAATGACCATTAATATTAGTTTATGATATGATTTGACTATCCATTTTCAATAAATAACTTATATTAATCTCTAGAAAAAACTATTACAACAAGAAAATAATAATATTAACTCAAAAAACACTTTTAAACATCACATGAAATTCTTTTCATGATAATAGGTACACTCGACATATTAGATAAAACTACACTTGATATATAAAATTTAAAAAGAAAAAAAAAAACCGGGCTAACAAAAAGTTCCGGCCCAGCCCGGCCCAAGCCCGGTCAGCCCGCCGGGCCTATCGGGCCGGGCCAAATAGGCCCGGTTCTTTTCGGGCCACTATTATTTAGGCCCAGCCTGTCCTTAAAGGCAGGCCAACCGGGCCGGCCCATTGGGCCGGGCTCATTTTGCCACCCCTAGTAATAGGTAACAATGTTGGCCCATAAACAGTATAAAGCGCACAATGTAAATCATTAATTATATATTCTAGAAAAAAAAAAACCCTTATAAATATCGAAGGAGATCATTCTTTGTTGGAAAAGTACATTATTGAGAGAGAGAGAAAATGGTCCTCTTCTTGAAATCTACATCAAGAGCCGTCCACCATTATCACGAAGAACAAGACAACAAACACAGGAGGGATATTAATGATGAAACTGCATCCACTTCTCTCACGGTTTGGACTAAATCACTTGTTTTCAGCTGCACCGGTTTCACCGTAATTGGGTCCGGCGGCGGTTTAGCTTTCCGGGTCGATAATTACACTGGCCGACCTGACCAAATCACTCTCATGGACGGACCCGGCAATCCCATTTTCACAATTTGTCGTCGCAAGGTAATTACTTTCATTATTCATACTTATTGTTTCTGGACAGGCTTACATTTTTTTTCAAAAATAATGTTGTTTTACCTATTTTTTTCACGATTCTCCCTATTTTAATATTTTATCCCTACATGCATACTAAAAAAATATATATATATATTCTATTTCCTTAAATAAATAAAAACGTTTCTATTTCTTTTTTTTTTTCCCTAGTTCAAATGCCCCACTAGTCTACCGATTAAAAAAAAAAAAGAATTATATCTGTCAAAAAAAAAAAAATTATTTTCTTTAATTCTATACAAAATTGCAAAAGTAATACTATCAAAATATCTCTTTGATGGACACACAATACACATTTCTATTTCCTTTTCTTTCCCTCGTTCAAATGCACACTAGTCGAGCCATTGAAAAAAATTTGTACATAATACAAATTCGCAGAAGTGATAAACATAATAATGAAACAGGGAGTATACATTAAATAGGTTAAAATTGAATTTCGTTCCAAAGTACAAATTTGGACTTCTCTATTAAGGGTCAACAAATTATTTTCGCTGCTAAAAAAAAATTAAGGGTCCACAAATTTGGGATTTTCAATTTAGTTTGATTTACAAATCTTTCAAATTTTGGTAATATATACTACAGAAAATCAGAAGCGACATCGTATGGTATAAAAAATGTGAAACTAGACAACTTTGTTTTTTACTTTTCAGTGGAAATAGGGTCAATTCGTAAAGGTAAATTACGAAACTAAATTAAAAATCCCAAAATATTTGAGGCCTTTTGCGGAAAAATCCCAAGTCGGCAAAATTTATTTTTAAAACATATGCAAATGATCATCATGATGTTAATTATTAAATAATTTGGGTTGATGATTTGCAGAAACTGAGGCTATTAGACAACTATTGGTTTGTGTACGAAGGAGAGGGTATAGACAGCAACATCAAATCATCAAAGACGACAAAGCCTGTATTTTGTGTGAGGAAAAATATAATTAGCATGAGACAAACAAAAGAAAATGTACTTGCGTATGTTTATTGTGGGATATATGATAAGAGACATAAATACACGGTTGAAGGGTCGTATACGCATCGGTCGTGCAAGATCGTAGATGAATTGAGACGGGTCGTCGGGGAGACGAAGAAGAAAGAAACGATTGTAGGAGGAGCGAGTTTCGGTTCGGAGGTTTTTCATTTGAATGTTGTGCCCGAATTTGAGTCCGGATTAGCGATGGTTATTGTGATTTTACTTCATCAGATGTTCTCCTCATGATAATCTTATACTCCCTCCAGTTCAAATTAAATGAAAGACTTTTCTTTTTTTTTTTTTTTTTGGCAAATTATATGATGTTTTGTACTTTTCAATGTAAATTTAATATACTTCTTCCAAATTTACCCCCTAAAATAATTAAAATATATAAATATATATGTTCTTTTATAAAAAAGATAAACAAGTCCCAACGGAAATACTAGATAACTATTGCTCAACTTCTCCATCGAGTAATTTGTTTCATCTCCTCTCACACAAAAATGTCTCTCATTACTCCATTGTTAAATTTTCAGCCTCTAAATTTCAACCACATCTCAAATTTGTACGCTAAAATAATTTACCACTATAACCCTAAAACTTTAATTGCCATCGGTAATAATGATATATGGCAAAGTATTATATGAAAATAGTTTATGATAAGTTTATCATGAACATATTTTAAAGTATCATTAATTTCATCGGGAGTATCATTAATCTCACCAGGGGTATCATTAGTCTGAGTTCAAAAAATTTAAAAAAAAAAATTTGAACTCAGACTAATGATACCCCTGTTAGGTTTAATGATACTCATGATGAGATTAATGATACTCTAAAACTATTTCATGTTAACTTTATCATGAAGTGTTTTCATATAATACCTACTCATGATATATTTATCATTGAATTAATATTCAAAAAATTATTTTCAGTTATGATGTTACAACAGGAACTCTCTGTTTTGTGAGAGCGGTATGCAGCATCATTCGGAGCCCTTGGACTCTATTTTTTACCAAATTTTTTCTGCGATCCAGTTATCCTCTACACTACGATTCAATCCAGAATTTTTTCATCTGATAATGATGAAAAGGCCACACTAGAGGCACAAGTGTGCAGGAGAAGCTAGATAGATGTGTTGTGGAATAATTTCAATAAGGAGGTACAAATCACACCGATATCCTGTTTTGTTGCACATATTAATTTTGTCATGAATCCACTAGAATTTCTACATAAAGGTACACAGATTCACTACTAAGTAACAGGGGATTCACAAGGTTTTGCACAGATCCCTCCTTTAGCTTACATGCCAATCGTTGAATTATTATATGAAAATAAAATGCATACAAAATTTATTTTGTTCTCTTCAACTGATGAAGCAGATTATGAATTGGATTTGTTTCTAAACCTTACAAAGGTGTGATGAGTGAGTTATGTGTAAGCAGACTCAACTGTTGAGTGAGTGCACCGTACACCAGGTGCACAAGAGACTTACTCATTTTAAAGTTTTATATATATATATATATATATATAATCAAGGATCAACTTATAAATAGATTAGATAAAGTATTATATGAATGATACTCACATCAATTATTACCGTGACCAATAATTTACTAATACTTTATGTTGAAACAACTAATACCTTTAGAGAAAATAATTAATACCACTTTAACTAATATCTTTAGTGAAAACAACTAATACCTTTCGGAGTTGATACCTTTAGTGCAATTTACTGATATCTTTAGTGTAATTTACTATACCTTTCAAACAAATTTCACTGTGAATATCATCCACATAATATCTTCTCAATAGATTATTATATTTTCTCATCTTTCAAATTATAAATAAAGTTATTATTTGTAAATATAATAATAAATTAATGTTTTCTATTTAGACTATTAGGCTATGTTCTTTTTGGGTTTTAAGTGATTTTTAAAAACCGGTTTTTGAAAATCAATGGTTTTTGTAATTCATGAGGTTTTTAAAATCTGTGTTCTTTTTAAGTTTTGAGTAGGATAGGTTTTAATTTTATGATGAAAAAGTAAAGGAGTGTTGTATAAGTTATTTATAGGGTTGTAGGATTAGGATTTCAAAAACCTAACCCAAACTAGAATGGGTTTTAGATTTCAAAATCCAAATCCAAGTTTTTTAAACCCAAAAAGAACATGTCTTTAGAGTATGAAAATAGATTTGGAGAAAAAATTAAAGGTAATAAATATTGGGGAGAAGAGAGAGAGTACTTAATTACTAAAGAACCAATATGGTTTCGTACTCAAAATATACCATGACTCGGTGATTCCCAGGGTTTTAGGAGAGCAATTAGAAACGTGATGAGGTAACGTTCTTCGATTCTCATTTAATCTTTTCTCGAATTGGTAAACACAAGCTGTTTTATTTTTTGGTAAGTGAAAATTTAGAACTCCCCATTGCCCATGTCAATATCTTATGTGTCGTGTTATTGTATTGTATTCGTGTCGATTCTTTATACCGAAAAATCCTTATTGCATCGTATATGTGTCAACTCGTTAAGAAAAACTCTTACCGCGGCGAATCGTATGTTGAATCCTTATCGTGGTGGTTTATTAATGTAAGTAATTCCATAATTTATCTTGATTATGGGATAAATAGTAAATGGTATGTTTGTGCGGCTTTTGCCCCACACAATATACCATATTTAAAAAGTGAATACATTATGATATAATTGAATGTGTTTGGGGTAGTATTTGCTTGTTGATTAAGTTGTTGATGATTCATTTTATAAACTGGCAATTCTGTTTGTATATAACTAGGGCACGAATGCAATTTAAGTGTTTTTGTGTTTCTTGTTTTGGCTTTTTTCCTAATTCTTTCCGTGGAGCTATAATAAAAATTTATGCTCTCTCCCTCTCTCTCTCTCTTTCTCTCTCTCACAGTCAATGACATTCTAATGGAACTACTGTTATTTTATTTTATTGCGTAAAACTTGATAAACTTTATTATGTGGACCCGGACAAATCTAACAATATCTAAAAAAATTAGTGACTACTGGAGGAAGAAACGAAGAAAAAGATGAAGGGAAAAGATCCAACAGGTTGGGTGCCACAAACACCAGTAAAACAACAACAACAAAATTCTTGTGGAAAACGCAGGAAAGTGTTAAGAAATTTTGAAAAATGAGAGAACAATAATGATAATGCTCAGACTCCAGGGAGCAGTAAAGGCCATATGCCAGGTAACAAAGGACTGTCTCATGTTAATTTGACCGACCGTCGCACATAAACTTTTGAAAGATCACATTTTTTTTATGCACCCAACAGCAAACACTTGCATTTTGAGTTTAATTTCATATAAATTTTTATTTTAAAAACTTAGTAAGTAAATTGGCTTTTAAAAAGTAAAATTGATTTGAAATTGAACTCAAAATTCAAGTGCATGATATGCACTTGAGTGAATAAAAGAATCACTCTTGCAAGTTTATGCACTATCATTAGTGTTATTGCATGTTATATTTGCTCTTTCTACTTAGTAAACATATAATGTTAATAATTTCCTTTTTGGTTATTCTTCCTAACATGACTTCCCAAAAATCCAATAATGGGGGTTGTATATTCACTTGTATAGATAATAAAGTTGTAATTATACCTCAAAATAGGATTCTAAATGACATATAAACAATATTTCATCATTTTAACTTAGGTAGTAGTCATTGTTGTTGTACTGGAAATGGTTGAGTCATGGTGAGTAGTGTAATTAATTTAACCACAAGAGTTTTTTTTTTCTTGTTAAACATGTATGTATGAAGCCTTTTGGACCGATTTTTCTGCCTAGGTCAGACTTTATTTATTTTTTGTTTTCTCGTTTCTTTCCTTGACTTGTATGTTTATTCAATTACTTATGTCTTAATTATTGTTCTAGATTAAATATTCTAAATGAAACTTTTCTATTTTTTGTTTTGTTCAGATGACATGGAAGTGAGTGCACAAACGACATTGATGCATCAAAGAGAAAGACATGTCAGAGAATGAAATAACATAGGCCTAAGGTTGTTAATGAAAATAACCCATGAAGACACCAAAGTCTTCAACCCCCAAACTCAAGACACCAAGATCTCGCAGACAAGTGAGATAAAAAGTTTATACATCAAAGGGTGATGACCAGAAAGAAGTCTAACGATCTTGTAGGAAGAAGTTGGTGTTTAATGAAGAAAATAGGATTGTCAATCAAAAGGCTCTGACTGTATATGGAATTGGAATTGCACAAGGCCAAAAAATATTTAAATAAGAGAGGAAGATGAGAAGAAGCAATTCACTAGAAAAAACTAATTAGACCTATTCCAATAATCCACAATAAACTATGTGATTGTGAATCCACCTTGTTAAATATAAGTTGGACAAACCTGAAAATGAGAAGATCTAGGAGGACACACACTCGTAGGAAGAACTTGTCGTGCTTTCTACTAAAGGGTAGTCAAGTGGTGGATGCACATAATCTACGTGAACATTCTCAAGAAAAAGTGGAAGAGACAATGATGTCTGAATCGGCGAATGTCGAGACAATGATGCCTGAATCAGTGAATGTCGAGACAATCATGCTTGAACTAACGAATGTCTTGATACGACAAGGTTGTGTGCCCTAAAACATATTAAAATTGTTTTACCTAATATTGTCTTGTGAATATTGAGAGATTATCGTCATTGAATTCAGATGATGCAGTTCAAGAAGCCTCAGCAGATTTTGCTACTCAGAAGATGGAGTCTCTTTGTACTAGGGGTATTCCGGTACGGACCAAAAAAAATATTTGAAAATATCCATGTCCGTACCGAAATTCGATTATTCTAAAATTTGAGTGTCCGTGTCCATACCGATATTTCGGTACGGATCGGTACGGATTTTCGATTATAAACGGATCGGTGCGGAACAGCGCGGAACGGTGCGGAGAAACATATTTTTTTTTCTTTAAATCACAAAATTGTAAGAATATGATGCACACTCCCATACAATTCATCTTCAACTACAATCAAATATATATCCTTCAAAACTTAAATATAACTCATATGGTATGATAATTAATAGTTAAAATAATTAAAGTAATTCAAATCACCATCAATAGTGTATCTAAAATACGACAAATAAAATACGCATTAAAATAATCCTTAAAATGCCACTATGATTAAAAAGTGGAATATTAAAATCTCATTGACCGTGATTCCTAGCATGAGGTACCCCATCTACATTTTTGCTGCAAAATAATAAAAAAATCATATTAGAAAACTAATATACATGTAGAATGAACTTAAAAGTTTAAAGAAATTAAATGAAAGTATGCTAAAGTATCTTAATAACTAATAATGAGGAGGATGCAAAGTCCTAAGTGGCAAGCCCATTCTCCTCTATTTCAATTCTTTGTTTTGTGGTTAATTTGGGATAGGATGCGATCTAGGCCATTGGATCTTTTTAATTATCTTTCGATCTCTACCGTCCATTTTCCATTTTCTTCCCTATATAAGATCTTCTATGTTACACTTTTATTTTCATTCCAAACCTCACATCTTCGTATTGGAATGTGTTGTTCTCCCTTCTTTTGTTTCGTTCTTTATTGGAGTTCATTATTTTCTCATCTTTTTTTTTTGTTATTGTGCAGGATTGCATAGCGTCGGTCGACATTTTTATCGAGTTGATGATGATCATTTTTACGCCGAGATTCGTGTGAGATCGGTCATTGTTTTCACGTTCAGATGTCCGGCGTCTCCGATTCGAAGCTCTCTTGCAGGATCGTGTGTCCTTTGTAGATTTTTTTCTTTTTACTTATTTTTATTTTCTTTGCCTCCGTAGTTGTACGTAATCCAGAAATGATTTCTATTTGTATTTAAACTCAATAATACATTTATCTATATCACATGATCTCTTTGTGCTTAATGGTTGCTGATACTATTTGTGTATGTTGCATGATCCCGTTATCGAATTGTAGACGAAATGAGTTGAAGTTTGAAGTATTTTTTATATTTATTTTCTTCTATAAACTTCTTTAAGATATTAATTTTTCCAAATTAATTATTGGTCAAAATATTCTCCCAAAATATAGAATGCTCATTTTAATTGTAGTTATTTTTTGATGTGTAAATAAGTATTACATAAAATTAGTATTCTAATGTTAGTATAATTGACTAATTGTATAATACTCAAGGTTATCCAGTTAATTTATTTGTGATTGACGGTGATTATGGCAATGGGATTTAGATGGCTACAATTGGTTTTGTTTGTAAAATTTGTGTGCATATTATATTGTTTGATTGAGTTGACATTTTATTTTAGGAAATTTTAGTAATCGCCGTAAATTATTTGATGGTGATTAACATTTTAGGACTAGATTATTGGTCTAAAAGATAAAGGAGATTTTTAAAACAAAAAAAATGGATAAATTGATCTATGCTAACGTATTTATATGCATATAATTTTAAAAGTTGAAGCTGGGTTTAGGGACTAATTTAGAGAGTGTTTCATGTGTTTGTACGTAACTGTAGTGTTTGATTAAGTGTTCCATGTGTTAGATGGTGATAATTGGGTTTGTTTGCAAAATTTGTGTGCATATTATAGTGTTTGATTGAGTTGACATTATATTTTAGGAAATTTTAGTAATCAATAATTACACCATCATTTTAGTAATCAACATATTTGGACTGGATTATTGGAAATAATTTTATTTTATGAAATTGTAGCAATCACAATTATTTATGAAATTGGAAATTGTAGTAATCAACATATTTTATTTTTGACTTGATTTATTTTAACCTAAGTTTCACCGATTACTATTTAAATATTTTTAAATTCATACTTTATTGAGTATGATTAAATTGATACAAATATAAAAAGTAATCAAGAACGATTTAAACTAAATGCCAATTGAGAACTAATATATTGAAAAATAATCTATATTAACATTAATGAATCGATCAATATTAAAAAACACAAACATTTTAAGAATATTTAATTTTTCCTAATTTAAACTTCATACCTTTTTCGACAATCATTTTATATAAAAAAAGTCAACAAATTCTAATTGTTAATTAGATCAATATTAAAAAGGTATACATTGATTGCATTCTTATTCCAAAAAAATTAGCATATAGTCAACTCTATAATTGATATCATAAGTCTATCACTCTTATTATCAATCCAAATTCCATAATTTAAAAATTTTACTAATATATAAATTTACTAATATAGAATGATTCGAATTTTTTTAAAACAATTTAAAAAATTCGATATAATTTTTAGTTAATAAAATTGATGTATACTTTAATATTTAATTTAATAATAATTTATGTATAACTTTATAATTAAATCACATGTTTTAAAAAGAGTCAAATTTTCCTAAAAATATTGAAGAACTTAAATTAATTTCGAAATTTTATTTCATGCTAATTATCTTTGACTTTTATTAGTATGAAGGTATTAATTTTTTTTATATGTTATTAATTGCTACTTCTTGCCTTATATACATTATCCTAAATAAGTTTTAGTGGTGCAATTGAGACTTGACTACACTTTGTATTTTATGTTCATACTTTATAATATCTTAAGGTTCACCGATTATTATTTAAATATTTTTAAATTCATACTTTATTGAGTATGATTAAATTGATATAAAATAAAAAATAATCAAGAATGATTGCTATTAAACGTCAATTGAGAACTAATATATTGGAAAATAATTAATATTAACATTAATGAACCGGTCAATAATATTTAATTATTAATAAACACAAACATTTTAAGAATAGTCAAATTTTCCTAATTTAAACTTCATAACTTTTTCGACAATCATTCTATATAAAAAAAGTCAACAAATCCTAATTGTTAATTAGATCAATATTAAAAAGATATACATTGATTGCATTCTTATTCCAAAAAAATTAGTATATAGTCAACTCTATAATTGATACACATAAGTCAATCACTCTTATTATCAATTCAAATTCCATAAATTAAATTTTTTACTAATATATAAATTTACTAATATAGAAGGATTAAAATAATTTTAAATAATTTTAAAAATTCGATATAATTTTTAGTTAATAAAATTTATAAATACTTTAGTATTTTAGTTAATAATTATTTATGTATAATTTTATAATTAAATCACATGTTTTAAGAAAGAGTCAAATTTTCCTAAAAATATTTAAGAACTTAAATTATTTTCGAAAATTTAAGAAAACAATAAGAATTGTTAATCAGTTGAAATTATCAATTGTATATATAACATTCGAATCAAATTAGTATTAACATACAAATTATTATTTATAGTAATGAAATTAAACATAGAATCTATTATTTATAGAATTATAATTAATATACATTGAATTTTAAATAATACGTTAACATAGAATTAAACATAAATAATTTTATTTATAGAATTGTAATTAATAAATTGAATTGTAAGTAATACATTACAATATTGGAAAATAATATACATTTACAATATAGAAAAATATTATTTTTAACATATAATCAATGATTCTTCATCTTCACATTAAAATTGATCTTCCACTTCATCTCCATTTAGGAATTGATCATCCACTTCATCTTCATTATTGATGTTCAATCCTAAAAAAAATAAAAAATTAAAACAATTCACACAATAATAATTTTCATACAAATAAAATATAATTAAATAATAATTAATAAAAAAATAAACAAACAACATAATTAGTAAAGAGAGTAAATACCTTTGACATGTATAGATTTGTATTCTACCAAATCACAAAAAAAAAAGTAATTTTAAGGATGTGTATCTATTTAGTTGAGTGGTATAAATGATCATTAGGGCTATAGTTGTAAATTTTATGGAGATGTACTAAGAAAAAATAAAATGTAGCTAAAATATATGGTGGGTTAACTTATGAGTGGGTTTACTAAGTAAACTTGTGGGTGTAAATAGTTGTGCCCTTAACAATATTCCTTCAATGATTAGGAAACCATAAATGAGATATAAAAATCATATTATATTAGATTAATTGTGTATACTAATCAAACGAGCTCTCAGAGTTCATCATTTAATATTTAGTCGTGAAAGAAGAAAAAAATTATGGATCATTTGTATCTATTATTGATCAAACTTTAAAAGTGATAGTATTGTAAAATATATGCTTGCATCTCATATATTGAAAATATGAAAAGAAAAATTACTTTGAAATTTTCATACCTTACAATGATAATTTTATCTAATTTTAGCCAATGTAGGCCAAATATTATAAAATACGACCTAATGGACATATCGTAGTCGGGCTCTGTTTGATCCATATTTTATAAAATCTGACCTAAATTTGCCCAAAATAAAAGATAGCGTCCTTAATTTGCAAGATTGTAAAGATAGTATTCTAATTTCGTAAGTCCATAAAGATAATTATATAAATTTGTAAGCCCAAAGAGATAGTGTCCTAATTTTGCAACCGCATATGAGTTAATTTAGTTTGTCAATATTTTATTGGTGAAATATCTTAATTTTTATAGATAATTGTATGTAATTCTTATGGAAATTATACCTTTTTATCCTTTAACTTTGGGTTACTTTTGATTTCATCCTTTTTTACTCTGAGATTTTGAATTTTATCATATAACTTATAGAAATTGTATTTTTTAATCCTATTACCTGCTACATTAGGTAACTATTGCGGTAAAATCTCATATGACACCAATTTTTAGTAATTTATAGGATGAAACTCAAAATGCTATGTCAGATTTACCGAGAGATGTATCTGTTATAGCAGATAATAGGACAAAAAATAATAATTTTGTGATATATATAGGACAAAATTCAATAGCTCAAAATTAACAAGACGAAAACCAAATATATAACCAAAGTTAAAGGATATAAAACTGTATTTTTCCTAATTCTTATGTTCCAAGTTTTTTTAATTAATTATATTTTCTTAATTTCTTATTAATAAAGTGCATCCAGTTTAATAAAAGTTAAGTGCAATAGAGTTATAACGACATAAAACTCTTTTAAAAGATATACTCAATCTTATGTATATTTGGTGGTCTACAAACCAAATGTCATGTGAAATTTTACATTATGGTTTCTAACCTATATTTATTATCATCGAAAACTAATATTTTACATTTAAGAGTTTATAATTTATATATTTCATTTGTTGTTGACTTATTTTTAAGACGTGATCAAATTCTTAATATGATACATTTAAAATTAAAGGTATTTTTTCTTCTAATGTTCGAGTCCTCATATGAAACTACAAATACATATATTAAGTTAGGTTCTCAATATTCTTATTATATGTGTTTTTTCTAAAGTGGCGTAAGAATTAAATTAGAAAAAGTATTTTCTCTTACTGAATATTTGTAGCATTTAGTAGATAAAAAAAGTATAGCATATACAATAATCTCATTCAATATTTGTGTTTGACGCTATTTACACCAAGAATTTTAACATATTGGTATTTAAAATTCTCCATATGTAAGGAAAATCAATCTTTGTATTTAAATATTTTTCATTTTAAATGAAGTTCAACTTATAGTGATGCTTATTTATTTTAATATATTGCATCTTCGTGTTTAGTAAGACTCTATAAGAAGACTCATGTAAAAACAGTTTATCATAATTTAAATTGTTATTTTGTAATTAAATATTACATTCTACTTTTGACAAAGTAGCGGTTTAAGGAACATGTGAAATGTGAACACTTGCTTTCATTGTAGTGAGAACTTTTTATTTGTAAATATTTTAGTGTTGAATGCTTTAATTTTTATAGATAATTGTATGAATTTTTTATGTTCTAAGATTTTTCAATTAATTATATATTTTTTTCTTAACTAATAGTATAGTGCATCCAGTAAATGAAAATAGGTTGAAAACTAATAGTATAGTGCATCCAGTATTTTTCCTATGAGTACATGGTAGTCTACAAATCAAATAACAATATATTAACATGGAAAACTAATGTTTTGCAACAAAAAGTTTATAATGTACCTCTTTCATGTATAGTTAACTTATTTTTAAGACGTGTGATTCGTGATACGTGAATTAAGTTAGTTTCTCGATTTCCAAGTACACAAAAAAAATTGTATATAAAGAAATTTTTGGAAATTTATAAATTTTTTAGTAAAGATAAATATTGTAATTTTATTATTGTTTTGTATAATTTATATAATATTGAAACAAGTAATACATAATTACATCATTGAGTATTTATATTTCAATTAAAATTAACATTTCTTTATTTATAAATATATTATAAAATTAAAATATATATTTTCATACAGTTTTTTATTCTCCAAATAACTTTATTTACAATCCCGCGAAAATCGCGGGGATGTGATTTATGCAGATGATGAACATATTTAGTTTTGAAGCGTTGGATCGGACAATGAGGGATATTGTTAGATCTCCTAATGGTTCGACCAGTAATTTGCCTTTCGGTGGTAAAACGGTTGTACAGGGAGGGAATTTTAGACAAATTCTTCCTGTTATACTCAAAGGGAGTACGGAGGATATTGTTCATGCGACTATCAATGCATCGTATTTGTGGGATTATTGCAATGTAATATCTATAAAATTTCAAAATCGTTCGTTTATTTCAAATTATGTGATACAAATATTCAGTTAATTTTTCTTTTTGTGATTGACATGTGCTAACTTTGATAAAAAAAAAAAAGATTGCAACATGGAGATATTGATAGCAGCTCTAATGAGGATGATATTGCCGAGTTCTCGAGATGGACTTTGAAAGGAGGTGATAGAACTCTTGGAGGTAGCATTGATGACATTGATGAAATTGAAATTTTGAATGATATTTTGGTTTCCAATGTGAGTGATCCAATTGCATCTATAATTCAGAGTATTTTTCCATCCATAGTTGATAATCTGCATACACACAAATATTTTGAGGATAGAGCAATACGCAAACATACACATTGTGATGTAGAGTCTATCAATGAAAAATTATTTCAATGCTTCCCGGAGATAGTAAAGTGTACTTGAGTTTTGATAGTGTGTGTAAAACGTAGTTTCGTGATGGGGATCATGGGGACGTGGTGTTTGTTGAATTTTTTAGTTCAGTCTAATGTTTAGGGATGCCAAATCATCATTTGATGTTGAAAGAAGGTGTGTCAATAGTTCTTTTGGGGTATCTTGACCAGAAGTCCGGTATGTGCAATGGAACAACATTGGTTGTCACTAAACTTGGAAATCACATAGTTGAGGCTGAAATTATTTCTAGAAGAAATATTAATAGTAAAGTCTATATTCCAAGAATGACTTTCACAAACTTGAATCGAACTATATCTGTGAATTTTACTAGGTGTCAATTTCCAGCGTTCTTTTATTTTGTCATGATAGTAAATGAGAGTCAATGTCAGTCGCTTTTCACTATAGAATTGTATCTTCCTAAACAGGTTTTCACGCATGGGTAGTTGTACGTTGCAATCTCTAGAGTAAAAAATAAGAGAGGACTGTAAATTTCGAGTCTTAATTTTAATGGTAAACAGTCAAAGTATACAACAAATATTGTGTATAGGGAAATCTTCAAAAATCTGTAATATTATTCAAATACAATTTAGTATTTATTTTTCATTAGTGGATGAGCGTAAAAGTATTATTTAATTTTTGTTATGTATTTTTTAATAATGTACATATTGAAGTAGATCAAATTTCAATTCGTGGTGAATAGTATATATATTTTAAAATAAAATTCACAAAATTAGTATCACGATTCAATTATAAAATATCACACAACACTTTTTAAAAGGCTGAATATTTTTTATAACATTAATGAAATTTTTTAAAAGCCCGCAAAATTTCGCGGGAACTACACTAGTATATCTATAAATACTTAATTTTCAGATGAAGAATGGAACCAAAGATAACCTAAAAAATATGTGTACCATTTGCTTGAAGTTGTCCATTTTTCAACAATCTAATGTGGATCTTGAGAAAACAACATCTTCAACTTGAGGGTCTTTTCTAAGATCTTAAAAAATAGAATAATAAATAAGTATCAAGCATTAAAAAAATAGATCTCCACTCTAAATAAAATTGTACAAAGAATTTACCCATTTCTAGATTAGACAGATCAGTTATTAATTCTTCAACTTTAACCGGCTTAGGCGAGACTCTCAACCAATCTTGAGTACAAAAAAGAACTTCAGCTATAGTAGGAGTTAAAGAACTCCTGAAACGGTCCAAAGTATGACCACCGGTACTAAATGCTGATTCAGAAGCTACTGTAGAAGATTGAATTGCCAATACATCTCTAGCAATACTGCTCAAAATTGGATATCTAACAGAATACTTTCTCCACCAATCTAATATATCAAAGTTTTTCATGTATTTTTCAGGTAACTCCTCCAAATATAAATCTAATTCTCCCTTGACAGCCATTTGTTGTTCAATCTCCATATGTAAGAAGTACTCATCAACTTCTTCATCTGCTTCATCCATCATGGTAGCACTTTGAGACATACTTGAAGAATTAAGAAGACCATCCCCCTCTCCATTCATAACCTTATATTCGTGAAGCAAATTTTTTAAAGAACTTCTCACTCTATCTACCAAAGCACTTCCATCATTATCACTATAATATTGCTTGAATTTAGCAAACAGGTATTGTGTCTTGCATCTAGGGTCTAACACCACCGCAATAAAGAGCATCACATTCATTTTGTTAATCGTTCCCCAATATTTATCAAATTTTGCTCTCATTTGTCTACCCATTTCCACTAAACTAGGATCATCACTGCTTTGAAAATTTTCCAATTCCTTTAAAACTCGAATTATCTCAGGAAAATACATATTAGAAGAAGTATACAAAGAACCAGACAACTTGCAAGTGACATCATATAACTTTTTCAGAAATTTTGTAAAGTAAGCAGCACAAGTCCAACCTGTCTCATTAGGCATATCCTCCCCAAACTCAGTCACATATTTTGTATCTAAGTCTTCTAACTTATCAAATGCTCTTTGAAAGATCAATGCAGTTTCCAACATCAAGTAGGTTGAGTTCCATCTAGTTGGACAATCCAATTGTAAATATGTCTTAGAGGTAATGCCTATGTCACCACAACATTTCATGAACATGTCCAATCTTTGTGGGCTTCCCCTCACATATCGAACAACATCTCGAATCTTCTTGATAGATGCATTAGCAATCTCAAGTCCGTCTTTAACAATTAATTGCAAAATATGAGCAAAACATCTCATGTGAAAAGCCTCTCCACCAGAAATAAAAGCATATTTTTTTAACAACCTCTTTTTTAGTTGTTGGACAGTCGTGTCATTTGAAGAAGCATTATCAACAGTGATGCACATTACTTTCTTCAACCCCCACTCATCCATGCAAAAATTAACAACATTCCCAATATTCATCCCCTTATGACTTTTAATGAAACAAAAGTTCAAAATTCTTTTATTCAACTTCCAGTTTGAATCGATAAAATGAGTTGTTAAACAAAGGTAGTTCACATTCTGAATGCTTGTCCAAGTATCAGTAGTTAAAGACACCCTATGACTTTGACACTGAGATTCAAGTAAAGCTTTCAATTTATTTCTTTTCTTTAATGAACAATGAGTAACAATCCCTAGCAATTGTGATTCTAGATGGAATATCAAACTGAGGAACAACAGCTTCAACAAAGTCCTTAAAACCTCCCCTCTCAACAAACCTAAAAGGAATTTCACCCTTTATAATCATCCTAACCAAAGCTTCTCGCACTTTATCCTGATCAAATTGCCATGAATTTACTTTTGAAGCATCAGAACCAGACACATTTTGAAATACCAGAGTTTTTTTAGTTTTATCTTTAATCTTATCCTTGCTTATTTCCTTTCTAATCTCAGGAGGACATTTTTTGCAAACTTTTCTTACATGTCCCCATAGCCCCGAAGTTCCTAGCTCACTCTTACACTGATACAATTTATCACACCACACACACTTAGCTTTTTCTTCCCCACCATCTGTAACTTTATTAAAATGATTCCATACTCCTGACCTCAATTTTTTTACAACTGGTGAAGTAGCAGTGACATTACCTTCACCTGGAATTGTATTTGAATCTTTTGGAACTGGAACTGAGGTATGCATAGTAGCAGAGGTAGGACCAGCAGCAGAAGTGAAAGCACTTGAATGTGGACCGAACACTTTTCTCTTATTCGCCTCTGTAAAGTCATTTACATACAATAATAGTACCTTTAAAAAATCATTATTAGTATGAAAATAATATGTACACAAAATTTATTGTGTAAAAAGTTTACCAGTTTGATTAAAAGTTTTCGAACTTTTAGGAGCACCGCCTTTGGAATTTGAGGCCATCTTAATCTGCACTAAACAAAACATGTATTATATTCATAAAAGTAAAATACGAAGACTTCATTAATTTTAGATTGAATGAATAGTGTTTCTTAAATAATAACACTTACATTAAACTTGTTTGTGTGCATAAATTTAATAAAGTAACTACAACTTAATATACTTCTACGTAATAAACTACCACTTAATTTTTTTTCCAATACATTAAATTAGTAGTTACTTAATTGATGAAGAAACAAAATCAATAACCAATTCTAGATTAATTACTTACGAAATCCTTTACAAAGAATTAAGAAATCAAAACTGAAGCAGTAATTATTAAACAAAAAAAAATTACTATTATTGGGGAACACTTAAATATACCACAGATCTATTAGGGTGTAATTTAAATACGAATTATAATAAATTCATCAAACATGAATTAAAACAATTTAAATAAATTAAATTCATGCAATTCATGTATTGAATATGGTAAAACATATATAACCCTAAACATGTGGAACTAAGAGATATCGTGTTTACCTTTTAATCGGAGAGACGCCGTTGAGAAGAATAATTCCTTCAACCCAAACACCTTCTTGAGTATTTCCTAAACACAAGCACGTAGCTCCGGTGGAAAATCTTCACGAACTTTTTAAACCATTAAAAAAAATTATTTTCTCTTTTGTTGCACTTTTTTTTCAATGAAAAAAACCTTTTTTTTTAAAATAAAAAAACCGTGATTGATTGTTTGGTTAATTCCAAACAAACAATCAGCCACTCTAACGTATACCTTGGGGGATTTGAAAATAATCAACCCCTTTGCTTATTTATAGTGGCCGATTTTTTTTTTTTTTTTTTTTGTATTGGAAACCAAGAAAAATATCTCCAACATATGGTAAGATTTATTCCCTCTTGTATAGAAATTTTCTATATATATAAATTCTCATATATATTATTTCCATATGTTTATTTTTTTTCTCCAATATTCATGCAACAAAATAATAATTCTTATATTTTAATCACCTTGGTTAATGGGTTTTTTATGGGCTAACTCAAGGGACCTTAGGAGAATTAGGATTGGACCTCCCAATAAGCCTAAAAACCAATATTAAACCACAATATTATTCTAACCCATTAATATTAATTCACTCCACTATAAAATTTATATTGCACTGAAGGGTGTGAGTTGTTTATATTGAAGAGTATTATTTTGTTTTCACTAAATATAGTTCACTTATACTTTGTCTTTATATAATTACTAATTTACTTGTACTAGGGTAGAGTATGTAGAGAATGAAATTGGTTCATACATGAGTCACTGAAGACTGAAGAGTATTAATTGGTTTCACCAAAGAGTATTTGTTATTTCACTCAAGGGTCGAGTTGTTTATACTGAAGATGGATTGAGATAATAATATAAATTAAATTTCATAGGCACTGGGTGACTGGGTGTATTTATGTGCACTTGTAACGTCTCAGTTGTGATTAGCATATATGTTTTGTGTGAACTCAAATTTTTCAAGTATTATTGTTATGCATAAAAACTATCACAATTATGCATACCAACTATCACCATTATGCATACGCACTATCAATATTTGAAAAATCAAGCATTTTTAAAAAATGACAGTGGATATGCGTAATAATGATAGTGTGTGTATATATATAACACCGATTCTTGAAAAATAAAGTCCACGTGAACTCAGGTTCACACAAGACTTACTCTCAAGTTAATGAGTATAAATTTATAACTATCATTAGTTTATTACAGATAGCTCAAGTGGTTAAAGTTCTAGTACCTAATACCAATGATCGAGAGGTCATGGGTCTGAGTCACAATTTAATTGATAAAAAAAATAATTAGTTTATTACTAAATTATTTTTATTCCTTAAAGTTGATAAATTATTATAATATATTATATAATTTTGTTTAAATTTGAATTTAAAAACATTGCAGTACTATTTGATAAATTCAAAATAAAATAATAATATAATTTTAATATATATTTAATTCGGTTATTCGGTACGGTACGGTACGGTTACATCCGATTTTTCGGTAGGGTTATTTTAGTAATATCCATATCCATTCCCAAAAAAATTCGGTACGGTACAGTTTGGTAAAAGTAAAAAAGTCAACGGTTATTTTCGGTTCGGTACTTTTTCGGTTCGGAGTTCGGTTCGGGTTCGGTAATCTCCGTATTCCGCGAACAACCCTACTTTGTACAGGTGATGAGTTTGACGAACTTGAGAGGCTGCAACTCGTGGATCAAAGTGCATTGTTTGTCGAGTTTTGGTGGGCCTTAGTTGGGTAAAACTACAACTACTACTTGACGGTCTTCCAATACACCTTCTGAATGCTTGAGTATTAAGTCAAAACTTATTGATGAAAGAATATTTGGTCATTTTCTTATATAAAATTTTCTGAATTTTTTTATTCGCAGTTACCCTGAATTATCTAAAGCCCAAGAGTACATATGGCCACGCATATGCAACCGCGATCAGAGAACATTGTGACTCTTTTCTGTATTTATATGTTGCAAAATAATACTTACATACTACTTTGAAGTTACATGACAACATTATCTTTCACAGATATGAATTCCATTGTTACTTGAATATCTTTTCAAAGGTTAGTCATATCTTTTATTTCTGCTTCTTTAATTTTCATATTCACACGTGATGCTTAATTTCCTCAGTGGAGAAAAAACCAATCTAAGGAAAACACATGTATTGTAATGATGCATACATTTTGTACTAAGACACGTCCAAACTACAATGGGTGCCCAACGAAAGGAGAGTGAAAGAACTATGCAAGTGCTCTTGCAAGGTTAGTATCATATTTGCTTAAAATTCAGTCTGAAGAGGCATACTCTTTTCATTTAGTATATGGTCATTATGTGAAATATTGAGTTTGCATTCTGAATGCAGTTCTAGATTCCTCATAGATGACTCTCAAGCAAAGAATGAGACTTCAGTTGTAAACCAAGAAATGATGATTATTGAAAGTATAATTGATGATGATCATGCCTCCAGCATCTCCGGAGCCTAAAATCACCGAACCACTAGAAGATATTGAGGACTTCGAGTACGAATTTGAAATCCAAACCATTATACTAAATAGCAAGAAGATGTTAGAAAGTCCTCCCCGCAATTCTTTGGACGACGACAATGGTGCTAAATCAAAAGCTTTTATAGATCCTCAAATTGCACGGAATCTCATGCCTAAAATAAAGAACAAGACACAATTAAGAACATAACACCAAATGTATATTTTTTCACCTTTTGCACATATGTAATTATTGTTCCTTGATATCTATATACATTTCAAGTGTATTTTAAGTATATTCAGGTTTAATTTTAGGTATGTGCTTCCAGATTCACATCCTCTATTGGCAAGGGTTAGTCTATGTCCCCTTTATGTCTTTCTTGCATATTTATACTGAACATTGTAGAATTCCTTGATGCATTAAATTCTCTTATTTAAATGTATGTCAACAGTTTAAAAGTCAAGATCCCATAGATTACTATCCTTACCTTCTTGCAATATGGACAACAGGCAAGCCAAGCTGATTTTGATGAGCCCTGGAGTAGTGGTTGATGCTTGACATGATATTTTGTTTCTGAATATTCTTTTCTACAGGTTCATGCCAAGAGCCTAAAAATGAATGTGACTCTCAAGGGGGATCGATAATTTCAAGTGAAGTTGTGCAACATAGTGATAATGAAACCGTGAAGGGAACAATATTGGTAAAAAGATGATATTTTATTGTTTAACGACTCGAGATTTATATAATGTTGGGAAATTTACGTATCAAACAACACTCAGATACCATATTGAACAGCTAATAGAGGACAATTTACACTCAATAAAACCTACTCTTAGATTAATGAGATTATACGAATAACATTCTTTAGATCTTTGAGAAAATAATTGATTTGTCATGGTCAAGGGTGGCCCTGAGGTGGGGCGAGAAGGGCGACCATCCTAGGCCCCTAGGTTTTCGGGGGCCTATTATTATTTATGCATATATAATATACATATATACACACACACATATATATATATATATGTATATATGTATATATATATATATGTATCTATGTATGCATATGTATTTGTATATATAATTTCATATATATATTTCTCAAAACAAAGTTTAAATTTTATTTTCATTCATAAGTTATATCACTAATTTTAAAAAGAATAAAATTATAAAGAATATATGATCTTGGATCTCAACTATGTAAAAATAGTAAAAAAAAAATTCATATTTGCATACCAATTTTAAGAAAAAAACTTGTATATTTATATGTGAATATATATATAATAAAAAATTAACATAAATTTTTTATACTATAAATCTCATTTTAAATTTATTTCATGTATCATTGAATTTTTTTTTAAAGCTGAATAGTTAATATAATTAATATATTCAATCTATTAAAATATTTTTTTGAAACATTATTAACTTATTAAAATAAGCACATAATGTGTACATATGAACCGCGAATCGTTCACATATGGATCAAGCTTAAAATGTGCACATACAAATCGTGCACGAAGTTTACACGAAATGTGCATGAACGTATCATGCACAAAATGTGCACATATCGTTTATATTTTTCTAGTATAATATCTACGCATAATTATTACATATAAAATATCGAAAAGAATGTGCAACACAAAGTAGTTTTAATAATGAGCTTAAATCTAATAACTATTTAATATAATTATTTCTATTATCTATTAAAATATCTTGTGAAACTTTATTAATTATTACAATAAACATATAATATGTATGTATGAACTGCGAAATCCACACATTTGGATCATGTTAAAATGTGCATATACGGATCATGCACGAAATTTGAATGGAATGTGCATGTACGATTCGTGCATAAAATATGCACACGTTATTTATTTTTATCCTATTATAATATTTACATATAATTATTACATATGAAATATTTAAAAAAATGTTCAACATAAATTTTGTTACTTCTAGAATTTCTAAATTTATTAACATTATTAATTGTTTTAGATTGTGAAAAAATATAAATTTAAAGCTAAAAATATAGATAATGTTAAATTGATTTCTTTCATGGTGTTTTGTCAATATTAATTTTTATATTTGTATACAATAAAATGATTCTATATTATTATTGTTGTTTTAAAGGGCCGATTTTCTACCGAGGTCAGACTTTATTTTTTATTTTATTTTCTCGTTTCTTTCCTTGGCTTGTATGTTAATGCATTTACTTATGTCTTAATTATTATTCTAGATTGAATATTCTAAATGAAAATTTTCTATTTTTTATTTTGTTCATATGATATAGAAGCGAAGTGTACAAACGACATTGGTGCATCAAAGAGAAAGACACGTCAGGGAATGAAATGACACAGACCTATGGTTGTTAATGAAAATAAACTCGTGAAGCACTGAAGCCTTCAATTCCCGAACTCAAGACACCAAGACCTCGTAGACAAGTGAGAAAGAAAGTTTATACATCAAAGGGCGATGACTAGAAAGAAGTACAATGATTTTGTAGGAAGAAGTTGGTGTTTAATGAGGAAAGTAGGATTGTCGGTCTAAAGGCTCTGACAGTATATGGAATTGGAATTGCACAAGTCCAAAACAATTAAAAAGAGAGTAAGGGGAGAAGAAGACTTTCACTAAAAAAGCTGATTAAACTTGTTGCAATGATCCACGATAAATTATGTGATTGTGAATCCACCATATTAAAAATAAGTTGGAAAAACCTAAAATTGAGAAGATCTAGGATGACACATACTCATACGCAAAACTTGTCGTGCTTTCTACTAAAGGGTGGTCAAGTGGTGGATGCACATAATCCATATGAACATTCTCAGGACAAAGTGGAAGAGACAATCATGCCTGAACCGGCGAATATCGAGACAATCATGCCTGAACCAACGAATGTCTTGCCATACCAAGGTTGTGTGCCCTAAAACTTATTAAAATTACTTTACTTGATATTGTCTTGTGAATATTGAGAGATTATCGTTATTGACTTCGGATGATGCAGTTCAAGAAGCCTTAGCAGATTTTACTACTCAAAAGATGGAGTCTCTTTGTATAGGTGATGAGTTTGATGAAATTGAGGGGATACAACTCGTGGATCAAAGTGCGATGGTTTCTCCTAGAAGCTACATACCAGAGATTGATATTGATAAAGAGTCTACTAGATTTTGGAAATTGTTCCTGCAAGGAGCTGAAGATACTAAAGAAAAAGATAATGATACCAAAGATGATAGAAAGACATCTGTGGAAGAAGATAGAAAACTATTCCTTGCAAGAGTTGACTCATTCAATGCATTAATATTTTCTATTTTAGGTCGTAATTATTACGTCATTGACATATTTCAATAATTATAATTTCAATTATCGGTATCTAAAATGTGTTAGTTTATAACTATTAGAATTGTTATAACTAACTATTACTGATTGTTTGAGTAGTAAATTCACAGGAGACAGACGGTTTAAACTATGAAAAGGATCAGTTGTTGACTCTGTAGTGGGAGTAATTCTTACTCAAAATGTCAATGATAATCTCTCCAGGTAAAATTAAGTATTATGCAAACCATCATATGTAATACCTTATTTACTGTAAGTGTTGTTATTTACTAGATATTTATTTTGCAGTGATGCTTTCCTCAATCTCACAGCAAGATATCCGTCTCCATCTTTGAAAGAGCAAATAACGGTGATGTCATTGATTACATTGTAAATGAACCACCTTCTCCAAAGAGAAAAGAATCTAATTCCAACATTGAGAGTAAGATAGCCACTCTTTTCTCCCCAACCAAAGATATACCAGTTGAGATAGATGTGTCTTCCTCTACTGCCAAAGCTACACCATGAGCAAAGAGTAAAATGTAAAATATTAAAATGGAGAAGAAAATTGGGATAACTTGATAAAAATGTATTTGAACACTAACTCAAGAAAGTGAGTTTAGTATATTTCTAATACTGTTGATTGGAAAACGACCATAGAAGTATCGGTTATTGAGTTAGCCAAAACGATAAAGGGTAGGAACATGTGCAACCAACTTGTTGGAAGAATCAAAGTATTAAAATAAAATTTTTAGAATAAATGTATGTTCTTTATTATTATTAGTTCTAAACATCATCATTTCTATTATGTATTTCAGAAATTTCTTGATCATTAAGTTAGAGATCATGGTAGCATTGACCTAGAGTGGCTAAGGAACGTCCCACCTCTTAAAGCAAAGTAAGTAAGAATTACAGATAAAATTTTATATTATATAGATTTTTATATATGTTAAACAAGACTTATTTTTATAATGTATCTTATAGATCTTACTTAATGAGCATAAGTGGTTTGGCTTTGAAGAGTACCGAGTGTATGAAATTTTTATCACTTTACCAACCTGCCTTCCCAATAGGCTTTTGTTGGGTATACAAACTAATTTAGATCGTAGCTAAACAAACTCCTGGATATACTACAACCACGTAAAGTAGATTCAGGAGTTTGTTTAGTCATGCCCATTAATTTATTAGACGAATTGAGAATGATTGCATCCTTTTTTGTCATAGGTTGACGTGAATGTTTATCGAGTTTTGGTGTGCCTTGGTTGGGTGAAACTACAACCACTACCTGATGGTCTTCCAATACACCTTATGAATGCTTGAGTATTAAGACAAAACTTATTCATGAAAGACTATTTGGTCATTTTCTGAATTTTTTATTTGTAGTTACCCGGAATTATCTAAAGCTCAAGAGCACATATGGCCACGCATATGCAACCACAAATCAGAGAACATTGTAACTACTCTTTCCTGTATTTATACGTGGCAAAATAATACTTACATACTACTTTGAAGTTACTTGACAACATTATTTTTCACAGATATAAATTCCATTGTTACTTGAAATTTTTTTCAAAGGTCAGTCAGATCCTTTGTTTCTGCTTCTTTAATTTTCATATTCACACAAGATGCTTAATTTTCTCAGTGGGAAAAAAACCAATCTAAGAGAAACACATGTGTCGTAATGATGCAGATATTTTGTATGTAGACACGTCCAAACTACAATGGGTGCCCAACAAAAGAAAAGTGCAAGCACTATGCAAGTGCTCTTGTAAGGTTAGTATAAAATAATATGCTTAAAATCAGTGTAAAGAGATATACTAATTTTTATGTAGTATGTGGTTATTATGTGAAATGATGTGTTTGCATTCTGAATGTAGTTCTAGACTCCGAGATGATTCTCAAGAAAAGAATGAGACCTCAATTGTCAACTAAGAAATGATGATTGTTGAAAGTACAATTGATGATGATCATGTCTTTGAAGATTATTGTGAACCAAACTTAGAACTTCCAGCATCGCCGGAACCTGAAATCACCGAACCACTAGAAGATATCAAGGATTTCGAGTGCAAGTTAAGATGACAGAAAGTCCTCCCCTCAATTCTTTGGACTACAGCAGTGGTGCTAAATCAAAAGCTTTGTTTGATCCTCAAATTGTATAGAATCGCATGCCTATAATAAAGAACAAGACATAGTTAAGACTAGAACATCAAGTTTATATTTTTTTTCACCTTTTGCACATATGTAATCATTGTTTCTTAATATTTATATACATTTCGAGTGTATTTTTAGTATATTCACATTTAATATCAGGAATGTGCTTCCAGATTCATATCCTCTCTTGGCAAGGGTTAGTCTATGTCCCCTTTATGTCTTTCTTGCATATTTAAACTGAACATTCTTGAATTCCTTGATGCATAAAATTCTTTTTTAAAATGTATATCGATAATTTAAAAGTCGAGATCCATAGATCACTGTCCTTAGCTTCTTGCAATATGGACAACAGGCAAGCCAAACTTATTTTGATGAGCCCTGAAGCAGTGGTTGATGCTTGACATGGCATTTTATTTTTTAATATTCTTTTCTACAGGTTCATGCTAAGAGTCGAAAAATAAAAGTGTCCCTCAAGAGGAATTGACAATTTCAAGTGAAGTTGTGCAACACGAAGAAAATAAGACCGTTAAGGGAACAATATTGGTAAGGAAGATGATATACATCATTTAACAACTCGAGATTTATATAATATTGGGAAGTTTACGCATCAAACAACATGTAGATACATGTCGAACAACTAATGGAGGATAATTTCTAATCAATAGAACCTACATTCAGATTAATGAGGTTATACGAATAGTATTATTTAATTCTTCGAGAAAGTTATTGATCTTTCATGGTCTTATTCATATGTGTTCATATATGTGTTTGTCGATCATGACTCCAGTCAAGAACCCATAGATGTTTGGCGAACATGGATTTGGAATTTATGGAGACTAACATAATATTGTGGGTTATCAATTACCCACATATGCAAAGGAGATAAAAACTGTTTAAGATCACAAATATGCAACAATGATATTATATTATGTTCATATATATATATATATATAATAGTATTATTATGAAAATTATCTTTGAAGAATCTAAATGTTGGATATGCATAGAGTGAAATTGGTTCATACATGAATCATTGAAGGGTATTAGTTATCTTTACTTAGTGTATTAGTTGTTTTAGTAAAATAATTAACACCCTTTAGTGAAAATAACTAATATCATTCAATGGTTCATATATGAACCATTTTCAATCTATACTTTGTCATGAATGTTGTATTTAATCATTCAAATTTATATCTTGCAATTCAGGCATGTCATTCTCTGAAATTGCATATTGCTTTCGAGAAGGTTAGCAGTGTTTATATATTTCTTTCTCTTGCTTAAATGAAGTCATTAATTTCCAAGTGTTATTATATATATATATATGTGTGTGTGTGTATGATGTATATAGTGAAATTGGTTCATACATGAATTATTCAAGAGTATTAGTTATTTTCATTGAAGGGTATGAGTTGTTTATACTGAAGAGTATTAGTTTGTTTTCTTCAATGGTTAGTAATAATATTCTTTAGTTGGTTAGTAGTAATGTTTTTTTAGTGAAAACAATTAATACCCTTCAATGGTTCATGTATGAACCATTTTCACTCTATACTTTGTCATGAATGTTGTATCTAATCATTCAAGCTTATGTATTGCAATTCAGGCATGTTATTCTCCGAAATTGCATATTGCTTTCAAGAATATTAGTAGTGTTTATATACTTCTTTCTCTTACTTAAATGAAGTCATTAATTTCCAAGTGTTATATATATATGTGTGTGTGTATATAGAGTGATATTGGTTCATACATGGATTATTGAAGAGTATTAGTTGTTCTCACTGAAGGGTATGAGTTGTTTATACTGAAGAGTATTAATTTGTTTTCTTCAATGGTTAGTAGTAATATTCTTTAGTTGGTTAGTAGTAATATTTTTTAGTAAAAAAAATTAATACCCTTCAATGGTTCATGTATGAACCATTTTCAGTCTATACATACTTTTATACATACGACGGACGCACAAAAGGTCTTTTGTGCCCAATTTCAGCTAGAGGAGGATGCCCCAAAATGGTGGGAATCGTTCGAATACACTTTGAATTCCGAAGGGAGGCAGACACTCAACTGGGAAGGCTTCAGGAAGTCGTCTTGAACAAATACTTTCTAGAAGCACTCCGGGATTAGAAGGAGGTGGAATTTGTGAATCTTCGTTAGGAAAACCTCTCAGTGGCAGAGTATGACAGACAATTTAATAGGCTATCGAGGTATGCCTGGTGGGTATTGATTAAATGAAGGCAAGAAGGTCTGAAAGGGGTTTGAGATCCGATTGGAGGAATTGCTCTAGGACTACGACTGCAGACTTACAATGAGGTTTTTTATTGGGCACTTATAGTCTCAATTTGGCTGGGAATGGAATTCAAGGCCACCCCATTTGTACTGATTGTTAACAAGAGACGACAATTGAACCTCAAAGGGAACCAAAACCAGTCCACAAGGGGAAACAACTTCGCCCCCACCAGACAAAGACCGTTACCACCATGCTAAAGGTGTAATAAGAGACATCTGGGAACATGTTTGTATGGAAAAATGACTCTCTACTACTGCCATCAACCGGGGCATAAGTACACGGGGTACAGTTTATTAACTTAGTTGAAAGACAATTTCACAAAAAGATTAAGCAAGCGCAATGTGACATGGGGGTGAATTTACGGTGCTTCATAAATTATTTCTTGATCTTGGTATTGTTATTCGCCACTCATGTCCGTACTCTCACCAGCAAAATAGTTTATTCGAACGTAAACATCAACATGTCATTGAGCTTGGGTTGTCCATGTTATCTAGAAGCACTCTTCCCATGATCCACGGTTGTTGCTATCATTAACATTTTTCCCACTCCGGTTTTACACTCCGCCTCTCCTCATTTTCTATTGTTCAATGCTTCTCCCTCGTACTCCCATCTCCGTATTTTTAGTTGTTCATGTTATCCGTTTTTACGCCCTTATAATAACGAAAAACTTTAGTTTTGTTCTGTAAAGTGTATATTCATTGGTTATAGTCCTTGCCATAAGGGTTATTTGTGTCTTCACTCTTCTGGTAGGATATACATTTCCCATACCGTTGATTTCCTTAAAACCGAGTTTCCCTACTCCAGTATGTTTCCTTTCTCACCAACTCCTAGTTTTTCTTCCTCATTTCCCACTGTAACTCACATCTCTTCACATGTTCATACTCCACTGATTCCCTCGCCTCTTTCCTCAGCTCAAAACACTGTTTCATGGCCTTCTCATCATGCATCCGATTCCAATCCCTCTCAATCTTTCAGTTCTTGTGATCCTCCAGAGGCTGCTCCTTCTGTTGACCCTCATCCCACTCCTGTTTTGCATATTCCCCCACCCATCAATCAACACTTCATGATCACTAGATCCAAAAATGGCATCTCTAAGCCTAAGGCCTTTCTCAAATCAGATTCCTCACCCCTATCTGAGCCGCTCACAGCTGATTTGGCTCTTTCTTTACCAGAGTGGAGGAGTGCGATGGAGGATGAGTATTCGGCTCTTATTGCTAACAAAACTTGGACATTTGTTCCTCCATCTTCGGATATAAACATCATCTCAACCAAGTGGATTTTTCGTATTAAATACATGAAGGATGCCTCCTTGGATCGATATAAAGCTCGACTTGTTGCACAGGGTTTTCAACAGACCGCCGGCATTGACTATTTTCACACTTATTCTCCTGTTCTCAAGCCGGTCACTCTTCGGATTTTGTTCAGCATTGCTGTCACTAGAGGTTGGTCCATTCAACAAGTGGACATAAAAAATGCGTTCCTCAAAGGCGAACTTAATGATACAGTTTATATACACCAACCTGCTGGTTTTGTAAATCCGAAGCTTCCTCATCATGTTTGTAAATTGAGCAAGACTATTTATGGTCTAAAATAGGTACCCAAGGCATGGTATGATCAACTTAAGGGTTTTCTCTTATCTTTGGGCTTTATACATTCGATCTCCGATCACTGCTTATTCCACAACTATCATGACGGGAAGATGTTGATTTTACTTGTCTATGTTAATGACATTCTTATAACCAGGGATGATGATGTTGTCGTTTACTCTCTTATCAAAAGGCTTCATGATACCTTCTCTTTAAAGCATCTTGGTATTGGCAACTACTTTCTGGGAATTGAGGCTAAAGTTCCCTCTTCTTCAATTCACCTCACTCAAACGAAATACATTCATGACTTGTTCCTCAAGACGGATCTTCAGGACTGCTCTCCGTGTCCCACTCACACCTGTCCTAGCACCAAGCTCTCCCTCAATGACAGTCTTTCCTTCTCGAATCCATCTCTCTTTCGTAGTGTTATCGGGATTCCTCAATACCTAACTCTCACTAGACCTGATATCAGCTTCAGTGTTAACAAGTTACCACAATACCTCAAGGCTCTGACTTAATCCCATTGGATGAATTACAAACGTATTCTCCGATACCTGAAAGGTACACTAACTCATGGTGTGTTGTTTTCTCCTATTTCTACTTTCAGGTTGGACGGTTTTGCTGATGCCGATTACAGTTCCAATTTGGATTATTATCGGAGTACGTCTGGGTATTGCATTAAACTTGGCTCAAACATTTTGTCCTGGTGCGCTCACAAATAAGCTGTTGTAGCCAGAAGTAGCACCAGAGCTGAATATAGGTCTCTTGCTTTGGCCACTATGGACTTGATTTGGATCGCATCTCTGTTCTCTGAGCTACATCTTCTATTTGCCAAACCGAGTGTACTTTGGTGTGATAATCAAGGGGCTATCACACTTGCTTTCAGCCCCGCTTTTCACTCTACAAAACACATCGAAATTGATCTCCATTTTATCTGTGAAAAGGTTGAGTCTAAAGTGCTCGATGTCCGATATATTCCAACTGAAGATCAGCAAGCCGGTCTACTTACAAAGCCCCTGTCACCTATCCGTTTCAAGCTCATGTGCTCTATTCTGGGTCTCCCTTCTGCCGGGGGTTCATAGCATTCGGTGGCATGTTAAATATAATGCTCAATCCTCACGTGCATGACATTAGATATGCACACCTTCTCTCACATTTTATTCATGCATGTGCCATCATGTTAGTTAGTTGTATAACAGAATTACTACGTTTACATTGTAACCAAAAGTGGTTGTAACAAACTTAGAGTAGCACACGGTTGATTAGCTAGCATAACTCAAAGAAGATTTCAGATCTTCTCCTTGTATAAATACTCCACCATTGTACATTCAACATTCACATCAATAATATACAAAGAAATTAAATTTTGTGTTGGTGTCCCTCAACATGTCCAAAGCTACAAGGAAGGAACCCTCAAATGGCCAACGATTAATTCATGACATCTCAAGCGTGGAACAATTGTCACCCGGGCCACTAGTAAACAACCACCTACTAGGACCGTCCATAGGAAACTTTCGCCTACCCGGACCACCAAGGAGGTATATATTGACACCAGAACCAGGAGAGTGGGCTCAAGTGAATGTCATCCTTGATGAAGGAGGAGAGGGGGGCTAAACTAGCATGAGACCATGACAAATATATTACAAGTCCTTGGAAACCCTCTGATGTATTGTTCGATAGGGGAACTTCACATCCCTTTATGTCGAAAAACTTTAGTAAGAAACTGAAGCTAGAATGCATAGTGGGAGAAGGCCTGAGAGTGAGCATTATGTCTGGAAAGGTAATAGAAATCCAAATCCAAGTGAGAGGAGTGAAGATAAAAACTAGACAAACACTGGATAAAATCAACCTCCACCTCCATAGGAAATATGACAATTTGGGAATCATACACTATAGGTAAAAGTTTAGGAATAAGATGGGAACTTAGTTGTCTCTTTTTAGGACTATTCTTGTGTTATGAGTTCGTGTAAGATGCTTGAATGCTAGGAGTACATAAATGAGGAATGAATTTAACTCTTAGGTATATAAATACGATGCCTGGATTTTCACTTTGGGAATAGATTGACTTCTTGAGGATCGAACGACAACTCTATGTCTGAGGCAATAGGTAGATCGTGAGATAAATTTTTATTATTCTCCCCTTGGGAACTGAAATTAGGATAAAGTAACAAATACCACATGCATTAAGGACTCTAGTGTCATCACAAGAGAGGAAATATTAGAAATGATTAGGAGGTGCTGTGTAAGAAAAAAGGGACAAAGAGCACGGGTTAGACGTTATCGGCAGGAGACACAGTAGGGGGAACAATAAGTTTTAAGTGAAAACCGTTAAGATGTGAATACAAGTATTCTTGAGTGAAAGATTTTGGAAGTAAGGGTCACAAAATTTTCCTTGAGGAGACAAATTCAATACAAAGTACCAAATTGCTAAGAAGGACGCGTAAGTCAAATTTCAAGGATAAAATTTCTTTTAACAAGGGTAGGATGTAATATCCCGACCCAAATGTGTGTTTATTTATTTATGTTTATATGATTTACGGCTTATTTTTTTCGAAAGAGGACTATATGTTTTAATTTTTTATTTCTCAAACGATGGACAAACAAATCGAACCAGAGACACTCCTAGTACTTAAATACGGATCGAACTAAGAGGTTTAAATTTCATAAGAAAATAGAACACAATCCAAATAAACATTCTACATGCCAAAAATCACTTATAATTATCTAACAAAAATAATAATTTTCGAACCTAAAAATCAAAACTAAAAAATACAGTTTCGACCAAACTGTGTTCCGTTACCTAGGGGCTACCAAATGGCAACCCAAAAGTAGACAAATGGGTGGCAACAATGAGGGGAGAAAACTTCTTCCCCACATCAAACCTTACACCTTTCCTTCAAGCTTGTTGTCATTAGTCATTTTTTATAAAGTTTGGGTTTTAACCCCTTGGTTATTAACTCTAATCCACTTTTCTTGCTCCCAAATTCCCCACAGATTGTCTCCATAAATATCTCCATTCATCGTTATTTTCATCATTCTTTCAACCAAAAAGAAAAAGAAAAACCAACATTATCCCATCTCTCTTCATCCAACACAGCAACATCATCAAGGGAGAAGAACAAATTTATTCTTCCATTTCTTGCAAGAAGAAGACCTTCCTCCATTGTTCCAAGCATCCCTCCTCACCTTAGGTTGAAGGTTGGAGATCTTTCAAGAGAAGAAACAAGCTATTTCCTCTCTTAATTTCCTCTCATGTTTCATCTCTCCAAATAGACCTAACTTATCTTTTATTTTGCCTTGAAGTTCAAACACAAGAAATTCTCTTCAAGGAGTCATCTTTCTCATTCAAAGAATAAGATTTCAAGAGCTACAAGGCCCCTAGTTTAACAAGAAAATATCTACAAAAGGTATTTAAACCCATAACTCAACTCTAAATAATCTTATCATGTGAGCATGTTTTGGTGTTTTATTTACAAAAACATGATGCTTAGGTTTAATACTCTTTGGAATATTTAAATACATGCTAGATGGAGTATTATTTGATGAATATGTGGTTATGTAAAATATTATGGTGTGATAAGAGTAGAAAGGAAAGATAGGGGTGGATATGCATGACTAGAAGCATGAGTTTTAGATTTCTGTGTATTCTGGACAAAAGTGTTTTACCTTTTTGAGATTTTTTTTTACATATTTGGAAACTAGGTTGAGGTAGCTTTCATTTTCCACTGATCTCATGTTAGTTGGAGTTATATTCAATAAGCTATGAATTTTTAGAAAAAGTGTGACAATCTGCCTTTTTCTGTGTTTACGAAACTTCTGGTAATAGTTGGCTAAGGTTTGATTTTTTGTAAAAGTCATATTAAAATGCTAAGTGCTATTAGCTATCTCTATGAATGTTTTTGGGATTTTTAGAACTAGTCTAAATAGTTTTACCAAAATAGTTTTGTTGATGACACATCACTGGAAACCGTCTGGAAACGTTAGAAAGTTTTTGTATCCTTTTTTAAAATGAACCCAAAAGCCTAGTTTTGAAGCAACAAATGTCTAAGAGCTATTTTTATAAATGTTTTAAACTTCAAGATATAGCTACTGTATAAATTTCATAATTTTTGGATGTGTCTAAGTATTTTTTAAAAATACTCAAATTTGTAAATAGAAAATATAGAAGAGCAAACTGCACAACTTTTAACTTGTTATTTTGTAATTTTTTCCTTATTTAAGTGGTTTATACTTGTTTTGCATGTTAAGATAAAGACTTAGAACACTTTAGTATCATATGAATAGGAGTTGAATTGCAAATGATATGCCTAAAGTTATTAATCTTGGAAATATGTTGATTATGTGCTTCTAGTGAAATATTTGCTAATACTAAGATTGTGTAACACATACTAAAGAAATGAAAATACTATATAAGTCAAAAGTCCTTATCGGACCAACGTGATACGCATACAAGTATACGAGAAACCTTACAAGTGATAAATAACTAAAACATGAAAGAATAATTTATGCTATGAAGAGTGTGCGTCCCTGTAACTCTCTTCAGAAAAAGGTGGGTGACATTATCTGAATATTATGTGAATTGTTGGAATGTCTTTGGTTGAGATTATACAATTACGGGTGTGATGAGAAGTCTTTACCATTACGGGTACAATGAAAAGTCATTACCATTACGGGTGATAAGGGCGGAGGATAAGGTGGGTTGGGTTGGGTTGGGCTGTAGCCCGGCCAACTTTTGAAATTCCATTTTTTTTAGTAGGTAAAAAAAAAATCTATAGCCCAGCTGGTATTCAAACCTGAGGCCTCTCGGGAACAAGCCAACCTCCTTACCACTGGGATGTTGGGAAAATAGGGGTGCCCGGAATCTATTCGGGTTGAAATTTAAATACGAATTTAAATACAATTATTACTAGCATGAATTAATCCTAATTAATTCAAATAATAATTCCAACAACTAATTATCATCATGCATGTTAAATTAATTTCACATATTTAACTAGGCGGAATTAAACAAGTAAATATGCGATTAACGTACCTCTCGTAGTATTGGCCTTTGGATATACGGGACACTTGTAATCTCGTTCTATCAACCCAAAGCCTTCTCAAGTATTTCCCTTTTCACCTCACTTGATCGCCGGTGGGAGACGCTTTCAAGCAATTTAATAAACTAAGGAAAAAGAAAAATATCTATGCTTCTTGATTTTTCCAACACATGGAATTATGTACTTGGGGATGAAATAATCATCCCCTATTTATAGAGGGTAGGGGCCGAAAATTAGAGGAGATATGGGCTTGGAAAAAATCTTTTCTTAGTCTCTAAGAAATCTTGAATATATCTCATATATTCTTTTCTCCATAATAAAATATTCCACAAAAATCTCACTCTTATTTTCAAGCTTATAGTTTTCGAAAACTTCAAGGATAAAATCTAAGATTTGGATCTTCTTGAATATATGAGATATTCTTGTATTCCTAGAATACATATCTTTCATAATATCTTTCCAAGAAAATCAAGAAAATCTTATTTCTTTTTTATTCCTAATTTTCGAAAATTATAATAAAAAATCAGCATTGATATATTCTTTATTTTAATCACCTTATCATTATTGGGCTACTTGAGGGGCCTTAAGGAGAATTAAGATTGGACCTCCTAATGGACTTCTGAATTTCAATATTGAGCCCCAATATAATTCAGCCCATTAATATTAATTATTACCACTAATAAATTAATATTGCACTATCCATCTTAATCCATATTACGATAATATGGGCTCCCGGTTATTATTTCCCGCGTTTAAGATTATCAAGTCCATTAATTAATCAAGCTTCCGAATAGCTCTAAATTAATTAACATATTTCACCTTGGAGCAAAGACAGCTCAACATTATTATTCGTACCGAAGAAACTAATTCTTCACTTGCAAGATTTGGTACAATAAAACTTCTGAGCCCACCAAGGGGACTAATCACACGAGCCGTACTCGCACGCGTTTCTCCGTATTAAATCTTAGCAACCGTCGTATGATTAATATTACTGCCCAAGACACAAAGTTCGAAGTCACAATGATTCTCACCCAACATGAATCAAAGCAGTAACTACTAAGCACACACGGTCCTATTTAAGTGACGGAGATTAAGAAATCAACAACCACTGAGGTCTAATTCTTCACCTTTCAGAACAGAAGAATTTCTCCTCGCTGTAGGACCTCTTCAACACATACTAAATGTGCTAGTGCAATCTCTTAGTCAAGACAGACCAATCTGAGCCTTACACATCGACCTTTCACGGAGGATTGTTCAATTCCACCTAGGTCGTGAAAATGTACGTTTAGTTACACGTAAACTGTTAATGTTGTCTTCCGTGATCGGGTATCACCACATTAACTACAATGTAACATGTACTATATATTGAACGGTTTGCAATAGAAATTCAACATTCAATCATAACTAAAGCAAATGCGATAAAAGAATTATTCTCATAAAACGAGTGTTTGATACACGAGTTATACAAAGTAAAAGCATACTTTCACGTATAACTCCAACAATCTCCCACTTATACTTAAAGTCTGCTTTTAGTATACATCACGCATGTCTTAGTGTAGTAGCTCTACGTGACATCTCATGTCAACCTACACAAACCTAATAATTCCTCTCACTTATACTTAAAGCAGATTGGCAATAGTCTTGACTCCCATTCCATCCACATTTCTCTCGAATGTACTCTGAGACAGACCCTTTGTGAATGGATGTACTAGGTTGTCCTCCGACATTTATCTTTGCCACCTCTTTATCTCCTCTCTTAACGATTTCTCGTATAAGACGGTGTTTTCTTTCAATGTGTTTGTTGGCCTTGTGGGCTCTCGGTTCCCTTGAATTTGCAACTGCTCCGGCATTGTCACAAAAGACAGTTATCTTGTCGGGCAAATTCAGAACAGCATCCAAGTCCACTAAGAAGTACTTGAGCCAAACCGCTTCTTTCGCTGCTTCACAAGCAGTTACTTATTCGGCTTTCATGGTCGAATAGGCGATGCATATCTGCAAATCGCTTCTCCATATCATGGCTCCTTCTCCCATGCTAAACACACTACCCGAGGTAGATATTTTGGAGTCTATGTCTGATTGGAAATTTGAGTCCGTGTATCCCATGGGAATTAGATTGTCTGATTGTTAAATCAGCATTCCATACCAAGTTCTTTTCAGAAACTAAAGAACGCATTTAATTGCAATCTAATGTGCTTTTCCGGGGTTACTTTGATATCTTGCCATCATGCCCACGACAAAGCAGATATCCGGTCTCGTACACAACGTTGCATACATAAGACTTCCTACGTCCGAAACGTACGGAACGTCTTTCATGTCATCTATCTCCACTTGCGTCTTAGGGCATATTTCTTTGGATAGATGGATTCCGTGCCTAGAAGGTACAAAACCTTTCTTGGAATCTTGCACGCTGATATGCTTCAAAACAGTGGCTTTGTATGAAACATGCGATAAGCCCAACATCTTCCTCTTGCGATCTCGAGTGAACTTGATCCCAAGGATGTGACCGGCTTTTCCCTAAGTCCTTCATATCAAACTGATTTGACAGCCATACCCTTACGTCTGACAATACCTTTACATTGTTTCCAATGAGCAGAATATCGTCTACGTATAATACTAAGAATACCACCGCAGTTCCGTCACATCTTTTGTACACACAACTTTCGAACTTGTTTTGATCACAAACCCATAAGACTTAATTAATTGATCAAAACACTGGTTCCAAGTACGCGATGCTTGCTTAAGTCCATAAATGGATCTCTTAAGCTTGCATACGAGGTGCTCTTGGCCTTTTTCAACGAAACCTTTGGGCTGTTGCATATAGATCCCATCAAGACTTCCGTTAAGGAAAACTGTCTTGACATCCATTTGCCAGATTTCGTAATCTAAGTGCGCAGCGATCGACAAGAGAATACGGATGGACTTAAGCATAGCTACAGGCCACAGGCCACAAGCCTTGCTTTGAAGGTCTCTACCCTTCCGTCCGGTCCTCTTTTCCTCTTGTACACCCACTTGCATCCAATGGGCTCTACCCCATTAGGTGGATCAACCAACTCCCACACTTGATTATAATCCATCGAACCCACCTCGGTTTCCATTGCGGTTTGCCACACTTCCGCGTCTTTGTCTTGGATTGCCTCGTCGTACGTTCATGGGTCTGATTCATCGCCGGGAATCAAATCCGAAGATTCTCCAATTCCCATGAATCTCTCGGGTTGCTTTGCAATCCTTCCACTACGACGGGGTTCCGGTTGTGAAGGTATGACGTGTGGTATATCATCTTGTATACTTGGTATAGGAGTTTGCCCTCTTAACTCGTCTAAGGTAATCTCACTTCTGGGCTTTCTTTTGTTCATATAGTCTTCCTCCAAGAATTTAAAGTGCAAACTAATCACGGTCTTTTAATCCTTGAGACTATAGAACATACACCCTTTCGTTCCCATGGGATATCCTATAAACAACCTTAATTCCGAACATGGATCCAATTTACCGGCTTCCTTGTCTAGCACTTATGCCGGACAACCCCAAATCTGCAAGTGTCTTAGACTGGGCTTGCGCCCCGGTCCACAATTCCATTGGGGTTTTAGGAACCGATTTGGATGGCACCAAGTTTAGAATGTAAGTCATTGTTTCCAAGGCGTTACCCCAAAACGACTTGGGTAAATCCGAATAACTCATCATGGATCTGACTATTTCTAAAAGAGTCTGGCTCCTTCGTTCCGCCATACCGTTCTATTGAGGGGTTCCCGATGTGGTCAACAGGGATACAATCCCTTCTTCCGATAGGTAGTTCAAGAATTCATTGCTAAGGTATTCGTCTCCACGAACAAATCGTAGAGACTTGATACTTCTTTCCCTATGCATCATAAGGTAGATGTATCCGTATCTTGAGTAATCATCAAATTACTCACACCTCTTCTTGCTATGATCGTTATTGAACCACACATATCGGTATGAACGAGTTCTAACACTTCCGTAGTTCTATTTCCCTTGGCTCCAAATGCCCTCTTGGTCATTTTACCCTCTAAACAGGATTCACAAGTTGAAAACGGTTCGACTTGGAATGATTCCAAGGATCCGTCTTTCACCAATCTCTCTATCCACTTTAGATTAATATGACCTAGTCTAAGATGCCATAGAAGTGTTTCGTTCATCTCCGAAGAACGCTTTCTTTTATTACTCGAAATAATCGATGTGTTATTAGATTCAATTTTGTGAGTGGTGTGCCCAAATAATGGTATAAAGATCATCCATTAAAGTTCCGGAACGGATAAACTCATCGTTTCAAGCAATAATAACATCCTTATTAAAAGAAACTGAGTATCTATTCAAACAGTTTAGAAACTGAAGGTTGAGTTCTTTCTAGACTAGGAACATGAGGAACGTCTCTCAAGACCATAACTCTATCTTCACAAGATAGGCGCACTTCTCCCACTGCTTCAGCTGCCACTCTCGTAGCATTGCCCGATGTGATGGGGATCTCACTTCCGTTAAGTCGTCGGGTTAGCTTAAACCCATGAAACAAATGTGATCAGTAGCTCTCGTATCCACTATCCACGAATAGACAGCATACGCCACTTCACAAGTTTCGACGACTAAGGTGTGTGAATTACCTAACTTTCCTAGCCTCTTAGGCTTGGAACAGGCAGACCTCCATTGTCCTCTCTCACCGCAACTAAAACACTTCCCCTTCGATGCTTGCCTTTGCATTTGCCTTTCGCAACAATTGGATTTGCTTGGATCCGGCCTTTGGTTCTCTTCCTCTTTTTCCCTCCCTTGGGACCAAAAGAGGTAGACGAACCATTAGCCACCATAGCACTAGACTGGTGCTCCATTATCACCTCCACCGAAACTAAAGCTTACAAGAGCTCGGGCAAACAACTTGTCCGTTCATTCATCTGACAGTTCAGATGAAACTACTCAAAGCTTCTCGGTAGGGAATGGTATATGAAATCAATCAAAATCCGCACCAAGTACTTCCAACTTGTTAAGGTATGCCATTATCTCGAGAACGTGCTCCCTCACGGGCGTTCCTTCCACCATTTCCAACTTGACCGAGTCATGTTTGGTGAACTGATTAGTCATGGGATTCTGATGTGAAAACATCTCTTCAAGGTGTTCCATGATTTCAACAGCGGATACAATGTCTTCATGAACGCGCCTCAAATCCTCAGACAGAAATGTCAAGATGATGCACTTCATTCATTGTCACGCTTCCGATCATAAACTGCCTCTTCCCATTGCTTGACTTATCATTAGGCTTGCCGGGTATATTAACATAAATAACCCAATTGTGTTTTCGTGCAGTAAGGACAAATTTAAAAAAAATATTTCCAATCGATATAATTCTCTCCAAAAAGTTTATTAACTTTAAGTATATTAAACAGTGGATTAAAAGGTTGCGACATGATGAAATGAGAATAAAACATACATTCATATCAATATCTAGAAAAATATGAAATTATCACATAATTCGATCACATCAATTATATTGAAACCTTAAAACAATATAATCATGCATCAGCCAACATCTCGAAACAATTTAAATGCGCCACGAGGGGTGGTCTATACATTTAAATACATTCAAGCGGATCACAAACTTAAAAGTTACAAATCCTTAATTCAAAATTAATAGTTGGCTCCCACTTTGACCACATAGAAATTGACAGGGACTCCGAGGGGAGTAAGTTAATATCAATTTCCTATGCCTAAGTAATAACCATAATTAAATACAGGATTATTATTTCGCTTTGAGCAAGCCACTCGTGGTGAGGGTCAATACCGCCACTAGTAATAATCCACAATCATCCTTTCGGAATTTATTCATGTGAAATCCGTTCTTTTGGCCGATCCGAGGGGGAAATGTATTCCAAAAGAACTTCACAAATAAATAAATTATGGAGGCCAAAATAATCCAATTTTAATATCCGGAATAAAATTGCGATTACAAAAACATACTTAGTAATTTTCGAAAGTAAGGTTTTTCTTGGACAATTAAATTCATGCAAACACATATTAACAAATAATAAAAATTGCACGAAATAAAACATCCATCAAAACAAAATTAAACACATTGGAGCACTCAATTCCAATTGTCACGGTTTAATTTCTTCACGTCTTGATGCGAAAAATCGTCCTTGTTGCTTTCCGACGTTCGTCTCGACGTGCTCCCACTCGAACAACAACACTTCTTCAAAAACAGCATCGTTTGGGGTTCGGGACGACGTTTAAAATCACACGGAAAAAACACGAACCGAAAAAATTCCACGGCCTGAGATACAGTGCGCGTCGGCCCACGAAGTGGGCCCGCATGCTTCCCGGCCCGAGAAGTGCCAAAACGCTGCCCGAGGCGCGCCGAAACGCTGCCCCGAGGCGCACCCGAGGCACTGTACGGAGGCGCCCCGAGGCGCACCCGAGGCGCCCCGAGGCGCCCCGAGGCGCAGCAGCCCGCGCCCGAGGCGCGCACAAGCGTGCGCGCGGCGCCGTGCACCCCCGTGCGCCGTTTTTTTCGCCGTTCGTCCTCGTTTTCTTCACCCCTTGCATGATTTTACGTCCATACACGCGCCACACTTGTATGCGTCGTCCGGGTACGCCGTTTTTAATTCTTCGTTCTTCGTCACGATCTGGTTACAATTTATTTTTACAAAAAAAATAAATACTAGATCTAGACTAGTCTATTACAATGATCGAATCAAAATAAAAACAACTAATCTACTCGTGGATTTTCTCACGAGAAAAACGAATTCGAACGAATCGAATTAAAAAGCAATTAATTCACACGCATGAAATTAACAACATTAAAACCATGACAATTGGATACCTGCAAAAAAGATCTAACAATTCTACTATCCAATTTCAATTTAATGTTCTAACAATTTAAATTCCAATTTAAAATTCAGAGCCCGAAACCGTGGCTCTGATACCAGTTGTTGGGAAAATAGGGGTGCCCGGAATCTATTCGGGATGAAATTTAAATACGAATTTAAATACAATTATTACTAGCATGAATTAATCCTAATTAATTCAAATAATAATTCCAACAACTAATTATCATCATGCATGTTAAATTAATTTCACATATTTAACTAGGCGGAATTAAACAAGTAAATATGCGATTAACGTACCTCTCGTAGTATTGGCCTTTGGATATACGTGACACTTGTAATCTCGTTCTATCAACCCAAAGCCTTCTCAAGTATTTCCCTTTTCACCTCACTTGATCGCCGGAGGGAGACGCTTTCAAGCAATTTAATAAACTAAGGAAAAAGAAAAATATCTATGCTTCTTGATTTTTCCAACACATGGAATTATGTACTTGGGGATGAAATAATCATCCCCTATTTATAGAGGGTAGGGGCCGAAAATTAGAGGAGATATGGGCTTGGAAAAAATCTTTTCTTAGTCTCTAAGAAATCTTGAATATATCTCATATATTCTTTTCTCCATAATAAAATATTCCACAAAAATCTCACTCTTATTTTCAAGCTTATAGTTTTCGAAAACTTCAAGGATAAAATCTAAGATTTGGATCTTCTTGAATATATGAGATATTCTTGTATTCCTAGAATACATATCTTTCATAATATCTTTCCAAGAAAATCAAGAAAATCTTATTTCTTTTTTATTCCTAATTTTCGAAAATTATAATAAAAAATCAGCATTGATATATTCTTTATTTTAATCACCTTATCATTATTGGGCTACTTGAGGGGCCTTAAGGAGAATTAAGATTGGACCTCCTAATGGACTTCTGAATTTCAATATTGAGCCCCAATATAATTCAGCCCATTAATATTAATTATTACCACTAATAAATTAATATTGCACTATCCATCTTAATCCATATTACGATAATATGGGCTCCCGGTTATTATTTCCCGCGTTTAAGATTATCAAGTCCATTAATTAATCAAGCTTCTGAATAGCTCTAAATTAATTAACATCTTTCACCTTGGAGTAAAGACAGCTCAACATTATTATTCGTACCGAAGAAACTAATTCTTCACTTGCAAGATTTGGTACAATAAAACTTCTGAGCCCACCAAGGGGACTAATCACACGAGCCGTACTCGCACGCGTTTCTCCGTATTAAATCTTAGCAACCGTCGTATGATTAATATTACTGCCCAAGACACAAAGTTCGAAGTCACAATGATTCTCACCCAACATGAATCAAAGCAGTAACTACTAAGCACACACGGTCCTATTTAAGTGACGGAGATTAAGAAATCAACAACCATTGAGGTCTAATTCTTCACCTTTCAGAACAGAAGAATTTCTCCTCGCTGTAGGACCTCTTCAACACATACTAAATGTGCTAGTGCAATCTCTTAGTCAAGACAGACCAATCTGAGCCTTACACATCGACCTTTCACGGCGGATTGTTCAATTCCACCTAGGTCGTGAAAATGTACGTTTAGTTACAAGTAAACTGTTAATGTTGTCTTCCGTGATCGGGTATCACCACATTAACTACAATGTAACATGTACTATATATTGAACGGTTTGCAATAGAAATTCAACATTCAATCATAACTAAAGCAAATGCGATAAAAGAATTATTCTCATAAAACGAGTGTTTGATACACGAGTTATACAAAGTAAAAGCATACTTTCACGTATAACTCCAACAATCTCCCACTTATACTTAAAGTCTGCTTTTAGTATACATCACGCATGTCTTAGTGTAGTAGCTCTACGTGACATCTCATGTCAACCTACACAAACCTAATAATTCCTCTCACTTATACTTAAAGCAGATTGGCAATAGTCTTGACTCCCATTCCATCCACATTTCTCTCGAATGTACTCTGAGACAGACCCTTTGTGAATGGATGTACTAGGTTGTCCTCCGACATTTATCTTTGCCACCTCTTTATCTCCTCTCTTAACGATTTCTCGTATAAGACGGTGTTTTCTTTCAATGTGTTTGTTGGCCTTGTGGGCTCTCGGTTCCCTTGAATTTGCAACTGCTCCGGCATTGTCACAAAAGACAGTTATCTTGTCGGGCAAATTCAGAATAGCATCCAAGTCCACTAAGAAGTACTTGAGCCAAACCGCTTCTTTCGCTGCTTCACAAGCAGTTACTTATTCGGCTTTCATGGTCGAATAGGCGATGCATATCTGCAAATCGCTTCTCCATATCATGGCTCCTTCTCCCATGCTAAACACACTACCCGAGGTAGATATTTTGGAGTCTATGTCTGATTGGAAATTTGAGTCCGTGTATCCCATGGGAATTAGATTGTCTGATTGTTAAATCAGCATTCCATACCAAGTTCTTTTCAGAAACTAAAGAACGCATTTAATTGCAATCTAATGTGCTTTCCCGGGGTTACTTTGATATCTTGCCATCATGCCCACGGCAAAGCAGATATCCGGTCTCGTACACAACGTTGCATACATAAGACTTCCTACGTCCGAAACGTACGGAACGTCTTTCATGTCATCTATCTCCACTTGCGTCTTAGGGCATATTTCTTTGGATAGATGGATTCCGTGCCTAGAAGGTACAAAACCTTTCTTGGAATCTTGCACGCTGATATGCTTCAAAACAGTGGCTTTGTATGAAACATGCGATAAGCCCAACATCTTCCTCTTGCGATCTCGAGTGAACTTGATCCCAAGGATGTGACCGGCTTTTCCCTAAGTCCTTCATATCAAACTGATTTGACAGCCATACCCTTACGTCTGACAATACCTTTACATTGTTTCCAATGAGCAGAATATCGTCTACGTATAATACTAAGAATACCACCGCAGTTCCGTCACATCTTTTGTACACACAACTTTCGAACTTGTTTTGATCACAAACCCATAAGACTTAATTAATTGATCAAAACACTGGTTCCAAGTACGCGATGCTTGCTTAAGTCCATAAATGGATCTCTTAAGCTTGCATACGAGGTGCTCTTGGCCTTTTTCAACGAAACCTTTGGGCTGTTGCATATAGATCCCATCAAGACTTCCGTTAAGGAAAACTGTCTTGACATCCATTTGCCAGATTTCGTAATCTAAGTGCGCAGCGATCGACAAGAGAATACGGATGGACTTAAGCATAGCTACAGGCCACAGGCCACAAGCCTTGCTTTGAAGGTCTCTACCCTTCCGTCCGGTCCTCTTTTCCTCTTGTACACCCACTTGCATCCAATGGGCTCTACCCCATTAGGTGGATCAACCAACTCCCACACTTGATTATAATCCATCGAACCCACCTCGGTTTCCATTGCGGTTTGCCACACTTCCGCGTCTTTGTCTTGGATTGCCTCGTCGCACGTTCATGGGTTTGCCACACTTGATTATTCTGCATATTGCTTTCCGTGCTTCTTGTTTGATCAGTTAAACAATAGCACATTTACTTTCGGTGGGTTCAATAGTTGGAAAAGAGTCAACAACGGGAAGAAATGTTCATTTTTAAGACACGTGGGAGATCCTGATTCACAACACATCAGTGTCGTGGTTTATATGGAGTCTCTAAGGAATGCTTCTCAGCATATTGATAAAGTAATGAATCGGGAAAAACCGAAAGAGATAAAGAAAAATTGTTTGTGGGTCATGAAGATAATTAAAAGTCTTGAATGTCTTACTTTGCAAGGTTGTGCATTGAGAGAGCATGATGTCTTCTTCCAAAAATCGAGGTAATCTCATTGAATTGATAAAACTTTTGGGAGAGATGAATATTGAAATAAATGATACTAGTTTAGAGAATGCTCCTTTTAATGCGAAGTATACATCACTGATGGTTCAAAAAGAGATTTTGAGCATCTTTGGTAGTCGGGTGAGAAACAAAATTCGTGCAGAAATTGGTGATAAAATTTTGCATTTTAGTTGATGAAGCTAAAGATATATCTAACATAGAACAAATGACTATTGTGTTGAGATTTGTTGGTGCTGATGGTCTTGTGAAAGAGCGGTTTTTTTTTTGACATTGTGCATGTTACAGACACCACTGCTGTATCATTGAAGAAAGAAATATATCTTATCTTAAGCTGCAATAATCTTTTGATATACAATATGCGGGGTCAAGGATATGATGGAGCGAGCAATATGGGTGGTGCATGGAATAGATTACAAGCTCTTTTTCTAAGAGATTGTCCTTATGCATATCATGTGCATTGCTTTGCTCATCGATTGCAATTAGCTTTAGTTGCTGCTGGTGGAAGAGTACAACCAATTTATTGTTTCTTTTCACATTTGAATAAGATTGTGAATATCGTTGGTGCTTCTCCTAAGCATCACAATGAACTACAAAATGCTCAAAGTATTTAAATGATAGAAAAGGTAGCTGCAGGTGTCCGTGAGACAGGCATATGAGCTAATCAAATGGGGAGTCTACATCGTCCTGGAGAAACTCGTTGGAGTTCTCAATTTGATTCCACATGTAGCTTATTGATAGGTATGGTGCGGTGATTACTGTGCTTCAGCATATGTCAGATGAGGGTTCTTTTTACAATATAAGTGGTGAAGCTTACGGTTGTTGGATGGTAATGAAGTCTTTTGATTTTGTATTCATCCTGCACTTGATGAATAAAATTTTGGGAATTTTAGATATGCTTTGTCGATCTTTGCAGCAAAAGTCTCTTGATATCTTGAATGCAATGGATCAAGCACTAAGGGCTTGTTTATTTCGGGATTTAGGTGGGCGTGTGAAGTCATGACTTTACGCCCACAAGATGTAAAGTCTTGAATGATAATAAAAGTGTGTGTTTGTTTTGGGATTTTAGTAGGGTGAGATTTTACTTTATGTCAAATCATGTGTAAAAGTAAAGTAGGATGTGTAAGAGAAAAGTAGGAAAGATAGTGTAAGTGGGTGAAAAATATGAAAGAAAAAAGTAGGAAAGTGAGTGTAAGTGAGAGAAAAGTAGGAAAGAGAGTGTAAGTGAGAGAAAATAGGTATTATAGGTGTGGATGAAGAATGAGATGTAAAAACGGGATGTTACATCTCTAACTAGAATGGGGCGGGGGCCGGAAAGTCCTAGTCCTATCCGTGTGAATCCCAAAACAAACAAGCCCTAAAGGTTTACTTCAATTGTTGAAGGATGATGGTTTTGATTGTCTTCTAGAACAGGTGGAGTCAGTTTGTAGAGAGTATGTCATTGCGATTCCATACATGAATGGTTGTTATGACATGGGTACACGATTTCATACATGAATGGTTGTTATGACATGGGTACAGGGCGTTTGTGTCAACAAGTGGATTTTATCATGTTTGAGCACCATTACCGAGTGGATATCTTTTACGAAGCAATAAATACTCAGATGTCGGAAATCGATAGTAGATTCAAAGATGAGACAATGGAACTTCTTCGGCTTAGTGTTGCCTTGGATCCCAAAACAACTTCAAATTTTTTAATGGGGGTCATATTTATGATCTCGCCGACAGATTTTATCCTGAAGATTTTACGTTTAAGAACTAATACAGCTGGGACTTAAATTGCAGCATTACAAAGCCAAAATACCTTCTCAACCAAGTTTTCAAAATTTGTCGACTATTTCTGAACTATCCCGAGCGTTAGTCGAGACAAACAAGGCATAATTGTATCCTAATATAAAAAGATTGATTCACCTTATTTTGACACTTCCTGTTACCACTGCAACGACTGAACGAGCATTTTCAGCTATGAAGCATGTCAAGAGCGTTCTTTGAAACAAAATGGAGAGTGAATATTTATCAGATTCCTTGGTTGTCTATATTGAAAGAGAATTGTTTAAAGACATTGATCATGATTCTATTATCGATGAATTCTATCGGATAAAGAATCGTAGGGTGCAACTTATGTAAAAAAAATATTGACTTTTATCTTTTGTACTGTATTTATATTATATTAGACTTTCAGCCCACCCTGTTTTTTTTTCTGGCTCCGCCATTGACGCGTGCAATGAAAAGTTGTACCAACAGGATATATTGAAATTAAGCTATACTCACAGTCATTGATGAAACAGTAGTGCCAAAATGGTGGTTTATGGTTGTGATATAGTATAAAGATGCTTGAGATATGTCAGTTTTTACAAAATAGCATACACGTCACCACACTGAGAATTAAAATCTCATCCCCTCTTTTAAAAACATTTTCAAGTACTGGTGTTGAGGACTAGGAGCAGTTGTAGGCTTGGCCCTCCCTACCACTGTCTGTTGATAAAAACTCATCATGCTACTTATGTTTATTATATTTTGAATATTATGTTCTAACTCGAGCGATTGTCATTTTTTATGCTTGATTTCATGTTTAAAAACTTATCGTACTTATGCAACTATAATAGTAATGTATGCTTAGTTTCTATTTACTAATTTAGGCCTTACATGTTTAGAATTTTTTTTTCCGCTGCAAATTATTACCTTGATAAATTTATATAACTAGTTTTATAATAGAAATCTAAGAAAAAATATTTTTAAAAATATAACTTAGTGTTGGGATATTTAGTTTTGATGATTTTCCAAAACGACTTGTAATAGGATGTGTGCGGTCAGGATTGTCTTGTAAAGGTCCAGGTTAGGATAGTTTGTTTTCAGTTTACAGGTACTCTGTTGAGGGGGAACTCAACGGACTCATAAACCTGAAGAAGTCAGAAGCCATCCAAGAGGAAACAAACTCAAGTCCCCTGAAGACCTGAAGACCGTCCTGAAGGAAGTCCCACTGAGTATAAACCTGACTTTCTAAGCTGGTCAGTGGACTACTCGGTGAAGAGCATGGTCATGAGGATCAGTGTTGTGCCGAGTAGATCCTGAAGGAGTCAGGCTACTGAGGAATGAGAGGCTGACAATTTGCCTTATGTCAACTCTCCTGAGTAGACTTAAAGTCCAATGAAGGAAGTCCAATGAAGGAAGTCTACTGAGAAACTCTCCTGAGTAGACTTAAAGTCCAATGAAGGAAGTCTACTGAGAAAGTCTACTGAGAAACTCTCCTGAGTAGACTTAAAGTCCAATGAAGGAAGTCTACTGAGAAACTCTCCTGAGTAGACTTAAAGTCCAATGAAGGAAGTCCAGTGAGTAGACTTCAAGTCCAATGAAAGTTCCTAAGAAGACCTCAAGTCTACTGAAGAAAAGTATCCTAAGAGGACTTCAAGTCAGCTGAAGAGAAGTCACCTGAAGTCAGGACTACCCTGATCAAGTACCCTGAACAAAAGAGCCGTTGGACTCAGTCCACGTGGACCAATCAAGTCAAGGCAGCAAATCTGACAAAAGCTGACAAAGGCCATACTTTACTGAAAAGGAGAATTTCACTCCAGAGATAGTCTGGATTTGAATGTTACTCTCTCCAACGGTAACATTCAAATCCACACTATAAATACAAACTCAAGCTTCATTTGTGAATAAGCAAGGAGCTGATGTGAGAGTGGTGCGTTTCAAGGGAGGCATAAGGAGGCACCATCTCCATCAAGAACACTAACCTGAGTTCTTCATAGTCATATTTGAGTGTTCCAGTTTGTATACTCGAGCTCATCATATACATCCTAAGCTTAGAGAGATTTTCCCGACCTTAGCTTAAAGGCTAAAACCATGTAAGGGAAAATCTCACCTAGTTGGAGAGAACCAAACCAAACTAAACCCTTTCCATAATAGTGTTAGGTGTTGCAGTGAGGTGAGGAGAGGCAGTCCCTGAGTGAAGAGGGATGTGAGGCCAGTTCGAGAGATAGCTCCGCGGAGGGGTGTGAGTCCAGTTGTGAGTGCACCTTGGCACGTTAAAAACAAGAATTCCGGGTAGTGGATTTTCTGTTAAATCAGGCAGTGGATGTAGGAGCTTGAGCCTCCGAACCACTTTACACTGTTGTGTTCTTTATTGTTTACTGACTTGCATAACATCAGTGTTAAAACAAAAATTTCTCCTAATTTCCCATATTGTCTTTGTTTGTGAATGAAAAAATGGGACCTACAATTGGTATCAGAGCGGGTTGTTCACATGACCACTGATCCAGATTTGTTAAGAAAAATGGTCAACCGAACAGATCTTAAATGTTTTAAAACTATGGGAATTTCTTTTTTTTTTTAAACTATTACTTGTGCTCTAACCTCATTCTTGTAATAGAAAATTTTTTTGTTAGAAGTTTTGGAATCATCAAAAAGGGGGAAATTGTTGGGATATTTAGTTTTGATGATTTTCCAAAACGACTTGTAATAGGATGTGTGCGGTCAGGATTGTCTTGTAAAGGTTCAGGTTAAGATAGTTTGTTTTCAGTTTACAGGTACTCTGTTGAGGGGGAACTCAGCGGACTCATAAACCTGAAGAAGTCAGAAGCTATCCAAGAGGAAACAAACTCAAGTCCCCTGAAGACCTGAAGACCGTCCTGAAGGAAGTCCCACTGAGTATAAACCTGACTTTCTAAGCTGGTCAGTGGACTACTCAGTGAAGAGCATGGTCATGAGGATCAGTGTTGTGCCGAGTAGATCCTGAAGGAGTCAGGCTACTGAGGAATGAGAGGCTGACAATTTGCCTTATGTCAACTCTCCTGAGTAGACTTAAAGTCCAATGAAGGAAGTCTACTGAGAAACTCTCCTGAGTAGACTTAAAGTCCAATGAAGGAAGTTTACTGAGAAAGTCTACTGAGAAACTCTCCTGAGTAGACTTAAAGTCCAATGAAGGAAGTCTACTGAGAAAGTCTACTGAGAAACTCTCCTGAGTAGACTTAAAGTCCAATGAAGGAAGTCCAGTGAGTAGACTTCAAGTCCAATGAAAGTTCCTAAGAAGACCTCAAGTCTATTGAAGAAAAGTATCCTAAGAGGACTTCAAGTCAGCTGAAGAGAAGTCACCTGAAGTCAGGACTACCCTGATCAAGTACCCTGAACAAAAGAGCCGTTGGACTCAGTCCACGTGGACCAATCAAGTCAAGGCAGCAAATCTGACAAAAGCTGACAAAGGCCATACTTGACTGAAAAGGAGAATTTCACTCCAGAGATAGTCTGGATTTGAATGTTACTCTCTCCAACGGTAACATTCAAATCCACACTATAAATACAAACTCAAGCTTCATTTGTGAATAAGCAAGGAGCTGATGTGAGAGTGGTGCATTTCAAGGGAGGCATAAGGAGGCACCATCTCCATCAAGAACACTAACCTGAGTTCTTCATAGTCATATTTGAGTGTTCCAGTTTGTATACTCGAGCTCATCATATACATCCTAAGCTTAGAGAGATTTTCCCAACCTTAACTTAAAGGCTAAAACCATGTAAGGGAAAATCTCACCTAGTTGGAGAGAACCAAACCAAACTAAACCCTTTCCAGAATAGTGTTAGGTGTTGCAGTGAGGTGAGGAGAGGCAGTCCCTGAGTGAAGAGGGATGTGAGGCCAGTTCGAGAGGCAGCTCCGCGGAGGGGTGTGAGTCCAGTTGTGAGTGCACCTTGACACGTTAAAAACAAGAATCCCGGGTAGTGGATTTCCTGTTAAATCAGGCAGTGGATGTAGGAGCTTGAGCCTCCGAACCACTTTACATTGTTGTGTTCTTTATTGCTTTACTGACTTGCATAACATCAGTGTTAAAACAAAAATTTCTCCTAATTTTCCATATTGTCTTTGTTTGTGAATGAAAAAACGGGACCAACACTTAGTTTTTCTTATATTACTAAATAACGACTCGAGCCTGGAGCATTAAGTAAAGGTGGGCCACATTCCCGATTCGGGGCGTTACAGAGCAAGTGTTATTTGAGTGTGCACATTATTAGTACAATAAATATCGCATACGTTTGTTTTTTGACTAATTTTTAGTCAAGTTATATCTACATTAGAGAGTTTGACTTTAAAACAAGGTGTTCAGATACCTTGTCGAATATATTTCATTTTTTAGGAACAAGACCCGTAGAGGGCCAAAGACAAAAATTTGTAATGTGTAAATATATATTTTATGGATGATCATTGTTTCATATGTTTTAGGTAGACATTAGTTTTATTCAAAATTTCCTCGAATGTAAATTTGGTGTTTGTTTGTATGATGAACTTCACTATTCTCAATGTTACTAATATGTGGTGAACTACGATACACTTGAAAATTCATATTGTTTATATTATATTAAGACACCTAATATTTATCATAATTACCCCTATGCAAATATTACTTTTTAAAAAAAAAATTGATTTCATTGGTTCAAAACAACCTATAGGCTACTTTATATGCCTTGGAAAGTGTTGCAAATGCTAAAAAGACATTTATTTTGCAAAAGATGAAAAATGCTAAAAATACATTTATTTTGAAATGGAGGAAGTATAATATTCCATTTTTAGTTTCCACGCCCAAAATTAATTGTCCAAAATAGAAACTTTGTCACGTGCATGCCAAGTAAAACCAACAGCCCAAAAGCTGCACTATTATTATCTATAAAAATCTATTTGATATTTGTATTGGTATTGCAAACCACCGGGCCACCGCCCAAATGTAATCATTTTCTATGCAATAAAATACAACTATTGGATTTTTTTTTTCCAACCATTCAATTGAAAATGTGTAATTTTTCCTTTTACGTAGTACTTATGATCGCAAAATAAAAAAAAATTATTTGCAAACCATAGGAATCTATATGGTAATTTGCAAATTATTTAGGAATTTTTATTCATATTTAATATTATAAGGTTATAATGTTTAGAAAAACCCGGTAAATATTGCAACAACACCGTTTCTAAGGAAAATAAATGAGTTGCCTCTATATTAGAAAAATATAACTTGCATAAATGAATGTTTAAATTTAACATGTTTAAATAATTGAAAAAATAAGATGTTTTGAGGAAATATATAGATAATGGGAACTATATGGCCAGTAGGTATGTAAAATAATTTTATACATAATTAATGATTTATATACATACATTTTTCTTAGTTCCATTGCATTTATCATTATCAAAATAAAGTTAATCCATCAATTATGAATTTCAGTTTCTTTTTTTTTTTTTTACTTTTTTTTTCAATTTAAAATTTAATAAGTTTTTCTTTAAATCTATTTTAATGCATGATATATCAAATTAATCATTTTTTAAGATGTTCAATAAATTGACGTTTATATTACATACATAAAATCAAACCACATTAAAAATATCTAATAAAATATAAAAAAAAAATTAGTAAAGATCAATAGATAAATGTACAAAATCAAACCGCATTAAAATATCTCATAAAATATAAATTAATAAAGATCAATAGATAAATGTACAAGATACATTTTATTTTATTAAAATTCACCGCAAAGCTTGCACATATTTTTGGGCACACTTTTTAAGAAAAAAAATACTTTTAATAAAGTAGTAACATAAAAGTAAAAATATGTATATTTTTTTGAGTGAACACATAGATCAACATTTTCTTTTATAGAATGTACAAGTTCTTTTGGGAAAGACAAATAAAAATGTGCAAGTTCTGCTAAAACGGAGGAAATACAAAAAATTTAAATATTAAAACCGTGCGTCACATGGGAGATTTACTAGTTCAATCCAAAAGCAGCAACATTCAATTAGTATTTTACTAAGGGATACTCATTTTTAAAATAAATAAGTAAATAACTGTGGAGATTTGAAGAAAATTTAAATTTAAAATAACAGTTGAATGAATGGAAAAAACTTATTTATTTAATCGGATGGTATTCTTTGAGGATCTTACTTATTCTATTAAGAGTGATTCTTGTGTGTAGTTAAGTGCATATTGTTGGTGATCAAATTTAATCGGATGGATTAGTGGCTGTTTGGTTCGGTTTAGGACCATCAAACAAGAACGTGTGATTGATTATCACCGTAAATAATAAATCGAAGCTTAGGATCGTAAAATTGTAAATACGAAAGTCGAAATCGTATTTATTTCGTATATGTGTATGTTTAGGTGTGTTTGTGTGTGTTTTGGGGACATTTGTGTATTTTTTCTTATATTTCTTAGCTGGAGAACAACTATTTATAGAGACTAGCAAGCAGCAGGTGTCCAAGACTCTTGGTCTCCCTAGCTTGCATGCTAGACAAGTGTCCTTTGACCTTATTTGACCTTATCTAAGCTGAATCTTAGTTACAAAGTCTTCTTTGGTCTTATCTCGGACTCATTGTTGTTCGTCAAGGTCGGCTTAATTGATCCAGAAGGGTTTCTTCATAAAAGTTGTTCGCTTTGTGAAAGTATGGCATAAAAGTTGTTCGCCTACATTTCTTGCAATGATGAGCTTTAGAATCTTGGTTCCTTGTTCGTCTATATGTTCCTCTTAGGTTAGTAGATACACTACCTTTTTGTAAAGTTGCTCGTTATTAGAGACCAGGCTGAATATTTTGTCTGGTTTCGGGTCTTAAAACCTGTTCGCCAATAAGTTGCTCGTCGACGGAGTTGTTCGCCATTTTATACAACTCTCGGATTGATGTATGCACCCCAATCTTAGTTTTCTTCGTTAAGTCCCTGATGTCTGTTCGCATAAATATGATTGATGTTCGCCTATCAACAATTACCCCCTATACTGACTAGACGTTGCCTTAGCCGAGCAACTTTGTGGCGAGCAACTATAGTTAGGGTATTTAATTGGTAGGGACGTGGACGAACATCCTTAACTACGACGAACAACTTCAAGGCCGACGTTTAGTCTTCCCAAGATCTGGGGGAGTATCCAAGGATGATGTGGGCGGCATGATTGCGCGCCGCCCACGCGCAATCATTCCCTAGGCTACGCGCCAATAATATTTGCGCGCCAGTCCTCGGATTTTTAATATTGTTCGAAAAAGACCCCATTTTTCCTTGGGGTATAAATAGAAGTGGGAAATGAAAATTTTTCCACTTTTTTCCTTCTTGCTACAGTGCTCCGTCATCTCCAAGTTTCCTCCGGCGATTTCAAGTCTTTCTCCGGCGATTACTTCGATTTTGGGTCTTCAATTTGATTCCCAGGTAGTATTTTTGTCCCTATCACTTAATTCTTTCTTTCAATTCTCTTTTTCCTAAAAAAATCCCCCATCGCCGCCGTGTGGAGGTTAGCACCACCGCCTTCTCCAAGCATCGCCGCCGTCTGCAAATAATTCTGCTGCCGTTCGTATTTTTGCCTCCCTTCTTCTCCTCAATTTCCTATGTCTTTGCAGTCGAGCAACAAATCTGAAGAAACCCTTGATCCCCTTTTTCCCATTGTGACATACGAAAATCAACCCCCGTTCGAGGTTTCCTCGGCATCAAACCCCAACGTCGATTCAGTTGTTTGATCGGTGGAGGACACGGGTGCTCGCCCATCTGGGAGAGAGGTTGTAGCTGTTGCGAACAGGGATTCTGACGAGGGTTCCTCATCTAGTTCCGAATCGGAGGACCCTGAATTCGACGAACTCACTCGTGAGTTCTTGGAGGGGATAGGCTTTCCGCATCCCAAAATGTTGGAAAATGAGATCCCATCTGGAGTTGCTCGCCCCTTCGAATGACGAGCATATACGGAGGAGTATGCGAACAGCTTTCATCGCCCACAGCGACAAGTGATGGATTTGGCGAAGACCGACTTCCAGGCGAGCAAGATCAAAAGTGTTGTTCTCGAGGATGATCTTCACTTAATTCGAAAGACCTACAAGATTCCTTACGACATCCATATGTGGGCCCCCAAGAGGAAGAAGAGAGCTGATCACCCACCTACAGGATGCACGACGATCAACATCAACACGTTGATCGCCGGTTTGAAGTTGCCTTTGCCTCCAGTTGTTGGTCGCTTTCACGAGGCGACCAACCTCGCTATAACCCATATTACGCCAATTGGGTGGATGAATTTGCTGGGTTCTACGTGCTTGTTCGCTTTAGAAGGGTATATTGATCGCATCACCGCAGAGTAGATCAATTATCTCATGACCATCACCAAGTGCCCCATCGGAGAGGAAGGATATTACTACCTCAAGGCTCAGACTGGGTTGAAGATGGTAGAAGGGGTGCCGAACAAGATCCGCGACTGGAAGCAACACTTCTTCTTCATTGGGGGCGATTGGCGAGCATCTTCTGGTCCACACAGTGGCATTGGGCGAATAAACTCTCCCGCTTCTTATGGAAAATTTAGACGTAAGTTTATCTCTGTTCGTCTTTGAGCTGTGTTGTTCTAATTTAACTTTTCTTGTTTGTTTGCAGGCCCTCGATTGCTCAAGTGGAACATAGAGGAAGAGGAGATTGGCTCCGAATCTCTTTTTACCTCCTGTTTGGTCGGCTTGCGAAATAGAGCTGGTAGGACCATTCAGTACTTGAGCGAGGAGAAGTGCCAAAAAGCTGCTCGCCTCCTCACATACCCTCATCACCTCGAGGCCAGAGTTGAGGTGCCCCCAGGTATGGATTTTTACTAACACTCATAAGTTTATCTATTCGTCCAAGAGGGATGAAAACTTGTTCGCCCACTTCATTGCCTAACTTTTTTTTTTTAGCCGAGCAAGTTACAGTAGCAGTATCCTCCTGCTTTGGTCTCCTTGAACAGAGGGTGCACGAGATGCCTCCGCCCAAAGAGAGGAAGATAAAGAGGGACCCCCCTTCCAAAGTACTCGCAATGACGAACAAGCCTGAGGGGGCCAAAGTTCCTCGACAGGCTGCCCCCTCTGGCCATGCTCAACCAACACCTCCTTCCCCTACCCCCCCTCATGGGGGAAAATGCTTAAAACGGGCTGATGGGACCCCCGTGGCGCAAGATGTCCCAGCTGGCAATAAGAGGAAGGAGAAAGTGAGCAAGAATCTTGCTCGCCCCGAAGAAAAAACTGCTCGCCGCTCCTCAGCTAAGCCTACTGATAGGACGGGCAAAGCCAGAAAGGATGTTACTCCATCCCGAGGCCCAGAGGACATCACTCTTCTCAGTTGGGATGCTCGTAAATTTTGCGAGTAAGTACTCACCCCTTTCTGCCTAACAAAATTCATTCTTCTTTTACAAATATCTTTAAGTGTAGGGTACTTTCTTGTTTGCAGGTATCGGCCTGAAGACCATCTAGGGCGAGCAAATGCTGTCCATCAATACACCTATTCCAAAACTCCCGTTAACATAAGGGAGATCCCAGACGACCATGTTCGCAGGGCGACAGAGTTGGTCGCCCGGGCCTGGACTAGACCTATGGAGAAGACAATCTCCATGCAAGGCCTGGCTGATAACTTCCATCTCTCTATGATGCATCACGCCAGCGGCCTTGTTACTACGCAAAAGGCGATGGCCCAGATGGCCGAGCAAGAAGAAGCTGTTCGCCGATACGCAAGCACTGCTCGACAGCTTACAGAAGAGAAGGACGGCCTGATCAATAACTACGAAGCGAAACTTGCTCGCTTGAACAATCAACTCTCCATCTCTCTTGATGCTGAAAAGAAACACCTTGAGGACATTCTAGGTCTGTCCGCCGAGCTGAAATGCAAGTATGCTTTGCTCAGCGAGGAAGGGAAGAAGTTGTCCGCAGCCGAACAAAGAATTGCTGAGCTTGAAGCAGAAAATGCTCGCCTCAGGGAGGTGGAGGTCAATACCTTCACCCGTGAGCAACTGGAAGCCGAGCTACAAGCCCAGTCCGCCCCATCTCCAATTTGGGATATATCTGCGCCTACGCCGACTGCATTCATCTGGCCGATGCGTACGATTACAAAGACATGGTAGAGGAGATGGGCAAAGACTTGACTGAGTTCGTGGAGAACTATCCCCCGCCGAACAACATCGAAATCCAACTTGGGGATATAGTTGAGTTAGGGGTCAAGATTGATAAACTTTACCCTAGTATTATTGTTACTCGCCCTCCAGTTCCAGTCGATGAAGGCGAGCAAGCTGCCACTGACGAGCAGGCGGCTACTGACGAGCAGATTACCCGGGAGCAAGAGCAAAAAGCAGTCGAGGATATGGCTAGGGATATGATTGTTGACCCTTCTGGCGATCAAGCTTCCAATCTTCCTCCAGCCGAGCAACAATAGATCTAGGACTTAGGCTCTGTCTTTCTTTTGTAATAGTTGTTCGTTTTTTGTAGTACTTTACACTTGTACTATTTTTGAGGTTTCAAAGCCTTATTAATTCAATGAATGTCTTCCTTTGTTCGCTCATTTTCTTCTTGTATGTTAATTGCCTTTACATTTTCGCTTAATGCTTTTGCAACTATAACATACAATATTGGGCTTTGTTCGATTTGAACTTTGCCTTTTAGTAGAATAAGGGTTTAGCCTTAGGTTCTGCTCATCTTAAAAGACGAACAACCTTTAATTGGCCTTGGTCCTTAAAATGGACTTATACCTCAAGCTTTGGACTTTTCTTTCAACGAACAACTATATTTGCCTTGTGAAAAATTACAAGAAAAAGTACAAGTGTTGTAAGACTGTTCATCACTAACATATATATTTTGACGAACAACTTTGAACTAACCAAAACATGCTCGCTTATAATATTTTTGCCGAGCAACTTTGTCTAAAAAACAAAAGATATGAAACAGCACTAGGCTTATACAAAGTGCTAAACAACTTTTGAATCCATACTAAGCAAAAATTTCAAAAAATTAGTCAAGTTTTTTTGTTCATTCTCCACTTGCCCCCCAAGACATTTGTTCGCCCAATCAAGAACTTGTTCGACTTATTGGTAGTACTTCTTTAGATGTACTGCATTCCAGGAGTATTGGGCCGGCTTGCCTTCCATATCCTCGATATCGTATACACCATTAACAAATTTTTCCGTTATACGATACGGGCCCTCCCAAGCTGGTCCCAGTACACCTGGAGATTCGGCGAGCAACTTTCTTAGAACCAAATCTCCAACTCTGAATTCCCTGATTTTAACATGGGAATTATAGTAGCGTTCTGCTCGCTGCTTATAGGTAGTATTTTTTAGCTCGACACTTAATTTTTTTTCTTCGAGCAAATCCATTTCAGTAGCTAGAGCAGAGTTGTTCGCCTGCTCATCAAAGTTGGTCGTCCTGATTATGTTGGTCTTTAGTTCAATTGGTATCACAGCTTCTGTTTTGAAAGCCATTGCAAAAGGTGTTTCTCCGGTGCTTTACCTGGGAGAAACTCTATATGCCCATAAGACTTCCGGAAGTTCTTCAGACCAACAACTCTTGCTCTCCGCCAGCAGTACTTTTATTGTGTGCTTAATAATCTTGTTTACAGCTTCGACTTGTCCATTTGATTGGAGATGATAAGGTGTAGAATAATATTTTTGATCCTCCACTTCGCACAAAAGTCTCTCAATTCTTGTCCATCAAATTGTGGACCATTGTCTGTCACGATTGTTTGTGGAATCCCGAAATGACAGACAATGTTCTTCCAAATGAAATTGATCATTTTCTGCTGCGTAATCTTTGCCATGGCCTCTGCTTCTGCCCATTTTGTATAATAGTCGACTGCCATGACGGCAAATCGAACATTTCCAACTCCTGCTGGGAAAGGACCAATAATGTCCATCCCCCATTTTGCAAATGGCCACGGACTGTAAACTGACACGAGCTGTTCAGCCGGGGTATGAATATTCGGGGCAAAAATTTGACATTGATGACAAGTTTTTGCTTTCTTGATTGCGTCCTGACGTAAAGTCGGCCAATAATAGCCTTGTCTGATAGTCTTGTATGCCAAAGCTTGCCCCCCAGTGTGATTTCCACATACTCCAGCATGTATTTCTTCGAGTATTGCTCGTCCTTGCCCCCTAGGCAAACATTTGAGAAGTGGGATCGATATTCCTCTTTTGTAAAGCTGCTCGCCCACCAGAGTATATCTGACGGCTTGCTTTGTTAGCTTGGCAGCTTCAAAAGAGTTGTTTGGTTTTTCTCCACTTTTCAAATATTTGACTATGTTTGTTCTCCAATCCTCTTCTTCACTTACTAGTTCGTCAAGTTGGTTGACATTATAACTTATTTTTTACGGGTTGTTCATCTTTGTGATTATAATGGCTGCCAACTCTGCAGGTCCTTCGCTTGTTGCTAGTCGGGCCAGAGCATCTGCCTGAGTGTTGCTTGTCCTTGGAATTTGTTCAATGAAAACTTGATCCAGTAGGGACATTAAGTGAGCAACAATCCATTGATACTCGATCATGTGATCATCTTTTGCTTCGTATTCACCTCGGACTTGATCCACAATCAGTTGTGAGTCACCGAATATTTGTAAAGGTCTGACACCTACTGCAAGGGATAAGTGGAGACCAGCAATGAGAGCTTCATATTCGGCTTTGTTGTTGGTAGCCATGAAACCAAATCTGATTGCCGAGGTGAACACTTGTCTGTCAGGGCTTATCAGGACTACTCCTGCCCCCCGAGGCTATATTAGTCAAAGATCCGTCGACATAGAGATGCCAGGGATGATCAAGTCCTCTCGTTGGATCTGGTGGGAAAGTTAGTTCGACAATAAAGTCGGCTAATGCTTGCCCTTTGATCGCTGTTCGAGAAGTATAGGTTACTCCGAATTAGCTAATCTCTAGTGACCACTTTAGTAGACGACCAGCTGTATCGGGGAGATGGAGAATTTATCTGAGTGGGAAAGTTGTTAGTACTTCAACTTGATGGTCAAATAAATATGGTCGTAACTTTCTCACACTCATGACAAGTGCGTACGCCAGTTTTTCGGTTGGAGAGTATTTGATCTCCGCTTCGTGTAAGGCTTGGCTGACGTAGTAGATGGGTTGATGGAATTTGCCATCCTCCCGCACCAGAACGGAGCTAATTGCCACTTCTGACGCTGCCAAGTATAGATAGAGCTTTTCTACTGGGATGAGTTTTGATAGAATTTTAACGTCTCCCAAGTAGTCTTTAAGTTGGTCGAACGCCCTTTGGCAGTTGTTAGTCCACGTGAACTTTTCTTTTTTGATGGCCTCGAAGAATGGACGACACTTATCTCCTGATCGGGATATGAACCGATTTAATGCTGCTAGGCACCCCCGTGAGCCTTTGAACTTCTTTTATCGACCGTGGTGGCTGCATATCCACAATAGCTTTGACTTTTGTTGGATTGACCTCAATTCCTCGTTGACTAATAAGATGGCCCAGAAATTTTCCAGAATGTACTCCAAAGCTGCTCTTCTTCGGGTTCAGCTTCATGTTGTAATGTCGAAGAATATCGAACACCTGGGTCAAATGCTGGAGATGGTCTTCTTTTCGGGGGCTCTTGACTACGATATCGTCTACATAGACTTCTACCGTATCCCCGATTTGTTCGTCGAACATCTTGTTCACCAACCTCTGATATGTTGCTCCGGCGTTGATGAGGCCGAATGTCATCCTCTTCCAACACAGCAAGTTTTTTTTTGTATAAAATGCTGTGTTTTCTTGATCGTCTGGATGCATCGGGATTTGATGATACCCGGCAAAGGCATCCATGAATGTTAGCATCTCGTGACCCGTAGTGTTGTCCACCAATTGGTCAATATGGGGGAGAGGAAAGTTATCCTTCGGGCATGCTGCATTCAGATCCGTAAAATCTATGCATAGCCTCCAAGTCCCGTTTGGTTTCCTCACTAGGACTAGGTTTGCTACCCATTGTGGACAGAGTGCTTGTCGGATTAGATCGTTGTCTAACAACTTCTTCACCTCTTCGTTCAAAGCTTGGTATTTGTCTGGGCCATATTTTCTCCATTTTTGGTGGACATGCCTTTTTGCTTGATTGATATTAAGCTTGTGGCAAGCATGCTTTGGATCTATTCCCACCATGTCTGCATGAGACCAAGCAAAAACATCTAGATTCTTGCTGAGGAACTCTTTCATTCGGGATATGTAAGGCTCAGAGAGCTCATACCCTATGTATAATTCGAGATCTTCGTTTTCAGGACTAACTTTGAACGCCTCAAGTTCTTCAACTGGAGTTGCTCATCGTTTTTATCCTCTCCAACGAGGATCAATTATTGGCCCCTCAGGGTCGGAATTATTTTCGATGCTTATGGGCTCTGCTCCCAGGCGGGGTTCTAGATCATCTGTTGGTTCTGACCCATTGTTGTTAGTCAATATCTGGCCCTCCAGATCACCTGGTGAATGTTGCTCGTCACCACCCCTACGTTGTTCGTCACGTGGAAGTTCCCCATGGGTGGTGATGAGTTGTTCGTCCAACACTTGCTCGTCTGAGTGTTGTTCGTCCGTATCCATATGGTCATCTTCTATGTCCATCATGTTCTCCAGTATTGATAGTTCATCAACAGGATAGCTGGTGGTGGCTTCCATTATGGATACTTGTGCGTGCTTTGCCTGTAACTGTAGGAGACATTCCCGAGCCTTTCTTTGATCTCCCTTTATTGTGCCTGCTCCACTTGCTGTTGGAAACTTTAGGCAATAATTGTAAGTTGAACATGCAGCTTTAAATTCATTTAGAAAAGGTCGACCAAGAAACCCGTTATAGGTTGATTCCTAATCTATGACCAAGAAATCTACCATTCTTGTTATATTTTTTTCGGGTTCCTCGACCGTTACAAGCTGAACGAACAACCTAATCTCCCCTAACGGGACTGTTACAACATTTCCGAAGCCTAAGATTCTATGATTTGAATCTCGTATGTAGCCCGAGTAATTTCCAAGTTGATCGAGCGTCTTTTTAAAAAGGATGTTGGTGTAGGCTCCGGTGTCCACCAACAATCTATGGACCCTGGTCTCCATGATCTTAGCATAAATCACGAGCGAATCATTGTGGGGGGTCAATATTCCCTCCAAATCTTTTTCAGTAAAGGTTAGTTCTGCCGTCTGTATGATGGATGGTTTAACCCCCATTCCTTGTACTTGGTCGATCGCTCGTAATTCGACTTTTCTTTTTCGGTTGGAGATTGGCGGTCGTCCATCAGAACATCCTCCCGCCGGTCCATCATGTATAGATCCTCTAATGGACGAGCAACAACGGCTGGGACTGGTCGTCCGGGCTTGTTATTCCTCTGAGGTGGATCATCTTCCTCATCCTCGGAGTTGTTCTCCCGGGCTCTCTTTCCAGGTTGCTTTTTGACGAAGTTGGATAGCTTTCCCTCCTCATAGAATCGCCAAATTTGCTTGAGCAAATCTCTACACTCGCTCGTAAAATGTCACACGCTTTGATGGTAAGCACAATACTTGTTAGGGTTGAGTTTGCCAGTTTCTTGACGAATCTTTCGGGGAGGGAAGAGCAACTCTTTCTCCTTCACATTTTCGTACATAGTATCGATTGACACTGTGAGCACCTGGTTCAGCTTTTCCTTTAATTCTGTCCCTTCGGTGAATACCTTCATGTTCTTCGGGACTCTGTAGCCTGTTCCACCGGGTTTTTTGTTGTTCTCCTTGGGATCAACTTTGTTTTCTCCCAAGTTTGCTTGCAGGGCCTCATGCATGGAAACAAATATGCCGGCTTGATTCCTGAATTCACATAGCTTCTTGGGCACTTCAGACGTACCTCTTTCCATAACTTCGACCTTTTTTTCAACCCGGTCATAACAACGACGATTTTCGTATCTTTGCTGATGGGCTCCCCTTCCAACAGCACTTTGTCTAACCTCTCCATAAATGCCCGATCTGACTCATCGTCATTTTGCTTTAGGTCCGACAACCGGTGTTTTTGGGACAAATATGATCCCACCGTTGAGAAATGGGAGAGGAACTCTCGACTTAGTTGGATAAACTAGTGGATGGATGCTGGTGGCATTGCGGAAAACCACTTGTGTACCCGGTCCCCCAAAGTCAAGGGGAAGTTTCGGCATTGGGTGGCATCACTAGCTCCCACCGAGACCATATAATCTGAATACTTCGTTAAATGGACTCGGGGATCAGCAATGCCATCATACTATATACTTGCTAGAAATTGGATCTTTTTCTGAATCGGGGCTTTCAGAATGATAGATGATAATGGTGAGGATGGCAAGCTGGTCGTCCCCACCCCTCTCTGTTGATCCAATTGCCCCTGCATGCTCTCCACAACCTTTCTTAGGCTCGACAACTCATCCAAAGATGCCCTCTGGCTTGGAGGTTGTTCGGCGATCAAAGACACAAGTCTTTCTGCTCGTCGCAGTCCCTCACTCGGAGCGGGCATGTCCTGGAGCTGTTTCCTAGGGTTGCTCGCCGCATTTGGCCCTAGGCGCCTGAAAGCAGACTGGGACAACCTTCCATGAACCGATGGGCAAGGTTGCTCAAATGTTGCACGCCCATCTCTTGCTCCCTGGCGAGCAACTTTCTCTTGATTTTGGGGTTGGCCAAGCCTGTCCTGGGCACTGGAACGAGTTGTTCCATGGCTTGACATTGTTACTCGCCCATGTGCTGACTCAGCCTGGCCCTTTCTGGGTTCGGCCACCTTAGCCTTGCCCTTATCTCGCCTGACTTGGGCACTGTCTACCTCACGTTGCTCGCTCCTAACAGATCTGGCTCTAGCAACCTCTAGGGGTTTATTCCTAGACCTTGCTTGTGAGGGTCTATTTTGTTCTTGTTGTCTCTGGATAGTTTGGAGAGCAGCAATGGTTTTAGCCAATTCATTAGGGTTGCTCGCCAGGGCCTCCAATTCTGGTGGGAGATTATGGTCCATGGCCGTAAGCCTTGATCTGTTCGCATATCTAGGTTCACGAACTTGATGGCCTACTGATGAAGCCCGAGTGGGAGATGCTCTCCTTGATAAGCGTGAACCTGTGTTTCCTTGGATTGAGGAATTTTGAATTGAATTATCTTCAAATTTTATATTGAAGAACACCAAGAACACTTTTGTTCAAATCTTCAAGGATTTCTTGAGGATTTCTTCAATTCTTCAAGTTTTCAAACTTGAAGTTCTTGACTAATCACACTTAACCGGAGGTTCGAACCCCCCTTCTAGCGCCAAATTGTTGGTGATCAAATTTAATCGGATGTATTAGTGGCTGTTTGGTTCGGTTTAGTACCACCAAACAAGAACGTGTGATTGATTATCACCGTAAATGATAAATCGAAGCTTAGGATCGTAAAATTATAAATACGAAAGTCGAAATCGTATTTATTTCGTATATGTGTATGTTTAGGTGTGTTTGTGTGTGTTTTGGGGACATTTGTGTATTTTTTCTTATATTTCTTAGCTGGAGAACAACTATTTATAGAGACTAGCAAGCAGGAGGTGTCCAAGACTCTTGGTCTCCCTAGCTTGCATGCTAGACAAGTGTCCTTTGACCTTGTTTGACCTTATCTAAGCTGAATCTTAGTTACAAAGTCTTCTTTGGTCTTATCTCGGACTCATTGTTGTTCGTCCAGGTCGGCTTAATTGATCCAGAAGGGTTTCTTCATAAAAGTTGTTCGCTTTGTGAAAGTATGGTATAAAAGTTGTTCGCCTACATTTCTTGCAATGATGAGCTTTAGAATCTTGGTTCCTTGTTCGTCTATATGCTCTCTTAGGTTAGTAGATACACTACCTTTTGGTAAAGTTGCTCGTTATTAGAGACCAGGCTGAATATTCGTCTGGTTTCGGGTCTTAAAACCTGTTCATCAATAAGTTGTTCGTCGACGGAGTTGTTCGCCATTTCATACACCTCTCGGATTGATGTATGCACCCCAATCTTAGTTAAGTCCCTGATGTATGTTCGCCTATGAACACATATCGTGCACTCAAGTGCATATCATACACTTAAATTTTGAGGGCAATTTCAAATCACTTTTGACTTTTCAAAGCCTAATTTACTTAGCGGCCACTTGACCCTGGATGGCTTAAAGTGAATGTGGATGGTAGCTTTCAGACGACAACGGGGCAGTTTTATGTTGGCGGAATATTCAGGAACAACCGAGTTTTTTTGTTGCGGCTTTATCTGAGCCGGCTTTGGTGGCTAATGTCTTGGAGGCTAAGATTTTTACGGGTCTCCATGCGCTTCAATTTGCTCACTCACGGGGGTGGAGGCGTCTTTGGATTGAGTCGGATTCGGCTCTGGCGGTTGCGGCTTTGGGAGAGGCTCGAGCCAAAGTTCCGTGGCGCATTCGGACCTTGTGGGATTCTTGTTTACATCTTCAGAATGATATTCAAATTCGAGTTACTCATATTTATCGTGAAGGGAACATACCGGCTGATCTTCTTGCAAAATCTCACACGAGAGCCACATATTTTGGGGTGTGTCCCAATTTTATTGAGTCATTTCTGTTTTCGGACATGAACAATGAACTTTATCGAACTATTAATCCTTAGAGGAATTCCGTTTTCCCTTGATTAGCAAGGATTTTTTATTGGGTTCCGGCCGCAAGAGTGACATGAGATCGACATGTGATCCTCATGTCATCTTGCGGCTTTTAGGCTTAAGGCTAGGATTTTCATTTAAAGTTAATAAAATAGTTATTAACTTAATGGATTTTGAAAAGTCAAAACTGATTTAAAATTGCATTCAAAATCCAAGTGCATATAATGCACTTGAGTTCATACAAAAAATTTTGTTCCATTAAATGATATAAGGACACGGATATTTTCCCTCCCCCCCGCACAACTTAGTTGTGGGGACAAAAAAAATACAAACCAATGATTTAATTCAACACAAGTGTCTTTATAATTCTTTCACCAATTTTCTATACCACCCTAATTCACTTTGTTTCGGCTCAATTCTGATTATTATTTCAAACAAGATAAATTCCAAAACAATTTGAGAAAACAAATTACGAAAACATTGTAATGTACTAATAATCAAAGCTGCACTGGTTGGATTCCATGGATATCCAACTTCTTCTCTCATATGTTCAAGCATGGTTATTTCTCTGTTGGAGCATGTCTCTATGTCTTGGTCATAACTTCTTAGGTGAAAGAGATTTTTCATTATTGACGAAATTTAATATTTCTTGGATCTTTGGAGCACTATTTGCAGGATTAATATTTTCTTTAACAATGTCCGACTGCAACCGAGTGGAAATTATGGACTATTCTCTACTCGACCAATATACAATTCTTTTATGCAATCATTGGATTATAGAGAGGAAACAAATTTTGCATTATAAAAATTATTGTGGAAGACAATTTCTCATACAAACATCTTCAAGATAAAATATCTACAAAAAACAATTTATCAAGAAGATGTATGACTTTTGATAACCAATAAGGTGACTATATTATATGCAATGGTATCTTGAAAATTTTAATATCAGAGTGCACCGTTGGTGCTCCAAACAGTACAAAAAATTCACTTTGGTTGGAGAGTGTTCCACTGCCGCAATTATTGCTCAAGGACCATTTATCCAGTTTTTTGTTTGGGGACAAATGCATGTAGTTAGGGATTTATTTTTATTTGACCTGACATTGTATTTGTTGGAATATATGGAGGACAGGAGGTGATTCTACTTTTAGAAAACATTGTTGCTGCTGCCATATCTTAAGGTTTGTTAATTTGTTATGTTTTTATTCCTTCACTCTCTCTCTCTCTTTTAAAACTGCATGTAAATTCTAAATTCATATTTGTATTTTTTTTTTTTTGGTCAGGAAAATTAATTTCATTAAGAAATAAGAGTTCCGGTAACAAAAGTTAGCCGGAGCGATGAATGTAATTACAAACCTCTAACAGTCTAAAATCTTTCTAGGATCCGCTAGCCAATCTTGGAAAGAAAATCTATACATATCTACAGTATATACAGACATCCAGCTCCACATCCTACCTTTTATTTCGTCTATAATCTTTACAGTGTCGAAAGTCTCGTTCTCAAAGATCAATCTATTTCTTCTTTTCCAGATTACCCATATAATACATTCCCACAAACAGATTGCAAAGTTTCGCCCTTTTTTTCCGTTGAACATACCTATGATTCCGTGCAATTGATTCTTGATGTCGCCTTGTAAAGCAGTAGAAATGTTAAGCCATTTAAAGCATTCATACCAAATTCTGAAGGTTCCATTACATGACAGTAGAAGATGATCCCTGGTTTCTGTTTCGGTTCCACAAATTGAGCAGTTTAAGTCTTCCCCTGTGCTTAGTACCTTCCGAATTTGAAGGTTTTCTTTAGTCGGTATCCTGTTCCATAGAATTCTCCACGCAGTTGCAGCTACCTTGAAAGGAGTTATCTTCGTCCATAGCCATTCAAAGGCCTTGTCCGTTGAAGCCGAGTTCGAAATTCCAGCAACCTCCGCCACTTTTGAATACGCCATGCTTGTCCGATATATATCATCCTTTGAAGCTTTCCATCTCCACCTGTCTTTGATGCCTTGCTGTAGTTTAATCCTGTTTATCACAGCAAAAAACTCATTAATATTATGCCTCTCCCTCTCAAATAAAGCTCTCCTCCACTCAATATTCCACACCCAATTCCCACCCTCCCAATATCCCATCTCCATCACACTACCCTCCCTCTTCTCACAAAGGTGAAATAATCTGGGAAATCTGACTTTGAGAGCTAAATTGTCAGCCCACAAATCAGCCCAGAAATCTATTCCCCCCCATCCCCCACCGCCCTTTCCATATCTTCCCAAAACCACTTTCCCCCCGTTCCCGATACATTCCTCACTATATCTCTCCACCAACTTGACCATCTATTCTCATTCAACTCGCTATCCCCCCCAAGGATTCCACTCTCAATCCCCCATTTATTGACTTGACCACCCTCGCCCACAAGCTACCCGGATTTGAAAAAAATCTCCACACCCATTTCCCAAGTAAAACCTTGTTAAAAACTCCCAAGTCCCCCAGAAAATTTTGAGCAACAAATAGTTTTCCAATTTATCCACGCGATCCTTTTTCTATTCTCACTCCCCCCCCATAAAAAATTACGTTGCAATGATGTAAGAACACTAAGGGTTTCTTTCGGTAATTGGTAGAAGGATAACTAGTAAACTGGTATAGATGCAAGCACCGCCTTCAAAAGAGTAATACGACCCCCAAAAGACGTCTTCCTATCCTCCCACGACTTAATCTTCTTCTTCATTTTAAGAATCAGCTGGCTCCATTCGGCTGGACTTTTGTGTTTCCCTCCAACCTTAACGCCTAGGTATGAGAATGGTACAGACCCTACTGCACAACCCAAGATGTTCGCCATTTCCTCCATGATTGATCTCTCGACATTTAGTCCCATGATACTACTTTTATTAAAATTTACCTTTAGCCCGGATAACAATTCGAAGTTCTTGAGAATTCGCCTCATTATCACCGCATTTTGAAGACTCGCTTTTCCCATAAAGATCATATCATCCGCATACTGAAGGTGTGAAACTTTGATTTTTTCTCTCCCAAGCTCTGCCGCCTCAAACATTACAGTTTCTGTTGCTTTCGAGACCATTATACTTAGTCCCTCGGCTGCCAACAAGAACAAAAACGGGGATAGAGGATCCCCCTGTCTCAAACCACGTTCTAATTTGAACTCACCTGACGGGCTCCCATTAATTAGGACTGAAGCGTGTGCTGAGGAAACGCACTCTTTGATCCATTCTCTCCACCTATTGCTGAAATTGAAATATTCGAGCATTGAGTCAAGATATCCCCAATCAACAGAATCATACGCCTTTTCCAAGTCAATCTTGAAAAACATGCGTGCTAACTTTCTCTTCTTTGCTTCTGAAATGGCCTCATTTAGTATAGCAACTCCATCCAAGATATATCTATCACCTATGAACGCGCTTTGGTTTGGAGATATAATCTTGTCCATTACTTTGCACAACCTGGCTGCTAGGATCTTGGATAGAACCTTGTAGATACATCCGATTAACGAGATGGGTCTGAACTCGTTTAGAGATGAGGCGTCCTCCTTTTTGGGGATCAAAATGATAAAAGATGGATTGACCCCCCTAACTAACTTTCCGTTCTGATGAAAATCCTCCAACATTTTTAAGAAATCCTCTTTTATAACCTCCCAAAATTCCTTGATAAATCTGAAATTGTACCTATCCGGCCCCGGGCTTTTTGAACCATCACAATTTTTAATTGCTTCCAATACTTCGCTTTCCGAGAACGTATCCGTTAGCATTGCATTATCTTCCTCAGAAATTTGCTTGATGTCCCTGTCCGCCCTCAACTTTGTTCTAACCACCGATGTGCTACTGAAATGCTTTTTAAAGTGCTCGCGAACTCCCTGTTTAACAGCCCCGACATCATCCGTCCAAACACCATTTAAATGCAGCCCAACAATTTCATTTTTCTTTCGACGAAAGTTGATGGCTCTATGAAAAAAACTGGAATTGATGTCGCCTTCTTTTAGCCACCTTATTCTTGCCTTTTGGGATAATATCTTGTTTCTCTGATTTAAGCTCCTGAATAGATTCGCCGTAGCTTCCTTTCTCTTGATCACCTCTTCCTCATCCAAACCAATAGTATCATCTAAAGTATCAAGCTCCTGGATCTCATTTTTCAGAGCCATTACCTTTTTATCTATGTCCCCAAAGATTTCTTGGTTCCACTGTTTGAGATCATTCTTCAATAACTTCAATTTTTCTTTCAAAACATAAGCACCCCAGCCGCTGACCTGATATCTCCTCCACGACTTTTCAACAAAGCTCTTGAATTCCGGATGTGAGAACCACGCGTCAATGACTCTAAAAGGTTTCGGTCCCCAATCAATTGTTTTTGAAGTTAGAACCAGTGGGCAGTGATCGGAAACCGTACGCGGAAGCCCTTTTTGGAAAGAAGATGGCCATTTATCCAGCCATGCATTATTGACCAGGAATCGATCCAATCGACTCTTACAACTCCCATCGGGTCTGTAGCAAGTGAATTTTCTTCCAACAAGTGGTATGTCAGTGAGATTCGATTCTCTTATAAACTCGTCGAATTGTTCAATTTCTCTCCTAGCTGGAGCTTTTGCCCTCCCACATCTTTCAACCATAAATCTGACTGCATTGAAGTCCCCTGTTACACACATGACGCAATCATTGTTTTGTTGAATCACCATATTAATCCTATCCCACAATTCCCCCTTTTCCACAATAGAGCTTGGCGCATATACATTCACAAAACAGCAACTTATATTTTCTGCTCCCCATACACCGTTAACAATCACCGCCCCCTCCATATCCCATGAACTTGAGCATCTAAGTTTATCTGAATTCCACACCGTTAGTATGCCACCTGACCTACCTAGTGATTTTCTGGCTGCCCACCCGAAATTCCCAGTGCCCCACAAATCTCTTACAGCTGCTTCATTCATCACCTCTAATTTCGTTTCTTGAATACAACATATATCGATATTCTGGTTTCTAACTAACTCGAGTACCTCTTTCCTCTTTACATCACTCCCAGCCCCTCTAATATTGTATGATAACATCTTCATAATGAAACAACAGGGGATTTCTCCATTACCTTTTTGGGCTGCGTTTGCAGTCCTCTTTCCAACTCCATTAGATTTCTAATGGCTGCTTCCTCCGACCCTTGACTGGATATTCCAAACTGTTTACCCACATTCCATGTTTTGATCGCTTCATCCCGAATTTCTTTGGATATCAGATCCTCACTTTCCAGCTCCACTAATTCAACCCCCTTTGTGCTTTTCTTTGTCTAAATTGGGATTAGCTGCTTTTCTAGATATGTCTCTTTTTTTTCTTTTCATCCGCCTTCATCACCATCTTTGGTTGACTCTTATTTTTGAATTTAGATTTGGAGTTCGGGTTTGATCCCAACCATCGTAAACCTTTTGCTACCGCAATCGACCCACCTCCGGCCGAAAAATGCATCCTCGATGTCTGTCCTGACTCCACTTTCTTCTGAGTCTGAGTTTGGGTTTGGGTTTGGGTAAATTTGGGTTTCTGTTTAGTTTTTTGGATTGGCAATGGATGGGTGGTATTTATTGTATTGGCTTCGATTCGTAGGGGCTTGGGTGGTTCTTCCATGGGTGTGGAAATCACCACTTCCTGGTAATCCTGATCTGTAGGATGAGATTCTTGTAGGTCGTCTGTGTTGATAAGGTAAGTTTGATCATCAGAAGTGGGTGAGAGTTTTGTTTTTTCTGTGAGTTCGGACGGGTTGGCAATGGGTTGTAAGGCTTGGGCTTCAGATTTGGGGTTCTGATTTGTGGTTGGGTTGGGGGAAAAATTCATGGTAAGTTGGGCTTGATTTGTGTAATTGGGCTCTAGGCTTGAGTTTCCTGTGGACCTATCCTGCATAACTAGCTCTCCAATCTCTTTATTTTGTGTCTCCTTTTGGGTCCGTTCCAAAATTTGGTCATCCGTTAACTCCAGTTCCACATTTGGGCTTGTATTGCATTGGGCCTCCGTTTCCATCAATAATTCTTTCCTACCTATGCTGCACGCGCCGTCAAAATCGCATGACCGTTCCGTCTCTCTAGGAACCGCCCATCCTTCGGATTGTATGCGCAATGCATTGGGCGAATTGCAACCATCATCATTTCCTTGGGGGATGTCCTTCTCCATTAATGCAAGCCGATTCATTTGTTCCTGTGCCACGTCAACCAACGTCTCGATATGCGACGCGTCAGAGGAATCCAAAGCGTCTTCTCTATCGCCGATCACTGCCTCTGCCGGACCGATAGAATTTGAATTTCCTTCCTGCCATGACTCATCAGATTCGCTTTCTAAGTCACCGACCGATTCCACATGATACCTGCACGAACATGATAACTCTTCCATAACTCTAACGGAAAACATGATACCATCAATGCGAACTGGTAATACTCTATTGATCTGGCAAATAGACGATGTCGATAGTAGCACCCTTGCTTCATTGAGATTTTCTTTCCTCAACGTCATATCATCCATTCTGTTATACAGACCCACTCTTGAACAAACCAATGCAAAGAATTTTTCAGTCCATGCATGAGCAGGGATACCGGTCCACCTTGTCCAAACCATCCTATATTGGTTTACGTCAATATTCTGCCATGGCCTCAACCAATCAAACCAAAAAGAAGCCCACTCATTAAAACTTTCGACTATCTCCTTAATTGGCTTATTTGTTTCTGTCTGGATGAGAACCAGATTGCCTCCAAGACTCCTAAGTTTCAGTCTGTTCCCACATTCACTGGTTAATTCTCCACCATGATCATTCCACGAGAATTCTCTTTTTAACGATCCAGTGAAACATTCTTTCAACCATTCTTTGTCATCCTTCGATGATTGGTATTCAATCTCCGCTTTCACTTCCTCCGTAGACTCCAACACCCTTTTCTTTCCATGTACCACATCCGCAAAGGACAAATTTTCCTTGCAATGTCCAGAGTGTATTGGAAACGAGTTCGCCGTCTGTGGCTTCAGTGGAATGTCTCTTTTTGGCAGCGGTTCCCTCTGAAATCTTGGTATATAGGCTCTCAGTTTGTACGACCCGATCCATACGTTGTTTAGCTGTTATTTGTATATTCCTTGCTCATGCCAGTATTTTTTTATGGGAATAAAACATCTTGCAAGCTTATGAATGGATTGATGGTAGCCATAAACTAGTAAGAAGATTATTAGAAAGGTACTTTATTTGAATCAATATGTAATGTGAACCTCATTTGTTATTAAACATTGGAGAAAAAAAATTTGTAGATAGATTTTCACTAACCATGTTTGGTGTTATCATACCACCAACATTAAATTTATAATCAATAGTAATATAAACTTATAGCTAAGACTTTGACAAATCCAGCCATAGCAAACGAATGGGGATTTACGGTTATGGAGGTGTATTACCTTTATTCCTAGCATATTTATTAATTCTTATAAGTAATAACATTAGTTTTACAAGCAATAATATTAGTTCCTAATGAAAAGTATGGTAAATAATGTTCACATGATATTTTCTCATTTTATATATTTTATAATTTTGTCATGAATTGACTTCTACCCCATTCCTAATGAAAAACATGTTTAATTACTGTGAAATATTATAATTTATTTCTGAAAATATAATTTGGCTTGTAGTAAGGGTTAGTTTATGGTTTGAAAAGCATGCATCCTGCTCAATTTGTGATCCTTCTACTATACTTTATTACTACTTGTTTTTTTAAATTAAAAAAAAAAAGTTGATATATAGCAGAAATAAATTCTAGAATTTTTTTACTTCTTTTTGTTTCAAAACTTGAAATGAATATGGTGATACAGAGAAGGATGGAAAGGTGGTGAATACAAGGATAATGAGGAGGAAGTACTAGAAGCTCTTTTCAAGTTATGACTAGATAATAAAATATTTGATTTTCAAGAAAGGTGGAATTGAATATAGATTATCCCCCTCCCCCTTCCAAGTTCCCTAAGGATATTGCTCTCTTAGTTTATCTTTCATATAACAACTTATCTTTGCTCTGATCGAAAATAGATTTTGGTATTAATGAAAATTTGTTCTGAACGAGTTTATGGATTTTAACAATGAAAATATACTACTGAAAATTTGAACTTTCTATCCAAGATTTTTTGCCTCATCTGCATAATCCCTTATGTAGATACCAAATGGACTTTAATCGGAAATCTCTTAGCTTATTTTGATCATTCTTTTTCCCTATATGTAACTTTTAACAGGAAATCTCTTATCCTATTTTGATCATTTTTTTTCCCTACATGTAACTTGAAGGAAAAGGACAACAAATTAAGTGGAAAATCCTAAATTTTGACCACTCATCTTCAAGGTCTTAAATTTCTTAATCATATATGGTAATGACCATTGAAGGTTTGACCCCCACTTCCTTCTTGGTTTAAGTCACAATATATATATATATATTGTTTTATTTTTTTGCAAATTTATGTTGGATTGTAATTGAGCGTATCCATTTTCATCATGATTAAAATATTTATAGTTTTGATTATACTCTATAATTTCCTTTCCAGAATGGATTCTTTATTCGGTTTTCAGACATTTACATGAATTATTTCTAGTGAATCTTGCGATTCATGTAAGTCGTTTGTAGGAATCATGCTTCTAGAGAGTTCTTGTCTTTAGGGCAGAGCCGAACTTTCTATTACTCAAGATAGGATGATAGGTTTATCATTAGGGCGGTGAGGAAATCAGAAGTCAGAGTTTGTTGTCTACTTTTTTTCTTTGAGATTTCTGATTTTGTGGTATATAATGCATTCACTTTTAAAATTTTAAGCCAATTACTAGTTTTGTACTAATACTTATGATGTTTTTGTTAATTTTGTCATTAGTTTTAGGACCAGCCGTCTACTAACTGAAAGGTAATGAATAATATATGTACATGTATTACTAATTAACGTATATAATTTGTGTGTTGGAATTGGAGCATTAAGATGATCATGTCAATCTAGATCTCAAATACTCCAATGCCTTAAAAAAGAAAAAAAAAGAAATATTTCTAAATAAACAAAATTTTCATTTCCATCAACCAACGAGTATGTACAGTCTAAAATTTGTCCATACATAAACCACTTTGCTATACTTTTTTGTATAACTCATACCCCTTAATGTAAACAACTAATACTCTTTAGTGAAATGACTAATATATTTTGCATTCTTCATCTCATACTATTTAGTAAAAACAACTTATATCCTCCAGAACTAATACCTTTTGGTTAAAACAACTAATACCCTTTAGTAAAACAAGTCATACCTTTCAAAGTAGTTTATATATGAACCAGTTTCATTCTATACTTTGCCATCAGATAAAGGTAAAAATTAGTCGATTGATTCCATTTTATATGTGGACTTTAACTCATTAATTCTCAATTGCATGTTGTTTCTCTATTCCCGCAAGAGCCATGGCGACATATAGTGAAACAAGAGAATCAAACTTTCAACATATGGGCTCAGATGATATAACCACACTTCAAACTTTTATCATCCTCGTGGCTAATTTCGAGCGATTTGTGGAGAGTTGTCGGTCAAGACATATACTATTTTTTTTTTCGTTGAACTCGCCATTTCGATACCTTTTTCGTGCTACAATAGATTTTCGGTAACTTTTCTAGTTAAAATTTAAATTTTCCGGTGAAATGTACCAAAATTGATAAAGTAAAATTAATTGGACTATTTATGAACTCATTTTCCTTACCACCACAGTTATTTCTACCCTACACGTCATAATTCCCAAGTTTATAACATTTTTCTTATTCAATTTAAAATTCATGATTTTCTACGATCCAAAACCATGAATCAGTACAAATATGAACTCCAAAAAATAACATTAAGATAATAATTTATAGATACTTATGTCTCACACATAAATTCGGACTTACAAAATTGTTGGGAGGTGAAAGGTTACCTGGAATGGCTTGGGAGATCAGATTCTGGCAGTTTAGAAACGTTGATGGCGCCAGGTGGTGACGCGTCGCTGTATGGCACACCGATATTTTCCTCAAACGGCATCGCTAATGCACAAAATAAGTTCAGTATTTGTATATGGATGTGCACATCCGTATGGGCGCATACCAGTCACTTTTCGCGTTTGCATATCCCATCCTCTATCCTAATACATATTCATTCTTTTTATACACATATAGTCCTAAAACTACCACATCACTACTTTTTCCCAACTCATTCATTATCTCTCCTATTTTTGTTTTAGCTAAACTTTACTCCACTAATTAACAATAATAAAAAAATAAATCACCATCATTAAAAATATTGATTTCACATAAAGTTTCATCCACCCCTACCGCATCTAATACAAACCAAACACACATTTATAATTCACAAAAATTTTCCCATCCATTTTTTCCCTTCTCTGACCATCCATCTCTAGTTGAAAACAAACACTACCACCCTCAAACACCATTCATCTTCTTCTAGTTAGTTTCCGAGTCACATTTTTTTTTTCATTGTGTTTTAAAGAGCACTAGTGCTTTTACGTAGCCACACTTTAATTCATAAAATAAAAGGCCCATGTTAAATACATTACTTTCTCTATATTAATACACTCCACCCAGAAAATGTTCGGGAAAAAGAAATCCAAAAAACTTGATAATTTTAGGATTTTTTTCCGAAAATTAAAAAAAGAAAAAGACAAAAAAAAAACACACACTTTCGGAAAATTTTACTGAAAATTGTTAGGTTTTTCGATTTTTTTTTGGGTGGTGTGTATTACAAAAGATAGGACAAATATAAAAAAGAGGAAAAAAAAAATCAATGTTTTGGGCTAGCTATATCCATAATTGGGCTGAAATCATCAGGCATAAGTTCTAAAGCCCATCAGCGGATAACCGTTCTGATTCTACGACGTCGTTAGCGCATTCTCTTTCATTTCCTAATTTCCTGCTACGGTGTGTGCTTTCAGGTACTTTCCAATTACCCTAGAACTAGAATATTGATCGAAGGAGAAATTCAATAAAGAGAAACTCGATAGTTGTATTGCATATTTTGGTATGTGGATTTAATTTATTTCTCAGACCAAATTTTGATTGTGATCATCCATTGTAGTAGATTGCCGTTTATGATAAATTTCCTGTGTAAATATGTTTAGGATTAAGATTTAGGTGGGAGAAGTGAAGGAAGCTGATGAAATTGTTTGCAGATGGCTGTAATCGAGTGTGAAAAGAAATTGGAAGAATGCACTATTTCAAAGTATGTACTTTGCCAGCCCTCTTTATTTTTCACTTTCCGCACATCTTGAGATTACTGAGTTACAGAATTTTGTTTTTATGGCTCCTGGATATCGTGTTAGTGCTGAGTGTTCAAGTGTAGATAAGTGGTCAAAAAATATATTTTAATGTTAGTTTAATTCTCCAATTTTTTCCTTACCGAGCGAATTGTCATTGCTCTGACCAGGTAATCGAGCGAATTGTTGATCTCCAAACCAATTGGTAATTACTGGCCGGTCTAGACCGGTCCACATGGTTGCGCAGCCGATGAAGTGTAAATCGTTGGCGTGCATATGGTCCGGCTCACCACCGGCTCAGCGAGTAACCGCCGTCGCAGCGCTCCAGGAACCACTCACCCTCTACACCGGCGGATCAGATGGCTCCATCATCTGGTGGAACCTCATTTCCTCTTCTGATAAAACGGTAATGCAAGTTTCAGGGATTAAGGTTTTGTACAGTTCCTGATGAATTTTTTTGTCAAATCAGTTTTTATGTTCTCTTGGATATTTGTTTATTCACATTTAATTTGATCGTGTGAATGCGCTAAACTTTTGGTGTTATTGCTCAATTGTTGTGCTCTTCTCTCTAGGGAAGTTGATGTGAATAATTTAGTTCCTTTTCTACCCATTAATCGTGTGCAGGATTTCGTTTGAAAGTTTTGCCTGTTGCTTGAAATGTATACTTTACTTGTCGTGACATATATTAGTGATATTATGCTTTTGGAGTGCTTCTTAGGGTTGAGATATGTAGAGGGGAGGAGATTAAGTGCTACTACTGTTATACCATCTTGGGTTAGTGTCAATGATATGAATAAAATATGACTGAATTAAGGTCTTGAATTTGAACTCAGGATCTTTTGTGAAAACTTCAATTCTCTGTCTGCAGTATCAATTACGGCTCTTTACCAGTGGCTTCACATGGGATTGTAATACAATGATAATGAGGACTTATGATAGGTGTGGGAATTTAACATCCGCAACTCTGAAACTAAAGGGGCTAAGCACAAATTTCAGAATATAAACTTTGTCATTTCTCTACCTATGCAGCATGCAATAACAAATTAATGGGCTAATCTTGTATGTCACTTTTACTGATGATCATGGAAATGGTACATAATAAAATTCTAGAAATCACCTCTCTCTAGTCAAATTTGATCTTAATAGCACCAGATTCATATATCATATTCAACTTGGTCATTAACCATAGTCTCTGGTAAGGTGAATGAAAGGGTAATGTAATACTAATATCAAGTAAGCAGCCGGGTTCTCTATATTCTAATTCCACTTTTAATTATTCTACCATTGAAACTCTTTCTTCAGCAAATGAACCGCTCTTGCAGTATTTATTGGTAGAATGTAATGTGCTTAGATAATCTAGTAATTAGTATCTTCCTAGGATTACACTGATCTTACTTTTTTAAAATTATATTACATCAGCAACCTATTATTACAATTACATGCCTGTTGATCAGGAATTGAGACCACTTGCAATGTTGTGCGGGCATGCTGCTGCAATAGCTGATCTTGGTATTTGTTTTCCCCATGAGGCATCTGATAGTGGAAACATGTCTAATTCAAGTAAGGTGCCATTGTATCATAATTCAGTTAACTGTAGTGCACTAATTAGTGCTTGCAGTGATGGTGTATTATGTGTTTGGAGCAGAGCAAGTGGACACTGTAGAAGGAGAAGAAAACTTCCTCCCTGGACAGGGAGCCCTATCATGATTAGACCATTGCCCAACAACAATAGATATGTATGTATTGCCTGTAGTTTTTCCAACCAAGAACATCAGTTAACATCAGTGGAAGGGCATGAGCCGTTGGTGGATACGGAATTACAAAATCCAAATCCTTTAAAGTGTACAGTTATAATTATAGACTCGTTTACTCTTACAGTAGTCCAAACAATTTTCCACGGAAATGTGCCAATTGGACCTTTGAAGTCCATGGCTGTGGTGTTTCCCTCAGAAGATATGGAGAAGCAGTCGGTAATGATTTCCGATTCATTTGGTAAGGTACTATATTTATCGATTGTAAAGGATTCTGACCAGAAAGGACAAAATGTTGCTGTTGTTTCAAATGATTCCTTAATGTCAGAAGTAATGGACTGGGCAGATGACTCCAATGAGAAGGGATTTCTAGTGGCTTCTTCAAAGTGTGCATATGTGTTGGCTCTTGTGCACCGAACACATTGCACTTTCAGGCAAGCAGACAATGGAACTGTTTTAGGCCAGATAACTTTTACAGATCATCAGCTGTGCTTTGAAGACAAGCTATATGTAATAGGTGGCATATTTATGGGGGGTGATGCTAGCATATCAAATAATGGTTTTGTGGAAGAATTTGTAGCCTGGAATAACATAGGCGCAGCTGTTATATACAGGATATCATACCGTGGCAGCATATTCAAGTACGATCCTCTATCTGTTATCCCTGCCGTATTGCATCCTTCTCATATGAAACTGTCCTTTTCTTTCACACCATTAAATAAGAATCTGCTTCGTGTTGAGTCAATTTGCTTTCATGTTGAGCAATATAAGTTCTGGAGACCTCATGTTACTATCTGGCTTTCACCCCAGCAACATGATAATTATGGGAAACCACCATTAGAGTGTACGATGCTTGCAGAATGTAATCTTTTTGATGATTGGGCTACAGGCTCAGCTTTTTCAACAGTAGATGGCCTAAACCATGCTATTTTCAAAGAAGGAATTCGTTTGATTGATGAGATGACTCCACTGAAAAATAGCGTGATATCTCCAGGGGAGATAGATGGTAAAGACTCAAGTCATGTTTCTTACCGAGGAGGTCAATTAGTATCTTCTTCAATGGTCATATCTGAAAACTATTTAGTGCCATATGCCATTGTATACGGCTTCTTCAATGGTGATATTGAGATTGTTAGGTTTCACATGTTCTTTTCAGCACTTTCTGAAAATCCGTCTTCGGAAGCAGCTTCAAAAGAACAGATAAATCTCTCTGGGCACAAAGGAGCAGTGTTGTGTTTAGCTTCACATCAAATGGTGAGTAGGTCTGGGGCATGTAGTTCAAATCATGTTTTGCTGTCAGGCAGCATGGATTGCACTGTCCGTGTGTGGGATCTTGAACTTGGTAATCTCATTATGGTGTTGCACCAACATGTATCTCCAGTGCGTCAGATAATTCTTCCTCCACGTCAAAGTGAATACCCATGGAGTGATTGCTTTTTGACTGTAGGGGATGACTTATGTGTTGCCCTTGTTTCACTTCAAACATTGAGGGTGGAGAGGTTATTTCCTGGACACATGTACTTTCCTGCAAAAGTCCTGTGGGATGGTGTAAGAGGTTACGTAGCATGTCTTTGTCCAAATTATTCAGAAAAAGCTGACGTGCATGACATTCTATACATTTGGGATGTAAAGACAGGTGCTCGTGAGCGAGTTCTTCGTGGAGCTGCTGCACATTCAATGTTTGACCATTTCCTGAAATCCAGCAATGGCAGTTTTTTGTCTAGCAATTTGATGAACGGAAATACTTCTCTCTCCTCTTTAATTTTCCCAGTGATTGAGCCAACAAAGCTTGCACAATCTCATCCAAAAGTTTCTGGGAAGGAGATTTTTCCGCAAATATCCACATCAAGTAAAATTGAACCAAATGCTGCCAATGCATCAAACTCCAAGAAAGTAACTGGTGCAAAATCTGGTGGGCACACATCAGTGGTCTTCCAAAATGAGAAACACCCAATTAAAAGCTCTTCTCCTTTTCCTGGAGTTTCTACCTTGTGTTTTGATCTCACTTCCTTGATGTCACTTTGTTCTATGAATGAGTTTCTTGAAGATGGTAGCCACATCAGAGAAAATAATCATGCAAATGGAGTTGGAACCAGCACTCCCAAAGATGATGTGTACAGAAGGACAAATGCGTCTTCTATGGAACTTGGGTTGGAGATGCCTAGCCCTCATCATGAGAATGGGAAAAGCAGTTCTGATGGTTCCTCTGTTACACTAGAACATAATGAATGGGTTCGAGCACTCGAAGGCTGCCTACTTAAGTTCAGCTTGTCATTTCTGCATCTGTGGGATGTTGATGCTGAGCTTGATAACTTGCTAATAGCTGAAATGAAGCTCAAAAGACCTGATCCTTTTATTGTATCTTCTGGCATATTAGGGGATAGGGGTTCGATGACATTGACATTTCCATGTTTTAATTCAACTCTAGAGGTACTTCAGTAAATTCATTGATTTTGATTGCATGTCCCTGTCACAGTTTGTACCTGATCACATTATAAATGTTGATATTACAGCTCTGGAGATCTTCATCCGAGTATTCTGCTTTGAGATCATTAACAATGGTGTCCCTTGCGCAGCATTTAATCAGCTTATCTCATTCTTGCTCATCAGCCAGTGGGTGAGTGTTACTTTACAAACATGCTTAAAATAAATAGTAGCTTCATCTTGCTTCAGCTTCAGTTTGTGCTGTAACGGTTTTATAATTGCTCATGGTATAAGTTTTCTCTTTTAGGATAGTTATGACTTATGAAACTCGCTCGCATTATGCGGGATTGTAACCTCAATACATGTGCTATTCAGCATGCTTATTCTTTTGTTTTATGCCATAACAATTTTTTTAGCTACCAACTTAATCATTATATACTATTAAAAACACTTTCATGTAATGTGAGTGTATGGTGGTGTTGTGTTGATGCATGTGAAGACAAGCTAGTTACCTGTACCTTTTCAATCTTAAAATGCTTATGTACTTTCTAATGCAACTCTTACCTGCAGTGCTTTAGCAGCATTTTATACACGGAAATTTGCAGAGAAAATTTCGGACGTAAAACCTCCTTTGCTCGAGGTACATGTTAAATCATTAACTTTACTGATTTGTTGTTTAGTTACTGAAGGTCTTTGCATTGAAAATTAAAGAATTCAATCAAATTGAGTTGGCATAATGCTGTAGGACTGTAGGAGTTATTATCTATAGGGAAAAGATCGATTAAAAAAAAATCTTTCTTGATTGTTCTACACTTAGTTTATGATGCTGGAATTATCTCCCATACTAAACTTGTGTATTCCTCAAAACAGACATGGTTTGTTAGTGGTATTTTAAACCGATTAGGTTTTTATATATAATACTGGGTTATGCTTTAGCATTGTGTAGTATGTACCATATAGGAAGACTTTAGAGATGTAACGAAACTTGTGTAATAAGGAATATTTCCAGATATTATTAAATTTCCTACATTTTTTACCTATATATTGAGGAAAAAAAAGGCTTTTGAAATATTTATCAAGAGTATTATTTCATCATGGTTTCTTGAAGATATTTGTAGAAACTGAACTTAATCTACCCAATAAAGGTTTCTGTGTTAGGTTTTTCTGTTAAATAATACGGGACTATGCAGTTGACACAGTGATCCTGCATCTAGTAATGTCTCAAATGCTAGTAAAATAATTTTATTATTTCACCATAGTTTCTTGAAGATATTTGTAGAAACTGAATTTAATCTACCCAATAAAGGTTCTTGTGTTAGTTTCCTGTTAAATAAGACAGGGCTTGTGCAGTTGACACATCCTGCATCTAGTAATATCTCAAATGCTAGTAAAATAATTTACTTGGATAATTCTGAATGGCCCAATATTGTTTTTCCCAGCATTAGCATGATCATGATTGTCATTTTTCTGTATTCTGCAGCTTTTGGTAAGCTTTTGGCAGAACGAGTTTGAACATGTGAAAATGGCTGCTCGCTCTTTATTTCATTGTGCTGCTTCACGGGCTATCCCCGCTCCCCTTTCTCATGCATGTACATACAGAATATCAGAGGAAGAGCATGAAAATACAAGATCAGTATCTCCTATTTCTAATGTGGAGATGGAAACTCAAGAGCACTTTGTAGAGGAAGAGTCTGCAATAACATCATGGTTGGAATCATATGAAGTCCAAGATTGGGTTTCTTGTGTAGGGGCAACCACTCAGGATGCAATGACTTCTCAAATAATTGTTGCTGCTGCATTGGCTGTCTGGTATCCTATGCTTGTGAAACCGAGACTTGCCATGGTAGTGGTTCATCCTTTAGTAAAATTGGTCATGGCCATGAATGAAAAGTATAGTGCTGCAGCTGCTGAGATTTTAGCAGAAGGTATGGAGAGGACATGGAAGGTGTGCATTGGTTCTGAAATACCTCGCCTGATTGGAGACATATTCTTTCAAGTAGAGTGTGTCAGTGGTACATCAGCTAGTGCATTTTCATCAAATTCTCATAATATTCGAGAGACTCTAGTTGGAATTCTTCTTCCAAGTTTAGCAATGGCTGACATACCTGGATATCTGCATGTGATAGAAAGTCAAATTTGGTCTACTGCATCTGATTCACCTGTCCATGTTGTGGCCCTCATGACTTTGGTCAGGGTTGTTCGTGGTTCTCCAAGAAACTTAGCTCCATATCTGGACAAGGTGGGTAGAAAGCAGTTCACATTTTTCTGGTTTATATTACTCCCTCTGTCCAATATCACTAGTCCTGTTTTTTAGACTGTTCATAAGGTCCATTTATCAATAATGTTATTGCTTATGCAAAATATAAGTATCATATTTTTCATAAACAATCACTTTATTCATAAAGGGTCTCACAATACCTCATAATACCCTCCAACTTATGACAAAAAATAACAGCCGAAAAAAAATAGGACTAGTAAAATTGGACTGAGGGAGTAATTGCTAATATTTAGGTTTATATTAATTTAATTATTTCTAGTTAGAAATTAGTGTAGAGGGGCGGCCGAGTTGTTGCATTCACTTTCACAGTTTCACTTAGCTTTGAGGCTATGGTTAATAATAATAGATATTATACTTTCTTGGTGTTATGATGCTATCTTCTGTTGTTGTTTCATTCATTTGACATTTTTTTTGTGTTTCATTTCTTTCCTCTTTCATCTTATTTGTGTGAAGTATGCTCTGCACTTGCCTCTTCACAAGGTTCCTTTACATCAGAACCAAACATTAGAATAAGTCTAATCTGGTTATTGCCTTATTGGTACGGTCCCTTCAATCCATAGTCAGTTCGGTTTGCACGTTTGTGATTCCTGTGTAAATACCCAAAGGCCTAGAGCTCTCCAGGCATGGTTGGCCTTTTTGAGCAGATGGGCTTGGTAAACCGCACGTTCACATCTTTTTTAAGATTTGCTGGGAGTTCTACAATCTTACATTGTCCAAAGAACAAGAATTGGCTACTATAGTACTGTCAGTTCTGCAGTTTAGGGTTATGATTCCAGGTGTGAAGCACATACATTTTCTACTATCCTAACATCTAGACAGGTTTGCAGGTCACCATTTTCATTTTGCAGACAATGGATCCTGGTAACACAACCATGCGGAGGACTTGCCTCCAAAGTTCTATGACGGCATTGAAAGAGGTTGTACGTGTGTTTCCAATGGTAGCCCTAAATGATTCATCCACCAGGTTGGCAGTTGGGGATGCAATTAAAGAGATCAGCAATGCTAGTATTCGGGTGTATGACATGCAAAGGTAATAACTTGGCCGTTGAAAGTGCAACTTGCTCTGACTGATATAATTATACCATTAGTTTGCATTATTCACAGCTGTGTGTAAAATTATCTACTTAGGTGTTGAGTGCAGTGCACAACTGGTATTTATATCTTTTCATATTCTCCCTTTGACTAGTTATTTCGAAACCTATGGAAAGCCAAGTTCCATGTATAATATGTCAGTGGTATGATAATAACATTATTTATCATTCATTGTCTTCAGTTACCTTAACTAGGAACAAGTGCAGCTTCTTAATAAAAAATCAAATTAAACTTTAAAAGCTAATGCAGGAAGCTAAGCTATGTTGTTGAATATGAAGCATGCACTCTAGCTAATTTCAATAAAAAGAAAGTCTCTCTTTTTTTTTTCTGCATTAATTCATAATGATAGCATTATTTCATGTCATTAGTAGGCATCACCTCAATAGGCGTATGATGAAGAAGAAAATATTTTACTTTTTCTTTGCCTGTTTGCACCTGGTGATGAGCGACTTTATGTTTTTTTTTTTTTTTAAATTCTCATATTCCACCACTTGTGTTTTAGCATGAGCAAGATTAAGGTCTTGGATGCAAGTGGACCTCTTGGACTTCCGGGTTTGCTTGGAGGAGCCCCGGAAACAGGAATAACTACAGCAATATCTGCTCTCAGCTTCTCACCCGACGGAGAGGTACACTCCATAAGTCCATCCACCTTCTTAATTCTAAAATTCTTATTTTTTATTATCTAAATCATTGTGTTATTGCATTCCTGCCCATCTTTGAAGTAAGAATCCTGAGTAAACTCGCTCAGGCTCAGATCCTATTTGACAAAATTAACGCCTGGGAGCAGATTTCTCACAGCCAGAAACTCTGTACTATTTTTCAAAACTGAGAATTGCAATATCAAGTTCTTTGTGGATTTCTATGATTTTTAAGCAAGTTCTTATTGCAATTTTCAATCTCGGTGACTGCATAAACACATTCCTTTACTTAGTACTCCCTCCGTCCCTTTTTAGATTGCTCAAGACTACGGAAAAACTGTTTTACCCTCTAAATTTGACCACTTACAAACATCTCTTATGTACCTCATGTCACTCCATTTGCAATATATTGTTAAACAATAACTAAGGGCCCGCTTTGTTGGGGGTGATGATTATAGGGTAATGGGAATGATTCCATTAGTAGTGCTTGGTATTATCAATACATTGCAAAATGAGTTATAATTTACCTATCAAATGACTCCTCTTTCATTACCCTTAACTTGAATGACTCCTCAATCATTTTTTTTTTTTTGAACATGACTCCTCAATCATTTTAATTCCCATTACCCTATAATCATCACCCCCAACCAAGCGGACCCTAAATTCCCCTAAATAAAGTAGAAATGACTAGTATACTCAACTTTACCCCTTTTAGTACTAATATACAATTTTTCCATAAAACCTGCACCATTCCATATGAACAATCTAAAAAGGGACGGAGAGAGTACTTTTTAACTTGCTTGATACAAACTCTGCAGTCTTGAACTATGTAATATTAAATGGTACAACTATATTCATAAAAGCTTTTTAACTTGCTTGATACAAACTCTGCAGTCTTGATCCATAAAAGCTTAAGTTTATCGGGACATTTCTACATTTATTTGAAAGATGATATATACAATTATATTCATCTATTGTGTTTGAATTTCTGTTTATAATAGAAGTTGTTTTTAATATCTTATATTAGTTAAGCTAATTATTTGATTTCCTCCCATACAGATTTCAGTATTAACCCTTTCTTAAACCTTTTCTTAGCATCCCATTGTCAATAGTGTTTCTTTATACAATGGCAGTGATACCTTCATGAGCACGTTTGCTGGAGTATTTTGCACTTATTTTATGTAACATGCTTATTTTGTCATTTTATTTTTCCTGCATTTGTTTTTCTAATTGTATTAATGTAATACAACTTGCTAGTTTGTCTTTTTCAGCATAGTAAACTGGGTAAAAATACTTAAAAAAAAAAAAAATCCAAAATAGTCTCCTTTCATCACGTGATAGTAATTACTGATTCCTGTAACTCATATATATCCTTGTATTTATTACTGTATTGCATTCTTCTTTCTGCAGGGTTTAGTTGCTTTTTCAGAGACCGGTTTGTTGATTAAATGGTGGTCTCTGGGATCTGTGTGGTGGGAGAAACTAAGCCGAAATCTTGTTCCAGTCCAGTGCAACAAACTGATATTTGTTCCTCCATGGGAGGGATTTTCACCTAATTCTACTAGGTCGAGCATTATCGCTAGTGTATTGCATGAAGATGGACAAACCAATTCACCGGTAATTTTTTTAATGTTATTTTATGGTTTTCCCATAGACGATATTTCACTGTCCTCATATTACTTAGCAACATAAAGAGATGCAACTGTGGTGTAAACGAAGCAAAATGATAATTTGAATCAAGTGTTAATGTGTTATATAGGAAGCAGTTAATGCGGTTGCAATTTACATGTTTCATCTTTACAAAAATTAACCTTGGTGGCACAATATACCAAGCAGCATTAGTTACACTATACTATTAAGAAGTTATATGTGATTGAATGATCATTAAATGGATGCACTAATTTATTTGATTTCAAAAGTAATTTAATTTCTAATATTCTCTATCTATGTTGGTTTATTATTATCTGTAGTACCTACCTACATCTTACAGTTTATATATATACAGACATTTATAAAACTGTTTGATGCATATACAAGGTCACCTTTAATAAGTTAAATATCCATTTACTAGCTGGATACAAGATTTAGGTGATTTTAGTTGATCATGTTCTAAAATTTGTCTTTAAAGAAAGCACGGATCGTTCATTTGTGTTGCAGGGAAACAAGAAAGGTTCGAGTGAAATGGATAGGCTGAAAATACTGGTTCAGAATCTTGATTTGTCTTATAGGCTCGAATGGGTTGGTGAAAGAAGAGTAAAGCTCTCGCTGCATTCCAATGATCTTGGCACCTTCCAGCTATGACCTGGTTGAATTTATTCTTGAGTTCCACATAATTTGTCGTTCTTGAGCTACGTGCACATAACATGTGGTGTCTTATTAGCTTAAAGAAAACAATTAAACCAGAGTATAGTTTCCCTTAGGTTTCTCAGTTTTGCTTGTTCGTATATAGTTTTTTTGGAGTTGCACACTCCACCATATATACCTCTTCTTTTCGTACACTTTTCTTGAGCTTTTACTACTTCTCCATGGATATTACATCTATTTATGTACCTGAAACCTTTTCACATTGTAATATTACTGTACTATTGTTACAAGTTTATGCTAAAGGATGAAGTTCTGGATTGTGATGCGGATTCTGCGACTTGATTTATGATATAGTCAATAATTTAGTTTATTACGAGTTTGTGTTGGGTCTATTGATTATGGATTTAAAAATTCACTTGATCTGATCGCTCTGAACCTGATTATTTAGAGATTTACATATATTTGCAAGATTAGGTCTTGTATGAGACCGTCTCATGGCATGAGATTATGAGAATTGATGTAACTAGGGCATTGACTCATTAACACTTTGATAGGGGTAGGTGTTAATTTGTGTTGTCTCATGCCATGAGACGGTCTCATACAAGTTTTTAGTTATTTGAAATTGATCACCATGATTTAAATGATTTTCGATTTCTTGCATTTAGGATTTTCAGGTGCACGTGAGTGAATTATGTGATAACTTGATAGTTGTTCTTTCGCAGGTAAATCTACAGTTTGATTGCTTTAAGGTAATTAAGGCGGATTGTAGGTACATAATGGGAAACTAAGTAGAGTATAGATAGAAGAACATAATCAGTTTGTGCATGTGATTTACAATATTTTTACAGTTGTTCAAGTAGAGGTAGCTAGGTTTTGGCATGAATTAGTACGTCGTGCATCGAGAGTTGCACGGTCGGTCAGAATCTGGACAGAAACTGAAGCTGCTTGAGAAGAGGGGTCAATGTCTCCATTAGTTTTTCAGAAGGATGATTGTGAATTCCTTCGTAGGTTGTGACAACAGTAGTGGTATCTTTGGACAGCCTCTGGATTTGCTTCTTCACATTGCATGTATGATGTGTGCATCGATAATAGCTCCTTAGCCACAACACAAAACACATCATTTGGTCAATCACTAAATTCATTTTGGATAATGAACATCAATATTATTTAGGTCGGGAGAAAAAAAGACACCTGTGATCATGATTCATATTAAGCAATAAACGCCTAGATGTTCGTAATAAAGCAAAACCTTTTGCAGTGCACCAAATCATTTGTATACATTCAATATTTCTCTCTTTTCAATCTTACTGCCTTCGTTCCAGATCTGTTTTCACATTTGACTTTTTGAGATTTTAGTATGAGAGTTGATTTGTAGTGTTTAAATAGAAAAAACAGTTTTTTATCATGAAATATTGTTCATCTTAGGTGAATGAAACAAAGCAAAGGTATCCTTGTTCGTAATTATTAGTGAAATGATATGTAATTTAGAGATCTTTATAAGAGATGAATGATGCACTGTGAAAATTGATTTAGAACGGAGGGAGTAATATTTTATATTTTTCAAATATAACTTCATTGCATAGGTAATTCCGGAGTAAATTTAGTATTTTTTTTTTAACTTTTTATGTTTCATTATGTAAATGCATGATAAGTGTATTATCAAATAATGAATTATTTATGTTTATCTCGAGTGCATGTATTAAAAAATAAATGGGGTTCGGTATAACTTTAGCTGAACAAAAGCATCATAATGCCGTATCAATGGGCAACCATAGTTACTTTTTTGTAATTTATATAATTGCAAGACATTAAATGTTATTGGAATTGTGATTTTTTTTTTTATAATCTTCCTACTTTATCAAAGGTACAAGATACAAAATTAAATGTAAATTGAAATTTTGTTGAAAATAATTAGTGTGTATAATTATTTTCGTCAAGCGAAAAATAGTTAATAACTTTATCAAGGAAATAAGTCTGTTTTTTTTTTTGGGACGGAAAACAAGGAAAAAGTCTGTAAATTAGTATTCACAGAAATAGAAAAGAAATAAATATATAATACTCCGGACCTCAAAGAAAAAAGGGCGCTACAATTCACCCACATAAAACTGCTTAGTTCATCCACACATTTATTTTTTCAAAAATAGCTTTATGTAGAAATACTAATATACCCTTTATAATTAAATTAAAAATAAATTAATTTACTAATTACACCCATTTTTTACCGACATCAAATTCTCATCTTTATTAAAATATATCCTCTTAATCTTCTTCGCACAAAAATAAGAACCCTAAATTTTTTGAAAGCCTCAACATGATAGTCTAGAGAGAAAAAAGAAATAGGAAAAATAAACTTTCTTATTAAAACATCGTTGAAGGGGTGCTGATGTACATAAATATCGGATAGGAGATTGGTGTTGAATTAATTGAGTTTGTACTTTGTACAGGGTGGGTTATGCAAATTTGAGTTGTGAAGGTGGTCCCGCGCTTACGCTTTGTGAAGGGGTTTACGCGATTTTTGAACAGGGATTCTGCGATTTTCTTTTTACGCGAAGGAGGTATACTTTTTTTAATCTTATATTGTAAATTAAATTTGGTGATGAGAGTTGCTTATTTAATAAAGTGGGTGTAAATATTGTGTTAGAGTTGTAATTGTAAAATTAAAGAGGGTGTATTTAGAAAAATAAAAAAACAACTGAAATATACATTGGGTTAACTTAGTAGTGGGTTAGAATAGCCGTGCCCAAGAAAAAATTACATAGCGGTAGTGTCAATTATTTCTAAACTTCTGGGCACGACCGTGCCTATTTGGAGGCAAAAGAGTCGATCGATTTGGGCCCAAAAGTTCCCTAATTTTCTAGGGGCCCTGAATTTTTTTTTTTTTTTTATATATACACACTATATACTTCATCCGTCCATTAAAACTATGTTCAACTGGATGGACACAAAATTTTCAATTACAATTTGACAATTTATTTACGTATGTCATGCCTCCTACACACACATATATGGATATCAAAAGATGGGAAAAACAAAACAAAGATTGAAGATTTAACTCAAAATTAAGCGGGTGGTATCAATATATACATTTGGTAAAATATTGTGCAGACAAAGTTTCACTTCTAACTTGTTTTGAAAGTATTAGTTGTTTCGAAAAAGAGTATTAATTGTTTTACTATAAGGTGTTAAGTTTGAATGATATCAACTGTTCCATTAAAAAGTATTAATTGCTTCATAAAATGTATATTTATTTTACTAAAATGTATTACTTGTTTACAAGTTTCACGCTGAAATGTATTCACACAATACCAACCCTAAATATTTTAGTTCCAAACTTCCAATAAATAAGTAGCCGTAAAAAAAATATTTAAAATGACAGTGAGGGGCCCAATTTTAAACTCAACTCAAATTTTATAATTTCTAGGATCGGCCTGCTTCTAAAAGGTAGATCCTAATTAAAGCGATGTTAGATTTTATTCATATTTATAGCAGAATCGTCATTGTTTGTGAGAGGTTCAATTTGATTTAGGGATTTTGTGACAAAGTAAATTAAATTTAATCAAATTAAACAAATACTGATTAATAAACAAGCTAGATTTTATAAAAGATATATATATGTATGTTATACTGAATATAGCTTACTAATTCTTATTCGTCGTATTAATTAATTGCAATATTTTATTATGAAAAAAAGGATATTTATTATAAAAACTACTTGTAAATCATTATTAAATAGTTTTCAGTAAAAAAATGAAAGCCATAAGAAATTTTAAGAGGGGTTGATAGACCAAACGAATTCAACAGTCAGTAAAAAGGCAGGTGAAATACAGAACGTGACCGTGATTTAATAAAAATATTAAAACTGGTGAATCATTTTCAAATTTGGTCAAACTCATTCTAATAGAAGTTATAATTCAAGAGGGGTGTATTGGTTATAAAGTTTGTAGGATTATTTTAGACTTTTAAAGTTTGGGGTATTATTTTCAAATGTTTTTAAAAATCCTGAGGTATTCAATACTGATTTTAAAAAGTCTTAAAAATTCTTTAGGTATTCAACAGTCTATGGATTTTAATACTCCATGAATTTTCTTTGATTCTTTTCCAAAATATAAATAGATTTCACTCTAAAAAATCTCTTCTAATAACCAGAGATTTCTACGGATTTTAAAAAGTCTTAAAAAATCTTTAAATATTCAACAGTTTATGGACATTATTTGATTTTCTTCCATTGGGATGTCAACGGGACGGGGACGGGGGTCATTCCCCGTCCCCGCTAAATAAATGGGGAAATTTTTTCCCCCCATCCCCGCCTCGCTAGGGATTTCCGTCTCAACGGGATCCCCATCTCGCGGGGATTCCCCGTTCCCCGCCAAATTATTTTTTAATCTCATTTTTAAAATATAAAAAAATATTTAAATTAAAAAATTTAATCATACACAACAATTACTTTAAGTTGGTGTTAAAAAAATTAATTTAAATAATTTGAAGAACCTCTAATTCTAATATTTTTAATTAACATATACTAAAGTGAAAATTATATAATTTGGAACTAATGACATAATATTAAATAAAATATAGATGTAATTTTTAATAAATAGTTAATTGAGTAGGAAACTATGAAATATTCATTTGTAATTTACTTTAAAATTAAAATTATATATATATAAATATATTAATTATATAAAAAATAATGCGGCTCCCCGCGGGGAACGAGACGGGGATCCCCCGGGCTGGGAATACTATCTCGGTCCCCACCTACGGGGCAAAAAAATTCTCCGTCCCCGTTTGCTTTGGGGATTCTCCGCCCCATTCATGGCGGATCTCCACGGGGCTCGGGATTCCCCGCCCCGCTGCCAATTCTACTCTTAAAAAAATATAAATAAATTTTACTCTCCAAAATTTCTTTTAACAACGAGAGACTTCTAATGAGGGCGTAGTATAACGGTGATGGAAATGAAGATGAGAATAATAATGTATTTTACTATTTTTTAACTAACGTATTTTTGTTTTTTTTTTTCTAATCAATTTGGATAATTTTTTTTTTTTATATTTACAAGTGTGTTCCATATACATTTGCATCAATGGTTACAACGTCGGAGTCTATGAAAATCCAAGTAAATCAATAAAAAAAAAGTCAGTCAAACTCTGTATGAAGTCTATAGATTTTCTAAATTCACACACTTTTCTATCATGATTTATATATGATTAACATTTGTTTCAGTATAATTCTTATAAAATTAATTATCAATAAGTCTTGTATATATCACTCTTTGGTTTCTAAAGTAGCAATGTTATGTTTGTAACCTAGACAACGCAGATGAGATGTTTATTGTAGTTGGTACAGTTTAGCTGACCATATTTACACACATATATAAACATATGTAATTATGTATATATCAATAGTTTGTATGCATGGTAAATATAGCACCATTACATATTTTTAATATATTGAACTTCAATTCCTTGGCTTTAACAGTACTGATGAAATGCCGTTCACCATATTTTTGGCGATGACCAGTTTTTGACCAACACAACTAAACAATATGACTAATTCGATCGGGCCAGGGTAATCTAAGATGAATTATGGACGAATCAAAATCTATTAACCTTATCATTACATGGCTGGTCCTATTATTAATATATATATTAATACAGTTGGGTTCTATATAGAATATAATTTTATTGTGCAACTGTTCCAAAATCCAAATTGGATTTTCACTATTCTGAAAGGTTGATGTAGTATGTAATAAGGGTTAAATCAACTGAGTATTCAACTTTTGTTTTGAAAGTCTTTCTAAGAAAGGAAATGATGTATACATAGGGAAAGCCGTGTGCAATGAAATTACTACTTTATAGTTAAAAAAAAAAAGGTAATATTTTTAATGAAAAAATAATTATATTATCAAATTAATAAATTTTATATATTAATTAAAGCAACATATATTATTTAAAAATATACATAAAAAGCAAAAGAGTTGCACAATAAAATTGATTTTATTTATTTATTTAATTCTCTAATATTCCTCCTCTTTTGTGGGTATGATTGTCCATTGGACTTGTCAACCATTATGTGGAGAATTGGTGAGGTTCCCGTCTCATCTAAAAATCTGAACTTATGAAAATATGTGAAATTAATTCATTTATTTAGTTTCTTTTAATAATTAACTACATAAAACTTTTACTAATAATAGAGTTCAACCCTAAGTGAATGACCTACACCAAATTTGTGACCCTAGCTAACAATTCATATATATATATATATATATATATATATTTCATATAATTATTTTGCTTGAATCAAAATGCTCATTATTGCCTCGTACAAAAACCAAGGTTGCTTACCAATTAAAAGATTTCAATTTTTATTTCTAACAAATTGAGTATTTCAAATAACATTAATCATAATCAGCTTCATATCCACACAATCATACAAAACAAAAAGAAGTTACAAGTTGAATTAGAAAAGTAATACCTTGGATGGACGCTATTCTTCACCGATTTCTGCCCATATTTTCTCCATTTATACCCATCATCAAGAATATCCTCTTCACTCCTCGTATGAAACGCCACCCTTGGTGGAATATACTTCTTTTTTTTCTTCCCAAATCTTGACTTGTTATTTTTCCTCCCATTCTGATCATCCTCCTCCTCAACTTCCCTCGTATTAATCCTCGAAATCGAGGAGGCGGGTTTTTGCTCCATCGAGCCAGAAGACAAAAGGGTCGCCAAATCAACATGATTAGAGGAATTAGGGAATTGAGGGTTTTGCATGGATTGTTCTAAGGCATTGTTTGGACAATTCAACGAGTCCGGTAATGGAAACGACGTCGTTGGGTCGCCGAAGAAGTAAGGGAAGTTAGGATCTCCTTCCATGCAAGATGAGGCAAAGAAAATGTCCTAGAAATTGTGAAGTTTGATTTATGGATCCAAAATTGGATTTATAGAAGGGTAGGTGGGAAAAGATTTATTATTATATATTCTTTTACATGCATGAAATTAAGGTTTATTTTTCGAATGCGGGAGATCGAGAGGCGTGTTTGGGTAATAAAAATTGAGAAAGCCAACCATAATTCACCTACTTAATTTGGTCTGTTCAACCTCCTTAAAGTAGACGTGCCAAAGTGGATAAAATTGTGTGTAGGTATAGAGTAAAGAGTGTACAAGTAATAAATGTGAGGAAATTAGGGTCAAAATGGGGGGTAAAAAGTATATATATAGAAAATATTGTTAGACAACTACCCTAGAGTTATCATTAAGGTACGTGGAGATTAATTATGCGCGCTGTTGTTAGGGTTGTTTGGAAAATTAATGTACGAGATTTAACTTCTAAAGCAGCATAACCATATGGAATACTTAGTCATCTCACACACACATACTACTCCCCGGACCAGGCTAGTTTACACTTTTGGAATTGCACATAGAATTAAAAAAAAAAAAAGGATAAAACAGTGACATATGAATAAATATGTATATATTTTTGTAAATGTGCATGCAAATCAATTTTTTTTAGAAAGTGTGTAAATTGGTGTAAGACGTTCAGATTAAAAAAAAAGTGCAAATTCCTCTAAAACGAAGGGAGTACTATATTTTCGTTATTACGTACATTGACCGATTTTACCCAATGAAAACATCGTATTAATTACTTTGCTATATAAAGTAAAAAGGCATATATGTATATATGTGCACGAATGCGTGTCCAAAGGGTATAGCTAGTTCTCGCGTATTTATTCAATTAATGTGATTATAATGTAAAGGACAATTGTATTAATTTCACTATGTTAATTTCTAAAAAATTTGAGTATTCGCGAATTTCATTTTATGAGGTGAAATCAAGATGATTACTACCACTTTTTTCGTTACAAAAAAATAGTCACTCTTTTTTTTTTTTTTTTAATTGTCTCAAGTTAGTCAACGTTTAAGTTTTAGATTTATTTTATTTTATTTTAGAGTTTTTCTTATTAAAGTGTGTAAATTATTTAAAATGTCCTTATTTAATGTATATTAAGACTAACTATATATGTTTGTCATTTTAAAGAAGCCATTATTGTAATTTGTAAGAGAAAAACATCTTTCCTATTTTAATCCACGAGTTTTATATTTTTTTTTGTAAAAGTTATTTTTGGATTTAATAGACAAAATTCAGAATTTCAAACATATAAAGATAATTTATTGGTCTATTTGAAATACATTTAATATAAATGAATTAATTTCACACTTATTTCGAATTTTAAGTTGAAATGAAAATCTTCCATGATATTAGAGGCAGAAGTCTGGCATTGATTATAATAATAACATATATATTGATGATGCATTGATGAATTTATGTGAAATGTACTCCCCGTCCTACTTTTATTTTTCCGTTTGACTTTACACGGAATTTAATGCGAGAGTTGAATTATAATATTTAAATAAATAAAATAATTTTTTATGAGGTTAAGTTTAAAAAGGTGATTGCACTTTATTTCTATTTTGGGAAATGAGAAAATAAAATTGGAGACAAACTTTTTTGGCAAATGAGAAAATAAAATTGGGATGGAGGGAATATATAATAGGATGGATTTAAATCATAAAATATGTATTTAAAAAAAATTGTATGTATGTTTATATATATATATATATATATATATATATATATATATATATATATATATTTAATAGCCTTATATATAGTGACGGTAGGGGGTACATAGGGTTACACCTGCACCCCCAATTTTTTTTCCTTTTAATTTTTCATGTAAAAAAATATATTTGTACCCCCATTATTTAAAAAAATAGACTTAAAAATGTATAAATTATATTTTGTACCCTAAGGCCTTGCTTGGTAGGGCATATAAGCTCATATTACCACATTTAATACCACCTCAAATTTGCTTGGTAGGGCATACTAATTTAATATGGATCCGAATATAATATTTTGACCTGGTACAATAAGAGGCCATAATATGGGTTTGACACTGTTTCCTTCAACAAAAATTGTAAGGTCTTTCCCCCCTTACAATTTCAATATGGATGTAAAAGAATTTTTGCACCCATTTTACCCTCTCTTTCCCCTCTACCCTTCTTCTCTATAAGGGCAATTTGTTTTTTTTTTTTATATATATATTTTTACCATTTTCTATGCATTGTACCATTTTTATTATTTCCTACCAAGTAATGTGAAGATTTTCATAGATTAATACAGTCTTTGGTAATATGATGTACCAAACAATGTAATACATAAAATCAATACTAAATTTATACTCCTCTATTAAATTATGAATACCTACCAAGTGGAGCTTAAATTTAAATATCTGGATCCGTCACCCCTTATATATAAGTGTTTTCTGTCCAGCCGACTCCATAACAAGCACTGGCCTGTTTGGGAACATTATAAATATGTCTGTCATAATATAAATAATTTTTTTTCTCATTTTTCCGTCTTTTATACTGAGCTCATATTACAAAATGTATCACGTGGGTTGTTAAACTAAAACTTCGGTTGATGATTCATGATTACGTGGGCCAAGTCAACCAAATATAATTCATGTCAAATCATCAGATTCATCGCATATAAATTATGACATGTTTTAAAATGTATTTTGAGCGGATGATATTTACTTGAATTTTAAGTTTAATTTTAATTTTTTTTAAAATATACATTAACACTGAAATGTACTCCCTCCGATTCATTTTAGATTGTCCGTATTATCATAAAAGGAAGATTTTTTTTTCTACTTTCTCAATCTCTTTCCCAAAATGACAAAAAAATATACATATCATTTTAACTTTACCCCTTAAAAAGTTGAAATGACCATTTTACCCTTACTTTATATCTACAAAAACAACTTTATACCCATAAATATTAATAAACAACTCTTTTATTAAAATTCGTGACACTTTGAAAGTGGAAAACAAAAATGAATCGGAGGGAGTATTTTTTTTTTTTTTTTTTGTAATTGTGGTATTATTGATTACTTTTTGGAGGTATTAATAATTACTTTTTGGAATATTACTGATTATTTTTTGGAGTATTACTTATTTCTGCTTATATTTTTTTTAAAAAAAATTCAAGTGCATACGTACACATTAGAACTACTCATAAATTATTATTATTATTGAACTAATATAAATGGAGTATGTTTGCTCTTACTATATATATGGACTTTTAAATTAGATTTTTTTTTCAAACACTCGTGTGAGACCGTCTCATAGTATGAAACCGACCAAATAAAAAAAAGATAGGATTACAATAAAAAGCGACAATATTTTAAAAAAAAAAAGTGATAAGTCACTTTTAACAAAAATCTTATCACTTTTTTTTAAAACATTGTCACTTTTTAAAAGTGATTGCCTACAAAAATTTCTAATTATATAAGTATTTTCGTTCTCTACCTACAAAGAAATTTGTCTATGAAATTTTCATAGCCAAATTGTCTGTGGGATTTTTTTTTGCTAATGTTGTTGGTAGTGATGTATTCACTATTTACTTTGAAACAACATGAATTTTCCCTTTCTTTTCATTAACTAATACTTTATGATCAAATGTTGCTTTAGATGTTTTAACATGCAGGATGAAGATTGTTGGGACATTGTCAGTTTTGATTAAGATCCCAAAGCCCCTGAAAAGATGTTTACCTTAATCTGTCTTTGTCAGGCTAGTCTTGGTTAGGTTTTATACTTAGTCTTTTTACACTTCACAGGTACTCAGTGAGAGGAGAACTCACTGGTGACAATCAAGACTCAGAGCCTGAAGACGAAGAGCACCATCCTGAACTTATGGCAGTCCTCTAAGCTGGCTGAGTAAGTGTCAGTGATGAAGAGTATGACCCTGAGGTCATTACTAACTCAGTCCTGAAGGGAACAGGATGTCACTGAGTTTATGGGAAGACTTGGAGTAGAGCCAAGCAATGCAAAAGGAATTTCAGCGTCAGGACAAGACCGGTGAGCCCAAGACAAAATAAACTTAAAGAGACAAGCCTGAAGCTCAGGAATAAGTTCTGACATTCTCACCAACCTGATGACGTGGACCAATCCTGGAAGGACACGCACGTACGGAACCTGACAAATTGACTGAATTCAGACTGCATGTTCAACGGGCAAGCATTCAATGTGCATTTAATGCAAATACCAAATCCATGCAAGATCGGCTGCTGCATGAAGATATGTCCGTTTGAAGCCACTCTACATAGATGGCTCGAAGGCTATCTCTCCAACGGATAGTTTTTTCAAATCACCTATAAATACAAAAGACCTTGAACCCATTCAAGGTTACGGTAAATTTCCAAGCCAGAAATTACTCAAACTCTCAAGCATTCAAAGCATTCAGCCTTTAAGAGAAGCACTCGAAACCATCTAAATTTCCCAAGTGTTTCTTAGCAACTGAAAGTTATTATGTATTCCAAGAGCTAAATATCATTATCTTAAGCTTAGAGAGATTATCCAATCCTTAGCATAACTTTGCCTTGTAAGGATAATCTCAACTTAGTTGGAATCCAAACTGAAACCAAAACCCTAATTTAGATTTGTTGGGAGTAAGTCAGTTAGTGTGTTAGTAGGAAGTTTGTATAGATCAGTGAGGTTAGCTGGTCTTGGTACACCTTGGCACGTTAAAAACAAGAATCCCTTGAGTGGATTTCCTGTTAAGTCAGGCCGTGGACGTAGGAGCTTGAGACTCTGAACCACGTTAAACTTGTTGTGTTCTTATTGCTTTGATATTGTGCATACCTGCCATATTACTTGCTCATTCACTGCATTCCGTTTATCAGGCTTGAATCAATCAGCCAGATCTTCAAAAAGAGCACTGCCCTACTAAACACTATTCAAAATTGAGTAAAACAAGTTTTTCAGAAAGCAAACTAAACAAGACTTTAAACTATCAGGGCTCAAACATTTCCGCACTGAACTTGAACTGATAGTTAGCCAACTGACCCGCACCAAGTGTAGTCAGTAGGTGTGTTATCAGCTCCTAGTTCTTTACCACTCTGAGTAAAGGGGACTCAGTCAGTTTTTAAGGTTGAAAAATTGGTATACGTGTATTCCCCCCCCCCCCCATACACGTATTCCTCAGTCTTTACCGGGACCAACAAGTGGTATCAGAGCAGTGGTTCGAAAGACCACTGACTTTGAATACTAATAGTTTCAGAGGAGAAACTGTTGGTGGTCACTGAACAGATCTGAGTTTGCTTTTCATAAAACTTGCATCATCATGACTTCGAGGAGACTTGAAGCTTCGTTACCTGAATTCTCTGTGTTTAACTTTGTCTATTGGAAGTTCAGATTAGAAGCACATCTAGATGCCATCCATGACCAGATGCCGCGTGTACTCAGGGAGGGACCGATCAAGATCACTATTCCTAACGTCAGAGGACTGGGATATGAGGATCTTGCGATTGGCGTGCAGGTTCCTATAGAAAGGAAAGACATGACCAACGATGAAATCAAGATGGTGGGACTTGACAACGTTGCCAGAAACATCATCTTGCATACGGTGCCCTTCGAGGATTCAGCTAGGCTGATGAACTTAAAGACGGCAAAGGAGGTTTGGGATGGGCTGACCAGGATGTGCGAAGGGTCAGAAAAGATAAAGGAGAACAAGAGAAATATTGCTATTCAGAAATTTGAAGCGTTCGAGATGCTGCCTGACGAGAGCATAGATCAAATGGAGTCTAGATTCATCAAGTTGATGAATGAGTTGGTGATGTTGGACAAGGATGTCCCAAGGAGAGATGTTGCTTCAAAGATCCTGAATGCCCTTCCTGAGAGATGGGATAACAGTGTAATTATGCTTAAGAACACTCAAGATATGAGTAACATAACTTCTGCTTTACTTTTTTCAGAGCTCAAAGCGCTTGAATTTGATCTTAACAAAAGAAAGAAGAAAGTTCAGTCAGAAGAGGAAGTGAAGGAGAAAACTCCTGAGAAAAGTGTGTCGTTCAAGGCCAGGTCTAAACCTGTTGAGCCCTCATCAAATTCTTCATCAAAGTCACTGATGGAGATGAGCAGGGAAGAACTCGCTGAGGAGTACAACCTGATGGCCAGACGATTTGACAAGCTCAATTCCAGGTTTTGTCGTTATAAAAAGTTTTATCAGGACTCACGTGACAGGAAACCTGAAGGAACCCACCAAAGCTCAAGGAGATATGAGGAGCGAAGGAATACTGACCAGAGGAGAGAACATGGTGATGAAAGGAGATATTCTGAACCAAAGCCTGAAAGAAGAGACGAACAGAGACGTACTCGCGATGATAGATATCCAACCAAGTCCGAAAGCTCGCCGAGAACCAGGGAACCTGACTCAAGGAGGAACCCAGAACCAAGGAAAGAAAGAGTAAGCGAGCAGATAGCATGTTACAACTGTAACAAGATTGGTCACTATCAGTACGACTGCCCGGAGCTGAGTGCGAGGGAGAGAGAGGAAAGGAGAGCCACTAGGGATCTAAGATCTGCTGATCGGAGAGCAATGGTCGCTGAAGATGCAACAGACTCTGACGGTCCTGCTGAAAGGTCACCTGAACTCTTCTCAGATGACGAGTACGATGATGTCTGTCTGATGACTAGGGATGGGCCTGAGGTAACATCAAATTCTGTTTGTGCTTCTTACACTGGTCAAAATCCTGAGCTTAGCTCAGAGTCCGTTAGAGAAATGAACCTTCAGATCTGCCTTGATCAATTGATGGTTGATTTCTCCAGACTGCAGGAAACTAATGTCTTCTTGGTAGAGGAGAACAAGAAATTGAGCACTGAGGTTCAAAACCTGAATGAACAACTCACTCAGTCTGATCTTAAAGAATCAACTCAAATTGTGAGACTAACTCGGGAGATTGATTTAATCAATGCTGAGCGTCTTCCAAGAGAGAAGATTCTGAAGGAATTGGCTGAGGAAGAGCTGGTCAGGAAGGAAGAACTGAAAGTACTCAAGAGTAAGTTTGATGACCTCTTTACCAGACATGAAATACTGAAAAAGAGTGAGGACTCTCTCAAGAAAAAGGTTGCAGCAATGAATAAATCCTCAGTGGCCAGAGAGAAAATAAATAGCAGCCAGATGCTTGGGAATGAGAAAAAGGGACTTGGATATGTTCCTAAGAAATCCTCACAAGGTCAGTCTCATGTTGCTTCAGGGAGCAACACTGAGAGGGTTTTTGTTCAGGCAGGCCAGAATGCACCTAAGGTTGTACTTCAGGCCCGCCAAACCGATAAGGGCAAAAAAACTGTTGAAACAGTCAGGGTTGCTCCTAAGGTAGCTAAGCCAAAAACCAAGGGAAAGGCAAAGCAATCTAAGGAAGCCCCTGAGAGCTCAGGCCAGGGAAAGCCTCAGCGAAAGCAGAGGAAGACTCAGGCCAAGAGCCCTCAGACTGGTCAGCGAGGGTACCATCATGCTTGGCAATACCAACAGGGAAAACCAAACATGATGACACCCCCGTGGTTTTGGCATCCTGAGGCCTTTAACTGTTTTCCATTCCCTCACTTGCCTAGGGGGAATAGAACACAGGGTCCTTATCAAGAACAAGGCCCAAGACCTGCTGCACCTAGACCTAGGAAGAACAGGAGGCCAGCCCAAAAGGCACCCACTCAGGCTCCTGTGAAGCCTAAGTCTAGCACTCATACACCATCTTCCTCTCAGGCAAAGAAGAAGAAAGTTGTGTATGTTGATGTTTCAGGGAGACAGATTTACCACTCTGAGGCAATCAGGGTTGTTAAGCAAGTCTGGATCCCGAAGGGTACAACTGACACAATAGGACCCAACACCCAATGGGTACCTAAAGCCTGATTTGCTTGCAGGCGGCTATGGATCACAACAAGAGGAGAGGAGACTCAATCAAAGCTGTTTGGTACCTAGACAGTGGTTGCTCAAGGCACATGACTGGAATGAAGAGTCTTCTCCAAGAATATCAAGCTAAAGATGGTCCACAGGTAACCTTTGGTGATAACTCAAAAGGTGTTACTAAAGGTTTTGGTGTTTTGATAATAGGTACAGTCAGAGTGGAAAATGTGTCCTTTGTGGAAGGACTGAAGCATAACCTGTTGTCAGTAAGTCAATTCTGTGACAAAGGTTTCAGTGTTGAGTTCTCATCGAATATATGTTCAGTCAAGGACAAATCAACACAAGTGCTTCTATCAGGTATCAGGAAAGGTAACGTTTATCTCGCTGATTGGAGCAGCACTATTCCTAATACTTGTCTTGTTGCTAAAAGCTCTCTAGAGCTCAGTTGGTTATGGCATAAAAGATTAAGCCATCTGAACTTCAAGATTCTTAACAAAATTTCTAGACAGTCACTTGTTGAAGGTCTACCCAATGAAGTTTTTAGCAAAGATCATTTGTGCAAAGCTTGTCAGGAAGGGAAGCAGGTCAGAGCATCATTCAAAGAGAAAGCTTCTCATTCCACTGACAGGATTCTTCAGCTCTTGCACATGGATTTATTTGGTCCCATAACACCTGTGAGTATGAATGGTAGAAAGTACACCCTTGTGGTTATTGATGATTATTCTAGATATACTTGGGTTATTTTCTTGTTGAATAAGAAGGAAACACAGGTGAAGCTTCCAGAGTTGCTCATAAGACTCAGCAATGAGAAGAATCAGTCCATTACTAAGATCAGATCTGACAAGGGCACTGAATTTATAAATTCATATATTTCTGAATTTTGTAATGAACTTGGTATAGCTCATGAGACTTCTGCAGCTAGAACCCCACAACAGAATGGTGTCGCTGAAAGGAGGAACAGGACACTGAAGGAAGCTGCAAGGACCATGCTGGCTGAGTCAGGATTGCCCAAGAAATTCTGGGCTGAGGCAATCAACACTGCATGCTACACTCAGAACAGATCCATGCTGAACAAACAACATGCGCAGACCCCATATGAGACATGGAACAAAAAGAAACCTCGTATTTCTTATTTTCATGTATTTGGTTGTAAGTGCTTCATCCTCAACAATGGGAAGACCCAATTGAAAGCCTTTGATAGCAAATCTGATGAAGGAATATTCTTAGGATATTCTGAAGTTAGTAAAGCCTTCAGGGTTTACAACTGTAGGACCCTTGTTGTGGAAGAATCACCTCATGTTGTCTTTGATGAATCTGCTAATGAGTCTAGGGCAAATGTGTTGAACCCTGACACTGAGGAGGTCACAAAGAGAGTGACAAGACTGAGCTTAAAGAATCAACCTGATCCAGAGGTCAAAACTGTGCCAATTCCAAGGTGGGATTATGACGATGATCAGGATGATGAATCAGGTGCCACTCCTAAGCCCAGCACATCAGGGATTGTTGAGCCTCAGACTGAGGAACAGGCTCAACCTGAGGTAAGCATCGTCTATGAAGATGCTGTCGCAGCTGAGACGGTTCCTGAGTCACCTCATCAAGGGGGAATCAATGTCCCTAACATTGAGCTTGTTAATCCCTTTGGTATAGACTCAGGATCATCCCCTTCTGTTCAATTTCCTGAATTTTATGAGCCTGTAGACACTAACATTGCAGGTACTTCAGGAACGACTCCTGGCAAAAGAACATGGTTAGAGGATCATCCCATTGATCAAATCATTGGTGATCCAACTGAGGGAGTCAGGACCAGACGGTTCCATGGTGAGAGTGCATTGTTCTGTTTCTTTCTCTCTGAGCAAGAGCCTCAGAACATTGAAGAAGCTCTCACTGACTCGAACTGGATCATTGCCATGCAAGAGGAGTTGAATCAGTTCACAAGAAATCAGGTTTGGGAACTGGTAGATAGACCTAGGCATCAAGGTGTAATTGGTACCAAGTGGGTCTTCAAGAACAAGAAGGATGAGAATGGTGTTGTGGTAAGGAACAAGGTTAGACTGGTTGCAAAAGGGTATTGTCAGTCTGAAGGAATAGACTATGATGAGACTTTTGCTCCAGTGGCTAGGTTGGAAGCTATCAGGTTGTTCCTTGTATATGTAACATATAAGAAGTTCAAGGTGTATCAAATGGATGTCAAGAGTGCCTTCCTGAATGGTGTACTCAATGAAGAGGTATATGTTGAACAACCTCCCGGGTTTGAGGTTGGAGATAGAGTATACCATTTGAAGAAAGCACTCTATGGACTTAAGCAAGCACCAAGAGCTTGGTATGATACCCTCTCTCAATTCCTGACAGACCATGGGTTCAAGAAGGGAACTGTGGATAGGACACTGTTCAGGATCACTGAAGGTGATGACATTCTCTTGGTCCAGATTTATGTGGATGACATAATATTCGGATCACCAAATCATCAGCTCTGTGAGAAATTCTCTAAGTTGATGACTGGTAAATTTGAGATGTCGATGATGGGAGAGATGAACTTCTTCTTAGGATTGCAGGTCAAGCAGACTGATCAAGGTATCTTCATAAATCAGGCCAAGTATACAAGAGACTTGATTCAAAAGTTTGGTGTTCAGAACAGCAATCCAGCCAGGATCCCTATGAACACAAATTGGAAGATGGATCCTGACACTGAAGGGACTTCAGTAAATCAGACTGAGTATCGAGGGCTGATAGGTTCCTTGTTGTACCTGACTGCAAGTAGGCCTGACATTACGTTTGTAGTTGGTGTGTGTGCTAGGTATCAGTCTGATCCCAAAAGGAGTCATTTGGAGGCTGCTAAGAGTGTTGGGAAATAACTCCAACAAAGAGGATACTTAAGTATTTCAAAAGGACAGTCAATAAGGGACTATGGTATCCTTCAGATGACAACTTAGAACTGACAGGGTATTCAGATGCAAATTATGGAGGTTGTAGGATTGATAGGAAATCAACCTCAGGGACATGTCAGTTTTTGGGAAGTAAGTTGATCTCGTGGTTTAGTAAGAAACAGAATTCAGTGGCGACATCCACAACTGAGGCTGAGTATATGGCTGCAGGTAGTTGTTGTGCTCAGATCATGTGGTTGAGGCAACAGTTGAGGGACTACCAAGTATTTGCTAATCAGGTTCCAATCTATTGTGACAACAATAGTGCAATAGCAATTACTCAGAACCCAGTGCTTCACACAAGGTGCAAGCATGTGGATATTAGGCATCACTTCATTCGAGATCATGTGGAGAAGAAAGACATTAGGATGGAGAAGATTCACACTGACAGGCAAAGAGCTGACATCTTGACTAAGCCTCTGGCTGAAGCAAGGTTTATGGAACTGTCAGTGGAGTTAGGACTCTTAGATCCGGAGGAGCAGTCAGTGTAGGGTTCTAGGGGGAACTCAGGCCAGACTCGACTCAGCGAGGTATCAGGGTGTTACAATGTCTCCCTGACAGGTATGAGTTCTAACCTGACTCTTGTGAATTTCAAGCGTCTCTCTGAGTCCTTCGTCCTGAAGATCTTTATTAAATGCATTCTGTTTTCATTAAAAGCGCGTCTTTTCATATTTAAACCCACGCGCACGGAGCATTTAATGCTACATTTACTTTTTCATATACGTGTCCGTTTTATACGGAATATGACTGACATGGGGTTTTGATTGAAACTGAGATTAATCATGGCCCCTCATTTCAAAACCTTTCGAATTCAGGAATTAATCTCAATCCCACGTTTGAGTAACTAACTTAGTATTAGCAATGAAGAATGCCATTTGAGGTTTTTACGCAAACACAACTCACATCTGCACACTGAGTCTTCTCTTGCTCAAACACAGAAATTCGAAAAATCTCTTCCTTTCAAAACAATGGCATTTCTTAATTCCAACTGGACATCCGACAAGCTCGAAGACGTTGTCAATAACAAATTGGTACACATGGAGCAAGTCATCTCCATGGAGGGTACCTGTCTTACGGTGGAGGAAATCAAACCAGGCTTCAACTGGATTTCCAAAGCCGGGTTGGAAACATACTTCACCATCCGCCCCATCTCCGTGCTTCCTAGGACTGTCGTGGAGGCATATCTAAATATGTTCCTGCGGAAGGGTGAACTCTTCACCAAGGTGACGGCGCTCAAGACGACGGGGGAGAAGAACAGCGATGGCGAACCTCTTTACAGCTCGGAGGTAGTCACCATTGACTTGCGGAGGGCGGTCAGGGAAGTCTTTGCACTGCCATCATCAGGCATCAACCCAAAGACGTACAAGGAGAACTCGGAGGGAGAAATCCTTGGGAAATGGACCAAGTCTGGGTCATCAGAGTTCAGGGCTCGACAGAACAAGAATACCTTAAAGCCTGAATACAGAGCTCTGGTGGATTTGGTATCCAAGATTGTGATGGGTGCAACCGGCTCTCACGAGCAATTGAGTCTGCCCAAGCTGAGACTCATGGGAGCAATTGTTGATGGAGTGGAAGCGAACTGGGAGTAGTTCTTCCTCGATCAAGTCCATCAGGCCGGGTTGGACAAGCTAAAACGGGATGAGGAGAAGAAGCACACTTCAGTTTGTGCCATCCTGCCGTTCGGAACGAGGATGTCCATCCTGGTAGCTCATGTCTGCCATGGGTATACCTTCGACTTTGAGGATTGTCTCTCCTCAAAGAAGGTAATGTTTTCCTCACTGAGTGATACCTATTCAGTGCTAGGGCTGACTGATCCCAATACGAAAGCAAAGGGTCAGGCCAAAAAGCCAGCTGGTAAGGCCAAGAGAGTGGCTACCAGTCTCATTGAAAGGGTAGATGACCTCCTTGAGAGGAGTAAGGAAGGTGAGGAGGAGGTAGCAGCTGAGGAGGTAGAACAGCCTGAGGTGGACGCGGCTGAGAAGAAGACGAAGAGGGTGAAAATTGTGCTGTCAGGGAAGAGCACAAAGTCGGGGACTGAGTCTGATCCCAAGAAGGCCGGATCTGAGGCTGAGGGAACTGACGATGACGTTAGGAAGGATAGTGATCAGGGAGAGAGGCCACTGAAGAGGCTTAGGAAGGGACCCAAAAAGTCCCCGGCTAAGAAATTGCCTATAGTGAGTGAGAGGGAGGAGTCAAGCTCACCTGGAGCCTCTGACTTGGAGGAAGTGAGAAAATCTGTCGAGACGGCTGAGTTGTTGCAGCCTGAGACAGTACCCACTCAAACACCCACTCACCCCGAAACCCAAACACTTTCCAACCCTGACCCTACACCTCAACCACCTCAATCACCCCAAACCACAGAGCCAAATCGTCCTACTGAGTCAGTGCCATCAAACTTACCAACAAATGAGCCTGACCAGTCATCCGAGCCAAACCTTCCAAATCCCACAGACTTTCCCTCATACCCCAATCCCAAAGACTGTCCCAAATCCATTTCAACTGGAGAGGATGAATTCCTCGAAGTGGAGGAGGAGGAGTTAGATGAACATATGGCAGGAGGGATTCTGGAGAACACTCTCAGGGGGAATGCCATAGAATGGGCAGGTAAGTGCTGGCCTGGGCTGTATAAGTACAAGGAGCTGCTGGCGAATGTGATTGAGCTCAAGGTTTGGTTGGAATTCAAACAATCAAACATGCAGGAGCAACATTTGCTAGTGGACGCTCGTGGCTGGGATCACTGGGAATCTGAGGAAGCCAAGATTTGCTCTTTCTTTGGACTGACTAGCTGGCTTCAACTTCTAAACTTCGACAACCTGAAGCAGTTAGTGGCTGATTTGATGTCCAAGAGCAAGGCTGACAACCTGTCTGATGTAGAGAAGGATGATGAGGATGATGAAGCTCAGGGTGGAGCTATGGAGAAGGCAGTGGAGGAGACTGCAGAGGAAGTTGATGAGATGATCTCTGAGCCTCAGGCTCAGGGGGAAGGTGAAAGAGACACTGGTGCCAAGGGTGGACCAGTGGCTGAGGATGTTTTGAACATCTCAGCTGCCAATGAAACATCTGTCGATGAAGGGATTCCCTGCCCTGAGACAAGAGAGGAAGATGTTGAGGCATCCAAGGAGACTCTCAGTTCCGAGGGACAAGTTCCTAAGGTTCAAGATAGCTTAGCTGAGCCTGAGGAGGTGGCTATGACTACTTCACAACTGCCTTCAGTGTACCCTGGAGAGCGGACTGATGCCGCAGAGGCTGACAAGGGAAAACAACAACTTATTGATGAGGCCGTTGGTGATGATGAAGATGTAATGATCACCGGGGTCGGCCGTGCTGAGATCACGAGCATAGTGGAGGTCAAGCAGGAGAAAACCACAGAAAATCTAGCTGAACTTCAGGAGGAAGTAATGAAGCTACGAGCTGAAAAAGAAGAAGACTCCAAGGCCCTGGCGAAACACATCAGGTGGACAAAGTCAGCATACAACGCCCTTGCTAACAGGGAGCTGATTTTGCTAAAGAGAACGATGACTGACACGGCCAAGTCAGTAAGGAACGAGCGGAAGAGGACAAAGAAGATGCTAAGGCAGACCTTGAAGCAGTTGGCTGAGAAGGATGAGCAAAGGAAGGAGGATCTCAATCAGGCTGTGGAGAAGCTTGCAGCTCAGGCTGGGGCACTATTCACTCAGGCCATTTCTGGCTCAGCGTCAAAATTTGAGCTGGAGTCAGAACGCATTGCTCAGACTTCAAAGGACATTGCTGAAAGGCTGACTCAAGTAGATGAGCAATCCGCTCTAGTGCAGGAAAAGATTGAGAAGGCTGAACAAAGACTCCAACTCTCCATGGAGGTCTTTGAGAAGAAAGTGAAAGCTGCAATCAGTTCAGTCTCATTTGCAGGAACTGGAATTTCGATGAGAGTTGAGTTACTAAAAGAGGGAATCAATGATGTCCATTCCTTAGCCTCTTTTGTAATCAACAGCGGATCTGACGCATTCCCATCAGGGGCCAATGATGATGCCAAAAAGGGGGAAAAGAAGAAAAGATCCTGCCCTGAGGCATCAGAGGCAGTCAACCAAGGCGAAACCGTTCAAGCTGATCCTGAAGCCAATCCTGAAGGGAATGTGTTAAGGGTGAGGAAATCAGCATGGTTGGCGGCTGTGGAGAAGGAAGGAGAGGAAGTTGTTGCCAGGCTGAGGACGGAGGCAGCAAAGGCAAAGGCTGATGAACCTTCAAAACAACCTGAGCCAGTTCAGAGATCTTCTCCCATGAGCTCAAGGAAGAACCCAATCACTTACTCCGGGGAGTTGGTGGCGGAGCTATGTGCTGAAGCATGGGGAGATCATTCTGAGAAAACTGAGGCTATGCGCAGAGTTGAAATTGCTCAGAAGGAGAAGATGCGCATCTTGGAAAAGAAGGTTGAAAAGCTGACTGATATCACTGAGCTTCAACAAAGGGAACTCGATGATGCAGTGATCAGTCTGCTTAGGAGGAAGAAGGCGAAGCCTGAGCCTAGGAAGTACAGAAAGAGGCCAACAGTTAGGAAGTCTTCAATTCTTCAAGTCAGTAGGCCAGAATCAGGGTTAAGGGAAGCTTATGTCAATGAGTTCATCTCAGAGGCATTGAAGGAGTTTTGGTCTGATGCGAATGATGAGTTTGTTAGATTGTGGTTTGTTGTGAAGAAATGGGGCGACACTGACGATATCAATGCCCACTTCACTGACTACATGATGGACAATCATCCTGAGTTGTTCCAAAAGATCTTAGAGGAGGCTGATGCAGCTCAAGTTCAAGTGAAGGCTCCTGAGTTCACCATTCGAGCTCCTCCCTTAGTTCCTGGAACTCAAAAGCATGACACAAAGGCTATCATGATGGAAGTGTTGAAGATAGCCAAAGCTGAAGGATACGTGAACCAACCTAGAAGACTTGACGAGCTGAAGGCAAGAGTCTATGCAGGATATGGACTCGAACCTGAAATGAGATTAGTCTAGGTGTTCACAGACTTCTATGTAATAGATTAGATTCATTGTAACTATTTCCAAATCTATCAACGAAATCTATAACTTTTGCCCACTGACAAAAACTCATTGTCTTTTTGGCTGCTTGTTTAAATTTTGTACTTTATCAAGAATTGCTCTAACACTGTCTTATCTTATAGATAGGATTTTCACATTTCCTCTAAGTGTTTTGAGGATCTTTTCAGTGTTTTGGCATCATCAAAAAGGGGGAAATTGTTGGGACATTGTCAGTTTTGATTAAGATTCCAAAGCCCCTGAAAAGATGTTTGCCTTAATCTGTCTTTGTCAGGCTAGTCTTGGTTAGGTTTTATACTTAGTCTTTTTACACTTCACAGGTACTCAGTGAGAGGAGAACTCACTGGTGACAATCAAGACTCAGAGCCTGAAGACGAAGAGCACTATCCTGAACTTATGGCAGTCCTCTAAGCTGGCTGAGTAAGTGTCAGTGATGAAGAGTATGACCCTGAGGTCATTACTAACTCAGTCCTGAAGGGAACAGGATGTCACTGAGTTTATGGGAAGACTTGGAGTAGAGCCAAGCAATGCAAAATGAATTTCAGCGTCAGGACAAGACCGGTGAGCCCAAATTTAAATATCTGGATCCGTCACCCCTTATATATAAGTGTTTTCTTTCCAGCCGACTCCATAACAAGCCCTGGCCTGTTTGGGAATATTATAAATATGTCTGTCATAATATAAATAATATTTTTTTCTCATTTTTCCGTCTTTTATACTGAGCTCATATTACAAAATGTATCACGTGGGTTGTTAAACTAAAACTTCGGTTGATGATTCATGATTACGTGGGCCAAGTCAACCAAATATAATTCATGTCATCGCATATAAATTATGACATGTTTTAAAATGTATTTTGAGCGGATGATATTTACTTGAATTTTAAGTTTAATTTTAATTTTTTTAAAATATACATTAACACTGAATTGTACTCCCTCCTATTCATTTTAGATTGACCGTATTATCATAAAATGAAGATTTTTTTTCCTACTTTCTCAATCTCTTTCCCAAAATGACAAAAAAAATACACATATCATTTTAACTTTACCCCTTAAAAAGTTGAAATGACCCTTTTACCCTTACTTTATATCTACAAAAACAACTTTATACCCATAAATATTAATAAACAACTCTTTTATTAAAACTCGTGACACTTTGAAAGTGGAAAACAAAAATGAATCGGAGGGAGTATTATTATTTTTTTTATAATTGTGGTATTATTGATTACTTTTTGGAGGTATTAATAATTACTTCTTGGAATATTACTGATTATTTTTTGGAGTATTACTTATTTCTGCTTATATTTTTTTTAAAAAAAATTCAAGTGCATACGTACACATTAGAACTACTCATAAATTATTATTATTATTGAACTAATATAAATGGAGTATGTTTGCTCTTACTATATATATGGACTTTTAAATTAGATTTTTTTTTCAAACACTCGTGTGAGACCGTCTCATAGTATGAAATCGACCAAATAAAAAAAAAGATAGGATTACAATAAAAAGCGACAATATTTAAAATAAAAAGTGATAAGTCACTTTTAACAAAAATCTTATCACTTTTTTTTAAAACATTGTCACTTTTTAAAAGTGATTGCCTACAAAAATTTCTAATTATATAAGTATTTTCGTTCTCTACCTACAAAGAAATTTGTCTATGAAATTTTCATAGCCAAATTGTCTGTGGGAATTTTTTTTGCTAATGTTGTTGGTAGTGATGTATTCACTATTTACTTTGAAACAACATGAATTTTCCCTTTCTTTTCATTAACTAATACTTTATGATCAAATGTTGCTTTAGATGTTTTAACATGCAGGATGAAGATTGTTGGGACATTGTCAGTTTTGATTAAGATCCCAAAGCCCCTGAAAAGATGTTTGCCTTAATCTGTCTTTGTCAGGCTAGTCTTGGTTAGGTTTTATACTTAGTCTTTTTACACTTCACAGGTACTCAGTGAGAGGAGAACTCACTGGTGACAATCAAGACTCAGAGCCTGAAGACGAAGAGCACCATCCTGAACTTATGGCAGTCCTCTAAGCTGGCTGAGTAAGTGTCAGTGATGAAGAGTATGACCCTGAGGTCATTACTAACTCAGTCCTGAAGGGAACAGGATGTCACTGAGTTTATGGGAAGACTTGGAGTAGAGCCAAGCAATGCAAAAGGAATTTCAGCGTCAGGACAAGACCGGTGAGCCCAAGACAAAATGAACTTAAAGAGAGAATAAGTTCTGACATTCTCACCAACCTGATGACGTGGACCAATCCTGGAAGGACACGCACGTACGGAACCTGACAAATTGACTGAATTCAGACTGCATGTTCAACGGGCAAGCATTCAATGTGCATTTAATGCAAATACCAAATCCATGCAAGGACGGCTGCTGCATGAAGATATGTCCGTTTGAAGCCACTCTACATAGATGGCTCGAAGGCTATCTCTCCAACGGATAGTTTTTTCAAATCACCTATAAATACAGAAGACCTTGAACCCATTCAAGGTTACGGGAAATTTCCAAGCCAGAAATTACTCAAACTCTTAAGCATTCAAAGCATTCAGCCTTTAAGAGAAGCACTCGAAACATCTAAATTTCCCAAGTGTTTCTTAGCAACTGAGAGTTATTCTGTATTCCAAGAGCTAAATATCATTATCTTAAGCTTAGAGAGATTATCTAATCCTTAGCATAGCTTTGCCTTGTAAGGATAATCTCAACTTAGTTGGAATCCAAACTGAAACCAAAACCCTAAGTTAGGTTTGTTGGGAGTAAGTCAGTTAGTGTGTTAGTAGGAAGTTTGTATAGATCAGTGAGGTTAGCTGGTCTTGGTGCACCTTGGCACGTTAAAAACAAGAATCCCTTGAGTGGATTTCCTGTTAAGTCAGGTCGTGGACGTAGGAGCTTGAGACTCTGAACCATATTAAACTTGTTGTGTTCTTATTGCTTTGATATTGTGCATACCTGCCATATTACTTGCTCATTCACTGCATTCTGTTTATCAGGCTTGAATCAATCAGCCTGATCCTCAAAAAGAGCACTGCCCTACTAAACACTATTCAGAATTGAGTAAAATAAGTTTTTCAGAAAGCAAACTAAACAAGACTTTAAACTATCAGGGCTCAAACATTTCCGCACTGAACTTGAACTGATAGTTAGCCAACTGACCCGCACCAAGTGTAGTCAGTAGGTGTGTTATCAGCTCCTAGTTCTTTACCACTCTGAGTAAAGGGGACTCAGTCAGTTTTTAAGGTTGAAAAATTGGTATACGTGTATTCCCCCCCCCCCCCCCCATACACGTAATCCTCAGTCTTGTACCGGGACCAACAAAGATCTAGAAGGATCTACAAGACTTTGGAATACTCAATGTTGCAGTGAATGTTGCAAGCATTGGTTGCAACATGGACAGTTACGGGTTCCAGAAGGATCTACAAGGATCTACAAGGACCTACACGATCCAGGCTTTTCCAGAATCCTTAGAACGACCTAGATCAGGTGGTTGCAGTCGATAAACATCAGAATAAAGATAAGATCATGGCGGTTAACAAAAGATAATGGAGCGATTACATGATGAAGTTATTTACGGATGAAGACCTCCATCTGTAAATAGAAGCCGAAGTCTTCAGTACCAAGTGTGGAGTAAACGAGTACACTTACTCTAGCGTTAATCCTGAGTTCAAAGGTGATAGGGCAATTATTCCAACATTTATGTTATGCCTAGAAGTTTAGTACATCTCGCATAACTTGTGATCAATCCTATATCCATAGATAGAGAGATCATATATATAGAGTGAGATCAACTTTGACGGTGTATAGTGTTATACACTTAGCCAATTTAGATTTGATAGGTGATATCAAGTCTTGTTTTTGTTGTGAACGATTTTACTCTTCACACAACTTTTGTATCATTAATCTTATTATAGTGAATGTTTCGTCGTAAGGCTAGCACAAGCTATTTTATATAGTTTGTGTTAAAAAGTATTCCATCTTACAATAGTGTGTTTAAGTCTTCCGTTGTACAAGTTTTTATCTCTGTTTTCCAGATTGTTGTAGTGTTTGCTTTAACATTCGTTACAACATCTATACTTTATAAAACACGCACACTTTCAATTGGCACCAGATCAATAAACTTGATATACTAAGTTTAGATCCTGTGTTTTTAGTGTGTCTTTTGCTATAGAATATCCTGTTAACACCCCACTTAAGCCGCCTATATTAGATGAGAACAACTATGCCTATTGGAAACCTAAGATGTGCATGTACATCAAGTCTATTGATGAACGAGCTTGGAGAAGTGTTCTGACCAGCTGGGAATGACCCATAAATTAAGCAGATGATGATGGCGAGACAAGAGTCAAACGGGAGATTGAATGGGCCAATGAGGAGACCACGACGACAAGCTACAATTCCAAATCTCTCAATGCTATATTTACCTCTGTTTATGTATCTATGTTTAAGATTATATCAATATGTACAACGGCTAAAGATACATGAGAGAGGCTTCAAGAACATTGCGAAGGAAATGGAAGTGTTCGAAGGACCAAACTTCGAATGTCTGGGACCAAGTTCGAAAATCTAAGGATGGAGGATAATGAGACGATCACGGCTTACAATGAAAGGCTGAGTGAGATTGTCAACGAATCACATGCACTTGGTGATCCAATTTCCAATGTACGAGTTGTACACAAGATTTTGCGATCAGTTCCTAAATAGTTCGATGCAAAAATTTGTTCTATTGAAGAAGCCAAGGACATTGATACTCTAAGTCAGAATGAGCTTGTAAGTATTCTCAAAACATATGAGATGAACAAAACTCAATCTGATGATAAGAGTGAAGGAAAGAAGGTTGTTGTTTTCAAAGGTGAAACATCATCTAATACTGAAAATCAGTCATTTGTGACTGAAGTTGAGTCTGATGAAGATGTTTTAGACCAATATTACAACACTCCTGAGCACATTGCCTTCCTCACAAAGAAGTTCAACTCCTATTTGAAGAAAAAGATGAAAAGATCCAGAGGGAATGTCCAACCGAGGACTCCTTTCAACAACACACCATCTGACCCGGAGAAAAGGAAGGATCAGAATCAATCAAGACAATTCAAAGGTAACAAATCAAGGTATGATCCTGAATTTAGAAAATCAGTTAGATGTGATGCTTGTATTGGATTTGGACACTATGCAAATGAGTGTGCAAATACCAGATTAAGACAAAAACTGAATTTTAATGTTACTTTTAGTGATGACTCAGATGATGAACCTGAAGGTTCTAAAGATGAGGAATTAACTTTCTCTGCAAGAATTGATTATGATGATTCTTTAGATGATGATCTGGATGATCTAGACACTGATGTTGTTTCTAATGTTATAACATCAGAAACAATATTTGTAAAAAATCATTCAGATTTGAACTGTTTCAATGGGTGTGTTGATGAGACAGGTTCTGATGACTTAAAGGATGATGTTTCTAGTATAGCCAAAGAGAATGATGATCTCAGAGAGACTGTGACAAAGTTGGAAGTCATTTTAACAAGGAAGGATTTAGAAATTTATAAACTAAAGGAAGAATTGAAGAATTCTACCTTAAGTTTCAAGAAATTTTCTAAAAGTTCTTCTATTGTAAGTGATTCAATAAATATTGGACAGTCTAATAAGCATGGCTTAGGATATTGTGATGAAACTACTTCTAAATATGTGAATAATCCTGTAAAATTTGTGAAGGGAAAATTTGAGTTTTTTGCTGAAACAAAAGTACATGTGATTGAAAAACATGTTAAGAAGTACATGTGTCACTATTGTTCTGAAATCGGTCATATTCGTCCTTATTGTCAAAAGATGAAAAGGGATCTAGATATTCAAAAAATGTTGTCTGAAATGTCTTCGATCATATTCTAAGAAACACTGGTCAAAATCTACTAAGAAAAAGAAAGAACATGTTACTTGTAATGTTGTTCATACCTCTCTGAAAGCATGTGTACCTGATCTATGGTATTTTGATAGTGGTTGCTCTAGACATATGGCTGGTCATGTTAACTACTTATCTTAGTATGAACCTTGTAATGGTGGAACTGTTACATATGGTGGTGGATCAAAAGGTAAAATCATTGGAAATGGAACCTTAAATGTTGAAGGTTTTCCTAAGCTTAAGAATGTTTTGCATGTTGATGGCTTACTTGCTAATTTGCTTAGTATAAGTCAACTGTGTGATGACAATTTGCATGTTGAATTTGATAAAGATTCATGCTATGTTCTAAACAAGGATAATAAGTGTCTAATGACCGGTAATAGGTCAACTGATAATTGTTATTTGATTGGAACAAACAATGTGTGTCATTTATCAAATTGTGATGAGAATGCCCTATGGCATCAAAGACTTGGACATGTGAATTATAGATTCATGCAAAAATTGGTTAAGTTTGAAGCAGTGAAAGGATTACCTAAATTGAAGATTGTTATACCTACTGTATGCGGTTCATGCCAAAAAGGTAAACAGGTAAGAGTGTCGCATAAGATGTTATCACACTGCACAACACATCTTTGTTTTGAATTACTGCATATGGATCTCATGGGTCCTATGGAAACTGAAAGCATTGGTGGTAAGAAATATTCATTGGTTGTGGTAGATGATTACTCTAGATTTAGCTGGATTAAGTTTTTAAGAGAAACATCTGAAACTTTTGATGCTTTTAAAGTTCTTCACAAAAGATTTAAAACCATTTTTAACTTGAAAGTTAGCAGAATTAGGTCTGATCATGGTAGGGAATTTGAAAATAGCATGTTTACAGATTTTTGTGAAAAGAAAGGTATTGTCCAAGAATTTTCTTCTCTTAAAACTCCACAACAAAATGGGATTGTTGAAATAAAAAATAGAACTATTCAAGAGATGGCTAGAGTAATGTTCAATTCAAAAAATCTTGCTAAGAAATTTTGGGCTGAAGCATTAAATATAACATGTCATATTGTTAATAGAGTCTATTTTAGATTTGGAAGTAAGAAAACCCCGTATGAAATCTTGAACAATAAGAAACCAAATGTGAAATATTTTTATGTTTTTGGTTGTGTGTGTTACATTCTGAATGATAGGGATCAACTACATAAGTTTGATTCTAGGAGTGACAAAGGTTTCTTCTTAGGTTATTCTAGAAATAGTAAAACCTATAGAATTTATAACCTTAGAACTAACACTGTTCAAGAGTCTATGAATGTTGTTTTTGATGATGATAAGAATCTGATAGATGGAAATGACACTGAAGATGTGACTGAAGTTACTGAGGTTCCTAAAGAATCACTGAAAACAGAGAATGTTTCACCAAATGTTACATCATCTGGTACAACATCCCCTGCAGACTCAGTTGATTCTCCACAGAACAATCATTATACTCCAAAGAAGAATCCATCTACTTGGATTACAAAAAGCCATCCTTCGAATCAAATCATTGGAGATGCTTCAGTTGGTGTTCAAATAAGAAGGAGAGTAAGTGCAAATCGAGTTGATGTGGTAAGGTCTGTGTGCATGTCTTCAATATGCAATATTGTGAATGCTCAGTGTTACTATTCTGAAATTGAACCTGAAAATGTTACAGAAGCATTAAAAGATGAAAATTGGATTAATGCTATGCATGAGGAACTTAACCAGTTTGAGAGGAATGATGTTTGGTCATTAGTTCCAAGACCTGACAATGTCAATGTCATTGGAACTAAATGGATCTTTAAAAACAAAACTGATGAGTCTGGTAACATATTTAGGAACAAAGCTAGATTGGTTGCACAAGGTTACACTCAAATTGAAGGTATTGATTTTGATGAAACAATTGCACCTGTTGCTAGGATAGAGTCCATTAGATTGTTACTAGCAATTGCATGTTACATTAACATTAATCTTCATCAAATGGATGTAAAAGCTGCATTTTTAATGGTATATTAATTGAAGATGCATTTGTGGAACATCCTAAAGGTTTTGAAAACCCACAGTATCCTGATCATGTGTACAAACTAAAGAAAGCTTTGTATGGTCTCAAACAAGCTCCTAGAGCTTGGTATGGTAAACTTACTGACTTTCTTTTGCAATTTGGGTTTATAAGAGGAGAAGCTGATAGAACCTTGTTCATTAAACATACTGTAAAAGACTTACTAATAGCTCAAATATATGTTGATGACATTGTTTTTGGTTCAACTTGTAACATTATGTTAAACAAGTTTGTTGAAGCAATGACAACAACATTTGAGATGAGCATGGTAGGTGATTTGAATTACTTCCTATGACTTCAAATCAAACAATCTGATAAAGGTATTTTCTTCTCTCAGAGTAAGTATGCAAATAATTTAGTGAAAAGGTTTGGTTTAGAAAACTCAAAAGTCATGAAAACTCCTATGGGATCTACACAAAAGTTGTGTAAGGATACTGTTGGTCAAGATGTTGATCCAACTTTGTATAGATCCATGATAGGTAGTCTTCTGTACTTAACCTCAAGTAGGCTTGATATTATGTATAGTGTTTGTGTTTGTGCTAGGTACCAAGCATGTCCTAAGGAGTCACATTTGAATGATGTCAAGAGAATCATTAGATATGTGGCTGGTACAACTGATCTTGGTATATGGTACACCAAAGACACAAGCAGTGCACTTGTTGGATACAGTGATGCTGACTGGGCTGGAGACATTGATGATAGGAAGAGCACAAGAGGTGGTTGCTTCTACATGGGAAATAACCTGATTTCCTGGCATAGTAGAAAGCAGAATTGTGTATCACAATCTACTGCAGAGTCTGAATACATTGCTGCAGGTAGTTGCTATACACAACTTCTTTGGTTAAGTAAAATATTTAGTGATTATGGTTTAGAGAGTGACATTTTAACTGTATACTGTGATAACACTAGTGCTATCAACATTTCGAAAAATCCAGTTCAACACTCATTTACTAAACACATAAGTATTAGACATTATTTCATAAGGGATCTTGTAGAAAATAATATTGTGAAGTTAGAATACATACCCACTGAAAATCAGTTTGCTGATGTGTTTACTAAAGCTCTTGACCATGAGAGATTCTCATTCTTGAGGAAATCTCTTGGTATGTGCACAATCTGAATAACTATGAAGCGGATGTTGTTATGTATGTTTAAACATTAATAACAACATCAGGGTATATGCATGTTTTAATTAAAGCTTGTTCTTGTTATCTGTTTCATAATCACTTTGTAAAATAAATCTGGATCAAGTATGATTGTTGTGTAAAAATAAGGAGGAATCACACTTCTCAAACGCATAATAAGTTTTGCATTTGAAAGAGCACATCAAGATGTAACTAATTTATTGAGTAACTATGGAGCACGGAGTTCGCTACTACGATGCCTTCTTTTCAAAATATGATTAGTAAAACATCAATATGTCACAAATCCATTGAGTAATTATGGGGCACGGAGTTCGCTGCTACGATGCACTCTCTTGAAAAGATGGATCAATGTGAATAAAAGTGCTAAAGTTGTTTGATTAAAAGTACGACATTGGTTATTTTAACTGATGTTGAAGTGTGTGTTCCAACTTTGAATACAACATCATATACAGTTCATATTTATTTTCGAAGCCAAGATTATGAACCAATTTATTAGGTATTTATTTTTAATTCCCACACGCTAAAACCCACGCTTTCATTTTTATTCTTACGGTGCATAATTTCTTGTTTTTAATTAATTAAAATCTAGTTTTTAGAATATGGGAAACCCACGATCTTATCATGGGGGAGTGGATGATCCTCACTTCTTGAATCCAAAATTTTCTTTTGTGGGTTACCAAAATTAACTTCCATACTTATTCACCTATAAATATCCTTTATGTTATGAGTTTAATATTCAGTGTGATAAGCATATGAGTGAAGTTCAGTGTTTTTCATATAAGTGTTGAAATTATAAGTGTTCACTTTCTAGAGTTAAAGTGTTATTTCTTTTAATTCATAATTCATTTGCATTTTTCTCGAGTACTTAATGGCTGGAAATCAAAAGAAACCCTTTCACATTTCCGAAACTCCCTCAAACTCTCCACCTTCTCAAACCTCGAACCTAAACCTGCTCGCAGAAATGGCCTCTAACCAAGCCCAGAATGTTACTCCTATTGCTCCATCATCTAGCGCAACACCGTCTTCCACTCTAACCCCAATTCATGCCTTTCCAGTGAATATCTATATTCCAACTGATACAACGGTCGATCAGCTTGAATCGATTACACGAGGAATTGCTCAAAGCCTTCAAGGAACCCCTGTTGTTCCTAAACTGACCATTGGCTCGATTGAAGTCGATGTTTCTTCCTACCTGAACCAAACCCAAAATACTCCACCTACTACTCAAATCGAAGATACTTCTTCAATTGCCCGACCTGAAAATCCTCAATCTTCACACTAAGCCAAAGCCCCTGCTACTAATATTTCACAAGATGTTGAAACAGGTGATCAAGCTATGGAAGATGCTCCCATTGCCGAAGAAACTGTTGCTGAGGAAGTTAGGGAACAAAGCCCTAATGTCGAAGTGGCTGATGTGGAAATGCCAGAGAAAGACAAGTAAGAATCACCCAAAACTGATTCTTCAATGTCTGAGGACTCTGAGCCTATTCAAATTGCTAAAGCTGTGAAAAAAAAGACTGGTGGAAAGAGAAAGAGGAGCCCTGCTCAAACCAGGAGACGTTCAGGAAGAGCTAGAAAGAAGGTGAACTATGCCGAGACCTCAAGGAAGAGAAAGAATGATGAAGGAGATATTGCTACACATCCTATTCAAGTGTTCTCTGAATCTGACAAAGAGTCAAGCCCAAAGGCCTCAACTGAAGATGAAGTTGGTGGTTCTCAATCTCAAGGGAAAGAAGACTATGATGAGAGTGATGCGCCTATCTTCGAATTAAGAAGGAGAGCCAGAGTCGAGCTGAGAACAAAGAGGAAGTTTGAATATGTTGCTGGTGGTGCTGGAACAAGTGCAGCAGTACCAGAACCAGAGGATGATGATAGCAGTCCTGAGAGCAGTTCTGAAAAGACCAAAACTGATTCTGAAAGGGGTAATGAATCTGAACACTCTATAGAACAAGCTAGTACTGATATTGATGATGAATCTTTAGAACAAGGGATGGCTAGGTTAAGCAGAAGAAACTTGTTGATTGAGAGAAAGATCAACATTGACGAATTTGAATATAAAGGTCTAGTTAGATACCTAGAGGAAAAAAAGTTTGATGCATGTTGTAACCTTTGCTGATGCCTTTGTTACTGATTGGGTCTATGATTTCTATGCTTGTTTGAAGAAAAATCATGCTATAAGAAACTCTAGATGGTATGGGTTTGTGAGATTTAGGGATAGGAATGTTCCATTCACTCGTGAGCTGATTAATGAGTTTTTACATGTTGAGAATGTTGAGGAAGAAGAGGTTCCTCATATGGATGAGATCATACATGTTCTTACTGGAGGTAGGGTGAACAAATGGAAGAAAGATATGCTTGTTGCTTCACTGACTTCTCTGTATTCGGTTATACACAAACTTGTTGTGTACAACTAGATACCTTCCACCAACTCAACTAAATTAACCAGGGATCAAACTGTTCTGTTGTATAGAATAGGTGTGATGAAAAATTTCAATCTAGGATTGGTTATTTTTCACCACATGATAAAATTTACTGGGAAGATTTCTGAAAGAGGCAACTTGCCTTATCCTGTGTTAATATATGACTACTTAAGAAGTCATAATTTTGTCCATAGGAGAAATGATTTGTTGAGGGGGAAAGTGAATCTGATGGACATATCTCACTACTTGTTGTCTGGAAATAGAGTACTGGATTTACCTTTACATGTGAATGATGAGGAAGAAGCTCCAGAAGCTCCAGAACAAAACCAACATGTTCCTGACCCTGCTCCTGCACCAGATGATGCTGCTCAGAATGCTGGGAACAGACCTAGCAACATTCCTGCTCCTGTAGCACATTCATCTCACCTAAATTCATTCCAACTCAGCTGAGACACTTGCAGGACTCTATAGATGAACTCCGATTTATGAAGAACTACTGGGAAAACCTACTTTCTGCCACAACAGGGGGAGTACCAGTTGCTGCTGCTGCTGCTCGAGGAATTGTGATTCAAGAGATGGATGATGTTGCTGAACCTGCTGCTGAGGTTGTTGAAGAAGGAAGGACAGTTGTTGATGAAGTTGTTGCAACTGGACCTGATGATGCTGAGAGAAGTGCAGATGCTGCTGAAGATGTTGTTGCATATCTTGCAACAATCAATATCCAGGAAGCAGAGGAAGAGGAGTTGTATGGAGATCTACCAGATACTTCTGCCAAAGTCTGAGTTGACTTAGAGATTGGAGGAAGCAAAATCAATGGGAGAGCTTAGTGCAAGATGCTTGTGGCTGCAACTGTACATTTTGTACAGTGATATCAAGTTCCTTATTGTGTTAACTCTAAGTACTCTTGTTTTATTTCTGTTTTTGATTAGCTAGTACTGATACTTAGTTTTAATTTCTAAAAAGATAATATTATATTAGAATGATAGGTTGTTTATGTTTAAATTATTTATTTCTGAGTTATAGGTTGAATGGGTAAACACTATGTTACTCATTTTATTTTAATGAGCATATATGATGATGTTCATTTGATTTGAGTGAGCAAATGTTTGTTCATTCTGTTTTTGGTGAATTAACTTATTGTTAATTTAATCTTGATTTAGGTGATTCAACTTATAGTTGTTCATCTTGTTTTTTGGTTGTTTTGCTACACAAGTGTGAAAAGCTAAGTGTACAATATGATGTTAATCTCTATTGTACATACATCACTGACTTATATATTAAGAAATATATACATAAGGTGTGTTGTAGCAGAAAGATCAAATTGGGGGAGATTGTTAATGTTGTTGGTAGTGAAGTATTTGTTGGGAAAATAGGGGTGCCCGGAATCTATTCGGGATGAAATTTAAATACGAATTTAAATTCAATTATTACTAGCATGAATTAATCCTAATTAATTCAAATAATAATTCCAACAACAAATTTAACATCATGCATGTTGAATTAATTCACATAAAATCTAGGCGGAATAAACAAGAATTTATGTGACTTACGTACCTCTTGTAGAATTGGCCTTTGAATAAACGGGACAATCACGATCTCGCTTTATCAACCCAAAAACCTTCTCAAGTATTTCCCTTTCGCCTTACTTGATCACCGGTGGGAGATGCTTTCAAGTAATTTAAATAACTAAGGAAAAAGAAAAATATCTATGCTCTTGATTTTTCCAACACATGGAATTATGTATTTGGGGATGAAATAATCACTCCCTATTTATAGAGGTAGTGGCCGAAAATATGAGGAGATATGGGCTTAAAAAAAATCTTTTCTTAGTCTCTAAGAAATCTTGAATATATCTCATATATTCTTTTCTCCATAATAAAATATTCCACAAAAATCTCACTCTTATTTTCATGCCCATATTGATCGAAAATTATAGAGAGAATATCCAAGATTTGGATCTTCTTGAATATATGAGACAATCTTGTATTCTAAGAATACTTATCTTCCATAATATCTTTTCAAGAAAATCAACAAAATCTTTTCTCAATCTATTTTCCTAATTTTCGAAAAATACAAGAAAAATCAGCATTATATTATCTTTTTATTTTAATCACCTTATCATTATTGGGCTACTTGAGGAACCTTTAAGGAGAATTAAGATTGGACCTCCTAATGGACTTCTGAATTTCAATATTGAGCCCCAATATAATTCAATCCATTAATATTAATTATTACCACTAATAAATTAATATTGCACTATCCGTCTTAATCCATATTACGATAATATGGGCTCCCGGTTATTATTTCCCGCGTTTAAGATTATCAAGTCCATTAATTAATTAAGCTTCTGAATAGCTCTAAATTAATTAATATATTTCACCTTGGAGTAAAGACAGCTCAACATTATTATCCGTACCGAATAAACTAATTCTTCACTTGCAAGATTTGGTACGATAAGACTTCTGAGCCCACCAAGGGGACTAATCACATGAGTCGTACTCACACGCGTTTCTCCGTATTAAATCTTAGCAACCGTCGTATGATTAATATTACTGCCCAAAGCACAAGGTTCGAAGTCACGATGATTCTCACCCAACATGAATCAAAGCAGCAACCATTAATCACACACGGTCCTATTTAAGTGACGGAGATTAAGAAATCAACAACCGCTGAGGTCTAATTCTTCACATTTCAGAACAGAAGAATTTATCCTCGCTGTAGGTCCTCTTCAACACATACTAAATGTGCTAGTGCAATCTCTTAGTCAAGACAGACCAATCTGAGACTTACACATCGACCTTTCACGACGGATTGTTCAATTCCACCTACGTCGTGAAAATGTACGTTTAGTTACAAGGAAACTGTTAATGTTGTCTTCCGTGATCGGGTATCACCACATTAACTACAATGTAACTAGTACTATTATGAACTGTTTGCAACAAATATTCAACATTCAATTATATCTAAAACATATGCGATAAAAGAATTATTCTCATAAACAAGTGTTTGATACACGAGTTATACAAAGTAAAAGCATACTTTCACGTATAACTCCAACAGTATTCACTATTTACTTTGAAACAATATGAATTTGCCCTTTCTTCTCATTAACTAATACTTTATGACCAAATGTTATTTTAGATGTTTTAACATGCAGGATGAAGATCTAGAAGGATCTACAAGAGTCTGGAATACTCAATGTTGCAGTGAATGTTGCAAGCATTGGTTGCAACATGGACAGTTACGAGTTCCAGAAGGATCTACAAGGACCTACACGATCCATACTTTTCCAGAATCCTTAGAACGATCTAGATCAGGAGGTTGCAGTCGATAAACATCAGAATAAAGATAAGATCATAGCGGTTAACAAAATATCATGGAGCGGTTACATGATGAAGTTATTTACGGATGAAGACCTCCATCTATAAATAGAAGACAAAGTCTTCAGTACCAAGTGTGGAGTAAACGAGTACACCTACTCTAGCGTTAATCCCGAGTTCAAAGGTGATAGGGCAGTTATTCCAACATTTATGTTATGCCTAGAAGTTTAGTACATCTCGCATAACTTGTGATCAATCCTATATCTATAGGTAGAGAGATCATAAATATAGAGTGAGATCAACTTTAACGGTGTATAGTGTTATACACTTAGCCAATTTAGATTTGATAGGTGATATCAAGTCTTGTTTCTGTTGTGAACGATTTTACTCTTCACACAACTTTTGTATCACTAATCTTATTATAGTGAACGTTTTGTCGTAAGGCTAGCACAAACTATTTTATATAGTCTGTGTTAAAAAGTATTCCATCTTGCAATAGTGTGTCTAAGTCTTCCGCTGTACAAGTTTTTATCTCTGTTTTCCAGATTGTTGTAGTGTTTGCTTTAACATTCGTTACAACATCTATACTTTATAACACACGCACACTTTCAATTTTGTAAGCAAATTGCTTGTACCTAATTAATGCCTAGGAATTTCATTTTGTAGGCAATATGCTTGTAGGTTGAAGAATGAAGGTGTTTACATAATTATAACATTTGTAGGATATATATTGTAGGCAATTCCACTATGATTTTTTTTTTTTTTAAATTCCGTACACATTTTTATTTTTTTATAGGTAATTGTTTATTTTTTTAGTGTTACTTTTTTTTAATAATGGTATCTGAGCTATAGACTTATGTCTAACTAGTAACTCCACCATATTAAAATTTGGACCACATAAAATCTTACACGGATATGGGCATAAGTTTGCGCTGAGGCCCAGTTCAAAGCCTTGTCAGGAAGACGAAGTTCTTACACTGGTTACTTGATTAAATTTGTGGCTCAGGTTATGGTTATATGTTTTTGATAATATACTCTATTTAAAAAAAAAATATCAGAAAAAATTCAAAAAATTTGACAATTTTATATAGTTTTTTTTAATGTGTGTGTGTGTGTTTTTTTTTTTCTTTTGTCTTTTTTTTTTTTAAATTTCAGAAAAAGATTCCGAAAATTATCAAGTTTTTCGGATTTTTTTCCTGAACATTTTGTTGGTGAAAAGTGTTTTAAACAAAGAAGGGATTGTATTTAACATGTGTCAAATTTGGCCTATGGGCCTATTTAACATAATAGCCCAATGAATTCCACTGTTCTACTTCAGGTTATAAAAAGCCCACTTAATTATCAAATTAGTTAGTTCCCCCATTAATCTCAATTTTCTCACCTTTCCACTTGGCAAAATTTTTAAATACTAATATATGATTATGTTCCCCTGCATATACATATTTTCATACTCAAATAATTTAATACAATTATGTTGGGTTCAAATAATGTTCCACAACAAAATAATATGAGAGAATCACGATGTTTATAAGAATGGACAAATATTTATATTGATATGAGACCTTTTGAAGAAAGTCTAAAAACAAATCCATATCGATTCAATCCAAAATGCGCAACATTATACCAATGCGAGATTGGAGGTCCATCCAGTTTGATAACAAATTACTTCAGTCGATCTTTTAAACTCATGAGTCGCATCTAAGTGGAGTCCAAACAATCACAAAGATCTAATAAAACAAAAAATATGTATTTTTTAAGCAGTTTGGATCGGGAATTAAATGGAAACTAAACATCCATTTAGTTTGCTCCGAATACGATCTTGAATTCTTTTTAATCTCATTTTAAAAGAATTCGGAAAATAATTGGATAATGTGAAAAAAAAAAGGTCATAAAAATTGGATTTTAAATTAGATTACTATGGGTATTGAGACTTTTTTTTATCCCACTAATAATGTCAAGTAGATAGGCATTGTTAACATTCGGTTGGCACTGTACGTTTTAATTGGTATAAAATTTCAAGACAGATTAATTTTATCATATTGTCTTGATTTGACCTAAATTTGGAGGACTATAGCTAGGATTAGTTACAAATAGAGATCATCGTGTGATTAGAATAACGTTTCTTTCACAATCAAAACTCAAAAGTTGAACAAAAAAATCAAATCAGAGCCAACATTTGTTATCTGATCATCAAGTACGTCAAACTCGAGCATATATGATCACTATACAGATTACTCGAGACAAAATAGGGGAAAAAAGAAAAAAAAGATCTTTGGTCACTTTGCTTCCTCGATCGAACATGATCACTAGTTCACTACCATACATATATAATTTTATTTTATGTTTTTGTTCAACTATTTACTTTCCACTTCTTATATAACACATTTTTTTGTGACACGCTTGTAAAATATATCAGATATAATATCTATTATTAATTTACATGCCATAAATTATGTGCACCAATTGCACAATGTAGAATTTCGACTCAATTTTGGCTCACATCTTAGAAGGCTAGATGGATGAATGAAACAAATTCGTTCGCATAAAAAAAAATATTCGTTCATATACTGAAAAATATAAATTTTAGATGCTGATATTAATACTTTTTAATACATGAAATAATTTTTTTCATCGAAAGAATGCATATATAAACTAAAAAAAATTCAATTTTTTTTTCTATGAAACCACGACAAAACAGTCGGATTGAAGATTTATGGGTAAAAATAGATCAAATACGTATAATTGCACATAAATAGTGTGTAGAAGTGTTATTCTAATTAATTTGCAAGAATATATATGCATGTTTACAAGCTGGGTATTGTGGATAAATGTACAATAAATAAGTGTAACATACATTTTCTTGTTTCCCGAAACAACAAAACAATCTTTAATTAGAGCAGTTGAGTTGGACACTCCTCTACGTGCATTATATTAAATGCACTTGTAAATTTACATAAGGGCATGGAATTGCTTTGTTGAACTGGGTATATGTGACGTTGATGAGTATGGGCTCCCAACTCACCCAAATTCATTTCGAATCGAGTAGTGCAATTCATAATATTTTTTTAAAGATACTAGTGCAATTCATATATTTCTTAAAATATTAGTTATTTCATTGTGTAACTCACCAAAGCTGTAAACTGCTCTTAATTTTTGAAATATAAGTTTATTTTTCCTGATAAAAAAAAAAAAAAAATTCCATAAACAATTAGTTTGTTCATAAATAGACCTCATAATATTCGAATATTTGAACTAGGAGACGAACATCAGCAGGTTCAACTCCCTATTAGTATAATACTCCCTCCGTCCCATATTTGTTTGCTACATTGTCTAAAAGATTCGCCTCATACAAAAAAATAGATTTTTAGTGACAACAATCCTGTCATATCATATCATTATTGTTTCTCTAGTTAAAAGTCTTTAATGACGTCATTAAAAATTATTTTTCGTCATTAAAGATTTTTAACTAGAAAAACAACAATGACATGATTACTATCACAAAAGGTCATTTTCTTTGTAGTGATACTTGTTTTCTATATTCATTTTTGGCAAAAAAAAAAAAATTAATATTATATTCTTTATACACTTCTAACTAAAAACATCTACTTTATTATTTTAAATACTAATAAACAACTCTTTTTTAAAACCTGTAAAGTAAGAAACAAGTATGGGATAGTAGAAAATATGTCAAATCACCTCTCAAATATTGGCATGTACGGAGCATCAAAACATGCATCACACATGCCGTGATGGATCGATATTAAATTTATTGAGTGGCACAATTTTAATCGAGTGATGTAACTATATTGAAACTTACATATAATCTTTCAATATCTAAAACAATATCATATATAAAAAAATTACTGATTAGTTATTTTTGCTCTCAAAAGTCTCAAACTCATTCGTTTGAATCCCTCACGCTAAGCTTAAATTATTTGAATAACGTTATTAATGATCATACGAATGTCCGATGATAACATCAACATGGGCCTCAAGTTAAATTTTCAGATCCCAACATGATCTTTAATTGCCAAAATTGGATTAAGTGTATATTTGAGTATGTATCATGTATGGCACTGAAACTTTCAACAGGATGGGTTGCTTTTTCAATAGGATTAATAAATAGTTACGTCTTGTATTTTGATTTAAATAAATTAAAAATCACTATAATTTATTTATTGTAAATTGAGATCAGTACTTGGATCCTTATAAATCTCAACATTGCTCGATTCATTGGTACAAAAACAAAATATTATGTCCATCTTATTCATCGCATATCACTAAAATTATAGTTTATCAGAATAATACTATTGTTTTAAAAGCTAATATTATTACTTTTAAAGAATTAATAAGTCCAAGAAGACATTGCATACTTTCTATTTTTATTTATCCACAAAAAATATACATGTCTTAAAATAATAAGTATTCATTAAACTCCATTCTCACAACACTCATAATATAAAGGTAAAGTGTACTCATTGCACTTCTTTTATTAAATTCGCGTGCTCAAAAGTCTCCACAATGTCTTTTGGGATGGAGGGAGTATTGCTTATTGGTGTATGGAGCACAAACTGTATACTAATACCTATGTATTCTTATACAAATTGCATCATTATACTTTTATTTTAAATTAAATTTTAATTCTAAATTATGTAATCATAGTTCCGTGTAAATTAAAAAATAGAGGGATCTTTTTTTTTCTTGTAAAGTACGAACACCATATAAAAAAATTAAAATACTTGAAAGGATAGGGACCCAATTTAGTTTTGTTCTCATTATAATTTCTAGGTGGATAATATAGATAATATTATATTGTTATAACTAAAATAAATAAATTTATACAATAAATATTCACAAGACAAATCACACGGATTTTGTAGGTCATAATGAATGTAGTTCCCTCCCAGCCAATTGGTTCACAGTTATTCGAAGGTCAAGCTTTGTTAATTTTTTATACCTTAACCCTATGAATTTTTCTTTTGGTCTTTTCTTTTTTTTTTTTAATGAATTGTTCTATTGTTCGGTACTTGTTTTTATCGCATTATTTTTACGGGTTTTTCTTGATCGTTTGCTCTTACACGTCTTGGGTGTTTGCTGTATGAATCTATATTTAACATCACCTATTCAAATGAACAAGTCTTCAAACCAAATTAAGAACATGTTATAAACAATAATAAAAACACATACGTATACCTTAAGCACATACAATAAATAAATTTTAATATTTAAATATCCAAAACAATATCATATCACTACAAAAAAATATAAAATTGCCTACGGAAATTGCCAATATGGCTACAAAATTTCCAACAAAAAAATTCGTAGTGGAGATTACCTACGAATTGTATACAATTTTTTTTAATTGTATTGACATTTTCCTTCCCCACGTACAAAAAAAATTGCCTACGGAAATTCCGTAGACAAATTGTGACGTAGGTAAATTTTTGTAGGCAAATGGCTTATAGGTAAATATACCTAGAGATTTTATTTCGTATGCAAATTAATTCCGTAGGCAAAGTTGTTTCCAGGTTGAGAAATGTAGATGCTTTCATAATTAGAAAATTTCATAGGCAATTCTTACTACGAACTTTTTTGTTGGAAAATTTTTGTAGACAATTTTTTTCTTTTCTTTTTGTAGTGTATATACAAAATTACTGATTAGTTATTCTTGCTCTCAAAAGTCTAGTTCGTTTGAATCCCTCACGCTAAGCTTAAATTATTTGAATAACGTTATCAATGATCATTCGAGTGTCCGATGATAACACCAAGATGGGCATCAAATTAAAATTTCAGATCCCAACATGATCGCTAATTGCCAAAAATTGGATTAAGTGCATACTTGTTGAGTTTGTATCATGTATGATACTGAAACTTTCAACAGGATAAGTTGCTTTGTCAAGGATAAATAAATAGTTACGTCTTGTATTTTGATTTTTCTTTTTTTTTTTTTTAATCACTATATCCTTATAAATGTCAACATTGCTCAATACATTGGTACAAAGACCAGTGGTGAACCCATAATTTTTCGATTGTGATACAATTGATAGAAAAATGCATACTATTAAATTAAACATGCCAGTATATAAGATATTGTATAGAGTTCAAATAAAATTAAAATTATAAGTTGCAATTGGAGTCCTCATTTTTCGGAAACCATCTATGATATTTTCATCAGAAATTTGTAATTAATGATCCATTAAAAACATTTAAATTGCTTAATTATGTTATAAAATAAATAAAACAAAAGCGAAGAATGCAAATTTGTTTACCCATTTCGTCAATAATAACTACGTCTGGAGGTGTACCTAACCAGGATATTTTCACTATTCTCTTCACTCACGTGTACAAATGAAGGTGACATATCACCTATTTACACACATGCATGGAGGTTTCTAGGAACCTATGAAGCACAAAGAATTATATGCATTTATGTTATGAAAACAAAAGGACACTCCATTATCCATATAATTATTGGAGAACTAAAAGGACATCCGTTATATTTATTATGAGATAATTACAATAGGATACACTAAAATGGGGCAAAATACAATGGGTTCACTCCAAAATAACAAATTGCATCTAACAACATTAGTGGGCATTTTAGTCAGAAATTTGTTCTTTTCAACTTTTCAAATTACATTTTTTTATTTCAAATCTTCGTTCCTCTTTCTCTGGTCCCGTCTCTCTCTCTTCCTATCTGAAAATCACATACCTTTTCTCTTCTATGTTGTTGCGCCACCGCTTCTTCCCTCCGATTCGCACAACCGACGACCGCGCGCCACCAAGGATTCGTTGATGGGGGCCAACACCCGAGCGCACCGCCGAGGACTGTGTTCTTCAATTTTGGACAAGGGTATTACAGTTTCTGGGTTTTGGGGGTATTTTCTGCTTCTTCAATCTTAAATATTTACAAAAAAAAAATTCCGCTTCTTCTCTATTTTAGGGGTTTTCCCGTTTGGCTAAAGCATGTTCCAGAAACCCACAATTTGAATTGGGTGGGGCAGGCGCGGCGTATATATTCCAATCGAGGTGGAAGCTGGGCCACGAAGTGCGATGGCGAAATTACTCAACGGCTACTGGCTGCAAATCTAACGCTCACACTTAACAAATCAATGGCGCCAACGAGGGACTTGGTTATGCTGCTGCAAGCGCATTGCAAGAAGCTGGAAGAAGAGGCCGGGGGCCAATAGATTTTGATTCCAGACGATGGTATGCAATGTTTATTTTTGTAATTTGATCGGTTGTTTAAAAGGAAATTGTAGCTTAGAATGTTTTGTATGATTCTTGATGCAATTGCTGATACTTAAAATGCTGAAAGAGTTATATATGATTTATGAATTGTATGGTGTAATTTTTTTGAATTGGAACTCATGTAATCTTTTCTCTTGTTTTGATGATGAACATAGCAATATAGCATTGCCTCATAACTTATGATCTGATTTGCTTCAATCAGTTGTAACCTTATGATGTAAATGTAATTTAGAGAGGCTGATTTGCTTCATTTGGTTACCCTCAGGAAGAAAATTGAGAAAAAGGTAATCACTGAAATGTGGGTTTTTGTGAAGTTGTAACCTTATGATGTAAATTTGTAGTTAATTAAGGAGTTCACTTTCTAATAAGTGTCGACTTAAAGTTGGACTGTTGACTGCATAAGAATAGTAATGTGTTATACCACGACATTGTTTGTTGTACCAAGGTGTTATACGTTGTACCAATGTATTATATGTTGTACCAATGTATTGTGTGTATCAATGTATTATGTGTTGTACCATAGTTAGTCATTCTACTATTATTTTACTTACTGGATTTTTTAAAAGCGTATATCACAAAAATTAAATACGTGAATTCAAATCCTTCTCTCATCCTAAAGAAGCTACTACAATTTTCAAAATGAAAAAGCATGAATAATGTAAAGTAAAGTAATGAATAGTATAAAGTGAAAAGGAATTGATTTGACATGTATTGGTGTGTAATTATGAAAAAGGTAGTGTTCCTAGTTGTTCTTAGGGTGCCAATTTTGTACCCCAGTGTTATTGCCCCATTTATTATTTCATAACACTCCTCCTTGGATGTCCATTGTTACACAATTAATATGCCTCGTTAAAAATTTTACTAGGAAAAACAAACCCAATTGGATAAAGAGCTCAAGTAAGGGAAAAAACAGACATATGAATTAATTCTCCAATATGCTTCACTAAATTTTCAAATATTGCAGTCGATATTGACTAATATATTGTATAATTGGAAAAATACATTAGTGTCTAAATGTTCGAGATATGGTGCTTCAGGACCAAGTATCTCTTCATATTATACCAAGTGGTCTAAAAATGGTCCTTAGTATGATCAAGCGATCGGACGACCATTAGAGTACTTAATGAATGTAAAATTGCTTTAATACCTTCTGGGTATAAACAGTTTAGTGGATCAAAACTCCACCTTCTAGATACTTGATTTGTAAACAAATGCGAATTTTAGTTTGTCCAAAATTTTTAATCTCAAATTTCTTCTTTAAATGTGCAACTGTCTCTTGGAGCTCTTCAGTACTCCCAATTAAATTAAGATCATCAACATATACTGTAATTATCACAAAATTTGGCTCATTGTTCTTTATGAAAACACATGTATATATTTGATCATTGGTATAACCTTATTTAATTAGACTATTGTGTCACATATGTTCATGTTATTTGAGCCCATAAAAGAAATTATGCAATATAATATAATAATCTTCGTTTGGGTTGATTGACATGCTTCGGGCATGTTAAACCTTTTATGAATTTTCATATAAATTCATTTTCAAGATAACCGTATAAATGTGCAATGGTTACGCCATTTGACGCACTCCCAAATTTTCTTATTTGCTGCTAGAAATATTATATAGTGGAACATTACTTTATACATAACAAGAGAATACATTTGATTAATATCGGGTCTTTGCGAAGACCCTTTAGCTACAAATTTCGCTTTGTATCTCACCACCTTGTTATTCTCATTTTATTTTGTACAAATACACACTTCAGGGTGTATAAAATCAACACTTTATTTTGTTTAACGAGTTCAATTTGCTTCATACTATTTCACCTAGTCAAAGTGCTTCTGGCACCCAACTTAGGTACTGGATCCATATTTCATTTATAATAGTAAAAGCAATAGTGGACACGAATATGTTGTCGACAACAATGATATATTTATTGTAAGTGTCTTCTGCATTTAAGAAATCCATATCAATCAAATCCTCGTCTATTCACAAAATATTTTGATATGGTCGTTCCGCATTGCTAGTATTTTGATTATTTTGTGCACGTGCTTTGTTACTAGGATTTTTGTCTTCGGAATGAATCTTTTCAGGAGATATCGGGAGTGACTTAATATTTAACTAGCTTTAATTTAGCATGGAATTTATATATTTAATATGAGGTCTTTTACGTTTCTTGCGTATACTATATACTTGATTTCATTTGAACCTCCATACTTTGTAGTACATATACTGCATGTATATGTAATGCAGTCACCCCTTAATGATTGTTATATGTATCTTGTAGATTATTTGCTGAATCTTGCAAGTTTATCTTTTGAACTTCTGATTCAGATAGACTAGTATGTAGGTCTAAATATTGCAGATCTTTTTCCTTCAGGGAAATTTCTCGGCATTCATTTAATTTTGGATTCTTATTTCCCCCTAATGTCGTGAAATGATCTTTATCAAATGTTCAATTAGCCTGCAGTGCTTTTCAGATATGTTGTGGTGGTGATATAAGAATATATATATTGCACAATTAAATATTCGTAGATGGGAAATGGTAGTTATTTCCCACACACTAGTTATAACGGGGAATGGTCATTTTCTTCAGAAACTGGCTCTTCAAGAGCAAAATTTTTTCTAGAGACAACCTCTTCAGAAGGCTCACCATTATCACTGTACATAATTTGAAGTCTTGTACCTTTTGACTCATTGCTTTTATTTTATCCTCTTTTCTTTCGAGGATTTTTATCTTTCGACCAAAAGATCTCCCACGCTTCAGGCGTGTTTCAGGTTCATCATTTGTTATTTGTCTTTCAGAGACATCAATCTTTATCGGAACATTTTCTGCAAGAATATGTGATTTGGTAACTCTTCTGGAGTCACTATATGCATCCGATAATTGATTTGCATTTTTTTTGCAAATGTATAATCCTTTGAACTTATAGTTCACATTCTTTAATTTATTCAAGGATTATGAAAATTCAATGTTATTTTCCAAACAATTTCCATTTTGGTTGATCTTTTAAAACTCAACAAATTTCTTTTAAAGTTGGGAGACAATAGTGCATTAAATATAACAAGTTTAGTTCCTTCAGGAAAAAAAATATAGTAGCTCTCCTGGAGCTTTCAATCAAGTTTGCACTACTACTGATATTATTAATATTTATCTCCCTCTCTTCCAAATTAGAAACACATTTTCTATATTTAAGCATGATATGTAGAAACACAGTCAGTTAGATAAATATAAATACAAAATGCAAAATTCATAATTCATAAATTTCATAATGAAAATATGAAATATGTGTAAGGGGTTCATTATATATTTATTTGATATCTTCAAAGATTAAAAATATATCAAGATGAAACATATCTTCATCTTCATCATCACCATCACAAATATTATATTATCAAACGTGATTCATCCTTCTTTTCAAGGATGTTTAATAATGTTTAACAAAATAATTTGGTATCCGATATATACGAGATCAACGACATTCTGTGCCACATCAGTAACATTGTTATTCATATTTTTTCTTTTCTTCTTTTCTCCATAGTCTCTCTTCTGGGAGACAATTTATTTATTGTGACGATCATGATTATTAATTTTATATGAGATATATCTATTACAATCAAATCCAAAATTATCATGGTCACACCCATGACTTCCTATACACTCATAACCATGTGTGAAATTTAGAAATTGAGTCACGTTCGCTTCAGGGAATGAACTAACACTAGTATGTCGGCACTCATTATTTTTTTTACCAACAATTAATTATTTTGTTCAACCAAGAGAAGACAACCAATTAATTATGAATATTTCTTAAACTCTTTACCTCGATATCGTTGTTGCAGGAGCATATTCGAGATAAGAAAGAAGTCTCCTAAACTATATTATCATCATTATATTTTCACCACACAATTTTAATTAAGAAGTAATTATGAACATGACTAAATTATATTTATTAAAATGTTTGAAATCTTGAAGCCATATGTGGATCCAATCATACCGGACATGTAGAAAGATTACCATCTTCAGGTGGCTGTATATTTCTTTTATATCCCTCCACAAAACATGTGGATATTTTACTAAAAAAATGATCATATATATGACACTTGTTGTTTGTTTTCTTGTCTTATAGTAACCAATATCAGGACCAATATAAAAATAGAAAAAATATGTTAGTCAAATGAAACACAATTAAAATTTAATAGAGCCATTAAAGCCCAATATTACAATTATTTTAGCACAATACTTTATTAATGTTATAGTTACTAAATATTTCCCATAGCATAAAGTATAATAAAATTTAATTGATAAACTCAAGCAACAACATTCGAAATTATCAAAAGAATATTTACACATACTAAACTCAATATGGATACCAATAATAAAGTACCTACAATTATGTGGCATTATATAAAGTCAATTGGTGACACCAAAAAAGAATTAAATTAATAGCACAAACATAAGACATATACTGATCACTTTTAATTCTCAATTCAATTTATTTCATTCCTATATACTGAAATAAAATCACCACGAAAAAGTTGAGTAAGTTTTTTAAAGAGTCAACATCTTTCACATTAGTGATGGTTACATAATATTGAATAACAATCCAACTTATTGTAACTATTCTTCAAAAACACTAACCATTTTTTATTGGGGATGAATAGTTGAATCTGATATAATAAATACCAAAAGTATTAAATATATACTTAATAGCTATTTGTCTTTATCGATCATAATAAAATTTAAATACTAATTATCATTTATCACATAAATCACACACAATGCTGACGACAATACACAAACAATGTAGAAAATTTACACCTAGTTTAATACACATAAACTAGATCGCTTATGCAATTCTACACACACGACAATACTTAGATAGGTATACACATATAATACATAGGTGGCCCAAGTAGAAGACACCAAATTTTCATAGAATTCATGAATAATCAATTCTTAGATCATAAAATAGGAATATGAACATTGTCACATTTTTCTAGAATATTTTGTTGTATCTCTATGTAGATATTATTTGATTTCTTTCTTTGTATCTCGCAACTAATTGATATACATATTCTCTATATAATAGATCTTTGACACATCACCTGATTAAAGGTGAATGAAATATCAATTCTCTTATTCTCACATGGTATCAGTCTACTCACCGGGCAACCCTAATTGTCTCTCTTCTTTCTCACCGATCGTGCCCAACATTTTTCTCTAGAAAATTCTTGTTTTTTTTATTTATTATTATTCTCTATATCAACATCACCACCACCCTAATTATCATTACTTGATTATAGTTGGTGGTCAAGCTCCATTATCTCCATTATTACGGTCGGTGGTCACGTACAACTCCCACACCCTCACGTCGGTGATTAATTCCCACAGCTCTCACGTCGGTGTTTTCCGCACTCACGGCTAATAGCCCTCACGACATATTTCTTTTCCCACGCACGATCGAACAAGTCCCCTTTGATCATATATTTTCATGGCATCTTCCTTTTTTTCCAACCCCACCGATCCAATTTTGATTGCCACCATGATTCATATGGTCATAATCAAACTCACCTCGTCCAACTATTTATTGTGGAAATGCCAAGTTATACCGAAACTCGCCAGTTTTGATCTCCTTGGCTTCGTCGATGGCTCCACTCCACTGTCGGCCAAAATCGTTTCGTCCTCCTCTGGCACGCAGCCGTCCCCTAATCCGGCATATATCGAGTGGCATACAAAGGATTAGAAGGTTATTGGCGTCCTTTTCTCCTCTCTCTCTCCGAGGAAGCCATGGCCAAAGTGGTCGATTGCTTCACTACTCGTGATGTGTGGCTTGCCTTGGCAAGTCTTCTTTTCCTACTCCTTTTCTGTTGGGACATTGTCGGTTTTGATTAAGATCCCAAAGCCCCTAAAAAGATGTTTGCATTTGTTTTGTCAGGCTAGTCTTGGTTAGGATTTGTACTTAGCCATTTTACACTTCACAGGTACTAAGTAAGAGGAGCACTTACTGATGACAATCAAGACTCAGAGCCTGAAGACGATTTACCATCCTGAACTTATGGCAGTCTCCTAAGCTGGCTGAGTAAGTCTCAGTGATGAAGAGTATGACCATGAGGTCAGTACTACTCAGTCCTGAAGGGAATAGGATAAAACTGAGTTATTGGGAAGACTTGGAGTAGAGCCAAGCAATGCAAAAAGAATGTCAGCGTCAGGACAAAACCGGTGAGCTCAAGACAAAATGAACTTAATAAGACAAGCCTGAAGCTCAGGAATAAGTTCTGACATTCTCACCAACCTGATGACGTGGACCAATACGAGAAGGACACGTACGTACGGAACCTAACAAGAAGACTAAATTCAGACTGCATGTTCAACGGGCAAGCCTTTAATGTGCATTTAATGCAAATACCAAATCCATGCAATGATGGCTGCTGCATGAAGATATGTCCGTTTGAAGCCACTCTACATAGATGACAAGAAGGTCTATCTCTCCAACGGATAGTTTTTCAAATCACCCATAAATACAGAAGACCTTGAACCCATTCAAGGTTACGGGAAATTTCCAAGCCAGAAATTACTCAAGCTCTCAAGCACTCAAAGCATTCAGCCTTAGAAGAAGCACTCGAAACCATCAAAATTTCCCAAGTGTTTCTTAGTTACTGAGAGTTATTCTGTATTCCAAGAGCGAAATAGCATTATCTTAATCTTAGAGAGATTATCCAATCCTTAGCATAGCTTTGCCATGTAAGGATAATCTCAACCTAGTTGGAATCCAAACTGAAACCAAAACCCTAAGTTAGGTTTGTTGGGAGTAAGTTAGTTAGTGTGTTAGTAAGGAAGTTTGTATAGATTAGTGAGGTTAGCTGGTCTTGGTGCACCTTGGCACGTTAAAAACAAGAATCCCTTGAGTGGATTTCCTGTTAAATCAGGCCGTGGACGTAGGAGCTTGAGTCTCTGAACCACGTTAAACTTGTTGTGTTCTTATTGCTTTGATATTGTGCATATCTGCCATATTACATATTCTTTCATAAGCATTTTGTTTATCAGGTCTGAATCAATCTGCCTGATCCTCTAAAAAGAGCACTGCCCTTACTAAACACCTTTCAGAATTGAGTAAAACAAGTTTTCAGAAAGCAAACTAAACAAGACTTTAAACTATCAGGGCTCAAACTTTTCCGCACTGAACTTGAACTGATAGTTAGCCAACTGACCCGCACCAAGTGTAGTCAGTAGGTGTGTTATCAGCTCCTAGTTCTTTACCACTCTGAGTAAAGGGGGACTCAATCAGTCTTTAAGGTTAAAAATTGGTATACGTGTATTCCCCCCCCATACACGTATTCCTCAGTCTTGTACCGGGACCACTGACTTTGAATACTAATAGTTTCAAAGGAGAAACTGTTGGTGGTCACTGAACAGATCTGAGATTGCTTTTCATAAAACTTGCATCATCATGACTTCGAGGAGACTTGAAGCTTCGTTACCTGAATTCTCTGTATCTAACTTTGTCTATTGGAAGTTCAGATTAGAAGCACATCTCGATGCCATCCATGATCAGATGCCGCATGTTCTCAGGGAAGGACCGATCAAAATCACTGTCCCTAATACCAGAGGTAGAGGGTATGATGATCTTGATATTGGTGTACCCATTCCTAAGGAAAGGAAGGATATGACCACAGATGAGATCAAGATGATGGGGCTGGATAATGTGGCCAGGAATATCATCTTGCACATGGTGCCTTTCGAGGAGTCAGCAAGGCTGATGAACTTAAAGACGGCAAAGGAGGTCTGGGATGAGCTGACCAGGATGTGCGAGGGGCCAGAGAAGATAAAGGAGAACAAGAGAAATATTGTCATTCAGAAGTTCGAAGCATTCGAGATGCTGCCTGATGAGACAATCGATCAGATGGAGTCAAGATTCATCAAGTTGATGAATGAGTTGGTGATGCTGGACAAAGATGTTCCAAAGAGAGATGTTGCTTCAAAGATCCTGAATGCCCTTCCTGAGAGATGGGATAATAGTGTAATTATGCTTAAGAATACTCGGGATATGAGCAACATAACTTCTGCTTTACTTTTTTCAGAGTTAAAGGCACTGGAATTTGATCTTACCAAAAGAAAGAAGAAAGTTCAGCCAGAAGAGGAAGAAAAGGAGAAAACTCCTAAGAAAATCGTGGCGTTCAAGGCCAGGTCTGAACCTGTTGAGTCCTCATCAAAGTCACTGATGGAGATGAGCAAGGAAGAGCTCGCTGAGGAGTATAGCCTGATGGCCAGACACTTTGATAAGCTTAATTCCAGGTTTGGTCGTTATAAAAATTTTATCAGAACTCATGTGACAGGAAACCTGAAGGAACCCACCAAAGCTTGAGGAGATATGAGGAAAGGAGAAACACTGACCATAGGAGAGATCGTGGCATTGAAAGAAGATATTCAGACCCAAAGCCAGATCGTAGAGATGAACAGAGACGTACTCATGATGACAAGCACTCAGGGAAGACGGAAAACCCATCAAGACAGAGGGAACCTGACTCAAAGAGGAACCATGAACCAATGAAAGAAAGAGGAGATGAGCAACCAACATGTTACAACTGTTACCAGAGCAGGCACTATCAGTATGATTGTCCGAAGCTGAGCGCTAGGGAAAGAGAGGACAGGAGGGCCAAGAGAGACCAGAGATTTGCTGACCGGAGAGCCATGCTCGCTGAGGATGCAACTGACTCTGATGGTCCTGAGGAGAGGTCGCCTGAACTCTTTTCTGATGATGAGTACGATGATGTCTGCCTTATGGCAAGGGAGGAACCTGAGGTAACATCTAACTTTGTATGTGGTTCATACACTGGTCAAAATCCTGAGTTAAGCTCAGAGTCAGTTAGAGAAATGAACCTTCAGATCTGTCTAGATCAATTGATGGTTGATTTCTCCAGACTGCAGGAAACTAATGTCTTCTTGGTAGAGGAGAACAAGAAATTGAGTACTGAGGTTCAAAACCTGAATGAACAACTCACTCAGTCTGATCTTAAAGAATCAGCTCAAATTGTGAGACTAACTCAGGAGATTGATTTAATCAATGCTGAGCGTCTCCCAAGAGAGAAGATTCTGAAGGAATTGGCTGAGGAAGAGCTGGTCAGGAAGGAAGTACTTAAGAGTAAGTTTGATGACCTCTTTACCAGACATGAAATACTGAAAAAGAGTGAGGACTCTCTCAAGAAAAAGGTTGCAGCAATGAATAAATCCTCAGTGGCCAGAGAGAAAATAAATAGCAGCCAGATGCTTGGGAATGAGAAAAAGGGACTTGGATATGTTCCTAAGAAATCCTCACAAGGTCAGTCTCATGTTGCTTCAGGGAGCAACACTGAGAGGGTTTTTGTTCAGGCAGGCCAGAGTGCACCCAAGGTTGTACTCCAGGCCCGTCAAACTGATAAGGGCAAGGAAACTGTTGACACAGTCAAGGTTGCCCCCAAGGTAGCTAAGCCAAAACCCAAGGGAAAGGCAAAGCAACCTAGGGAGGCCCCTGAGAGCTCAGGCCAGGGAAAACCTCAGCGAAAGCAGAGGAAGACTCAGGCCAAGAACTCTCAGACTGGTCAGCGAGGGTACCATCATGCATGGCAATACCAACAGGGAAGGCCAAACATGATGACACCCCCATGGTTTTGGCATCCTGAGGCCTTTAACTATTTTCCATTCCCTAACTTGCCTAGGGGGAGTAGAACATAGGGCCCTTATCAAGAACAAGGCCCAAGACCTGCTGCACCCAGACCTAGGAAGAACAGGAGGCCAGCCCAAAAGGCACCCACTCAGGCTCCTGTGAAGCCTAAGTCTAGCACTCATACACCATCTTCCTCTCAGGCAAAGAAGAAGAAAGTTGTGTATGTTGATGTTTCAGGGAGACAGATTTACCACTCTGAGGCAATCATGGTTGTTAAGCAAGTCTGGATCCTGAAGGGTACAGTTGACACAATAGGACCCAACACCCAATGGGTACCTAAATCCTGATTTGCTTGCAGGCGGCTGTGGATCACAACAAGAGGAGAGGAGACTCAATCAAAGTTGTTTGGTACCTAGACAGTGGTTGCTCAAGGCACATGACTGGAATGAAGAGTCTTCTCCAAGAATATCAAGCTAAAGTTGGTCCACAGGTAACCTTTGGTGATAACTCAAAAGGTGTTACTAAAGGTTTTGGTGTTTTGATAATAGGTACAGTCAGAGTGGAAAATGTGCCCTTTGTGGAAGGACTGAAGGATAACCTGTTGTCAGTAAGTCAATTTTGTGACAAAGGTTTCAGTGTTGAGTTCTCATCGAATATTTGTTCAGTCAAGGACAAATCAACACAAGTGATTTTATCAGGTATCAGGAAAGGTAACGTTTATCTCGCTGATTGGAGCAGCACTATTCCTAATACTTGTTTTGTTGCTAAAAGCTCTCTAGAGCTCAGTTGGTTATGGCATAAAAGATTAAGCCATCTGAACTTCAAGATTCTTAACAAAATTTCTAGACAGTCACTTGTTGAAGGTCTACCTAATGAAGTTTTTAGCAAAGATCATGTGTGCAAAGCTTATCAGGAAAGGAAGCAGGTCAGAGCGTCATTCAAAGAAAAAACTTCTCATTCCACTGACAGGATACTTCAGCTCTTGCACATGGATTTATTTGGACCCATAACACCTGTGAGTATGAATAGTTTTAAATATACCCTTGTGGTTATTGATGATTATTCTAGATATACTTGGGTTATTTTCTTGTTGAATAAGAAGGAAACACAGGTGAAGCTTCCAGAGTTGCTCAGGAGACTCAGCAATGAGAAGAATCAGTCTGTTACTAAGATCAGATCTGACAAGGGCACTGAATTTATAAATTCATATATTTCTGACTTTTGTAATGAACTTGGTATAGCTCATGAGACTTCTGCAGCTAGAACCCCACAACAGAATGGTGTTGCTGAAAGAAGGAACAGGACACTGAAGGAAGCTGGAAGGACCATGCTGGCTGAGTCAGGATTGCCCAATAAATTCTGGGCTGAGACAATCAACACTCCATGCTACACTCAGAACAGATCCATCCTGAATAAACAACATGCACAGACACCCCATATGAGACATGGAACAAAAGGAAACCTCGTATTTCTTATTTTCATGTATTTGGTTGTAAGTGCTTCATTCTCAACAATGGGAAGACCCAATTGAAAGCCTTTGATAGCAAATCTGATGAAGGAATATTCTTAGGATATTCTGAAGTCAGTAAAGCCTTCAGGGTTTACAATTGCAGGACCCTTGTTGTGGAAGAATCACCTCATGTTGTTTTTGATGAATTTGCTAATGAGTCTAGGGTAAACGTGTTGAATCCTGACACTGAGGAGGTCACAAGGAGAGTTACAAGGCTGAGCTTGAAGAATCAACCTGATCCCAAGGTCAAGACTGTGCCAATTCCGAGATGGGATGATGATGACGATCAGGGTGATAAATCAAGTGTCATTCCTAAGCCCAGCACATCAGGGTTTGTTGAGCCTCAGACTGAGGAACAGGCTCAATCTGAGGTAAGTACCGTCTATAAAGATGATGTCGCAGCTGAGACGGTTCCTGAGTCACCTCATCAAGTGGGAATCAATGTCCTTGACATTGAGCTTGTTAATCCCTTTGGTATAGACTCAGGATCATCCCCTTCCGTTCAATTTCCTGAATTTTATGAGCCTGTAGACACTAACATTGCAGGTACTTTAGGAACAACTCATGTCAAAAGAACATGGTTAGAGGATCATCCCATTGACCAAATTATTGGTGATCCAACTGAGGGAGTCAGGACCAGACGGTTCCATGGTGAGAGTGCATTGTTCTTTTGCTTTCTCTCTGAGCAAGAGCCTCAGAACATTGAAGAAGCTCTCACTGACTCGAACTGGATCATTGCCATGCAAGAGGAGTTGAATCAGTTCACAAGGAATCAGGTTTGGGAACTGGTAGATAGACCTAGGCATCAAGGTGTAATTGGTACCAAGTGGGTCTTCAAGAACAAGAAGGATGAGAATGGTGTTGTAGTAAGGAACAAGGCTAGACTGGTTGCAAAAGGGTATTGTCAATCTGAGGGAATAGACTATGATGAGACTTTTGCTCCAGTGGCTAGGTTGGAAGCTATCAGGTTGTTCCTTGCATATGCAACATATAAGAAGTTCAAGGTGTATCAAATAGATATCAAGAGTGCCTTCCTGAATGGTGTACTCAATGAAGAGGTATATGTTGAACAACCTTCTGGGTTTGAGGTTGGAGATAGAGTATACCATTTGAAGAAAGCACTCTATGGACTTAAGCAAGCACCAAGAGCTTGGTATGATACCCTCTCTTAATTCCTGACAGACCATGGGTTCAAGAAGGGAACTGTGGATAGGACATTGTTCAGGATCACTGAAGGTGATGATATTCTCTTGGTCCAGATTTATGTGGATGACATAATATTTGGATCACCAAATCATCAGCTCTGTGAGAAATTCTCTAGTTGATGACTGGTAAATTTGAGATGTCAATGATGGGAGAGATGAACTTCTTCTTAGGATTGCAGGTCAAGCAGACTGATCAAGGTATCTTCATAAATCAGGCCAAGTATACAAGAGACTTGATTCAAAAGTTTGGTGTTCAGAACAGTAATCCAGCCAGGATCCCTATGAACACAAATTGAAAGATGGATCCTGACACTGAAGGGACTTCAGTAAATCAGACTGAGTATCGATGGCTGATAGGTTCTTTGTTGTACCTGACTGCAAGTAGGCCTGACATTACGTTTGCAGTTGGTGTGTGTGCTAGGTATCAGTGTGATCCCAAAAGGAGTCATTTGGAGGCTGCTAAGAGGATACTTAAGTATTTGAAAAGAACAGTCAATATGGGACTATGGTATCCTTCAGATGACAACTTAGAACTGACAGGTTATTCAGATGCAGATTATGGAGGTTGTAGGATTGATAGGAAATCAACCTCAGGGACATGTCAGTTTTTGGGGAGTAAGTTGATCTCGTGGTTTAGTAAGAAGCAGAATTCAGTGGCGACATCCACAACTGAGGCTGAGTATATGGCTGCAGGTAGTTGTTGTGCTCAGATTTTATGGTTGAGGCAACAGTTGAGGGACTACCAAGTATTTGCTAATGAGGTTCCAATCTATTGTGACAACAATAGTGCAATAGCAATTACTCAGAACCCAGTGCTTCACACAAGGTGCAAGCATGTGGATATTAGGCATCACTTCATTCGAGATCATGTGGAGAAGAAAGATATTAGGATGGAGAAGATTCACACTGACAGGCAAAGAACTGACATCTTGACTAAGCCTCTGGCAAGCAAGGTTTATGGAACTGTCAGTGGAGTTAGGACTCTTAGATCCGGGAGAGCAGTCAGTGTAGGGTTCTAGGGGGAACTCAGGCCAGACTCGACTCAGTGAGGTATCAGGGTGCTACAATGTCTCCCTGACAGGTATGAGTTCTATCCTGACTCTTGTGAATTCCAAGCGTCTCCCTGAGTCCTTCGTCCTGAAAATCTTTATTAAATGCATTTCGTTTTCATTAAAAGCGCGCCTTTTCATATTTAAAACCACGCGCAATGGAGCATTTAATGCCTCAGTTACTTTTTCATATACGTGTCCGTTTTATAAGGAATATGACTGACGTGGGTAATTGATTAAAAACCGAGATTAATCCTGGCCCTTCATTTCAAAACATTTCGAATTCAAGGATTAATCTCAACCCCACGTCTGAGTAACTGACTTAATCATATCAATCAAGAATGCCATTCGAGGTTTTTACGCAAACACAAAGCACATCTGCACACTGAGTTTTCTCTTGCTCAAGCAATCTCATTATTTTCAAAAAAACCTCAATTCTTCAAAATCAAATGGCCCTTCTTGATTCCAACTGGACAACCGACAAGATCGGGGATGTTGTCAACAACAAACTCGTGCACATGGAGCAAGTCATCTCCATGGATGGCACCTGTCTTACAGTGGAGGAAATCAAACCTGTTTTCAAATGGATTTCCAACGCTGGGTTGGAGACATATTTCACTACTCGCCCTATCTCCGTGCTTCCAAGAACGGTTGTGGAAGCATATCTAAATATGTTCTTGCGGAGGGATGAACTGTTCACGAAGGTGACTGCACTAAAGCCGACGGGGGAGATTGACGGCAATGGCGAACCTCTTTACAACTCAGGGGTGGTCACCATCGACATACGGAGGGCGGTTAGGGAAGTTTTTGGACTGCCATCCTCTGGCATCAACCCAAGGGTCTACAAGGAGAATTCTGAAGGAGAACTCCTGGGGAAATGGACCAAGGAGGGGTCATCTGTGTTCAGGGCTCGTCAGAACAAGAACACACTGAAGCCTGAATACAGATCGCTTGTGGACCTCGTGTCCAAGATGGTGATGGGATCTACGGGATCTCATGAGCAGCTGAGGCTGATGGGAGCAATTGTGGATGGAGTTGAGGCCAACTGGGAGCAGTTCTTTATGGACCAACTCCATCAGGCTGGTCTGGACAAGCTCAAGAGAGATGAGGAGAAGAAGCACATCTCTGTTGGTGTTATTCTGCCTTTCGGGACCAGGCTCTCAATTCTGATTGCTCATGCTTGCCATGGGTACACCTTCGACTATGAGGATAGCCTCTCATCGAAGAAGGTGATGTTTGCCTCAAGGAGCGATACCTACTCAGTGCTAGGGCTGACTGATCCCAATGCTCAGGCAAAGGGTCAGGTCAAAAGGCCAGCTGGTAAGGCCAAGAAGGTGGCTACCAGCCTCATTGAAATGGTGGATGATCTCTTTGAGAGGAGTAAGGAGGTGGAAGAGGATGTGGCAGCTGAGAAGGAGATGGCTCAGGCGGCGGTAGAGGAGGCTGAGAAGAAGAAGAAGAAGAAGAAGAAGAAGAAGAAGAAGAAGAAGAAGAAGAAGAAGAAGAAGAAGAAGAAGAAGAAGAAGAAGAAGAAGAAGAAGAAGAAGAAGAAGAAGAAGAAGAAGAAGAAGAAGAAGAAGAAGAAGAAGAAGAAGAAGAAGAAGAAGAAGAAGAAGAAGAAGAAGAAGAAGAAGAAGAAGAAGAAGAAGAAGAAGAAGAAGAAGAAGAAGAAGAAGAAGAAGAAGAAGAAGAAGAAGAAGAAGAAGAAGAAGAAGAAGAAGAAGAAGAAGAAGAAGAAGAAGAAGAAGAAGAAGAAGAAGAAGAAGAAGAAGAAGAAGAATAGTGCTGTCGGGGAAGAGCACTAGTTCTGGGACTGAGTCTGTTCCCAAGTGAGCCGATGTTGAGGCTGAGGGGACTGACGATGAAGTCAGGAAGGAGGATAATCAGGGTGAGAGGCCCCTGAAGCGACTTAGGAAGGGGGTTCGAAGGTCTCCTGCTAAGAAGTTGCCTTCACTGAGCGAGAGGGATAAGTCAAGCTCTCGTAGAGCCTCTGACTTAGAGGAGGTGAGAAAATATGTCGAGACGGCTGAGTTGTTGCAGCTTGAGACAGTACCCCATACATCACCCACACACCCTGAAACCCAAACACCTTCCAACCCTGACCCTACTCCTCAACCCACCCAAACACACCAAGAGCCAAACATCCAGACTGAGTCAGTGCCATCAAACTCACCCACAAATGAACCTGACCAGTCATCTGAGCCAACCCTTCCCGAGCCCACAAATTTTCCATCTTACCCCAACCCCAAGGATTGCCCCAAATCCTTCCCAACTGAAGAGGACGATTTCCTTGTCATTTAGGAGGAGGAGGAGGAGGAGTTGGATGAACACATGATGGGGAGAGTTCTGGAGAATACCCTCAGGGGGAATGCCACTTAATGGACATCTAAGTGCTGGCCCGGACTGAACAGATACAAAGAGCTACTGGCAAATGTAGTTGAACTCAAAGTCTGGTTGGAGTTCAAGCAATCCAACATGCAAGAGCAACATTTGCTGGTGGATGCTCGTGGCTGGGAGCACTGGGAAACTGAGGAGGCCAGGTTGTGCTCCTACTTTGGATTGACTAGCTGGCTTCAACTGCTCAACTTCGAAAACCTGAAGGAGCTAGTCAACAGCCTGATGTCCAAAAGCATGGCTGACATCCTATCTGAGGATGAGGAGGACAATGAGGATGAGGAAGATGCTCAGGATGGAGCTATGGAGAAGGCTGTAGAGGAGACAGCTAGGGAGGTGGACTGTATGGACTCTGAGCCTCAGGCTCAGGGGGAAGGTGAGAAGGACACTGGTGCCAAGGGTGGACCAGTGGCTGAGGATGTTTTGAACATCTCAGCCGCCGATGAAACATCTGTCAATGAAGGGATTCCCTGCCCTGAGACAAGGGAGAAAGATGTTGAGGCGTCTAAGGAGACTCCCAGTTCCGAGGGACAAGTTCCTAAGGTTCGAGATGGCGTGGCTGAGCCTGAGCAGGTGGCCTTGACCACTCAACAACTGCCTTCAGTGCACCCTGAAGAAGGGACTGAGGATGCAGGGGCTGACAAGGGAAAACAACCAGTCACTGATGAGGCCGTTGATGAAGATGTCGATGTGTTAATCACTGGGGTCGGCCGTGCTGAATTCACAAGCATTGTGGAGGTCAAGCAGGAGAAAACCACTGAAAATCTAGTTGAACTTCAGGAGGAAGTAATGAGGCTACGAGCTGAAAAAGAAGAAGACTCCAAGGCCCTGGCGAAACACATAAGATGGACGAAGTCAGCCTACAACACCCTTGCCAACAGGGAGTTGATTTTGCTAAAGAGAACGATGACTGATACGGCCAAGTCAGTGAGAACTGAGAGGAAGCGCACTAAGAATATGCTTAGGAGGACTCTCAAGCAACTTGAGGAGAGGGACGCGATCAGGGATGACAAGCTAAATCAGGCGGTTGACAGGCTTGCAGTTCAGACTGGAGCCCTTGTCACTTAGGCCATGAAGGACTCAGCGACCAAACTTGAGCTGGAGTCAGGTAAGTTGGATCGTACCTCTCAGATTGTTGCAGACACTTTGGCAAAGGCCACGGAAGAGACGGCAAAGATACTGACTGAAGCCAGCAGAGTCAGCGGTGAGTCCTTGAAGGTGGAGGAAAGGATCACCCAGGCTGAACAAAGACTCCAACTTTCTATGGAGGTCTTCGAGAAGAAAGTAAATGCTGCTATCAGTTCAGTCTTGTTTGCAGGGACAGGAATTTCGATGGGAGTTGAGTTACTGAAAGAGGGAATCAATGATGTCCACTCCCTAGCCTCTTTCGTAATCAACAGCGGATCTGACGCATTCCCATCAGGGGCCAATGATGATGCCAAAAAGGGGGAAAGGAAGAAAAGATCCCGCCCTGAGGCATCGGAGGCAGTCAACCAAGGCGAAACCATTCAAGCCGATCCTGAAGCCAATCCTGAAGGGAATGTGCTAAGGGTGAGGAAGTTAGCAAGGTTGGCGGCAGTGGAGAAGGAAGGAGAGGAAATTGTTGCCAGACTGAGGCGGAGGCAGCAAAGGCAAAGACTGATGAACCTTCCAAGTAACCTGAGCCAGTTCAGAAGTCTTCTCCCATGAGCTCAAGGAAGAATCCCATCACTTACTCCGGGGAGTTGGTGGCGGAGTTATGCGCTGAAGCATGGGGAGATCCTTCTGAGAAATTTGAGGTTGTGCGTAGAGCTGAAATTGCTCAAAAGGAGAAGATGCGCATCTTGGAAAAGAAGGTTGAAAAGCTGACTGACATCACTGAGCTTCAACAACGAGAACTGGATGATGCAGTGATCAGTTTTCTAAGGAGGAAGAAGGCGAAGCCTGAGCCTAGGAAGTACAGAAAGAGGCCAACAGTTAGGAAGTCATCAATTCTTCATGTCAGTAGGCCAGAATCAGGAGTAAGGAAAGCTTATGTCGATGAGTTCGTCTCAGAGGCACTGAAGGAGTTTTGGACTGATGCAAAGGATGAGTTTGTAAAATTGTGGTATGTTGTGAAGAAGTGGGGCGACACTGACGATATCAATGCCCACTTCACTGACTACATGATGGACAATCATCCTGAGTTGTTCCAAAAGATCTTGGAGGAGGCTGATGCAGCTCAAGTCCAAGTGAAGGCTCCTGAGTTCACCATTCGAGCTCCTCCCTTAGTTCCTGGAACTCAAAAGCACAACACAAAGGCCATTATGATGGAAGTCTTGAAGATTGCCAAAGCTGAAGGATATGTGAACCAACCTAGAAGACTTGACGAGCTGAAGGCAAGAGTCTATGTTGGATATGGACTCGAACCTGAAATGAGATTAGTCTAGGAAGTTCATTACCTCTTTGTAATAGATTAGATTCATTGTAACCACTTACATATCTTTCAATGAAATCTATTACTTTTGCCCACAGACAAAAACTCATTGTCTTTTTGGCTGCTGTTTAAATTCTGTACTTTATCAAGAATTGCTCTAACACTGTCTTATCTTATAGATAGGTCTTTATAGTTCCTCTAAGTGTTTTGAGGATCTTTTCAGTGTTTTGGCATCATCAAAAAGGGGGAAATTGTTGGGACATTGTCAGTTTTGATTAAGATCCCAAAGCCCCTGAAAAGATGTTTGCATTTGTTTTGTCAGGCTAGTCTTGGTTAGGATTTGTACTTAGCCATTTTACACTTCACAGGTACTCAGTAAGAGGAGCACTTACTGATGACAATCAAGACTCAGAGCCTGAAGACGATTTACCATCCTGAACTTATGGCAGTCTCCTAAGCTGGCTGAGTAAGTCTCAGTGATGAAGAGTATGACCCTGAGGTCAGTACTACTCAGTCCTGAAGGGAACAGGATAAAACTGAGTTATTGGGAAGACTTGGAGTAGAGCCAAGCAATGCAAAAAGAATGTCAGCGTCAGGACAAGACCGGTGAGCTCAAGACAAAATGAACTTAATAAGACAAGCCTGAAGCTCAGGAATAAGTTCTGACATTCTCACCAACCTGATGACGTGGACCAATCCGAGAAGGACACGCACGTACGAAACCTGACAAGAAGACTAAATTCAGACTGCATGTTCAACGGGCAAGCCTTTAATGTGCATTTAATGCAAATACCAAATCCATGCAAGGACGGCTGCTGCATGAAGATATGTCCGTTTGAAGCCACTCTACATAGATGACAAGAAGGGCTATCTCTTCAACGGATAGTTTTTCAAATCACCTATAAATACAGAAGACCTTGAACCCATTAAAGGTTTTGGGAAATTTCCAAGCCATAAATTACTCAAGCTCTCAAGCACTCAAAGCATTCAGCCTTAGAAGAAGCACTCGAAACCATCAAAATTTCCCAAGTGTTTCTTAGTTACTGAGAGTTATTCTGTATTCCAAGAGCGAACTAGCATTATCTTAAGCTTAGAGAGATTATCCAATCCTTAGCATAGCTTTGCCTTGTAAGGATAATCTCAACCTAGTTGGAATCCAAACTGAAACCAAAACCCTAAGTTAGGTTTGTTGGGAGTAAGTTAGTTAGTGTGTTAGTAAGGAAGTTTGTATAGATCAGTGAGGTTAGCTGGTCTTGGTGCACCTTGGCACGTTAAAAACAAGAATCCCTTGAGTGGATTTCCTGTTAAACCAGGCCGTGGACGTAGGAGCTTGAGTCTCTGAACCACGTTAAACTTGTTGTGTTCTTATTGCTTTGATATTGTGCATATATGCCATATTACATATTCTTTCATAAGAATTTTGTTTATCAGGTCTGAATTAATCTGCCTGATCCTCTAAAAAGAGCACTGCCCTTACTAAACACCTTTCAGAATTGAGTAAAATAAGTTTTCAGAAAGCAAACTAAACAAGACTTTAAACTATCAGGGCTCAAACTTTTCCGCACTGAACTTGAACTGATAATTAGCCAACTGACCCGCACCAAGTGTAGTCAGTAGGTGTGTTATCAGCTCCTAGTTCTTTACCACTCTGAGTAAAGGGGGACTCAGTCAGTCTTTAAGGTTAAAAATTGGTATACGTGTATTCCCCCCCCATACACGTATTCCTCAGTCTTGTACCGGGACCAACATTTTCTTCTCGGATCAATCAACTATGGGAGGAATTTCTATCTCTCCAGTGAGGTACGAATTCAGTCCGAGATTATGGGAAGAGTTTCAAACCTTTATGCGATCAATTGTTGGCAATTGGCCGTCCCATTATATATCAATGCCCGTGCCTCGCAATCTCCTGCTAATCTTGCTCAGGCCTTTCATGCCTCCTGCAATATCTCATATTCCACCCCAGATTGGTACGTTGACTCAGGTGCCTTAGCTCATATGACCGCTCAGACATCTTCTCTTAATGCCTTTGAACCATATTCTGGTAATGGTTCAATTATAGTTGGTAACGAGAATTCACTTTCTATTTCTCATATTGGTTCCACTAAGTTAGCTCGTGATGTTGAATTGCTTGATGTTTTGGTTGTTCCCCATTTAACCAAAAATTTATGGGGCAGTAACATTCACCTATATTTTACACCCATTAATTACAAAAATCCCTACCAATTTTCCTATATTGCATAAACCTACAAATGTGGGCCCCCATCCCTTCAACTTGCAGCTTTTACTTTTGGTCTGCACAATTTTCAAAAATGTATTTTAGCTTCTTTTTTTATTGTCCAAAATATTTTTAATTTGTAGGCTTTTAATTTTGAATCGGTCATTAATTAATATCCCACCACTTTAATTATAGATCCAATTTTTTATAGGTCCTAATTCATTTAACACAATACATAATTTACTTACTAATTTCGAGTTGTCTATTTCCAGCCCAATTTTTTAATTTGGATAAATAATATAAATTATTCCATTGAATATTGATAAAATAAATATATATATATAATATATAAATTATTGAATAACAATGTAAAACATTTGAATAAGCACGTTAATATTTTGCATAACACATTAATATTTTGCCTAAACACATTATTATTTTGCATAAGCTTTACAAGGAAATTTACATAATGCAAAATAAATATATACATATGCAACAACGAAAATTTGCACAAAAGGCAAAAAAAAAAATTGCAAAACAAAATAATTAGAGCACTTTCGTCTCCCCCTCTTAAATATTCTAGTCTTCTCCATTATCTTGAATGTCCCAGTCTTCTCTACGATCCACAACAAAAACACACACAAAAATATCATTCTTAAATAACAACACTAAAATATTCCACAAAATTCAACCAAATAAGCAAATGATTAGTGGAGGCATCCATTTGCAATATCTAAAAATCCAACAATTCAACAAATCACTCATAGAAGATAATATCCAACAATCCAACAAATTAATGAAAAAATTTACAATTATATCAGGAAAATTTTCACAATCTCCAAAAAAAGAAAAAGGCAAACATCTCAAAATAGGGGACATTTCAACACATAAATCAAGAAGTATACTTTATTCTCTGAGCAAAAAACAAAATAAAAAACTAACTGAGATGCAGAATGCAGACAATGGTGGTGTTGGGTTTTCTCGTTGTCGGCTGAGCTCCGTTGGTGGTGACCTCGCGAGCAGGTGCATCGGTGCCCTGCAAAACCTCTAAGAATATAGATCTGGGGCGAGAAAACCCTAATCTAAGAGGATAGATCCGTTTGGTGTACACCAAATCATCCATTGATACAAATCTTCAGGCTCTTACTCCGTCGCCGCAAGGCAAATCCTTCTTGTCGGGTTCAAGAGACGACAGCGCATGAACTAGATGAGATGGGGGAGGTCATTAGGATGATATGACATATTTGCCGGAGCAACGTCAGGCACAGAGGCAGCATTATAAGGTCCCGTGGTGGTGGTCATCTTTCTCTCCTTCTCGATCGTCGGTGGATTTAATTTTTTGGGGGAGAGAGAGAGAGAGAGAGAGGAGAGAGGGACATTTGATTTTGGAGATAAATTGTGGATGGGAGAGAAATATTGTTGTTGAATGATTTAGAGAGGAGAGAGAGGGGAGTCTCGCTGGAGTGGGGGGGTTGTGGGGGCTGATTTTTAATAAATGAGGAGGGGGAGAGTATTTTTAATTACAAGAGATAGAAGAAAGAGACGTGGAGAGGAGATATTTGGTGGGCCCTATCTAACACATAAAATGTTGAAATTTGTTATAAAGTGTGTTTTTGTGATGTAGGAAAGTTGGTAGAGGAATTTACAAATAGGGCTTAGAAAGTAGGGGGATATGCAATTTTCCCAAAATTTATTATCTATCAGCAAGCTAACAAATGATTTTACTATTGATGTTATCTTTTCTGGTAAGTTCTTTGCGATTCAGAATTGGGTCACAAAGGGAATTCTGGCTCAGGGCAGATGTAAGCAGAGGTTATATGTTTTGGATCGTGGTAAATCTGCACTGGTTTCCGCTCTATGCTCCAAGACTTTGAAGGCTAGTTATGTGATTTGTGGCATTTACGCCTGGGGCATGTCCTATTTTCTATTATTTCTTTACTGAACAAGCTTGGCTTTTTATTAGTTACTTCTGTGTTACCTACTCCGAGTATTTGCTCTTCTTGCCAATTGGCCAAGAGCAAGAAACTTTCTTTTCAATTGAATGATAAACGTGCTTCTGCTTTACTTGATTTAGTGCACTGTGATATATGCGGACTGACTCCTATTTTTACTTCTGATGGATACAAGTATTATGTTGCCTTTGTTGATGACCTTTCGCGTTTTAATTATATTTATCGAATGTGTGCTAAGTCCGAATTCTATTATATTTTTGTCAAATTTCATGCTTTTGTGTGCAATCAGTTTTTCACAAAATTGAAGGTTTTCCAGAGTGATGGGGGAACTGAGTTTGTCAACAATAAAGTGAATTTATTTTTGTCTGATAATGACATTCATCATAGAATTGTGTGCCCTTATACGCCTCAACAAAATTGCAGTTCTGAAAGAAAGCATCGCCATATTTCTGAGACAGACCTCTCGATCATGCGTTTCTATGGTTTGATGCTTTTGGTACTTCAGTTTATGTTATTAACCGTCTTCCCTCCGTCATCTTGGAAAATAAAAGTCCTTTTGAATTAGTATACGAATGTGCACCTAATTATGCTAATTTCAAACCCTTTGGATGTCGTATTTTCCCATACTTACATGATTATTCTCCACATAAGTTGGTGTAGTGAACCCATCACTACCAAAACTATTATTCATATTTTTGTGTAATCTTCTGGGTAATATGTAGATAATAGAGAAGAAATTAATATTGGGGAAGGAGAATTATAGAGGGAGAAAGTTGAGGGAGAGAAAGACGTGAAGGGGAGAAGTTAGAAAATGTATTCTTGCTTGTTTCATTCATCCAACAATTTGATATTTAAACCCTACAGGAATAACTAATGGACATAAAAATCACAAGACAAAGCCCAATATTTAATTAAAAGTCCAACAATAAATACTAATTCAAATGGACTGGCCCATTAATTAAAATAGCAACCAAGATCAACCCAACTCTATAAATGATGTCCAATATGCACATGACAATACTCCCCTTTTTCTGAGATCCTTGTCCCCAAGGATCTAATACGAGAAATCTTCCATCTCCCTCCACGTTGATCACTAGAATTGGTGTTGTTATGGCTGCCCTGTGTTTCTTCATTTTTCTATGCTCTTGAAATATAGCACACCAGTAAAGATAATACTTGAAGCATACATTGACCACAAGGTGAATTCTTCATGTAATTCCTCCAATGCTTAAAAATTCCATCGATTCTATTATAGATGTCACACACACACCAAGCAAACAATAAACCTTCATGTAAAAAGCATGTGGTATCTGGAACTATGCCATAGCATGCTGCTGTAGTGGATGCAAATATGAAGAGATAAAGATGACAGAGGTTAGTTGTTGGGAACTGCAATGCACTAAAGAAACTCCTTGGAGCTGTCCAGAAAATGCATCTAAAACCTTTTGCCACAACCTTACGCAAACAACCAATTATGTACCACAACCTTACTGTTTATTCTACAAAGGTATTAAAGGTTTTTTCCCAATTAATTTGAGTCCAATTTAACGATGAGGCTATTTCCATAGCTTTGAGCACCAAATATTTATATGCATCTTTGCCTGTCATGGTATGATCTTGAAGCCATTGCTTGGCATGTGGGATTAAGCTCCAACAATCTGTAGGGACGACCTCATTGCCATTGGAGTGGAAAAGTTTGAAAGGAAAAGTCTTTCTTATATATGAGAATAAGCTAGAGGTCAAATCAAATGTAATTTTTAAAAAAAAATATCCAGAGGCTTACTGCAGGAAGGAGATAACCATAGATCTGGATATTGTGCTCCCCTTGGAGCTGGCCAGGTTAGAGCCCCATTGTCAGATGTGACATCCTTAGGACATGTATAAGTCAATTGCTTCTCTCTGTTTGAAAAACAAGCTTCAAATTTAAGACGAGCCGATGTGTTGCAAGCTTGGAATGTTCACATCTCCCCGTATCAAGTCACTCAATTACATTTCCCAACTTGTCCCTAGATTGAGCACAAAACTTAGCTTCATGTTGAAACATCATGATAATCCCATTAAGCTCCACTGTTCTCATCTCCACCTTCTCTCCAATCAATTTTTTTTAGTCTAAGATAGATCAATCTAATCACTATAAACACAACTACCACCGACAACAGAGTACCAACAAATACGAAAAATGCATACGGGTTTAAGATCGGGTATTTACTCATATTTACCCTATCATATACAATGCATTTTTCAATGTTATTATGCATCAATGTCATAATCAAATCAGTTTTACCCAACCTCCACAATGCATTTTTCCTCACCATACAATCCCTCCCTAGGATTTTCCGTTCCCCATGAATAACATCAATAGCAAGGTCAAAAGGAATACCACAAGATTTTTAGAGCTTAAAACTAAATTTGATTCAAAACTAGTAGTAGTAGTAGTAGTAGCAAATTGAATCTCTAAGTACACATTAACTATACCACCCTTCTGGATCCATCTCTTGTTCGCGGTATTGAATCTCTAAGTACAGGAAAAATATTAACCAATTTGAATACCTGGTATTGAAACTGGATCCATCTCTTGTTCGCGGTATCCAACGATGCTAAATAACTCTTCACAATATCACTGATGTAGGTGAAATCGCTATTACCGAAAGAATATATAATATGCTTCTAAAATCCGATGTTATCTTCATTAGATCGAATGGATTCTTGTGCTACATCGATGGGTGGTTCCTTTGTTACCTCGATAGCAGAATCGAAATACAGTTCTCCAAGGATTATTTCATGTTGCTCCACCATCACCGTATTACCAAAACCTTCTTCCTCAAAATTTTTGAGTGAATCACCCGACATCGATTCCTCATCCACACTCATCGCACCAAAAGTCATTGGGTAGGATTCCCCAAAATTCAATTCCTGCTTTGGTGGTTCTTTGCTCGTGTTCCTAATTTGTAGATGTAATAGCATACCTTCCAACATCTTTGTTATGTGATCGAGCTGATTATTAATATCCACAAATCGATCTTACATCTTAGCTCCAATTCCAAAAATTTATTCCTCAATTTTTTATTCCATAGCTTCCTTTTATTGGTTTCTACGTGAAATTTATCTTCCAGCCGTTTTTTGGCCTCTTCAAGAACTGTGAGGATTGCGCTCTTATGCCGAGAATCGTTGGCCCTGATGCCAATTGTAGTGAACCCATCACTACCAAAGATATTATTCATATTTTTTTGTAATTTTCTGGGTAATATGTAGATAATAGAGAATAAATTGATATTGGGGAAGGAGAATTATAGAGGGAGAAAGTTGAGAGAGAGAAAGACGTGAAGGGGGGAAGTTAGACAATGTATTCTTGCTTGTTTCATTCATCCAACGATTTGATATTTAAACCCTACATAAATAACTAATGGACATAAAAATCACATGACAAAGCCCAATATTTAATTAAAAGTCCAACAATAAATACTAATTCAAATGGGATAGTCCCTAAATTAAAATAACAACCAAGATCAGCCCAACTCTATAAATGATGTCCAATATGCTCATGATAGTCGACACCTCGTAGTCGTTCATGTAACTTTTTGGATTACAGTAGTCCTCACAAGGGTTTTCGATGTTACGGTCCCGTCTCATCTCGGGTTTTCATCACAAGACAACTTAGTTTGATGAATATTATTTTCCATTCTCAAATTCAACTTCTTCTTTAATAGTGGATAAACTTGATATATCAACTTTTCTTGATAGTTCTGCAGATCAGGTTCATCTCAAGACTTGGGCCCGCCCCACCCGTCACATTTGCATGCCTCCATGCATGCACCATCTTCCGTCTCACCTCCTTATCATACGTGTCTTGATTCTGATCAGCCGCCCGTCATTGCACCACCGCCTGCCAATGACGTACCCCCTGAGTTGACGGATCCTGCCCCATCGCCACCACCTTCGGTTGCTACACCGACGTCACCACTTCCGAGCGATTTGCCTCCACAAAAACCTCAACCATATCATCAGATGGTACTCGTGCCAAGTCAGGTATATTTAAATCGCTATCCAGTTGACCTGACTACTACTGCTTTGGTGTCTTCTTTGTCTAGTTCCTCAGAACCTCGTGGTTTTAAGTCTGCCGCCAAGCACGCTCACTGGCTTGCTGCTATGCAAGAGGAGATGAATGCCTTACACTCAAATCAAACTTGGGATATTGTCCCTTGTCCGCCTGGGACCAATATCATTGGCTCCAAGTGGGTCTTTCGTACTAAGTACCGTTATGATGGTTTAGTTGATCGTTAAAAGGCCCGTCTTGTTGCTTAGGGTTTTACTTAAATCCCAATATCTGTTTTTTACCATACTTTCAGTCATGTTGTCAAAGCTACCATGGTACGTGTGATTCTTGCATTATCTGTTCATCATGGGTGGGATTTACATCAGCTAGACGTAAAGAATGTCTTTCTTAATGGTGTTCTTCCTAAACCTGTTTTTATGGTTCAACCTTTTGGGTTTGTCGAAGCTCGATTTCCAGATCATATTTATCGTCTAAAATGAGCTCTATATGGTCTTTCCCAAGCTCCTCTTGCTTGGTTTCAACAGTTTAGCTAATTTCTTCTTGGACTCGGGTTCAAATAGAGTTGTTCTGATTCTTTACTATTTTATTTCCATCAGGGTTCTTCGTTGATATATCTCTTACTTTATGTTGACGATATTATTCTCACTAGAAATAATTCTTCTTTACTTAATGATCTTGGACGTCTGGATTATTTTCGGGGACTTGAGATTTCTTACACATCGGATGGCATATTTGTAGGGCAATCCAAATATGCGCATGATATTTTGGAACGAGCTCAGTTATTGGACTCCAAATCTATTGACACTCCATTGGTGCCTAGTGATTCTCTTCAAAGTGTGGATGATCTATTTTCTGATCCTACTTTGTATCGATCCTTGGTTGGTGCGCTGCAATATTTGACGATCACACGTCCAAATTTGTCCTATGCTGTCAATACAGTCAGTCAATTCATGCATTCGCCTACCACCACACACTTCTCAGCTATCAAGCGTATAATACATTATGTGAAAGACACTATTCACTTGTTAGAATTATTGGTGTTTACCAATAATAATATGTGAGTGAAAATTAAAAGGGAATTTAATTGAGAATGGGCTGAAGATATTAGACTTTGTACCTTGGTTATTGGTTCTTGAAAATTGAAATTTGGGTTGTATTTGGACCTTAGAAGAGTTTTCTAAGTTTATTGAGCCCAAAACTTGGACATAGCCTAAAATATGGAGTGTCCAGATTCGTTGAAGTTGACATGAAAGTGCATGTTAAATATGCAAAACATGTGATGAAATTCAATAGTTGGCAAATTCCCTGATTTTCGTTTAATTGAGAGTGACTTACATCTCTCTTCTTTTGGATGAGACGAACCGGAATGCAGAAAGGTCCAGGTTCATAGTTTGTCCAACAATCCTTACATGCATGTGTGGGTCTTGGAGGCCTATAAATAGGTGTCCTCATGCATAGTTTCTGGCACCACACTCAGAAATTCTCTCTCACTCTCTCCCTCAGTATTCTAGCATATAGAGTCTTTAAGAAATCAGTCCAGTTCATACGTTCTTCTTGTTCGCCGGAGCTTCAAGTCCTGGGGTGTTGCACTATTGAAGACGAAAGTATCATTTTACCTTTGGGAACGTAATTCCAAACCGACTTGCACTACTGGGGAATTTTCACTTTGCGGGAATAGGATTACCTTGACTCGATACTAGAAGTTTTATTTTTCTTTTGCTTTATCTAGTAATTTTCTTTATTCTATTGTAAAGAATTATTATCACTATAGTCAAATTTCCAATAAACCTAAAGCAACAATCATGACTAACGTTGATAATAACTCTGATAAAAAAACCTAAGGGACTATTTCTGTTTCTACCGGTCTTCCCCAGGGCACACTACCCCTATCCCCACTATAACTGCCCAAGTTGGGCAAACTTTGAATCTCAAGGTGGTGAACCCTTTCCCCTTTGAAGACGCTAGACCTTTTATGGTCCATAGTGAGAGACCCAAGAAGTTCTTGGGTAAGAACTTCAAAGGTGGCAGCAGAGAATGTTGTTTTTCCTGACCACGTTGAGGTTGGCAAGGTTTGTCACTGAGGACCCATTTGCGGTCATTGAGAATGATCTACAAAATGAGGATGTCAGTGATAAATGGTGGCAATGGGAATAAAGTTTCGTGATTGATTAAAATCGGTTGTTGATGAGAATCACGAACTGGATCACAATGAGGCTTTTCCTGAATGAAGCACCAATTTGAAATAAAAATTGGTGGCTCTCCGGAGAAAGATTGAATCGAAACGTCCACTGTGGCGTTCGAGTTTATCACAATTTGAATAGATCGGTGATTGATATTGTTGTTCTGAGAGAAAGGGGCATGAATGGTTGTGCCTCTCTTTGCCACCTGAAATGTTAAATGGGTCTAGTTAAATAAGTTGAGTCATGTGTTTTAATTTATTTTGGGTTAAAGATCATACTTATATGATTGACCCAAATTAAATTAATGAGGATATTTGCTAATTTAGTCGAGTGCGTAGGCCTGTTGTTGATCTCAATTGGCCAAAATGATAAATTAAGGCTGAAACTTAAATTTCAGTTGAATTGCTGAGAGAAACATGAGACAAAATTAATTGAATTTTGGACCGGGTATTGTTATGGAATTTATTTAATTATACTTTCAGGTGTTATAAATATTATTTCATAAATTTGAATTCCTTGATATTAAATAAAAAAAATATGGGATCAAATACTTTGTGCTTGAGAGTACAAATTATTATTTAGATTTAGTCCAAAAGATTTGAGGCGTCGTATAATTCGCTTGAGATTTGCTCGTGAATAAATGGTGGCATTAAGACCCATTTGAAACTGTGCTTTCAGAGCATGAACAATGTGAATTTAATTCACAAGATTTGACTCGTATCAATGACGATTTATTTGAGAGTCAAAGGTGGCAATTATGACCATAATAGAAATTGAATTTAATTTGGTATTTAACCAAGATTAAAATTCGGAATTGAATTATGACTTCCAAACGTTTTGTTTTCCAATGTATTTCGAGATTGCGTCCAAATTAATATTTAGTGAAATATTAAATGAAATAGATGAGCAATCTCGAATATGGGGGATGACTTCTCGCCATGGATACATTCGAATGTGGGGGGAGAAGAGGTCTCTCCATTGATATATTCGAATTTGATGTATGATTAGCAAAGGCATGGCTTTGAAGCTTAATGGAAAATCAAAAGCAGTTGATGTCTTGTGAAATTGTTTCCATAAGTTAAATTGAAGTACTTTGTCAAGGAAACCGGAACTAAAAAGTTCATTGCGGAAAAATTTAGTGTTCCAATTTTATAACTTTTGAGGTTTAAGTGTATAAATCTAGAAGTTATAAAATAGTTAATAAAATTTATTTATTAACATTCCTAATGTCAATAACCTTAAAAAGGTATTGATATATGTGGAAGTGGAAGTGGAAATGACAACATTTGTCATTAGTTTAGAACACTTTACCTCTAAAACTTAGATCACACAGATGTGTGTGATTTGAAGTTGGTGGGACTTAGAGGTGTATACCATAAAATGTGGGGGTGTGTAATGAATATTTGATCTCTAGTTATAATGGATCCACTCACGAGAAGAGCTAGCCGAGATCAAATAAAGTGCTAGAAAGAATGGGTCTAAAATCCACAGAATAAAAATTGAAGCAATGGTAACCTGACCATGATGACTGGAGATCTCAAGAACTTGGTTCAATGGGAAATCTAAGTTGTGGATGTTTGTTGTTAAGAACACTTGGTAATTTGACCACTCTTTAGAAGAGCACAACACCAAGTGTTGGAACCCATGAGTTATGGTATAGGTTAAGTCTTTGGCTTTTAATGATTCCTAGAGTATAACGGGATACTCAAAATAGGAGATCACCTATATAAGTGTGAGGTGAGAGGCCGCCTCAAATATCACGGGATATTAAATATTTATGAATCCAAAGGGTGTCAATGACCGAAACAGACAAAAACGTAAGAACAAGAGAAGAGCGTAGAGATTTAATTGTATCAACATTACTGGCTCAGTGTACACCAAGGTGGAATGGTTCAATACATTGTTTGACTATGGAAGGTTCAAAGCTCCAATGACCTATCCAAATGGAATAACGTCTCGTTCAAACTGGACCGTGAGTCTGCATATTATAGGCTCTAATTTTCACTCATGTTGGGTATTGTTGGAATTATTGGTGTTTACCAATAATAATATGTGAGTGAAAATTAACAGGGAATTTAATTGAGACTGGGCTAAAGACATTGGACCTTGGACCTTGTTTATTATTCCTTGACAATTGAACTTTGGGTTGTATTTGGATCTTAGAAGATTTTTCTAAGTTTGTTGAACCCAAAGTTTGGACATAGCCCGAAAATCTAGAGTATCCAGATCCATTGAAGTTGACATGAAAGTGCATGCTAAATATGCAAAGCATGTGATGAAATTCAATAGTTGTCAAATTCCCTGATTTTCGTTTAATTGGGAGTGGCTTACGTCTCTCTTCTTTTGGATGAGACGAACCGGAGTGCAAAAAGGTCCAGGTTCGTAGTTTGACTAACAATCCTTTCATGCATGTGTAGGTCTTGGAGGCCTATAAATAGGTGTCCTCATGCATAGTTTCTAACACCACACTCAGAAATTCTCTTTCAATCTCCCCCTCAGTATTCTAGCATATAGAGTCTTTAAGAAATCAGTCCAGTTCATATGTTCTTCTTGTTCGCCGGAGCTTCAAGTCCTGCGGTGCTACACACTTGAAGACGAAAGTATCATTTTTACCTTTGGGAGCGTAATTCCAGACCGACGAGCACTACCGGAGAATTTTCGCTTTGCAGGAAAAGGGTTACCTTGACTCGATACTAGAAGTTTTATTTTTCTTTTACTTTATCTTGTAATTTTCTTTATTCTATTGTAAAGAATTATTATCATTATAGTCAAATTTCCAACATCACTTTGGTCTTTTGTCACGAACACTAACCATTCGATGGATGGAGCGCCAGAGAAGATGAAATTGGCTGCTGCTGTGGTTGATCTTACAGAAGAAAATGGTGTTCCTATGGTTGGTGAAGACAAAATGAAGAAGAAGGAAGGAAGTATTGGGATTTACGAAGAGAAAGTGAAAGAGTCTTCTGGAACTCCTTGGGTTTGGTCCGAAGAAGAGGCATTTGGAGTAGATGATCTAACGACTGTGGAGGAAAAAGGAACTGGGTTGGGCCTTACACGTGGTGGCACCTGATACTCCCATTTATCTTATCCTATTTATTTCTTTTTATTCATTTTTTAAAATTCAGTATCTATTTTATATCCCTTAGTTTCGTAAAACTAATATTGGGTATGTGGTTCCCAATAGTTGTTAAAGAGGACTGTACTGCTGAATGAGAATTATCAGAAAATATTCTCCAAAATATCTCCTTCCTAATTCTCTCTGTCTCTCTATTTCAAATTCTATCTACATTCATATCGTTATCATCATTCATCTTCATACAATATTCCAAAAATTATTATAAATTACAATAAATTATAGTAGTGATTACACTACAATTAGTATCTTAGAGTCTTGTCTGGGCCATGGTTGAGGGCACTCGCTTCAAGGACCTGCAAGAATCACACAGCAAATTGGAACAATTTATTCAAACTGAATCGTTAAAATGGGAGGTTGATGAAGCTAATCTCAAAGAAACAATTTCAAATCTTCATTCTAAGATGGAAGATCAATTTAAACACATCACCACATCCTTGGCAACACCCCAGCTGCAATTATTAAATCAGGATAAGGGCAAAGGTCATATGGAGGACTCTCTTAGAGGTAATCCTACAGTGGGTAACTCTCCTGCTTTTCCATTGATTCCCCCTCAGGAATCCTCAGGTATTAAACAACACACTGATGTTTCTACCTTTCATTCCCCCATTCCTAAGTTGGAATTCCACGTTTTGATGGTTCTAATCCTAGATCTTGGATTCTTAAGTGTGAGGGCTATTTTAAACTCATTCCCCATTTGATTGATTCTCAAAAGGTCATACTCGCTTCTGTTCATTTTGAAGGTAAAGCTGTCCTATGGTTTCAAGGATTTTCTTAAAGAAAGATTGATGTCACTTGGTCCTAGTTTGTGGAAGTGATATATGTTAGATTTGAGGATTTGAAAAAGAATACTGTTATTGCTGATTTTAACAAGTTGATGCAAAGTGGTTCTTATGATGATTATGTTGATAAGTTTGAGGAATTGAAGGCTTGTTTCTTGTTGTTTAATGGTGATGATTTCTCTTAATCTTACTTTGTTGCTAGTTTCATTAGTGGCTTGAATGATGAGCTTAAATCTGCAATCTCTATGTTTGAACCTACTACCTTGCAACATGTTATCACTTTGGGGAAACAACAAGAGGCTACTCTTTCAGCTTTATCTAGAAAGCTCAAACCATTTTCTCGAGGTTCTCCTATTAATACTTCTTCCAGTATCATACCTTGGAAGAAGGGGGAGGTTCCTTTAGGAAATCAGGCCAAACCACCAAATATTTCACCTAAGCCACCTTTTAAGATTCTTACTCCTACAAAAATGGCAGCAAGAAAAGAGAAAGGTCTTTGCTATAATTGTGATGAGCCTCTCACTTATGGACATAAATGCAAACAAAAGATTGCATACATGATTGCAGCGGAGGGTTATGAAGGAGATAATTCTAGTTCTACTTTTCCTGAGGTGGTAGGGGTGGAAGATTCTGATACTACTCTTGTGGATGAGGTGCAGATCATATTGGACGCTATTACTGGAGAAGGTAGTGTCACTACAATGCAGGTGTTTGGGTATTTCAATGGTCATAGGCTACATATTTTGATTGATTCTGGAAGTACTTTGAGTTTTATACAATTTGCTACTGCTAAAAGATTGAAGTGCAATCTTTCTCCTATTTCTCCTTTATTGGTGAAAGTAGCTAATGGCCAAAGATTACTTAGTACTCAACAGGTTCAGCCTTTTACGTGGAAGATGCAGGGCATAACTTTTCTTATCCTTTGAGGCTATTGGATAGTGAGGGCTGTGATTTGATTTTGGGTGGTGATTGGTTGAAGTCTTGTAGTCCTATTGAGTTGGACTATGACTCTATGACTTTTATAGTTACCCTAAAAGGTTCTAGAGTGAAAATTCAGGCTTTAACTTCTTCAGTTGATTGCCAAATGTTATCTGAATTTTCTATCTATCACTTGCTTCATGAGCCTTTTCCTTGTGATGTGGAAGAAATCTATGTACTCTATCCTGTTTCAGGTCAGGGGAATTCTATTCCTATTCTTCAAGACCTATTGGATGAGTATAAGAATGTTTTTGCTGAACCTGAGGGACTTCCCCCTTCCAGGGGAGTTGAACATCAAATTGTCTTGAAACCTGGAAGTGTTCCAAGACATCAGTTTCCTTATAGGACCTCTCATTCCCACAAGGCTGAAATTGAGAAGATTGTTCAAGACTTGCTGAATTCAGGTACTATTCAAGACCACATTTGCTTCTCTTGTGATCTTGGTCAAGAAGAAGGACAACACATTGAGATTATGTGTTGATTATAGATATCTTAATGACTTGACTGTTAAGCAAAATTATCCAATTCCTATTATTGATGAATTATTAGATGAATTGCACAGTTCTAAGTTTTTTTCTAAGATTGATTTAAGGTCTGGGTATTTTTAGATTCTTATATCTCTAGAACACATGTATCTGACAGCCTTTAGGACTCACAATGGTCATTATGAGTTCCTAGTTATGCCTTTTGGATTGTGTAATGCTCATGCTACATTTCAGTCCTTAATGAATAAGATTTTCAGAAATTACTTAAGGAAGTTCATCTTGGTGTTATTTTATGATATTCTTATTTATAGCAAGACTTGGGGGATCACTTGGAGCATTTAAGGATGGTTTTACAACTGTTGAGAGACAACAAATTATTTGCTAAATCTAGCAAATGCCAGTTTGGGCAGATTAAGATGGAATATTTGGGTCATATAATTTCTGGAGAGGGAGTGGCTACTAACCCTGATAAAATTGCTTGCATGTTACAGTGGCCTACTCCTAAAACTCTCAAACAGTTGAGAGGGCTTTTGGGTCTAACTGGCTACTACAGGAAGTTTATTCAAGGTTATTGTCTCTTAAGTAGACCTTTAACCAATCTTTTAAAAAAAGACAACTTTGTTTGGGGTGAGGAAGCACATCAGGCTTTTGAACAATTGAAATCTACTATGTGTTTTGCTCCAGTCTTGGCTTTGTTGGAGTTATACGTGAAAGTATGCTTTTACTTTGTATAACTCATGTATTAAACACTTTATTTTATGAGAATAATTCTTTTATCACATTTTATTTAAATATGAATGAATGTTAAATGTTTATTGCAACCCGTTCTATTTATAGTATGAGTTACATTGTAGTCAATGTGGTGATACCAGATCACGGAAGATCACATTAACAAGTTCCTTGTAACTAAACATACAAATTCACGACCCAGGTGGAATTGAACAATCCGCCGTGAAAGGTCGATGTGTATATCTCAAATTGGTCTGTCTTGACCAAGAGATTGTACTATCACATTTAGTATGTGTTGAAGAGGACCTACAACAAGGATAAATTCTTCTATTCTAAAATGTGAAGAATTAGACCTCAGTGATTATTGATTTCTTAATCTCCGTCACTTAAATAGGATCGTGTGTGATTAATAGTTATTGCTTTGATTCATGTTGGGTGAGAGTTATCGTGACTTTGAACCTTGTGTTTTGGGCAGTAATATTAATCATACGACGGTTGCTAAGATTTAAAATGGAGAAATGTGTGCGAGTACGGCTCGTGTGATTTGTCCCCTTGGTGGGCTCAGAAGTTTTATTGTACCAAATCTTACAAGTGAAGAATTAGTTTCTTCAGTACAAATAATGATGTTGAGTTGTCTTTACTCCAAGGTAAAAGATATTAATTAATTTAGAGCTATTCAGAAGCTCAATTAATTAATAGACTAGATAATCTTAAACACGGGAAATAATAACCGGGAGCCCATATTATCGTAATATGGATTAAAATTGATAGTGCAATATTAATTTATTAGTGGTACTAATTAATATTAATGGGCTGAATAATATTGGGGCTCAACTTTTGTAATTCAGTAGCCTATTGGAGGTCCAATCTTAATTCTCCTAAAGGCTCCTCAAGTAGCCCAATAATAATAAGGTGATTAAAATAAAAGAAAATATTATTGCTGATTTTATCCTAATAAATTCAAAAATTATAGATTTGGTGGAGAAAAGATTTTGTTGATTTTCTTGTAAAGATATTATGGAAAATATGTATTCTTGGAATACAAGATTATATCATAAATTCAAGAAGATTCAAATCTTGCATTATTAGCTATAATTTTCGAAAATTATATGTGGATTGGGGAGGTTGAGATTTTTGTGGAATATTTTATTATGGAGAAAAGAATATATAGGATATATTCAAGATTTCTTAGAGTCCAAGAAAAAGATTTTCTCTCCCTTATTCTTTGTAATTTTCGACCAGCCCCATATCTATATATAGGGGATGATTATTTCATCTTTAGTTTACAGTTACACAATTCCATGAGTTGGAAAAATCAAGAGTAAAAATATTTTCTTTCTTCCTTATTATATTAAAATTGTTCGTGAGCGCTTCCCACCAGCGGACAAATGAGGCGAAAGTGAATACTTGAAAAGGTTTTTACGGTTGATAGGATTGGTACGCTTGTCCCGTAGATCTCGGTTGGACGTCGCTTCAAGAGGTACATTTTATGTGAAATTCTTAGTTTTTTTCCGCCGTAGAATTTTACGTGTTTATATTCATATGCATGTAAATTTGTTGTTGGCATAGTTATTATATGAATTAATTTAGGATTAATTCATGCTAGTTTTAATTAGATTTAAATTTATATTTAAATTTCATCCCAAATAGATCCGAGCATCCCGAATTCCCCAACAGGCTTTGCCTGATTTTACAAAGCAATTTGTTGTGGAAACAGATGCAAGTGGGGTGGGAATTGGAGTTGTTCTCATGCAAGAGGGTAAACCTATTGCTTACATGAGTAAAACTCTTTGCCCAAGGAATCAGTCCATATCTATTTATCAAAGGGAGTTCTTAGCTATGTTAATGATAATTCAAAAATTGAGGCATTACCTCCAAGGTTAGAAATTTACTATCCTAACTGATCAGCAATCCCTAAAGTACTTGTTGGACCAGAAAATTGTCTCTCCGGTTCAGCAAAAGTGGATCACCAAATTGTTGGGATTGGATTCTGATATCCAATTCAAGAAAAGAAGGGATAATGGGGCTGCTGATGCCTTATCAAGAAGAATTGTAGAGGGTCATGAGTGTTTGGCCATTACTACTGTCATTCCTAAATGGGTGGATCAAGTTTTGCTTAGCTATGAAGGAGATTCTTTTATGTCTACCGTTCTTTCTTCTAAAGCTATTGATTCAACAAGTTATCCAGATTTTCAGGTAATTGGTGGATTGATCAGGTACAAAGGCAGGGTGGCTGTTGGAGCTTCTTTAAATTTGAGAGAAATGATTCTTTCTGAAATTCATAATTCTTTTTATGGAGGCCATTCTGGTGTTCATGGTAATTATATGAGGCTCAAAAGATCATTCTATTGGCCTCATATGAAGACTGATGTGGTAAAATGGGTTAGGAGATGCACTGTTTGTGCTATGAACAAACCTGACCAGGGTCCATACCCTGGGTTGTTACAGCCCCTTCCTATTCAAAGCCAAGCTTGGATTCACATTTCAATGGATTTTATTGAGGGTCTGCCTAAATCTTGGGGTAAGGATGTTATATTGGTGGTGGTGGACAGGTTTACAAAGTATTCCTATTTTATAGCCCTTTCTCATCCCTTTACAACTAATTTAGTGGCAAAAATGTTTCTGGATGTCATTTTTAAGCTACATGGGTTGCCTATTAACATCATCACTATAGGGATAAAAAATTTACTAGTGCTTTTTGAAGAGAAAATTTTTCCTTGATGGGTGTTCAATTACACGTGAGCTCGGCTTACCATCCACAGACGAACGGCCAAACTGAGAGGGTTAATTAATATTTGGAGCATTATTTACGTTGTATGGTGCAAGATAGTCCCATACAGTAGCTTCGGTGGTTACCTTTGGCAGAATATTGGTACAATACCAATTTTCATTCTAGCCTTAAGCTTAAACTGTTTCAGGCTCTATATGGTTATCAACCACCTACGTTTTCTCTAGGGCCTTATTTAGATTCATCTAATGAGGATGTGAAGGATCTACTACACAACAGAAAACACATGCAGGACCTCATCAAGGACAATCTTATTCGGGCACAAGGCAGGATGAAATTTTTTGCGGATAAAAAGAGGCAAGACCGTTCGTTTGAAATAGGGGCATATGGTGTTTCTCAAACTCTAGCCTTTCCACCAGACTTCTATCCAGTTGAGAAAGAACTTGAAGTTGTCATCGAAATATTTCAGGCCTTTTAAGGTGTTGGAGAAGATCGGATCTGTTGCTTACAAGTTGGATTTACCTCCGGGTTCAAAATCTATCTTATTTTTCACGTTTCGCTATTAAAAAAAATTGGGGTTAGAGATATACCTGCTGCAGATCTTCCCATTGCCGATGAGTCGGGTTTATTCCATATCTACCCGTCGTCTCTTCTTTTTCATCGCACTATCATCGTTCCTGCGGGTGAAATATCTCTGGTTAGTGTGGTTTGGAATATTGGCTCCTGATGTATAAGCTCGTGGGAAGATGAAAACTTTTTGAAAAATAAATATCCGGATGCCCATCCTTGGGGTCAAGGATCTCCCTACCCGGTGAGTATTGTCACGAACACTACCCATTCAATGGACGGAGCTCCCAGAGAAGATGAAATTGGTTGTTGTTGTGGTTGATCTTATAGAAGAAAATGGTGTTCCTATAGTAGGTGAAGGTAAAACGAAGAAGAAGGAAGGAAGTATTGGGATATCCAAAGAGAGAGAAGTGAAAGAGTCTTCTGGATCTCCTCGGGTTTGGTCCGAAGAAGAGGTATTTGGAGTAGATGTTCTAACGGCTGTGGAGGAAAAAGGAATTGAGTTGGACCTTACACGTGGTGGCACCTGATACTCTCATTTATCTTATCCTATTTATTGTTTTTTAGTCCTTTTTTTAAATTCAGTATCTATTTTATATCCCTCAGTTTCTTAAAATTAATATTAGGCATGTGGTCCCCAATAGTTGTTAAAAATGATTGTACTGTTGAATGAGAATTATCAGAAAATATTCTCCAAAATCTCTGCTTCCTAATTCTCTCTTCTCCCAATTCTCTCTATCTCTCTATTTCAAATTCTATCTATATTCATATCATTATCGTCGTTCATCTTCATACAATATTCCATAAATTATTATAAATTACAACAAATTACAGTAGTGATTACACTACAATCACCCTTCTTTGACTATCTTGGGATACTATGATGCTGATTGGGCTCGGTGTGTTGAATCTCGTCGTTCCACTTTTGGTTATTCTACATTTCTTAGAGGTAATATTGTTTCTTGGAGTGCTAAAAAGAAATCATTTGTTGCTCGTTCTAGCTGTGAATCTGAGTACCGTGCATTAGCAAATATTGCTTCTGAGATTATTTGGCTTTCGAACCTCCTAGGGGAATTGTGAATTTTGCCTTCTTCGTACCCTATGTTACTTAGTGATAGTAAAAGTGCTATATTCTGGAGTCAAAATCCAATCGCCCACAAACGAGCCAAGCATGTCGACATTGATTATCATTTGTGTGGGAATTGGTCCTCCAAGGCCAGCTTCAGTCACAATTTGTTCCTTCGAATCTTCAACTTGCAGATATTTTCACCAAGAGTCTACCTCGTCCTATTTTGAGTTCCTGCATTCCAAGCTATGCGTTTGTCTTCATCCCATGCAACGCTTGACGGGGGGGTGATAAGGGATAGATATTTCGTTTGTTATAGAATATTCAGTTGTATCTCTCTGTAAATATTATTTGATTTCTTTCCTTGTATCTCGCAACTAATTGATGTACATATTCTCTTTATAATAGATCTTTGACCCATCACCTGATTAACAGTGAATGGAATATCAATTCTCTCATTCTCACACCTGAGATTGACCAAACTCGTCCCAAACACGCCCCGTTGCTATCACTAAATATCTGCGTATTCTTGTACAAATTGCATCACTATACTTTTATTTTAATTAAGTTAAAATTTGATTCTTAATAATGTAATCATTGTTCCATTTAATTAAAAAAAATAGAGGGCTTTTTTTTTGGAAGAGTACGAACACCGTTTAAAAAAATAGAGTACCCAATTCTCATTATAATTTCAAGGTGGATAATATAGATAATATTATTGATATAACTAAAATAAACAAATCTATTTTATAAATATTATATTAAAAATACCATATAAAAAAAATCTTACGTCTCATCCAAGAAATGCTATCAGAATGAGACATGAAATCAGAGTTTTTTTTTCCAGTCAGTTAATACCCATCAATTTTTTTATACATATATAAATTGGGTGCATAAAGTATCGTGGACTGTGAATGTTAAAAACCGGACATTTTTTCCTGTTCATTTTTCTTTTCCAAAAATGATCCTTAACATCATGACAACTTACAGTTTAATGTATTTGCATGCTATTCAAAGTTTTATAATAGTTGATGATAACTTTACTATAGGACCGATACTAAGAATTGTGGAGCTTGAGTCGATTAATTTTAAAATTGGGTCCCTAAATTATAATAGCTTATATACAATATAAAATTTTAAATGACATGAAATTAAATATTGTACGATACTAAAACAAAAAAAATATTAATGCTTAAATTAATATGATGAATATTTTTCTTCTTCCAACTTTTCACCTCTTCCTTCATCCAATAGATCCTCAACTTCATTGTTTTTCTCTTCGACACCTTGTTTATTAGAACTAAAATATTTACCAATATCACCTGTTTGACTTTGAGTTAGATCATCTATCCTTGCTTTTTTCCCTCTTTTGATATGCG